>CM060315.1:81573433-81608433 GCA_030674185.1 Monoplex corrugatus
ATGGACATACGCATCAACTTAATCAACATACACACTCAAACACACGTTCATTCACAGAAAGAGAGAGGGCAGAGGGAGAGACAGAGACAGAGACAGAGACAGAGAGAGGGAGGGAGAGAGAGAGACAGAGAGAGAGAGAGAGAGAGAGAGAGAGACAGAGAGATTACAGTTAAAAGGATGGATCTGGAGAGCAGACTGTGAGGAAATGATTGCAACACAATGTCTAATACGGAATGTACGGAATTAGCCATCCTCGGTAATTACTGCCTGGAGCAAAAAGAAGCTAAATGTTCCTTCTTTCTGTTTTTTCTTATAAACAAGCAAACACTCAAAGAAACAAGCAAAACAAACAGATATTCTC
Organism: Monoplex corrugatus; assembly: GCA_030674185.1. Taxonomy (NCBI): domain Eukaryota; kingdom Metazoa; phylum Mollusca; class Gastropoda; order Littorinimorpha; family Ranellidae; genus Monoplex; species Monoplex corrugatus. Next base: position 81,573,795 of record CM060315.1, read on the forward strand.
ATTGCTTTGCGGATTGGATGCCTCAGGTGACTGACTCTTGGTCCTGATTCTCGTGGTCAGTCAAAACCCACAACATGAAGCTGAAATGTTCGCTGTCTTGTAGTTGATTCGCCAGTTTGGCGGCAATATCATTTTAGTGTCTGATACACACTTTGGGTCCGCTTCTCCGTTCTGTCTGTTGATCTGTATGACGGTATGGTTTTGCGAAGTCTCGAGTAGTATTCTAAATCATGTCTGGCATATTTTTGTGTAGGGCGTGCAATGAACTGGCAATTCTATTTCAGCTACTACTGGTGCTTCTAGTACAACTACTACTACCCATCATCCCACATGGCTGTTGCTGTTTCATTGTATTGTTGTTGCTACATGTACCTCCACCACTGCCTCTTGTGTTGCCGGTTACCACCACCACTGTTGCCGCTACTAATATAATTGGTGGTACTATTGTGACTGTTATTGTTGCTGTTATGCTGAATTCTATTACTACCACTGCTACTGTTTCCACAACTAAGCTACTGCTATTGTTGCTGGTGCCGCTGTTACTGCTGATCCTATCTAATCATCACTACTACCACTTTTCTTCTATTGTCTGTAAATTCATTGGACGTGAAAGATTCCTTTTCTCCTTTTCGCCTTCGCCTCTTCTTTCTGTCGCTGCTGCTTTGCCATTGTTAACGACATTATTGCTTACTGCCAATGGTCCAATTATTTCTACTATTTTACTACTGCTATATACTATGACTGTTGCTACTGAAGCTACTGCAGTTACCAACAACACTACTACTGACTGTTGCTACTGAAGCTACTGCAGTTACCAACAACATTACTACTGACTGTTGCTACTGAAGCTACTGCAGTTACCAACAACACTACTACTGACTGTTGCTACTGAAGCTACTGCAGTTACCAACAACACTACTACTCCTAGTTCTGCTGCAGCTGCTATTGATTGTAATTCTACCTCCTCTCCTCTTATTTTGCAGCTGCTAGTACTACCACCTTTAATACTATCTCTTCTTTCTCTTACAGCTGCAGCTGCTAGTACTACCACCTTTAATACTATCTCTTCTTTCTCTTACAGCTACAGCTGCTAGTACTACCACCTTTAATACTATCTCTTCTTTCTCTTACAGCTGCAGCTGCTAGTACTACCACCTTTAATACTATCTCTTCTTTCTCTTACAGCTGCAGCTGCTGGTACAACTACCTCGAATACTACATCTTTTTCCTCTTACAGCCGCTGCTGCTATCACTGCACTTTTAATACTACCTCTTCCTCGAACTGCTGTTGCTCCTCCTTCTAATACCACCTTCTCCCCTTCTTACTGTTGCAGCTACTATTATATTACTACTACCTCTAATACCACCTTCTCCCCTTCTTACTGTTGCAGCTACTATTATATTACTACTACCTCTAATGCCACCTCCTCGTCTTCTTACTGTTGCAGCTACTATTATATTACTACTACCTCTAATGCCACTTCCTTGTCTTCTTACTGTTGCAGCTACTATTATATTACTACTACCTCTAATACCACCTTCTCCCTTCTTACTGTTGCAGCTACTATTATATTACTACTACCTCTAATACCACCTTCTCCCCTTCTTACTGTTGCAGCTACTATTATATTACTACTACCTCTAATGCCACCTTCTCCCCTTCTTACTGTTGCAGCTACTATTATATTACTACTACCTCTAATACCACCTTCTCCCCTTCTTACTGTTGCAGCTACTATTATATTACTACTACCTCTAATACCACCTTCTCCCCTTCTTACTGTTGCAGCTACTATTATATTACTACTACCTCTAATACCACCTTCTCCCCTTCTTACTGTTGCAGCTACTATTATATTACTACTACCTCTAATACCACTTCCTTGTCTTCTTACTGTTGCAGCTACTATTATATTACTACTACCTCTAATACCACTTCCTTGTCTTCTTACTGTTGCAGCTACTATTATATTACTACTACCTCTAATACCACTTCCTTGTCTTCTTACTGTTGCAGCTACTATTATATTATTACTACCTCTAATACCACTTCCTTGTCTTCTTACTGTTGCAGCTACTATTATATTACTACTACCTCTAATACCACTTCCTTGTCTTCTTACTGTTGCAGCTACTATTATATTACTACTACCTCTAATACCACCTTCTCCCCTTCTTACTGTTGCAGCTACTATTATATTACTACTACCTCTAATGCCACCTCCTTGTCTTCTTACTGTTGCAGCTACTATTATATTACTACTACCTCTAATACCACTTCCTCGTCTTCTTACTGTTGCAGCTACTATTATATTACTACTACCTCTAATACCACTTCCTCGTCTTCTTACTGTTGCAGCTACTATTATATTACTACTACCTCTAATACCACCTTCTCCCCTTCTTACTGTTGCAGCTACTATTATATTACTACTACCTCTAATACCACCTTCTCCCCTTCTTACTGTTGCAGCTACTATTATATTACTACTACCTCTAATGCCACCTCCTCGTATTCTTATTGTTGCAGCTACTATTTTTATTACTACTACCTCTAATACCACCTTCTCCCCTTCTTACTGTTGCAGCTACTATTATATTACTACTACCTCTAATGCCACCTTCTCCCCTTCTTAATGTTGCAGCTACTATTATATTACTACTACCTCTAATACCACCTTCTCCCCTTCTTACTGTTGCAGCTACTATTATATTACTACTACCTCTAATACCACCTTCTCCCCTTCTTACTGTTGCAGCTACTATTATATTACTACTACCTCTAATACCACCTTCTCCCCTTCTTACTGTTGCAGCTACTATTATATTACTACTACCTCTACTACCACCTTCTCCCCTTCTTACTGTTGCAGCTACTATTATATTACTACTACCTCTAATGCCACTTCCTCGTCTTCTTACTGTTGCAGGTACTATTATATTTCTACTATCTCTGCTGGGCAACATTGTCAGTCCTAGGATAGACTGTCAAGCACCAGGAGAAGTCAAACACTCCAACCCAGCGGGTCCCCGGGTGGCGGATAGGGGAATGCCCCGTAATGGGGTAGCTGCGAATATTCAATAAGCAGCCCCGGACCAAATAATGGGAGGCCCTTTGGCAAGGCCGAGCATCCATCAACCACCCTTGCTAGGGTTACAGGGAAACCATGGAGAGCAGCATGGCGGATGTGCACATCAGCGGAGGAACTTTGTCTAGTCAACGGTGAAGTACACAAGACGCTGGACAGAGACGCCCAGGGTCACCTAGTTCAGTTAGCGAACTACTGCTCACACTTGTATGGAGTGGCGACCGCAAGTGCTCATATAGCCAATGAAAGCAATGAAATGACACAAAATCAAAGAAGTTCATCCCGCATCGCTCGTCTCGCGGTCAACCAAGGAGTGCGTCCTGCAACGGTGTCTCAGGCTGCAGTCGAAAAATTAGCTACTGAGACCAAAGTAATCAAACACCAAAAGGCTTTAATGCAGGACTGATGAAAGGAAAGAAAGACATCTTCATAGCTACTCTCAATGCCCGTACACTTCAGAAGGAAGGACAGATACCTGAACTAATTGCGTCAGCAGAATCTATAAACCAAAACATCATTTGCCTGCAAGAACATAGATTCTTACATGAAGACATTGCAACAAAAGAACACAATTTCGGAAGTTGGAAGCTGAGTACATGTTCAGCCTGGAAAAAGAGCGCGAATGCTACAACTGGCGGAATTGGAATGCTTCTCAGCCAGCAGGCCTACAATGCACTTAGCAATGTAGAAATGATATCTCCCAGAGTAACGATAGCTTCTTTCAACGGAAATCCTCAAACCTCGATAGTCTCCTGTTACAGTCCCACTAATGTAAGTGATGAAGTGGAAGTCGAAAGATTTTATCAGGACTTAACATCAGTCACCAGACAAGTCACGAAGCACAACATGCTCATTATTGGTGGCGACTTCAATGCACAACTTGGAAACCTTGATGTCTTCAAATATGCATATCACTCTCAGACTAACAGAAACGGCTCTATGCTAAAAGACTATCTCAATGAAAACAATCTCTTATGCCTCAACACTCTATACCAGAAAAGACCAGGTCAGCTGTGGACACACAAATCTCCAAATGGGAGCAAAACACAACTCGACTATATTATCATCAATAAGAAATGGAAAAATAGTGCAAAAAATTGCAGAGCATTCGACTCTTTTGTCAGTGTTGCATCAGACCACCGCATCATTTCTGCTCGACTTCAATTGAGCCTTCGAGCAAATAAAAAGAAATCTTGCAATACTACCCCATATGACTGAAATTCGTAACACCTTCATAACAAGGTGAGAAATAGATTTGCTGCCCAACAAGATACAGCCTCAGCAAAGACTGCTGACATGACATGACATACAACCACTTTGAAATGGCTTGTAAAGAAACAGCTGCAGACAGTATCCCGCTGAAATCCAAAGTAAAAAAAAAAACAAACTCCATGGGTGAATGATGAAATCTATCAAAAACGCAAGCAACTAAAAGAAGCTGCACAACTAAAAGACTCTCAACCATCCCCTGAGAACATCTTTTACCTCAATAATGCTCGTGCTGCTCTCATACAGGCCTATGAAGCAGAGCAAACGAACTACCTACAAAGCAAGATCGACCAGATCACAAATGCTATCAGCAACAAAAAGTCTGCTGTTGCCTGGAAGACCGTGAACGAAATAAGTGGTAGAAAAAGCTGTAACAGAGCTAAGCTAAAAGCATCTAGCCAAGAAGAGCGAGTAAAACTGTGGCAACAACACTTTCAAGACCTACTCGGGAAACCTCCAGACATCTCTGAAGAAGAAATAACTCCAGTCTTCACGGAGGAGCTGAATATCAAGAAAGGGCCGTTTACGTTGGACGAACTACTGATAGCGGTGAAAAGCATTCAGTGTGGAAAAGCTTGCGGACTCGATGAGATACCAGCGGAAGTATGGAAAATAGAGGAATTTCACCAGATACTGCTGGAATGCTGCAACAACGTTTATAACCAAGACCCTATAAACAAATGGACAAAAGGATGCCTGCTTCTTTTCCCCAAGAAAGGTGACCTTGGAATCACAAAGAACTACCGCGGAATCACATTAACTGCAATTTCTGCAAAGATCTACAACCTAATGCTCCTAAACAGGATAAGACCGGAGATAGATCCAGTTCTGAGGAAAAATGGGTTTCGCCAAAACAGATCGACATCAGGACAAATACTCACCACCAGACATATATTGGAAGGCATAAAAACCAAAAACCTCCCAGCTATTCTCCTATTTATAGACTTTTCCAAAGCTTTTGATTCGATCCACCGAGGAAAGATGAAGGAGATTCTAACTGCATATGGACTACCCAAGGAAACAGTAGACGCCATCATGATGCTGTATCAGAATACCCTCTGTATGGTTCGCTCCCCCAACGGAGACACAGACTTCTACAACATCACTGCTGGAGTCCTTCAAGGAGACACGCTTGCCCCCTACGTTTTCATCATCTGTCTCGATTATGTGCTGAGGAAAGCAGTGGATAAGAACAAAAAACTCGGCTTTGCCCTCACAGAACAGGAGAGCAGACGCTACCCTGCGGTAAAGATAACAGATGCGGATTACGCTGATGACCTGGCTGTTCTCGCAGACCTTCTAAAGGATGCAACATCTCTCCTTCACAGTGTCGAAAGAACAGCAATGGAGATCGTGTTCCACCTCAATGCGAACAAAACAGAGTTCATTTGTCTGAACCAAGATGCATCAGAAGGCATGAGAAGTCTCAATGGAGATACAATCAAACAAGTAATACCTGGGCAGCTACATTGACTCCACAGAACAAGACGTCAACACCAGACTCGGAAATGCCTGGGGCACTCTAAATCAACTGGACAAAATCTGGAAATCCAATCTACCAGACAACCTGAAAAGGAACTTCTTCCGAGCAGCAGTAGAGTCCGTTCTTACATATGGCTCAATCTCTTGGACCCTAACAACGACATTGAAGAAGAAGATTGATGGAGCATATACACGAATGTTGCGTGCAGCCCTGAACAAATCCTGGAGAGAACATCCAACTAACAAAGAGTTATATGGTAAGATCCCACCAATCAGTAAATCAATACGTCAACAAAGACTGCGCTTCGCGGGACACTGCTGGCGTAGCAAAAAAGAACTGGTGGGGGATGTTCTACTATGGAGACCCAGCCATGGCAAAGAAAGACCAGGACGTCCAAAGAAGACCTTCATCGACAAACTGATGGATGATACGGGCTGTCAGTATGATGAACTACCTACTGCAATGTCTGACAGAGAAGGATGGAAGAAACGTGTCATGGATAGCCCAGCAAGCTCGACATGATGATGATGATGACTACCTCTAATGCCACCTCTTCCTCTTCTTACTGTTGCAGCTACTATTATATTATACTACTACCCTAATGCCACCTACTCCTCTTCTTACTTCTGCAACTACTATTATTACTATCTCAAATACTACCTTCTCCCCTTCTTACTGCTGCATCTGCTATTACTGCTACATTATATACTACACCTTCTTCCTCTTACTGCTGCAGCTGTAGTACTACTATTACTTCCAGGATTATTACCTTTCCTAATGCTGCGTACTAACTTCTTCCATCGCTACATCAAACTTGCTGCACACGACCATACATCACTGTCACATGTACAAGAATGATAATGATCGATAACTAGGTAGCTGCCAGAATCGTTACAACAATGAGACAAAATAATGGCAGCTACTTTCATAACGTATCAGAAAACGGAGCTGGGCTTGAAAATGTATGACACGCCAAACTAGTCATGCTGATGTGATAGCACATTAAATATGTTTATAAGTAAGTAAGTAAGTAAGTAAGTAAGTAAGGAAGTAAGTAAGTAAGTAAGTAAGTAAGTAAGTAAGTAAGCAAGCAAGCAAGCATCTAAGCAAGTAATGTACGTACGTACGTATATATGTATGTATGTATGTATGCATATGCATATGCATACACATGGATGGATGGATGCATGGATGGATGCATGGATATGTCTCCATGTGTGTGTGTGTGTGTGTGTGGTGTGTGTGTGTGTGTGTGTGTGTGTGTGTGTGTGTGTGTGTGTGTGTGTGTGTGTGTGTGTGTGTGTGTGTGTGTTTTATTCGAATGTGTGTCTGTATTTACGCATGTATACGACTGCAGATATATTAATCCTGTATAGAAATCATTATATGTGACATATGTCTGTATGAATATTGACACTTATATATGATGTATATACTACATGTGTACATATACCAATGCAACGTTTCCCCAAAAACTGAAATTGCGAGGGGGGAAAAACGGCACTGGGGGGAGGGGGAGGAGGAGGAGTAAGATCAAAGAAGAGCTTTGGATTCAGAGGAGGGAAATATTGAGGGGGAAAAAAAAGGTGGGAAAGGATAGGAGAAAGAAAGATCGAATAAACCCGATAGTTTGAGCGATCGAAAACTCCCGGGCCCGCATTTGCTGTTGACAGTCAATATCATCGGTGTGCCGGTGGGGCGAACTGTTCGGTGTGCGGTGTAATACCGGAGAAGGTTCCCCACACCCAGCCCTCCCCCCCCCAGAAAGATTTACTCTGTGTTGAAAACCGAGGTAGATACTGGATTTGGTAACAAAAATGTATTAATTTCGTATTAGAATTTTTCTTTCTTTCCTTTATTTACCTTCTAACCCAGACCGTCGCCATCGTAAAGCAGAAAACAAATTCGATTGTGGTTCCCAGAATAAAGAGAAGGAAAGCTGTGGCAGTGACCACCCTGCCGTAGCCATAAATAAGCCTTTATGTGCATCAGCTGTGCCAAGGACTGTCACTGTAGAAACAGCCTGTTCAGCTACAGTCAGCTCTGTCTCACATCCAGCTGAGTCCTTAACGGGGTATATCCATTGTCTAATCAGACAGATGGAGTCATCAACGCCGTTGTCTTTCATAGAATCATAGATGTAATCGTTAGAACTTAGAATTTAGTACAATAAAGGAAAATGAATGAATTATGTAAGAAATGGACATACTCTAGACAAGACATACATTCTCTTTCGTCTAAACCACACACGCGACACAAAGACACATTTATGACTCAAGCCCAAGATCTGATTCAAGTCCAGCCTGATGTATTCAACAGTCACGTCTTGAATGCGCTACCGAGAAACTTGCAAGACCATTTTGTTCCACAACGTTTAAGAAGTGGTACTTAAACTTTTCTCGAATTAGATATCACACTTTTTGTTTTGTTGAAATATTGCTACGTTCGTCTGATTTGTGTGTGCTGCAAGTCCTCTTTGAGCAAGGTCTAGATACAAAACAGGCATATGTGTTGCTTACTCCATACTTTTGTAAATAAAGTTTGTTATTAGTCTAGTGCTTGTTGTATTCTGTCTGTGATATCTTTGTCATTGTCATGCTCTCTATATCTACAGGATTACATATGTAGTGCTAGCAAATGGCGTCATGCCATGTGAATGGAACCTGAATCGTTTAAGGATTGAAGAAGGTAATACAGAAAAGAAGAGAGGATGACTACCACTATCATAATGCTGGCTTAGATAAACGTAAATACCTCTACCATGTCACTCCCCTAGCGACCTTAAGTCAACAGCACAATTGTCACCTTAACGTCTGAGCCATTTTACATTTCAGATGTTCTAGTGAAATTCGTGCATCAATATCTGACTGCCTAGGATTGTTTTCATTCTGTCATTTCAAAATATGTCATTGAAATGTTCAGTACGTCAGGTAACTCTCAGTTATAAGTCTGTGTGATGCAAGTGTGCTGCGTCTGTTTACCTTATCGAACGCCCTTTTGAGCCCTTCATATCATTTAAATAGCTGTATCAGTGTATGTGTTGGAGGAGTGCAAAAATATGTTCTGGCCTTATTTAAATTTTCCTTTATTTTATGTTAAATAGAGGATAATGCTTCTGTTTTGTAACATTTTACCATCACTTTTTGACGCCATATTACGATTGATTTGTGTTTGTGTCTTCGGCAGCTATCAGAATGATACATGCATGTGTTAAGAGCCAAACAGTTTGAATGCTGTGAGTTCTACATCTAGAATAATGGGGGGAAAAAGCACTGCGTTCTTATGTAAGCATATTATATTAGAATATGACGTATGTTGTATATCCATATATTACATATATATATATCTGTACTTCGGCCTGTGTATGGCCTTCCTCAGGGGACTGTTTATTCAAGAATGAACACACACAAACATTTTTCAATGAAAACTGTTCACAGAGTAATCCAATCTTTTTTTCTTTTCAACCACACGAGATATTTGTCCCAGCCCTTCCTCCTCCACCTCAATCTTAACGTTGAATACCAAATCTTCATCCCTCCACCACAGCAATTTCCCACGTCTGCCCTCCTCCCTCACTTATATAAACACAACCGTGCACGCGCACACGCATATACACACACACGCACATACGCACGCACGCACGCACGCACACACACGCACACACGCACGCACGCACGCGCACGCGCACGCGCACACGCACGCACACAACACACACACACACACATCACACACACACACACACACACACACACACACACACACACACACACACACACACACAACACACACACAACACACACACACTACTTTAGATTCGAACAGCCACCGTGGTAAATCAACTTACACACTATCATCCTAAGTGTTAACATGGATTTGCCCATATAAATGAACTAATAATTGTAGTAATGAGAATAAAAATAATGATAACAGCCATCATCATTACCACAATGACAACAATGACAAGGACAACAACAACTTAGATACATATTATTATACAATGACAGTTATAAGACGCCAAACCTTGATACAAGAATCAAACCAAAGCGCGCACTCTCATCATTCACCAAAGCAATCATCCAACGACAACCAAAACTCAAGGGCACGAAGCACACGCCACTCGAGGGGGTGGGGGAGGAGAGGAGGGCAGTGGGGAAAAGAGTGAAGATGTAGAGGGGGAAATCACTGCTGAGCTAAAAGGTATGTCTTCAAGCTAGACTTGAAAGAAGACAGACGGGGGAAGATTGTTTCAATCGTATGGACCAGACACAGAAAAAGAACAGCGACCGACTGTGGTACATTTGTATCGAAAAATTCGTAGACACCTAGTATCAGAAGCAAAACGGAGAGGTCAGGCAGGGTATACATTCAGCGGTGGTCACAAAGATAGACAAGTCCAGTACCATTGATACACTTACAGCGTGATGTGCTGAAATTTATACAATTCTTTGAGAAAAGGGCAGTCAGTGGAAAAAGTGAAGCTAAGGGAGTGACATGATCACGCCTCTTTTTACAAAAAGCAAGACAGGCCACAGAATTCTGACTATGTTGGAGGCATGCAACAGAAGAGGCAGGCAAGCTGGAGACCAGAGTTACAACAATCGATGCGATACAAGATAAGAGAAATCGAAAGTTTAGATGCTGCTGAAGTTGAAAGATAACGCGTTACGGAGAACAGAACTGTGTACACACACACACACACACACACACACACACACACACACACACACACACACACACCACACACACACACACACACACACACACACACACACACACACACACACACGCACATACACAAATTATGTTAATGTAGTATTAATAGATGCAGTCTATTTTGTTTATAGAGCATATGTGAATCACACACACACACACAACACACACACACACACACACACACATATGTATATATATATATATATGTGTGTGGTGTGTGTGTGTGTGTGTGTGTGTGTGTGTGCTGTGTGTGTGTGTGCGTGTGGTGGTGTGTCCATATGTATACACACACACATATATCATACATACATACATATATATATTATATAAAACACATATAGTGTATATATATTACATATTTAAAAAAACTGATTCAAACAACAATACTGTTTAATGACTAATGATCTATAGTATAACCATCTTTTGTAAGAGGTTGTATTCTTTTGTGTCAGTATTTGCATTTTCATTAAAGTTACTTTTGGACTAATAACAAAATTAACTATAATAGTATAGCTGATGGTTCTATATGTTTTAAATTTTGCTCTCTCTGTCTCTGTCTCTGTCTCTCTCTCTCTTTCTTCTCTCTCTCTTCTCTCTTCTCTCTCTCTCTCTCTTTTCTCTCTCTCTCTCTCTCCGCTTCCTTCCCTCCCTCCTTCCCCTAATGTTCTAATTTCATATCATTTTGATGTTTTTATATTATCATAGTTCATTTATACTTAATATAGATTCTGGGTGGACCAACGTAGACTTTCTCTCAGCGAGTACTGGAGATAACAAGTATTAATCTGCTTTTGCCACTATCCTCAAAAATGAAAATGTATTTTTGTTCCTTGTATTGTGCGGGTAAGCGTACAAGCGTGCGCGTGTGGGCACGCATGTTCTTTCTATATCAAATGCCTTCTTCGATTTTACGTAACAGAATGTATTATTTATTGGCACCATTACTGTGAGGCCTATCCAGAATCTGAAAAGCTCAGCTGCTGTAAAAGCCAGGACAATGAATGCACCTTGTCAAAGACACTCGTGTCCATTATCGTAACACTATCCAGCAGTAGTCTGTTCCTGTTTTTCCCCGCGTACAGGACAGACACGAAATTGGCAGATGTGGCAAACAAGCCAATTCAGCCTGCTTAAGAAATCCCGGTATGACCAGTCTTACAGTTCACTGTCCTGCACTTCCGCCATTGTTCCTCAAACATCACCACACTGGAGCGTGGGCCCAGTGAATAAAGCACCCACACGAGAAGTCAGGGAAAAAAACATAGGCTCGTGGTTCAAATATTAGCTGAATAGAGAATTTTCTTCCTCTTCCGTTAAACTTTGAGTTGTGCTATGGGTGCTAGTCTTTCGGATGAGACAACACTCCGATGTTCAATGTATAGCACGCAATGTACGCACGTAAAAGAACCCATGGCAGCAAAACCTTTGTCCCTGGAAATATTCCATACAAAATCCAAGACAGTGTGTGAATAGGAAACACATGCATGGTGTAATTAACTGAAAAAAATGTCCTAGCACTGGAACATAGACTGAATGAACTTGGGGTAGTAGTGCGTTCTGGAGTCGGAATGAGCGGCATGGGATCAACGCTACTGAGGCGACGAAGTTGAGAGAGAGAGCGAGAGAGAGAGAGAGAGAGAGACAGACAGACAGACAGACAGACAGACAGAGACAAAAGTGGGTGGAGCTGTGCTATGGAAATGCACTTTCCCCGATGACAACAACCCAGGCTTCTAGGGGGTGAATGTCTCCTATGACCCAAACATCCAACCCAATCCATTCAAGAAGCAGAATCAGCTGTGAACGGTTGATGTTAACTATGTAGGTCTGGGGTTTTACAAAAACTATAACGCCCAGGCTCTTCCCTATCAATTGATCTTACTTGCAGATCGTCTCCGACAGGAAGTGCTTTTTGTACCTAACGTGAAAGAAGAACACATTTCCTTCCCATTGTAGTATATGCCAGTGTTTACCATTCTGAAGTACACCTCCTCAAATTGAACATTTTCATGTCAAGTTAAATCTTTCTTTGTTCGGCCCCAACCGGCTCCTATCCAGAGTTGAGTGTGCTATGAGCTTACTGGTAAGACACTCAGTCGAGTCTCATCCACTTCATGATTGCGTCAGTGAAGGTGCTGCTCAGATCTAACACTGCAGGTGTTTGTATCAGATGACCCTGCTTGCCTGGTCTGCTGGAGCAAACATACAGAGGAACATGTCCTGAGCTCATGCAAGGTAGTGTTAATCCAAGAAATGAAGATACAGAGGCACAATCAAGTGCTCAAAGAGATCGCAAGAATGATTAGTATCGCAAGGGAAAAGCCATGTCACCAGAAACTCCATAACCTTCTATGCGGCAGGAGGCGGCAAACTATGGTCTGGAAAAGCAATGACATCCAGAACATAGAAACAGATTCCTCTGGATGGAGCGGAAGACTGGAGGTGCACAGCAAACTTTGCAGAATGAAAAAAAAAAAAGAAAACAGAAATCATCAGCGAGAGTAGCATGAGACCAGACACTACTGCACTGCTATCAAAATAAATGATTCTGATCAAACTCACTGTGCCGTTTGTCAGTAGAATAGAGGAAGCCCATTTTTACAAAACTGAAAAGACTGCTAGTCTAGCAGCAACTTGAGACAATCTAGCTTTCAAGCCAAAGCCCCTGCCATGGAGATTGGAGCAAAGGGGTTGGTAGGCACATCTGCGTATGACCTCATAAAACAGATCTGTTTCTGGGAAGGAGAGGATCAAAGCTCCAAAGTCACTGGCAGAAGCAGCTGAAAAGAGTTCTAGCTGGATCTGGTCGAGGAGGAACAAAAGTGAACTTTTTGAGCTTTAATTTTACCTGTACGCAGGTGTCCAATAGCTAAAACACATTCGTCACAAGGGAACTTGGCCTTAAGGCGCCTGACCACCTTGAAGGTGGAGGGGAAAAAAGCGACATCAGGACATCCAGTAGTTATGGCCTGGAGGCGGTGTGGTAGGAGCTTAGGACCGAGGTACTTGGCTTGACACTACTATAAAAACAAAAACACTGCGAGTTGCTTAGAGTTTGTTCAAGAGGGATTCAACGCAATCAGACAAGACCATACGTGTTCCAACCAATCTGCCAATATGCTTCCACTCAATCTGCCAGTGATTATTTGGCAGACTTCTTGAGCTTGAGCAAAGCAGACTCTTTAAGCCTGTGCAAAACAGAATCCTTGAACTTACACAAACCATACACACTGGCAAGGCCTTACGATTGTGGGGCGTGGGGGACGGGGGGAGCGGGATCTATACAACAAAACACTAATCTGATACCACCAGACTGACTGGATCATTAAGACGGACAACGAACAGATCAGGTTCTACTTGCAGGCTGAGATTGAACTCGATTCTTCAAATCTCGAGTCCATGAATTTATCAGCCGACCCAACTGTAAGCAAACACTTAAGCTGTAACACAAAAACAAACGCCAAAATTAGCATGGATCAGCCCAGCGTAATTCGACAAAGGGGGGTAGTTTTGCGTACTACACCGGCGCAAGACGTTACGCTTCAGCAGCAGACGAGGAGTGGGGAAGAGCCGCACACCACGAGCGCTGTGAGAGCCGGGCATTTCAGTCTTGCACAAACCACAAGGAGAGGAACACAAAAGCCGAGGATGAATCGGCGAGTCTAAACGTGCGGGTGTGTTAGTTTTTGTGTGTCACATTGTTAAAACAGAATTGCAATGTTCTCCGTTTTTGTCTGAGGTGAGGGTGAACTGCTTTATTGCTTGAGTTGGTTGGCTTGATGGATTTTTTTGTTTTCTTGCTTTGTGATCTGCCGAAAGAATCAACTAGGCGTTATGAACTTTTATGAAAATTCTCTCTCTTATGTCTGTCTGTCTATCTGTCTGTCTCTCTCTCTCTCTCTGTCTGTCTCTGTCTCTGTCTCTCTCTCTCTCTCTCTCTCTCTCTCTCTCTCTCTCTCTCTCTCTCCCCTTCCTTGAGTAATTTTGGCTAAAGTTGGTTTGTTTTGTTTTACTATCTGTATCTTTCCATATTGATTTACTTTCAGTGCTTAATTACGGGTCTGGTTTCCTTTTTTTCTGCTACTTTTTGATGTTGACTGTTTTGATTGTTGATTTGTGTCAACCATCTATCTTTCTAGGCCACAGAAACTTGATTAATACTGCCAAGTAAACACTGGACATTGGTTAATGTTCACACGTGTATGCAGGCATATGTATTTATAACATATATACGTATATGATACAGACAGACAGACAGACAGATAGATAGATAGACAGACAGACGGACGGACGGACAGACAGGTAGGTAGGTAGACGACAGACAGACAGATAGACAGACAGACAGACAGACAGATAGATACATGTAGACAGATAGATAGATAGATAGATAGATAGATAGATAGATAGATAGATAGCTGGCTAGATAGCTAGATAGATAGATATGTACATACATATGTATATGTGTGTGAATACACACACATTCTCTGCATCTTTCAAGGAGTACCCTATATGAAGACCCATACCAGTATCCCAGAATATAAGATGATTACAGGCAGATAGGTGTTAAATTCAATTCATTTATATAATTTCGATAGATTTTTGCATAACAAAAATTTCATCAGTTTATGACTTAATAATTCTTTCTTTATATTTTACATGGATTCTTTAGGAATACATCTTAAACATTAAACTGAAATCTACAGTACCTCAACATTGGGAAACATTTCTGTTATTGGTTCAGCTGTGTTGGGTTTAGTCTTTTTGACCAGTAGATTTCGGCTGTTGCCTTGCTTCCTGATGAGATATACATTGCATCGAAACATGCATCGAGGCAGAGGACACACACACACACACACACACACACACACACACACACACACACACACACACACACACACACACGTACGCACGCACGCACGCACGCACGCGCACACGCACGCACGCACACAGAGAAACAGAGAGAGAGAACACACACACACATTCGTCTAAAAGCACGCAAGTGAATAGACATTAAAAGAAATAACGAACGAACACACACACACACTCACACACACACACACACACACACACACACACACACACACACACACACACACACACACACACACACACACACACACACACACACGCACACACACATACACACACACACACACACACACAGCACGCACGCACGCACGCACGCACGTACAGAGAGAGACAGAGAGAGGGGGGAGAGAGAACACATTATGGTTGCCTTCATAATGCTGACTGATCGACTGTCTCTTGGATAAGTTGGCTTTCTGGGGGCTGCCGCAAGGCTTGGATGCAAACGTTTGGTTTGGAAGGAATGTAATGTTTTCAGTAGGGTGTTTACAAAGGATTTCAGGTCTATCATTTGTACTCTACCCTATAGTTTGATTTTTGTCAAACTTTGTCAAGTTACATTTGACTGGACAATTACGGGCTGTTTCAACTGTTCTTGTTTTCCTCTGGTATTTGCCTTCCACTGTTCGACACAGTCGGCCACTACATTCATTTAAATTCATTATCAAAACGTCCCTTGCGAAGCAGTTCTTTCATTAGTGCCCGACACATTAATTCTCCCAATCTGCTGACTTGTGTGTGCGTGCATGTGCATCCGTGAATATCTGTGGGTATGTATATGTGTGTGTATCTGTAGGCATCCACATAATTATAAATGGCAAATTGTAAAGCGCTTTGTGTTTGATGAAAAGTAGCCTTCTATATAAATGTCCAGTAATTATCATTATCATTATTATTATTACTATAAGATTATTATTATTATCATTATTTACTTGTTTATATCATGTCATATCATGTCATATCATGTCATATTATATTATATTATATTAATTATATTATATTATATTATATATATTATATTATATTATATTATATTATATTATATTATATTATATTATATTATATTATATTATATTATATTATATTATATTATATTATATATTATATTATATTATATTATATTATATTTATGATCAAATATTATATTACATTATATATACATGTAATGATATGGTGTATTGATATTTATTATCAATGTTCAGTATATACATGTGATTATCAATATCAATTATTCCCTGTGCCATGGAAAGACAGGGGTGAAGTCATCATCGTCGATTGGATGATGAGTAGGCACACTGGCTCTGTCTCGCCTGGTATGGGTCTTTATGTGAGATAAAAGGCCGATTCTGGAGGCTTATGTCTTCCGCAGGAACTGCACTGGAAGGAGTCCTGCAGCCTCGAGTTCAGTTTCCGCTGTCCTCCTTCTGTTGAACAGCAGCTGTTCTGTGTTGTTTAAACGTGACGGTGCCCTGCGTGCACTGCTGTCGCCAGCTTACTCTGTTGCTGGCAGCGTCTTGTGAGTTGGTGGTATCGTTCTCGTGGTCTTCCCTGGTCACGGTATCTTTGCATCACCTGTCTGTGCGGAACCATCTTTGGAATGCGATTGTCGTCTGTAAGGACAGCTTGTCCTGTCAAAACTTGAAGGTTGGTCACTTGATTTTGCCAGGTGATGTTGTAGATCTTATTTTTGGAGGCATCATGCAAGCTACTGAATGTGTCGTCAGCATATAGTCCAGGTCTCCTTGCAGTACATCAAGGTGCTCAAAACTCTTGCTCTCTGTGGCAAGCATGATGCGACGATCTTGCCACGGTATACTGGTCAATCTTCCAAAGCACAGCTATTACTGCACCATACAAGTCCTCTTGAAGAAGCATGATGTTATCAGCACATTTGGCATTCAACTCACGGGTATGAATTGCATATTTTTTCAATATGGATAAGAAAAATGTTATCAGTGTTTATATTTGTTTGTTCGTTTAGGAATGAAAGTTAAACAATAGCAACGACGTGTAACAGCAATAGCAGCAGCAGCAACGACAGTAAAACAAAATCAACATCCTGCCCGCCTGTCTCTCTCTCTTCTCTTTATCTGTCTGTCACTTACCAATACAGTTGTTTTTTACATTGTGTGCAACTGCAATAATAAAACGATGTTTTCCAAATGTCTCTTTCTGGGCAAAGAACAAACCTATACGGCTCTGGACAAACGTTCAACGGGTACATTTCAGTTGTGACAACTCTGTCTGTCTGTCTACTGTCTGCTGTCAGTCTGTCTGTCTGTCTGTCTGTCTGTCTGTCTTCTCTCTCTCTCTCTCTCTCTCTCCTCTCTCTCTCTCTCTCTCTCTCTTCTTTCTTTCTGTGATAAATATGAATTGTGAATGTGAGTGTGTTGTGCGTGTAATTTACTAGGTAATTCACTAGAATGTGAAAGCGGCATGTTTTACTAAACCGTCATCTTCATGTTACGGCTGTCATTACTGTGGAACAACTATTGAAGAATGACATGGTTCACAATACACATAAACACATTGTGCGTTGTCCTGGATAAGATTTCAGTTTTGTTACAACAATGACAATATCACCCTCGCCCCCATCCCTGCGTCTCTCTCCCCCATGAAACGCAGGATGCATGTCACTATTCTACGGTGCCATCCACATGTTGTTTTGTTCTTTCGACATACATGTGTTTTTGTTTGCCTGTTGAAATTTAAACAAACAAATCTTGACTATTCATTAAGTGAACGATATTCGACTGTTTGGTCTCAGCCTTTCTAGTTGATCAAACGCTTAGCACGTTCTGTTCGGGATTCAAGACAGTTTAGATTTTTTTTTAAAATCCCATACAAAGAAATTCTGGATTGACAGGGATTTCAACCATTAATATTGTAATTTTCAGTCCTTCGGGCTAATCACTGCTCCAAAATGCGTGAAATTTATCCAGATTTCGGTGACCCTGGAATCTTTTTCAAATCCAAATAATCTCGTACCATTTCCTTGTTGAAGCTTAGTCAGGAGTCATTGTTTTATAACGCTTCTGAATTAAGCCGCATTTCCAGGTAATTAGACAGAACAATAAGAGCGCGATGTACAGGGTTTAAAATGAGTGTCATTGTGGTTTGACTTTTTTTATACTACTGCCATTGTCGTTATTGCTGTTCCTATCACCGCTGTCGTTAATGTCCTGATCGCTAAAGAATGGGCTTGCTGGCATGGTTTGACCATCATTTCTAAATCATCACAATGACTCCTTGGTGTTCGTGGGGAGAAAAGTGAACGGGACGTTGTCTGAAGGCTGTAACACAGGAAAAGCAAGCCAGCTGGAAAATGTATACATTCAAGATATTCACAGCTACCTGGAAACGGACAGGAGTTGGATCCTGTGTGACAAATGAATTACTATAATTTGTGTTTATTATGCACACCACAATCAGAGATAAATCAACCGTAAACCTCAATGTTTATGTTATCTAATGTACAAATAACATTCAATGTGATCTGTCTTATTTGCCTTTTGACTGTATGTTCGTGCTATGTTTCTGTCAACAATCAAACAATAACTTTCAACCCTTTCCCGTTTTATTAAGTCTTGAGGTATGTCGGTGTTTTTCACTTAGACAACAACGGTATATTTCCAGGTCAGACATTTCATTTCGCTGCCAGCTATTACCTCTGTAAAAACAAAAGCAATACAAGATTTAGGATTTGGGTTTATTTTATAAAAAAAAAAACACGTTAATACAATGTGAACTACGCTGAGTTTCTCAAGTTCTTTTTGTTGAAAATAAATGGTCATTTGCACTCATACAGACGTAATACTATAGAGATCACTCATACAGAGACAATACTATAGAGATCACTCATACAGAGACAATACTATAGAGATCACTCATACAGAGACAATACTATAGAGATCACTCATACAGAGACAATACTATAGAGATCACTCATACAGAGACAATACTATAGAGATCACTCATACAGAGGTAATACTATAGAGATCACTCATACAGAGGTAATACTATAGAGATCACTCATACAGAGACAATACTATAGAGATCACTCATACAGAGACAATACTATAGAGATCACTCATACAGAGGACAATACTATAGAGATCACTCATACAGAGACAATACTATAGAGATCACTCATACAGAGACAATACTATAGAGATCACTCATACAGAGACAATACTATAGAGATCACTCATACAGAGGCAATACTATAGAGATCACTCATACAGAGACAATACTATAGAGATCACTCATACAGAGGTAATACTATAGAGATCACTCATACAGAGGTAATACTATAGAGATCACTCATACAGAGACAATACTATAGAGATCACTCATACAGAGACAATACTATAGAGATCACTCATACAGAGACATACTATAGAGATCACTCATACAGAGATCAATACTATAGAGATCACTCATACAGAGGTAATACTATAGAGATCACTCATACAGAGGTAATACTATAGAGATCACTCATACAGAGGTAATACTATAGAGATCACTCATACAGAGGTAATACTATAGAGATCACTCATACAGAGGACTAATACTATAGAGATCACTCATACAGAGGTAATACTATAGAGATCACTCATACAGAGAATACTATAGAGATCACTCATACAGGACAATACTATAGAGATCACTCATACAGAGACAATACTATAGAGATCACTCATACAGAGGTAATACTATAGAGATCACTCATACAGAGACAATACTATAGAGATCACTCATACAGAGGTAATACTATAGAGATCACTCATACAGAGACAATACTATAGAGATCACTCATACAGAGACAATACTATAGAGATCACTCATACAGAGTAAAACTATAGAGATCACTCATACAGAGACAATACTATAGAGATCACTCATACAGAGACAATACTATAGAGATCACTCATACAGAGTAATACTATAGAGATCACTCATACAGAGGTAATACTATAGAGATCACTCATACAGAGGTAATACTATAGAGATCACTCATACAGAGACAATACTATAGAGATCACTCATACAGAGACAATACTATAGAGATCACTCATACAGAGACAATACTATAGAGATCACTCATACAGAGACAATACTATAGAGATCACTCATACAGAGGAAATATCTATAGAGATCACTCATACAGAGACATGACTATAGAGATCACTCATACAGAGGTAATACTATAGAGATCACTCATACAGAGGAAATACTATAGAGATCACTCATACAGAGACAATACTATAGAGATCACTCATACAGAGACAATACTATAGAGATCACTCATACAGAGACAATACTATAGAGATCACTCATACAGAGACAATACTATAGAGATCACTCATACAGAGACAATACTATAGAGATCACTCATACAGAGACAATACTATAGAGATCACTCATACAGAGACAATACTATAGAGATCACTCATACAGAGACATATTAGAATACTCATAGAGATCATCATAGATCACTCATACAGAACGTAATACTATAGAATCACTCATACAGAGACAATACTATAGAGATCACTCATACAGAGGTAATACTATGAGATATTAAGAGCATATAGAGATCACTCATACCAGAGGTAATACTATGAGATCACTCATACAGAGCTAATACTATAGAGATCACTCATACAGAGGACATACTATTAGAGATCACTCATACAGAGACAATACTATAGAGATCATCATAAGAGATACTATGTCACCATACAGAGCTAATACTATAGAAATCACTCATACAGAGACAATACTATAGAGATCACTCATACAGAGGAAATACTATAGAGATCACTCATACAGAGACAATACTATAGAGATCACTCATACAGAGACAATACTATAGAGATCACTCATACAGAGGTAATACTATAGAGATCACTCATACAGAGACAATACTATAGAGATCACTCATACAGAGGTAATACTATAGAGATCACTCATACAGAGGTAATACTATAGAGATCACTCATACAGAGACAATACTATAGAGATCACTCATACAAGAGAAATACTATAGAGATCACTCATACAGAGGTAATACTATAGAGATCACTCATACAGAGACAATACTATAGAGATCACTCATACAGAGACAATACTATAGAGATCACTCATACAGAGACAATACTATAGAGATCACTCATACAGAGTAATACTATAGAGATCACTCATACAGAGACAATACTATAGAGATCACTCATACAGAGACAATACTATAGAGATCACTCATACAGAGACAATACTATAGAGATCACCATCAAATACAGAGACATCAATACTATAGAGATCACTCTACTACAATACAGAGATCACTCATACAAATACTATAGAGATCACTCATACAGAGACAATACTATAGAGATCACTCATACAGAGACAATACTATAGAGATCACTCATACAGAGACAATACTATAGAGATCACTCATACAGAGGTAATACTATAGAGATCACTCATACAGAGTACATACTATTAGAGATCACTCATACAGAGACAATACATAGAGATCCTCTACAGAGAATACTATAGAGATCACTCATACAGGGGAATACTATAGAGATCACTCATACAGAGAATACTATAGAGATCACTACAGAGACAATACTATAGAGATCACTCATACAGAGACAATACTATAGAGATCACTCATACAGAGAATACTATAGAGATCACTCTACAGAGACAACTATAGATCACTCATACAGAGACAATACTATAGAGATCACTCATACAGAGACAATACTATAGAGATCACTCATACAGAGACAATACTATAGAGATCACTCATACAGAGACTAAGTACTATACAGAGAAATCACTCATACAGAGACAATACTATAGAGATCACTCATACAGAGACAATACTATAGAGATCACTCATACAGAGACAATACTATAGAGATCACTCATACAGAGACAATACTATAGAGATCACTCATACAGAGGCAATACTATAGAGATCACTCATACAGAGGCACATTATAGAGATCACTCATACAGAGGCAACATTATAGAGATCACTCATAAAGAGGCAACATTATAGAGATCACTCATAAAGAGGCAACATTATAGAGATCACTCATAAAGAGGCAACATTATAGAGATCACTCATAAAGAGGCAACATTATAGAGATCACTCATAAAGAGGCAACATTATAGAGATCACTCATAAAGAGGCAACATTATAGAGATCACTCATAAAGAGGCAACATTATAGAGATCACTCATAAAGAGGCAACATTATAGAGATCACTCATAAAGAGGCAAATTATATAGAGATCACTCATAAGAGGCAACATTATAGAGATCACTCATAAGAGGCAACATTATAGAGATCACTCATAAAGAGGCAACATTATAGAGATCACTCATAAAGAGGCAACATTATAGAGATCACTCATAAAGAGGCAACATTATAGAGATCACTCATAAGAGGCAACATTATAGAGATCACTCATAAAGAGGCAACATTATAGAGATCACTCATAAAGAGGCAACATTATAGAGATCACTCATAAAGAGGCAACATTATAGAGATCACTCATAAGAGGCAACATTATAGAGATCACTCATAAAGAGGCAACATTATAGAGATCACTCATAAAGAGGCAACATTATAGAGATCACTCATAAAGAGGCAACATTATAGAGATCACTCATAAAGAGGCAACATTATAGAGATCACTCATAAAGAGGCAACATTATAGAGATCACTCATAAAGAGGCAACATTATAGAGATCACTCATAAAGAGCAATACTGCAGAGATCAAAGAATTCCAGGTCACTATCAAAGAAAGGTAACAAAAATAGTTCTCTTGCGTCATGAAGTTGTGGAGTTTTCGCTATTATTTTTACTCTAAAGTGGCAGGTGATTACCATAGCATGGCTATAGCTGCTTCTCATTTAACAAGTAGTCACGCAACGCCTTTAACTGATTTCACAGAAAAGAGAAGAGAACATTAATACAGATTGAATATCTTTTCTAAGCCTCCTTGGAGGGCACTGCCAATATATAGTTCAACTATACATTAAACCACAGGGCCGGGGAAAATAATACGGGAAAAATTGTCTGCATGATCACGTTGGCCTTGAGAAAAGACCTTCATAAGTAAGCTGACAACAAGTTGTAACACTTGGAACAAAAAGACGGCAGGCAGCACTTTGTGGTTCCATATGTCACGCAGTTACAGTATCACGTATCATAGACATGGAGTTCAGGCGAACATCAGTTTCTGTTTGTCAACATTAGACCCGCGCGTTAAAAACAAAAGTTTGAGACATAAATAACGCTGCGCGGAAAGCACTATGTGGGTGTGCATGTGCTTGAGTTAGTGGGACGTTAGCACAGAAAACAGGAAGGACAAGCGGCAGTAGACACTGTGAATGAACTGAAACAAGACAAGGAAGCCACACGATGAAACAGACGTACGAAAAACATTAATTCCAGCTGGAAATGGAATGACATCGGAAATCTCTCTAGCAAATCAAGAACAAAGATTTGTGTGTGGGTTTTTTTTTCTGCATCTTGTAACTGCAAAAGAAATCAATTTCGAAATCATCATTACACATAAAAACAGACTTATGTACTGATTAGGAGCATGGAATATGCATTGTGTCCTTCCATGATAATGTTTGAAATTGCTGTTTGTGGTATTAGTGTGAAAAAACGGGTAAAGGCTGTCCTATAATCTCAAAATTGCTTAACAGTAAGGTGACAGAGACCTCGACATTTGTTGGGGCCAGCGTTGTGAGGGCAGTGCTCATTCCATTCCCTTGCTGCTTTAGCTTCTTTAACTTTGAAAGAAAGTCAGGTACCTATTCACAACTTGGTAGATTAGAGGCCGCGCATACACATTAAGTTCCCCGGGTGTTATTTGCACACGTACACAAACATGCAGACAGACTGGAAGGCGACTGCCTTCTTCTGCACCAACCTGGCCCATTAACATACAAAGAAACACTAGTTTCCTTGTGTTAGAAAGTTATGGATTTGTTTTGTTGCTGTGGTATTTACTTAGATCTGGGAGATTAATATCATGGCTCGACTATAGCCCGTTCTTTCCCCACATTCAGCTGAATTGAAAAGTCATCATCATCATCATCATCAGGTGACCTGCCGCGTGGCGTTGGCGATCATGGACTTCCATCTATCTCAATCTCTCGTTGCCCCTAGCATCTCCTCCACCCTCCTCGTCCCCAGCCACTCTGCAAGTCCGTCCAGCATTTTCTCCCTGGGTCTACCTGGTGCTCTCTTTCCCTCCAGCTTTTCCGTTGTGACCAGGTGCTCCAAATCCCCCTTCCTCATAAAATGGCCTATAATGTTGCCTTCTTTTCCTAATCTTCCTTATGAGTGATCTACATGTGTCTGCCTCCATCAAGACTGTCTCGTTTGTTTTCTTTGCTGTCCATGGAACTCTCAACATTCTTCTTAGAAACCACATCTCGGCTGCCTCAATCTTGTTCTGGCTTTGCTTGCTGACTGTCCACGCCTCACATCCGTATAACAGTATTGATTCTATATAACATTCAAGGACTCTCTTCCTGATGTTAATTGACAGGCATGTTGGTAAGAATGCTTGTCATCTTCTTGAATGCTGTTTTGGCTTGGCCGATTCTGCCGGCTATTTCCGATGTGCATCTGCCGTCTGATGAAATGACCGTTCCCAGGTATTTGAACTGATTAACCTGTGTCAAGGTTGCCATTTGCTGTTATTTTGCATGAGGGGATTTCATGCTTTTTACTGATCACCAAAAGTCATATCTGACTGAAAATAGGTAAAATTTTAGTATGGCTTGACTATCATTTCTTAATCACCTAATCGATTTTCAGCGGCACATAAAGCCAGAGGGTCAGAATATTTTTTCAAAACTTATGTAGAAAAAAAGAGAAATGGCGCTGTT
Organism: Monoplex corrugatus; assembly: GCA_030674185.1. Taxonomy (NCBI): domain Eukaryota; kingdom Metazoa; phylum Mollusca; class Gastropoda; order Littorinimorpha; family Ranellidae; genus Monoplex; species Monoplex corrugatus. Next base: position 81,599,152 of record CM060315.1, read on the forward strand.
TTCTCCTTGGCCATGTTAATCTCATAAATAGCCCTTTCCATGGAAACTGGCTATAAGTCATGATTACAAAGGCACAAAAAAGGCATACAGCTCCATGTCATTGCGCATATCATGCAACTACAGTATCAAGCATCATAAAAATGGAAGTACGGTGGACATAATTCTTTTGACTGTCAACGTCAGGCCGTTGCATTGAAAAGAAGGAATTTAAAAGATTTTTTTACACTTTGGAAAGTATTGTTTATGCGTTGCATATGTATGCACCTGAACGAGATAACGAGATAGGTGGTTGTGATGGACAGAGAGGATGAAGGCAGGCGGTGTTTGAAAGAAGTGAAATAATACAAGGAAGCCAGGCTAAGAAACGCACGCATTCAAGACACCAATTATGATCTAAAAAAAAAAGATAAGTCACGGATTTGTTTCGTTGTTGCTGTATATATTGACAGAATATTTTCATTATGTTCTCACTACAGCCCATTTGTTTTGTATGTAATATTCGCCGAAACAAAAAAAATGATGCGACTGGAAAAGGGAGAATGTCGTACGTATTGCTTTAATGTCATTTAGGCCTGGTTGGTGCAGAGGTAGAGTATTCACCTTCCAATCTACTTGCACCAGTTTCTAAAGGTGCAAACCACGCCCAGGGAACCTTTGACGTGCTCCCTACCTCCAGTCTACCCCGCTGTCAATGGGTAGCTACATGACTTTCTTTAAAGTCAGAGTTGGTAATTGAGCAATAAAGATGAGATAGTCACCACCCAATACTGGTCCTAAGAAATGCTGAGACCTCTACCACCTCATTTTCCTATGACTTCAGGTTATGGCACAACCTCTGGCTTTTACCTGTATCATCTTATAATCACCTCAGCTGTACATTAAACTAGAGGGACAGAAAATGATATGATGTTTACATAAAAAAGAAAATGTTTTCTAAAGGACCACACTGGCCACAGAAAGAATGCTTCCTATGAAAACTGGCCCTAAGTCATGGTTACAAGGGCGCTGACACACAGTATGCAACTTCATGTGATTAGCTCGTCACGCAACTGCAATATTACACATCGTAAAACTGGAAGTCGGGCAAACATTAACTTCTGATTGACAACATCAGGCTGGCGCGCTATCACAAATCTTGGTGTGCATGCATGCCTGTGCTTGAATGAGGCTGGATGGTTGTGTGGTGAAGAGGGGAGGGGGAGACAGGGAGAAGGAGCAGACATTGGTTGAAGGAAGTTGAAAACAGAAAAGGAGTCCACATCAAGAAAAGCATGTATTCAAGACATTAATGGCGATTTGAAAATGGATGAATGGATTCTGTCTGGCAAACCAGGAACTAAACTACAGTTTTGTCCCTTACACATCATAATTTGAAAGAAATCATTCGAAAATGGTTATTATTGCCTGTGTACACATTAATAGTATTCGATATTGAATACAAAAACTGTGTCTATCAAATATTTCTTTAACTGCATGTTCAAATTGTTGTTTTGTGTCATCAGTGTTGTAAATAGACAAATGAACCTTAAAAGTCATCAGATTAGATACTTGATTTTAGCAATCTGTGGATTTGCTTTGCTGATGTTGTTTTGTTAAAAATTCGGGATTTATTAAGCATATTTCCTTCCTTTCTCACGATAAACCCCAACCCATAAAACGCATTTTTCACTAGAAAAAGGGGAGACGTTGGAATAAGTACCAATTCTTTATATACCCTTGAAAAGCAATCAGTGCACTGTTTCTCACTTACACATGAAACAAGAAAAAAAATAAGACTGAAAATATACACGAAGAAAAAATTGAAATAACGCTGCTTTCCATACGGACCATATTGGCCTCAGAAGAAACAGTTCTCACGGAAACTGGCCATAAGTCATGATTACAAGGGCACAGAAAGACAGCAGGCCGCCCTGCTTGATTAGGCATGTCACGCAACTCTAATAATATTACGCGCATCATAAAACTGGAGGTCAGTTTCAACATTCACTTCTTTTGATTGACAACTTCGAACCAATGGGTCAAAAAAGAAACTCTCAAAAAATAAATATTGCACAGAGGAAAACGCTGTTTATGTGCTGCACGTGTTTGCGCTTGAATGGTTGTGCAGAAAATGGGTGGTGGACACGTGCTTGTGCTTCAATGGTTGTGCAGGAAATGGGTGGTTGACATATAGTGAATATAGTGGGGGAATGAGACGAGCAGATATTATGTGAAGAAAGTAAAACAAGATTAGACATCCAATATGAAATACACACATTCAGTACATTAATGGTTGTCTAAACTGGATACAACTAGGATCAGTGTAGCAAATTAAGAACAGTGTCTGTGTACTTCATGATTACAGACAAATAAACATCTTAAACATTATCAAGTATACACATAAATGGCACTAAATATCAAATATTGCTCTGTCATGTTTGTTTTGTTGTTTGTTTGTTTGTTTGTTTGTTTGTTTGTTTTTGTTTTTATTGTGTATGACTGTGCGTTTAAAACTGCTGTTTGTGTGAATCAGACATGTTAGGGTCATATACATGTTCGTTAAAGGGGAATAAGCAGAAAGGCTAACATCGCTTGTTTCTAAATCTATCCAATTATGTTTGTTTCGTGTATATTTACTTGCTCGCATGTTTCGTTGTTGTGCAAAATTAGCTTAACTTTTGCTAGATAAGCTTTTACACTGCCCAACCAAAGGGATTTCTCCAATTACAATGAGCCCTAATAATTCCTTGTTCGAACAGAAAATACAGAATGGTTATATGACTTGACTGTCTTGTTTAAACCACCCTGGCGGATCTATAAACGCCATGTTCCTCAGCTACACATTAAACCCAAAATTCTAAAAGAAAAAAAAAGTTTTCCTCATGGCCATGTTGATCTCAGAAAGGGCTTTTCACACAAAAATCGGCCGTAAATCGTGGGCACACAAAGACAGCACGCAACACCTCTCATGTGATCATCCGCATCGCGAAGCTTGAATATCATGCACCATAAACCTGGAGGCCAGTCGAACATTATCAAGGGTGAACTTGTTTTGACTGACATCAGGAGATGCATGAAAACGAAAGATACTGAATTGTGGACAGTACATTGTCTGTGTGTATGTGTACTTGAATGTAATAATGATCATGAGGATGTGTAAGGATTGGCAAAAGTGATGAAGTTATAGGAAATATTTACAAAAATAAAACTATGATGAAGCTGTGCTTGCTGTTTCTAAACTCGCTGTGCAGTCAAAATGTGTAAATTCTTAATTTAACATCTTTTCACATAGTTTTTGTCGGAGCATATGTAGTCAAAGTGTATACGTATGCCTGGTGTCAAAGATATGTGACAAACACAACACTTTGCAGACAAGCATAAGTACAAGAGACATATTGGCTGAAATGTATGGTTTCTTATGCTATGTAAATGATAATGGCAGTGTGTAACGAAAATAAAACCTTGCTTTTTATCACAGGAAATGTCCCACAGTCAAAACTATGTTAGAAAGTTCTGCTCTTCGTTCGTTATTTCTTTTAACGTCTGTTCACATATGTGCTTTTAGTTCTGCTGTTCTCTGTTGTTGCTGTTCTCTGTTGTTGCTGTTCTCTGTTGTTGCTGTTCTCTGTTGTTGCCATTGCGGTCTTCTCTGTTGTTGGTTTTTGACCTCCTCTGTTCTTGATGTTGCTTTTACCAAAAATAAGGTGTGGGGCAGTTATATTCCCAACTTCCCAACAGGCCAGATGATTTTACATGTCTTTACCGTCTATAGCCACCTCCAAGTCTCTGACTTTTCAGACCTACCCATACTTTCAAAACCTGTGATGAAGTGAAAGAGCCACATGTGATCAGTAAAAGGAAGATAAGTCAGCATTACTTCACTACCCTTTCTAATCATCCTGACGGTTCTGTCAACGCACTATTCCTCCTCTATACATTAAACCTGAGATCCAGAAAGAAAATAATGCCATTTTCCCATGGCCATGTCGATCTCAGAATGGACCTTTACACGGAAATCGGTGGTAATTCATGACTCCAAGGAGATGGAGAGACGGGACACAGTGCTGCTGTCATCACGCACGTCACGCAACTACAATATCACGCATCAAAAACTGCAGGCTGAATCGATCATTAGCAATGGTTAACTTGTTTTGATTGAAAACATAAGGGAACATGTGAAGAAAAAAAGTATTGTAAAGAATCTGCGTGTTCGTCCGTGGGGTGGCTGTGCGAATATTCTAGGAAGTAAAGAACGGAAAAGACTTTGTGTGGAACTTAAAAAAATTATACATATTAGCCCTTCACTTTTCAAAAGCAGTGCACTTTTAAGTGCACCGTACCTTCAGAACTATTCAAAGCTATTTCTTGTCAGACCGTTTTGTTGCTCTTTGCGTCCCTCCTCCCCCTCCTTTTCCCCTCCCCACACCCCAACACACATACGAAGAAAACTTCTCACCAGATAAAAATCATACATATGTTTGAAAATACGATGAACAACAAACACAAAATACAAAACAACATATGATGACATGAAATAGCTGAATACAAGAATTAAAAGAAAAATAATAGGAAGAACAAAAATAGAAAACAAGAAAGAGAAAAAGAGAGAATATGTGTGTGTGATACAGAGAAGATGACAACTCAGGTCAATGGTCATTCGTAGAACAGGCTTGAGTGTACCCTAGCTCAGCATTTTGTGTATGTGTGTTTGTGCGTGTGTGTGCGTGCGTGCGTGCGTGCGTGTGTGTGTGTGTGTGTGAGAGAGAGAGTCAGAGGGAGGATGACGGCTTCGGTCAGGAGTCATACGCCATATTCCCCTCCTCTCTTCTCCCTCCAAGTTTGTGTGTGCTTTGTGCCCTGAAGATTTGGTCGTTGTCGGTGACAGCTGTAAATTTATGAATGATAAGAATGCACGCTATGGTTTGATTCTTGGGTCAAGACCTGGCGCCTTATTACCATTATTATTGTTATCATTATTATTATTATTATTATTATTATTATTATTATTATTATTGGTAGTAGTAGTAGTAGCAGCAGCAATACTCTGAAGTGATTCAAGTAAACCGATTCATTCCATTACAAAAAGCGTGAAGAACTGAACAGAAGCAATACAGAGACAAAGACAAGAAGAAGAGCACGAAAAGAATAATAAAACAGATATAAGTAACGTAGAATGAATAAAAAAGAACAGCGAAAGCTCTTAAGCAAGGACGACTTCTTTTTCATTCCCGCAGGGATTCCCGCAGGTAATGGGAGCATTCGGTGTCTATACATGAAAAGTCTGATCAAAATACAATAAAATGGAGATGAAAAGTGGCAGACCGGTATGTAAGGCGGATGATGACAAATCACAATAAACAAATCAATTCCTAGGTTAGCTGTCTGGGTTCAAAAACAAAAGGAGGGGATATGATAAAGTCTCGACGCGAGTGACTGTTGTTGCGGTCTGCTGACAAACACGTACATATTATCAACGTTTGTTTCTTTCTCTCTTTCTTTCTGTTTAAATGCACGAACTGAACTGTTGGCAGAAATATAACGCTGACTGTTGTTGCGGTCTGCTGACAAACACGTACATATTATCAACGTTTGTTTCTTTCTCTCTTTCTTTCTGTTTAAATGCACGAACTGAACTGTTGGCAGAAATATAACGCTGACTGTTGTTGCGGTCTGCTGACAAACACGTACATATTATCAACGTTTGTTTCTTTCTCTCTTTCTTTCTGTTTAAATGCACGAACTGAACTGTTGGCAGAAATATAACGCTGACTGTTGTTGCGGTCTGCTGACAAACACGTACATATTATCAACGTTTGTTTCTTTCTCTCTTTCTTTCTGTTTAAATGCACGAACTGAACTGTTGGCAGAAATATAACGCTGACTGTTGTTGCGGTCTGCTGACAAACACGTACATATTATCAACGTTTGTTTCTTTCTCTCTTTCTTTCTGTTTAAATGCACGAACTGAACTGTTGGCAGAAATATAACGCTGACTGTTGTTGCGGTCTGCTGACAAACACGTACATATTATCAACGTTTGTTTCTTTCTCTCTTTCTTTCTGTTTAAATGCACGAACTGAACTGTTGGCAGAAATATAACGCTGACTGTTGTTGCGGTCTGCTGACAAACACGTACATATTATCAACGTTTGTTTCTTTCTCTCTTTCTTTCTGTTTAAATGCACGAACTGAACTGTTGGCAGAAATATAACGCTGACTGTTGTTGCGGTCTGCTGACAAACACGTACATATTATCAACGTTTGTTTCTTTCTCTCTTTCTTTCTGTTTAAATGCACGAACTGAACTGTTGGCAGAAATATAACGCTGACTGTTGTTGCGGTCTGCTGACAAACACGTACATATTATCAACGTTTGTTTCTTTCTCTCTTTCTTTCTGTTTAAATGCACGAACTGAACTGTTGGCAGAAATATAACGCTGACTGTTGTTGCGGTCTGCTGACAAACACGTACATATTATCAACGTTTGTTTCTTTCTCTCTTTCTTTCTGTTTAAATGCACGAACTGAACTGTTGGCAGAAATATAACGCTGACTGTTGTTGCGGTCTGCTGACAAACACGTACATATTATCAACGTTTGTTTCTTTCTCTCTTTCTTTCTGTTTAAATGCACGAACTGAACTGTTGGCAGAAATATAACGCTGACTGTTTCCATGTTTATAGTTATTACAGTTTACCATCTTCTCTGAATGCCGAAGTTTGGTATTAAGTTAAGTGAAAATAACTGGGGATTACAGTGATCCTTAGACAAATTCTGGATTCCAATTTACAAATCAAACGCTTTGAGAACAATGTTGTTAATTGTGCTCTAAAGCTTACAAAGCTGATTGTTTTTACAGTTTAAATTTTTCTCTGAATTTCGAATTTTCTTTAATATTTTGTAAAAACGTATTCAAGGTTTACCTTAGAAAGAACAAAATGCAGATTCTAATGTGCAACGCACATATTCAAAGCAACATTATCAATTGCAGCATAGCATACCATAGCATAGCACAGTACAGTGTAGTGTAGTGTAGTGTAGTGTAGTGTAGTGTAGCGTAGTATGGCATAGCATAGCATAGTACAGTCTGGTATAGTATTGTATATTATTGTATGGTATTGTGTTGTACGAGTAGTACTGTATTTCAATTCTGTCATAACGAATATTCCGTTTGAAATTCCCCGGCTGTTCTCCTTTGGATGCAGTGATAAAATGGAGTTTGTCAAAAGAATAGCGCCCTTACTACCGTCGGTTGTTTTGAAACTTAATGTTGGCTCAAGGGACATTCATCGCACTCGGACAATTCCATATGCGCTCCACCCGAATCTGCTAGGAATTAGTTGGCAGACTCATTGAGACTGCATGAAATCTTTTGCGATGGTAAGATCTTGAATTGAGGAGAAACACTGACACCACAATACTAATTGGAGCTTGAAGGTGGAAAGCAAATACGCCAGTTTTTACGTTGTGGGCTGGTGTTGAGCTTCAGACATCAGGTCTTGGTCCCAGCTCTATCAAATGAGCGTCAGCTTGATCGATTTGATTCAGCTTTACGTCAGAACCCACCTCAGGTGATATGGCCGACGGGGATAACCATCCCAGAGAAGTGGGATATGGGAGATTTATCTAATCCTATACTGACACCACCAGAACAACAATTATGTTAAGATGGGACAGTGAGAAGGCCAGTTTTAATACAGCGCACCCCGGGATTCGCACCCACAACCATTAGCATGTGAATCCGACGCTCAAACCAACTGAGCTACTGGGGCCCGATCAAACAAATCAGCCCGTTAGTGAGTTCTTTTATAGGTGCTTGTCTCACGTCAAAGATCAGCACACTGACCACAACAAAGTATCTGATGGAGGAAAGAGAAAATTCCTTTGTCATCCTGGGGCCGATTCATGGACTTTTTGCTACCTCGATTAGACCATAGGTGACCCCCTCAGCACTTTGTGTGTGTGTGCGTGCGCGCGCGCGTGTGTGTGTGTGCGTGTGTTTCTGTGTGTCTGTATGTGTGTGTTTCTCTGTGTATTTGTTTGTTTGTGTGCGCGTGCGTGCATGCGCACGTCAAAGATTTTATCGTACACTCAGTGTCACTGCACGCATAACGACGCTAAAACGCACACTAACAGAAATGGTCAAGTCCTAGAAATAAACTCACTTTCATACACCATGTCATGCTGGTGGTGTGTGTGTGCAAGCAGCATCACCAAACGTACTAAAGAACAATATGAAATCAATGTCTTTTACAGCCGCTCTAACCAAGTAACGCGTTAAGTCGCACTCGTCATGCTAACGTCGGGATCGAGAGGCCGAGAGAAATGTGACAAGTCGAGTCGTTTCCACGACAATTATTGGCATTCTTCCTTACAAACATGGACACCAGACCACGCCTTAGCTTGCATATTGAGCGTTTCTGAAAACGCCAAAGGTGTGTGGCTTCCATTTGTTGTTGTTGATGCTTTTCTCTTCTTCTTCTTCTTCTTCTTCTTCTTCTTCTTCTTCTTCTTCTTCTTCTTCTTCTTCTTCTTCTTCTTCTTTTTCTCTTCTTCTTTTTCTTCTTCTCTTCTTCTTCTTCTTCTTCTTCTTTTTCTTTTTTTTCTTTCTTCTTTCTTCTTTTTTTTTTTCTTCTTCTTCTCTTTTCTTCTTTCTTCTTCTTTTTTTGATCCATCGTTCCTTTTTTTCTTTCATTGTTCCTTCCTGTCTTTCCCTTTCTACTTTTTATCTGTCTACCACCCGCCATCTTTTCTTTCTTTATCTTATGTCCCAAGAAGGGGGTCTTGGCACTGGCAGATATGCATGCATACTGACCTGGGATATCGGGAAAAAGTCCATCCTTTACCTGTCCGGTGGAGGTGTCTAGGCGGATCGAACCAAGGACCATGCGATTGGAAGTGTGACGTTTACCCACTTGACTTCAGTTCAGTTCATATCGCTTCAAGATATAGCCCAGCCGACTACTACAGCCATATCAGGGCTAACACCACGTCAAAAAACTAACAACCAACAGTCGTCTACTTGTATGTTCCTTCATTTGTTCATTTTTTACCTCCCCTCTTTTTTCTTCTTTTTTCTGGTCGTCTCCTTTTTTTTTTTTTAATGTGTGCTGATTTTGTTTGTTTGCTTTTTTTTAGGGGTCCTTTGTTTTTACCTGGCTTGTATTATGTACCGACTGGGTACAGTATGCGGGCATGAGGGTATCAGAAACGAGGGTGGGGAAGAGACATAAGGAAGAACTGGATGGCGGTGGTAAATGTCAGGTGTAGTGCTTATCAATTAACAATAAAAAAAACAAAAAA
>CM060315.1:81625933-81645933 GCA_030674185.1 Monoplex corrugatus
ATCTTCCATGCCTTTTGATACGCTGTGCATGATTCTAAATTTCGAAATACATCAAGAATTGCTGAACATTCGTAGTCCTGACTCCCTGAAAGTTTGAACATCTTGCTGTTGGCTTGTTTAATCTAGGAATATTTTTTATGCCTCTTAAGAAAAGAAAAAGAAACATTTTTGATCGAATGATTTGTGTTTCAAGATTCTTTTTTTAAGAAAAGCGACACTTGGATTCAGATTCACATATAGCGTGTGCGTGACGTGTATGTGTGTGTGGTGTGTGTGTGTGTGTGTGTGTGTGTGTGTGCGTGACGTGTATGTGTGTGTGGTGTGTGTATGTGTGTGTGTGTGTGTGTGTGTGTGTGTGTGTGTGTGTGTGTGTGTGTGTGTGTGTGTGTGTGTATGTGTGTGTGTGTGTGTGTGTGCGAGAGAGAGAGAGAGAGAGTTTCTACAAGAAGTAGTTGCGCGTTCACATGTGTTTGGTATAGGTGTACGTGTGTAACCGTCTGTGCGTGTCCATGTGTGTTGGGGGGAGGGGGGTTGCACACAAATCTGCATGTGCACAGACTAAATTAGTTTTCTCTGTACGATATACACCAATCCTTTTATAAAACCATAACCAATCCGCTTGAAAGGTACACGAATGGACTTCTCAGCCAAACCATCTATTATTTGAGTCCATGGAAAGATGGGTGGCATTTTTCGGCTTTAAAGAACTGATCTAAGCGAGAAGACGATAAAAAAATATATCAGTCATCTAAAAAACATGCTCATGACACATTCAAGTTGTCATCCATGCCCTCCATTCAATTTTTAAATGTTAGGCCTGGTTTTCCACCAACGTAAATGAAGAACAGCGATACCACTTATTTCTATAACAGAGAGCATGAAGTCACCGAGACCAATTAAGGAGACAGGCGTGATGCATAGGACCAGACCTGACAGAGACAAATGGCAATCATTAAAAGTGTCTCTGTGATTGAATAGGGCAGGTGGTGGGTGACCAGACTAAATACACCGGTGAATTGTAAGTTCACTGTTGTTGATGCCTGCCTCAGTCTGGGTCTAAAGTCCTATTTGATGGGAGTTGAACTGATACACTGACTCTTTTGGGTAGTCTTGTTTAAGACCAAGTAAGAAGACAGTTGAGTTATACTTGCTACCTTCCATTTCCAACACTTTTGACACATGTCTAATTGTAAGTTTCACATTTTTGTTGACACATTTTGTCACTTTCATAGTTAAGACTCTTGACAGCCTGACTCAAATTGTGGATTTGCTTTAGATTTTTGGTTTAATTTGTTTGTCTATTTTTCAGTGTCTGTCAGAATTAGCAAAATTAAGACTGATTTGAATCCATGTGTGGCTTGTGCATGCATGTGACAGTGTATGTATGTGTCTGTATGTGCGCATGTGATCGCATTTTTAAGTGTGTATTTAGGTGTGCATGTGTATCGGATGTGCTTGTGCTGTATGTGTCTGTGCATTTGTATGTGGAAGAGGGAGTGCATGTGCATGTACATGAATATGTCTGTGTACAATCTAAACCAGCATTCTCTTAGTCCACATGTTTATTCCAACTGCAACACAACCAACCACCCTGAAAACAACATAATAACTTCAAGACTCACCATTACACCATTACTTTATGGCACAGAAAGATGAAACTCAGTTTTCCACTTCGAAGAACTGCTCTACATAAAAATGTAATAAGGAAAATCAATCATTCTGAAAGCAAACTCATGAAACAGTTAAGTTCCTAACAATGACCTCTATTCATTCTGGAAATATCTGACAAGATTTTCCACTAACATGGATAATGAGACTATCACCACTATTGCCACAGACAACATTAAATCACGAAGACTAGTTAAGAGGCGTAATGTATAGATCCGGAGCTGACAGAGGCAAATGGCTATCATTACAAGAGTCTGTATGCCCGACTGGGAAGGTGGTGAGTGACCTGGATGACTACACTGGTAAAGTCTGAACTCATCGTCGTTGTGCCCGTGTCCGTTAGATGCAGTTGAAGCGTAGGGATACCCCTTATGTACAGTCTTGTTTATAACAAAATAAGAAGAAAACTGAGTCACCCTTGCCATTTTCATTTCCTACTCCTTATTACTCATCATCCATAATCGCAACTCTGAAGACATGAGATTTAAAGATATGTCAGCATCAGTCAACCTCTCAAAGCTGACTCAGTTATAGCTTGCTGTGTACCTTGTTTTTGGTATAGTGTGCTTGTGCGTATTTGTTGTTAGTTTTTTTTATGTCTTATAAGAATAGTAAAATGCAGACTGATTCAAATGTACGTGCATGGACGTATGGAAGTATGAATTGTGTGTGTGTGTGTGTGTGTGTGTGTGTGTGTGTGTGTGTGTGTGTGTGTGTGTGTGTGTGTTGTGTGTGTGTGTGTGTGTCTGCATGTGTGCATGTGTGTAATTATATGAGCGTGTACGTGTTTGAGAGTGTTTGTGTGTATATATGCACGCTTATTGTGTTCATGTCAGTCTTCCTGTGTGCATATGTGTATGTTTGGGGAGTGCAGATGCATGTGCTTAGACGTGCAAGAATGCGAACAGAATAAACACTGATTAAAATCATACAACTATTCAGATGAAAAGATAACTGGACACATCTAACCAATTACACTGAAAACAGCACAGTTAACTTGTTCCTTCGAAGTTTTCTTCTGGTTTTCCACTTCAGAGAACTGCACTGAATGAAATGACGGTAAAGAACCAAACGAATGATCCTGAAAGAAGACTCGTCGCACAATAAAATTTCCAACCAGTGCTTTCATTTATTCTTTAAAAGTTTAGCAGGTTTTCAACTAAATTAGACAAGAAAGATTACGATCATTAATGTAAGAGATGTTAAAAAATAGTCTGTCGGACCAACCAGGGCAGGTGGTGGATGACTTCATTAACTACACTGGCGAAGTCTGAACTCTCTGTTCCTGTTGTCTGTCTAAGTCTCAATTAGAAGTTTAGTTAGTTTTCAGTGAAACCGTGGGGAAATCCCTTTCTTTCGTCTTGCACTTGTTACTCCATGTCTTACACCTATTGCCATATCATGCATGATTTTGGCTCGTTTTATGCTCCAAGTAACGCGTTCTCAGATACACGTTTGCATGTTTTTGGTCTACAATGTGCATGTGTTATATTGCTGCATAGTCTGCAAACTCCCCCGTCTTCACTGAGTGTGTGTGTGTGTGTGTGTGTGTGTGTGTGTGTGTGTGTGTGTGTGTGTGTGTGTGTGTGTGTGTGTGTGTGTGTGTGTGTGTGTGTGTGTGTGTGTGTGTGTGTGTGTGAGTGTTTTCGTGTTTCCATAGGTCACCAAACAATGATGTGGCTTACAGGATCATTGCCATGCATATTTGATGTTCTGCATGCATTAGCACACGAAGCGGATTCAAACACAAGCACATCTGCACACATTTTGACAAGGGAGATTGAAATAATCTCCACCCTTACCCATCAGACCGCACCTAGACCTTCCGAATTAGAAGTCTAACTTCCCAACTGCTTTACTATTGTGCCCATCACTTGTGACTTTGAATAAGCCAAATTTGTCGAACCTTCCAAACAGAATTCTTGACAGCTTAACTGTTTTGTTTCAGTTTAATTTATTTGTGTGTATTTGTTTCCTAATGTAAAAACAACACTGAATTAGATCCACATATATTCTGTGCTTGAGCATGTGTTCATGCATGTGCGCGCGTGTGCACCCACTCTGTACGCGCATGTGTGTGTGTGAGGGTGTGTGGGTGTGCACGTGTACTGAGTATGCATACACATTTACATGTTGCATGTGTCGATCAAGCATTACTAGGATGCGCTTGTGTGCAAAACAAACCACTGTTTTCTATTACGGGATTCGAGCCAACACTGTGAAATGTTGTGCCATTCAGCTGTCTTAAATGTTTTCGGTCTATGTGAAAAACACCTTGTACTGTACTTGTCCCATCCCCCCCCCCCCCCCCCATGCATGTTAAGTGTATGAATGATACACCCCCCTCCTCCCGTGGCTTTAACACCTGACGTCATAAACAGTTTTGGAAGAGTTATGTTGGTTCAGTTATACGACTTTTGTGTCTTTCTTTTTTTCTTTCCTGTTTTATTCTAGTTTGTGATCCAGGACTGGCGCCCAGGTAACCAGCGAAAGAGACAGAAGATTTTAAAGTTGAGACGTCATAAAAATTTAGTCATCTCGTTTTTAGTTTTCTCTAAGTGTTTAATTTTTAATGTCCCTTAAAAAAAAGCAAAATCAAGATAAGTTCAGATCCATATATGTGTGTGCACATATATTCATGCATGTGTTTATGTGGAAATGTGCCAGCGTGTGTCAAGAGTTTCTGTGTGTCTGGGAGTGCAAGCTCGAGTATTGGGTATGCATGCATGTACATGTACGTCTGTTTCGGGGAGAGCGGGAGAGCTGCCCGTGCATGTACGTGGATATGAAAGTGTGTGAACTAATTCAGCATTCCCTATGTTTATGATCATACTACGCTAATTCTGAACAGACTCTCGGCAAAGATTGAAGCCGAGTTAGCGGAAGAACAAGCGGGTTTTAGACCAGAAAGAGAAACTGGAAATATACTTTGCACCCTACAGGTACCCCTGGAAAAGATCATGGAGACTCAGAAGGAGGGGTGCATCATTTTCTTTGACTACAGCAAGGTCTTCGACAATGCCAACAACCAAAAGCTGTTTGCTAACCTTCAGACAATGGGCTTTTCAACACACCTCAATGCCTTCATAAAATCTCTCAGCGAAGATTAGAATGCCAAAATGACAACAAACACACTGAACCATTTAACATCATGACAGGTGTGCGCCAAGGATGCATCCTGTCACCGCATTGTTCGGTACATATACGGAACAGGTTATGGGGGATTCTGACATGGAAGAATATGGCAAAAAAGTTGGAGGCAGAAAAATCTCAAACCTCAGGTAGGCTGAAGACACAGCACTCTGTGCAGACGATCACCAGGGGGCATCACCCATGTTGAATGTCCTGAATAAGACCGGGGAAGAGAAGAACCTTAAACTGAATGCCAAGAAACCCACTTTTTTAAACACTGGCCAAATCCATTTACATAGGTCGAGATAAAGTGGAAGAAGTCCACCAGTTCAAATATTTAGGATCGATCAAAATCACCGATGCAGATTGTTCCACCGACTTCAATGCCAGAATTGGCATGGCAAAGAAACGGATGATAGACCCCACGAACATCTGGAAAGACAAAATGATAGACACAAAACTATTAGTGAGAATAATGAGATGTCTGGTGTGGACCTTCACGACAAATGGAGCTGAAGGATGTACCCTCAAAAAGACCATTAAGAAAACAAATTCAACTGAAATGTTCTACAGACGTCTCTTAAGGGTGAGCTGGAAAGACAAAGAAGTGACAGAAGCACACTCGACGAGCTAAAATTCCGGTGAAAACTTGTGCATGTCATACGTCATCCTTACAAAGAAACTGACCTTCTTGGGACATGTGTGAAGAAACAAAAAGTGCACTCTCATGAAAGATGTCATTCAGGGAAAAGTCGAGGGCAAAAGAGGAAAGGGAAGGCCACAAACAGATTACCTAGGGAACATCAAGGAATGGACAGATCGTAACAGTCCAGAGATTTTCAACCTGGTTGAGGAAAGACATATGTGGAGGACAGAGACCCGGAAAGCGGTGCCAACATTTCAAGGAGTAATTCTGTAGACTGACCGACTGATTGATGCTAATTGAAATACGTAATGGAAACACCCACCCAATCAACCTACATGCAACGCAATCATTTTATATTTTTTTTAAGAAAGGTTAAACCCAGTTTCCTACATTAAAGAAGCGCGCTAAACAAAAAGGCAATAAAAGAACCAAACCAGTGAATGAAGAACGATAAAGAGAAGCAAACCAATGATCATAAAAACAAACTCATGGCACAGTAAAGCTCCTAATCATGGCCTCTGTTCATTCTTTAAATGTCTGACCAGGTTTTCCACTCGGACAAAAGAGACTAACACCATCACAGAAAGAGACAGCATGCAAAATCACCAAGACCACTTAAGAAGAGGGGCGTGGCGCTTAGATCTAGAGCTGACAGAGACAAGTGGCAGTCATTAAAAGTCGGTGTGACCGACCAGTGCAGATGGTGGATTACTTGATAAACTATACAGGTGAAGTCTGAACTCACTGTTATTGTTGCCTGGCTCAGTCTGCGCTGGAAGTCCACTTAGATGGCAGCTGAACTGTGCTAGCCTCCCTCACAAAATAAGGAGAGGAGAGTCACATCTGTTTTCCTCCTTTTTTTCTCCCTTCGCCATAAAACACACTATGAGTGACAGTGAGTTTAAATGTATCCCACTGAATTATTTTTGCATTTGTGTAGAACTTGTGATATAGGTGGAATCTTAAGGACTCACCAGTGTGCAGCTTCTATGTGCATTTATTGCATCTGCCATGACGATTGGGCAAATGTGACTGATTCATGCTCTTTACCACGAATAGACTATTTCTTCATTCTGAGTTTTTAAGAACCCATGTCCTATGAGTTACACTACTGATTACACCTCAGTTTCACTTCAAATTGACAAAAGCAAAGGGTAAGTGGCCATCCAATTCAGCCTTTCGTTATGAGTCTCTGGATAATTGTCCAGAAGCTCTGTTAATATTGTGACGTCAGTGTCCATTATTATGCTTAAGCTGAAGAAGTCAACAGAAAGTTTACTGTGTCCTGTTCCATGGCTGATCTCAGTGGGAGTGTGA
Source organism: Monoplex corrugatus (assembly GCA_030674185.1). Classification (NCBI taxonomy): domain Eukaryota; kingdom Metazoa; phylum Mollusca; class Gastropoda; order Littorinimorpha; family Ranellidae; genus Monoplex; species Monoplex corrugatus. The sequence goes on from CM060315.1 coordinate 81,632,697, forward strand.
CAAACCTAACTGAGAACGCAAAACCATAACAAATCGGCCAAAAATGGGGAAAATTTTAATACAACATTATTTTGGACTGAAAAAAGAAATGCTGACCACAGAAGCAACTCAGTGTGAAGAGATTCTTATCCATCGTAAAGGTCAGTGTTAAAAGCAAGCCCAAAACAAGTTTTGTCGATTATTCTTCTACTGCATGGCAAAAATGTTGTGGTAGCACAATATGGGGGGTCTTGTGTTGCCTTCTTAGCAAACTGAAAGAAAAATTGAAAACAAACTAGATTTGATCAAAGTAATAAAATCACGACTTCTAACTCCAAACGTTGAAGTAGTGTTTAAGATACTTATAAACTTGCATGTTTAGCTCAAACTGCAAATGACAATAAACAAATGAAAATAAGAGGCAACAGAAATCACAGCTTGAGTGAGATTCAGAGAGACGGAAGCGGAGACAGAGAAACAGAGAGACCGAGAGATAAACAGGGAGACAGAGACAAGGACGTTAGACAACGGACTCTTGGGATCGCGTCCTTGCCTTCCATTACGAGGGATGAAGATGGCCTTTGAAGTCGGAGCACGTTTCAATAATTGAAGAAAACGATGTCGGCAATCTTCCCGGTGAAGCTTCTGTTACTCTACTCAGACTCTAGCCGCTGAATCATTGATGTGCCCACGGTCACATAACGGTCACTTTTGTAAGGCCAGACAATTTATTACAGACCATAAGGACAGGTCCACCACTCTTTCTTTTCAGCCCACTCTTCACGTCTTGTCTTAATAATGGAACTAATGATCACACAAAACCGTTTTTATACCTATGGCTCTTTTTTTCCTCCGGTTGTGATCAGTGATGTTTAAAATATGGAGTACACGCTATGCTTCAGTTTTGTTTCCCTGCCGCACGCGTACACGTCTACGTGAGTGTGTGTGCGTGTGCATGTGTGTGTGTGTGTGTGTGTGTGTGTGTATGTGTGTGTGTGTGTGTGTGTGACTGTGCGTGCGCACGCACGCGTGTAACCATTCCATGCTGCTCTGCTGTTGTTGTTTGTTGTTGTAGTTGTAACTGATGCTGCTTAGTAATTTTTAATAGTCTAGCTACAGATTGGAAAGACCCATGATGATGACTGAAGAAGAAGAAGAGGCAACTGAAATAGTGGTATTTCAAGAATAGTTGACACGGCTGTATTCTTCACTTATAATAATAATAGACTTCAATTGAACATGGGAATGGCGACGCATGTCGTGCATCTGGTCGACCAGAAATAGACAAAACTCTAACTTAGCATGCAAATAACATAGCGACTTGCCTGTGTGATCACCTATTCCCACTCGCAGACAGTTCTGGCAGACACCACATGGCATTTAATATGGAATTTACAATTTGTCCACGATCCTTTCTTTTTTTTTTTTTTCTCGTTTTCACGTATGAGCTGCATCTTAAACTGCCAGATTCTCTACCATACACAAAACTGTATAATGCGTTATCTGGGATCTGGCGTTTACAACCACCATCAAAAGTTACTACAGTGTATTTTGTGGCTGTCAGTTGTAGCATAATGGCTGATTCTAAACCAGTCAGCTGGCTTATGTTCTGTATTCTAGTTACTATACTGCGGTGGTCTGCTGTATCATAATGTTTCGCGAGTGAGCACTCACACTCTCGCAAACGGCTGAAACTCACGTTGAAGGTATTGATGCAACTGTTGCATATCTGCTCTGCGCAGTTTCAAATAAACAGAACGGATTAATCATATTCTATCTAGCACTTTCTGCCGAAGTAATTCTCTCGATACTTTCCTTAGTTCTCTATGCATCTGCTCCCTTTACCTTACTGCATACAAAATGGATCTACCATTTCTGTCATACTACATTTCCCCACATATTCCATTGATTGCTTGTTCTTTGTCAACCTTTTATCTCTTCTCAGCACACACGCCGTCTACGACCTCTAACTCTGTTCAAATACATCTGCATTCTAAGATTTCTTAGCTGTTGTAAGCCTGTGCAGTGTGCCCTTTTGTAATATGGAAGTGATGAGGGTTTTTCCCATCTACATGGTCAGGCCACATCTGGCAACTGATGTGGCCGTTTTTTACAGTTCCTGCTGGCTGTCATGGAGCTTGGTGGTCAGAAGATTCCTGGTGAGGTGTATGACCCAGTTCTGCTCCACCCCGAAAAACGTCAATGGGCAAAAGCCATTCTCGTCTGTTGCAGATCTGCGTATATTGTACGCATCCTGGTTTGTTAGAAAGCACCTGCAGGCCTGGCACCTCTTACTGCATCCATCTGCCTCCCCCCCCCCCCCAACGCCGGGGGCATGTCCTTAGATTATGAGCGCAAATGCATTGATATATGTACTTTATTTTATTTTCTTTTTTTCTGTTGAAATTTTGTATGTTTTGAAGCGGTTATTGCCCTGATATGGCTCCACGCAGTCGGCTGGGTTTTAAACAACAATGACAATGACAATAACAATGACTGCATCCATCTAGGTTTTCTGTAGGGGTTACCTCACCTTTAGCTCATGGCCACAACACCTACCTTGCGAGCGCTGGGGTTAGCGCTTTAGGAGTCCTTACCCGCTTAATGGCTTTGTCGTAGGAAATGGTATTTTCTAGATGTGCCAAATACCACACCCCTACGCCAGTCCTGATAGAAACTATCGCCAGTCGTTCTGGAATTATTTACTCATTCGTCCAGGAAAGCTCGGCTTATTTCGCAGCTGGCCTCCAAATCTGAAGGCCATCCGCAGTTCGCCACTTGCTACGTGTCCGGTAGGGCACGGTCGCCCCACTACACAGTTTGAGGTAGCTTTTTTCAGTTTTTCATACTTCAAAATTAGATCTAGGAACGAAATATCACGAGAGAACGTGTTACAGTTAATATAATATTCATGAACAAACAAAAATGTAAAAAGTTGTCCAGCAACTTGTGTCGCCGGAATCCAACGTCATCGTTACTGTGCGCAAGACCACAGACTAGACAATCAAGAACACGAACAATTGTAAACTGCTTGAGAAAGCGGTTCAATTAGGAATTACTTCAACATGTTCTTGAAAACATTCTATCTGAGCAAAACCAGTCTACAATTTGACAAAGCTATAGCACATGAACTGCACTTTAATGTCACTGTGTACTTGGACCACAGATCAGGGACAGGTCTCTTTGCCAGTTCTTCTTGATCGGTATGCAATTTTTAATACCTTTGGAACATAATATTCTGCTGACACGTCTTTACATCACTTTCGCTGTCGCAGAGTGGGCTGCATTCATACATATTTCACAGGTTTCAGACTCTGATAAGAAACAATCGCTGTTCAAAACCAAAGATTCTAAAAAATGGCGTTCTACGGGGATTATTAAATTTTCTGTGACACACAATTGTTCAAATCTGTTTTTCCTTTTAATTTCTGCTGTGGCCATCAGACAGAACAGTTTGTCCATGATATCATGCTTTGGGAAAAAAATGATATACTTAAAATGAAAATTGATAAGGCTGGAGTAGTGATCGTTACGAGTCACTCTCTGATGAGTGTGGCTAGCTGTGAACAACTTCTAAACGGGTCCTTTATGATCCCTTTCCAACCGGTCAGATTTTACGGAGTCATCCTTGTTAGCAGGATCATCATGTCTGATCACGTAAGCTCTGTCTTCAGTCTTCATATCTTGAACTTTGCGAAATCAGTACCGTCCACTTTTTTCTCCACGACTTGTACATTGATCCGTTCTCGTGTAACTTTCTAGGACAGACTATTTCGATTTTCTCTGACTGACAGTACGCAATAACAAAAAGCCCGTTAGCAAGGGATCCAAAACCATGCCACTCAACTAGTCTTTCGCGTTAAATGTTAAATGCTATGATCATGTTACTCAACTGCTCAAAACGCTTCTGTGAGTCATACTTAAACGCTTTTGTGAGCAAGGTAACTGATAACTGGGTCTGAATGGATTATGCAGCGCATGGACAGCCCCCTTTTGCTCAGTGAGATTGCTACCGTTTGGTGTGGACATTTGGGAAGTGACTGTCTGGCCAGTGGTGAGGCATTGTTGCGCCGTTCCCATCCAGCACCAGCGGGTGTTTCTTGACAACTTTACTAGCTTTGAGCTAAGCACTGGATCAGCTACAAAATAGCAACAAAGCTTTTGGCGATTTTGATGGCAACCTTCCCTGTCATCTTTCGCAAACTCGAGTTGGCAGATGATTTCGATCATCGTCTGATAACATCTCAGTTTCACGCATCTTCCTTAACGTGACACCCGGTGCTAGGTATAGTCAGTTTCCAGCCACAACTGTCTTGAATTTGTCCCAAACCATAACCCTCTTCTCTGATCCTTCGCCATCTTTCGAACGTAGACCCAAAACATATTTCTTTCAGAAACTTTTTTCCTAATGTCAGATTGTCTGATAGTTATTCATTTATCTTATCAGTATGGTTTGTAAAATATGATGTGATGCTGTGTGTATGTTAATGAGTATGAATTCATACACACATACATACACATACATATACATACATACATATATACATGTATATATACATATTTATGTTTATGTATATTTGTGTATGTATGTATATATCTACACACACATACATATATATATATAGACATATATATATGTATATAGACATATATATATATATATATATATATATATATATATATACATGTCTATATATATACATGTCTATATATATATATATACATGTCTATATGTATACATGAAATGTTTTCTTTGCTTCTATTTATTTGCTGTCTCCCTATTTCCAAATGAGTTACAGATCTCCTACCCTGATTTATTTCTTTTTGCCTGACTTGTAAAGTGTATAGAACTCGATGTTTTGGGATACTTTGCTATGTAAAAGTTATAATTGTTATACAGCCATTGCCCATCGTCCTTGGGTTCTGTCGCGCATCTGGAAGTGTTCTGTGTACGGTGAACCCCTGGCAGAGTTCGACTAACAAATGCTAATCACTGTTTGGGGCCAGAGATATCCACGTTTCTGTCATGGCTAACACGATAACGGGCATAATGCCGAATTACCACTTGTCCATAATCACAGTTGGAGTCAAAGCAGCCGGAGGATTGTTGTACTCTGTCCACTCAAAACAAGAGTTTAGTCAACGCCATTGCGCCAGTCTAAGTGTGAGATACTTATATCACTTCCCTCACTCACTCGTCTTCCTCGCTCCTGGTGGAGAGCATAGGGCATAATCAAGCTGCTCCAGAAGTGACCATTTTGAGCAAGGTAGAATAGCTTTCCAGGTCTTTCTGGCCACCTTTCACTGTTGGTGAATTGTGCATCGCATGTGCCTGTTGGTGTGCCCTGTTTCTCTTTTCAGAACTGGTGGTGTCCATGACAGAGACATGTAAGGTGACTAATTCTATCACTCTTGACAGCATGGCCTAGCCATATCTCCATTTCTTCTTCTTCACTTTACTGATAATACTGTCTGATCACCTCTTCGCTGGAGATGGATTGCTTTCATTTCATTTCCAAGATCCATCGTAGACATCTTCCTGCAAAGGTTCTCAGACGACTCTCGATCTTGTAGTTGATTCATCATATCTACGAAGCACAGAAAAGGACTGATCAGACATTGGGTTTATAGATCATCGGTATGGCGTTAATGTGGATGATGGAAGGCCTCTAGATGTTACTAACTGTGCTGAATGTCTTGTATTGCCGCTGCAATTCTTGCATAGACCGCTTGGTCAATCTTACAACATGCAGTCTGTGATAAAAAGAGATCGGTTTCAAATGTACGATGCTGCAAAAACAGATCACTATCAGTACGACATCGTACTGGCGGGACCGGTTTTCACAATGTAAGCTGTCGTTAGCATTCTTAACCTGAAAGAAAAGAAAAAGTTGCAGATACGTTGTTTTCCACAAAGCACGGTTCCTGTTGACAATACATAACATTCGACACTGACCTCCCTTCCTTTTTTTTTTATTTATTTTTTTTATAAAATAACTGTCGTTATATTTCATGTAATGCTTTGACATTTGCGCTTGTCTTACATTCAGATTAATCAGGCATCTGTCAGATTAGCTTCTGGGCTTATTGTTTAGATTGTCTATGAAACAGAAGATGTGCTCGTGTGTACATGCGCTTCTTTAACGGTTTTTGCTGAAGGACAGAATTTAAAAAATCGAAGTGACAAGCTTTCGAAAGCGAAGAGAAGAGAAGAATTCATCCGGAGAGGAACAAAAATTAATTACGGCACTGGTAACGAAATAAAAGAAAGAAATATGAAATACTACTGTTATAATAACAGCTTCCCTTGCCTATTGCCTGACATTTACTTTCAATTAGGAAGGACGTGACCCATATTGGCAGGATCATTGAACCCGTCACCTGCCGATGAGCTAACTGAAGTGTGAGACCTGATTGATTTCTTCCAGGTCGATGGAACTGGTGTGAGAATAGGACTGATATTGTCACGTCTTTCGTGTTTCTTTTCTTTTCCTCTGTATGTGCAATTATGTGCGATTGTGTGTGCGTGCGTGCGTGCGTGTGTGCGTGTGTGCATGCGCGCGTGTGTGCTCGCGTGTGAGATCGCGCGCGCGTGTGTGTATGCGTGAGAGTGAGAGAGAAAGGGTGGCAGATGGGGGTTTAACAAAGGTAATAGAAACAATGTCCCAGGCTTCACTAACAACCTCCTTTTCATCCAACAATAATGACATAAGCTACAAAACAATACAACTGAACGATTTCCACACAAAGGAATTAACTTTGTTTCAACCTGCACTTACTTCGCTTTTCTGGTCAAAACTGTATCAGAACAAAAACAATACTAGCAAAATACCCCAAGACAAGGGAACTAAGTTCGCTGTATATTTGTGGTTACAATAGTTATCGCTACAATTCCTCCCCCTCCCTCTTCCCCCCCTAGTAAAGGACTGCACATTCTTAGCCACAGTCATGAACAAACATGTAAAAAAATGTTAAGATACTCAGAATGGTGCCAATTCAAACATTTGGGTCAGACATATTACATAATCTTTAACTGTCATTGAAATATTTCTAAACTCAGACAAACAGGATGAACGTAACCGGTCGAAAAGAATGACGGGTTCTTTTTGACTAAAACTGTGTGCGTGAGACTGGACAAAAATGATGCTCTTGGTAGACAACTGGGTCGCCAGTTGTCTTCGTGTGTGCGTGCTGGTGTCATGATTTGCACTTCTTATCCAAACTTTTCAAGTACGCAAACAAGCTGCTTGCAACACACGCAAACACACACACACATGTACACACACGCTCACGCGCACACACTCACGCGCACGCGCGCGGGTGCTCACACATACATATACATACATACATACATACATACATACATACATACATACATACATACATACATACATAATGACAGAGAAACTGAAAAAAACTATATAAAGAAAAAGACCAAAGATGACATTGGATCCTTTTTTTAACGATTTTATACTTTTCGACAGAAACAACAAACTATATCCAATGGACACACCAAATATATCTCTGTTGTATAGATTGTTATTCCGCGGCCGGGACGAGAAGGGCGAAGAGAAGGGCTATGGAGAAAGAGAGAGAACAACAAGTACACACTCTAATTTCTCTTTCAATTCTCGCTTACACAAAACAGCGTCACGAAGCTCGGAAACTCCATTAATTTTGGGGTGCTAACCCATAGTTACCACACAATGGAGATCCAAGATAACATTGATTACATTAACGGAAGAAGTATAGTAAAAGAAAGTAGCCATAGATGCACCTTGAATAGCTAAACAACCTCCCAATTGCCAATGACAGATTTAATTGTCTCAAAAATAATCAACTACCGGTACAAACAGTCCTAACGTAATTGTCTCATTGCAGTTTAAACAAAAGGTTGAAAAATTGCAACTGTCTTCGACACAGATGACCAAAAAAGACCTAAACAATGTAACTATCTCAAACATTACTGACACAAAAAGTCCTAAAAATTGTAATTGTCTCAAAATAACTGACGACAAAAAAATCTCAAAAATTACAGTTGTCTCATTGTAACTGTTTCAAAGATAACCGACAAGAAAAAGCCTCAGAGACTTCAACTGCCCCCAAAGTAAATGACAAATAAAAGTCTCCAAGACCGTAAATGTCTCAAAAGTAACAGACACGAAAACTTCTGTAAATCTGTGATTGTCTCAAAAAGAAACGACAAAAAAGTCCCTAAAACTGTAATTGTCTCAAAAGTATATGACAGCAGAAAATCCCAAAGGTATCATTGACAAAAACTGTTACCAGCCGTTCAACTTTTGAAAAATATAAGAAAGGAGTCAGTGAACTTAGTTATCATCGAGTCCCTGAACTCTTAAACACAATCCACCCGGACTCGTTTCCTGGTCGGTTATTCATTGGGGTTTTTTCCCTTTTTGTTTCTGTTTTTTAGAGGGGGTGGGGAGTATTTAGATTTTCAAACTAGTCCATAACATTTGAGGCGACAGAATGATTCCTGACCTTTTCGTCTGTAAGTAAGCAGTGAGACGAAGACAGCTTTTTACAGATCTTCGATGTTACTTCCCATCGAGCCTGAATAAATTCGTAGATATTTATTTTGGGACACCTGAAAATTCCTTACCAAGATATGCATTCACTTATTTATCTATCTATTTATTTGTTTGATTGATCATTTATTTTTCTATTTATTGATTTATTCATCTATTTTGCTTGTTTGCTTGTTTGTTTGTACTTGTTATTTATTTCTTTGTTTTGTCTTCCTTCTTGTTTCGATAAGTGTTGTGCTTGTGCTGTACAATGTACAATGTATTTGCCAGTGTAAGAGTGATTGCCTCTTTGCTTCCCATTATTATTCTTTGCATCTTTCATTCTGTGTAATATTCCGTTTCCAAGACAACCAGCGACATTCTATGACAATTAACCTTTTTATGAGACCACTTGAGCATCATCTATCATTCGTCGTCATTCTTACCTCCTACTCCTAGATTTGATTGTCTTTTATGTTAGGCTTAAGTGGCTTGCTTCATAAAAACACAAGTGGACGAAAACGTGCGCGGTCATGTCACGTGCCTAATGCATGCGCTCGCATTCGATTCTGTTGTATTCTGAGGTCTGTTTGTTTAGTTTGTTTGTCCCGAAGGTGCGGGGGTGGGCTTTGAGGTGTTTGTTCTTTAGTTTTGTGATTCGTCTCGTGGTTTGTTTGTTTGTTTGTTTGTTTATTTGTTTGTTTGTTTGTTTTGTTTGTTTGTTTGTTTGCTTGCTTGCTTGCTTGTTTGTTTGCTTGCTTGCTTGCTTGTTTATTTATTTATTTATTTATTCATTTGTATAGAGATTATCAATATCGACAAGGACGGATGTCCCGAAGGTACGGGGGTGGGCTTTGAGGTGTTTGTTCTTTAGTTTTGGGATTGGTCTTGTGGTTGTTTGTTTGTTTGTTTGTTTGTTTGTTTGTTTGTTTTTTGTTTGTTTGTTTGTTTGTTTGTTTGTTTGTTTACTTGCTGTTGCTTGCTTGCTTGCTTGATTACTTGATTGCTTCTTTCTTTCTTTTTTAGTATAGAGATTGTTAATATCGACAAGGACGGATGTACCACATTGTGTCTAAATGTGTTAGCAAAGATTCATCAGCTGTTTCTGGATCGATTTTCGCGAAATTCAATGCAAAGACTCATTTTAATGATCAGTAGCAAATCATGATAAGTATGAACCGGAGTGATTTAATGCCTGAGCTACATTGTCCAAAATGTGAAACGCCTAACTAGAAGATATCTCGGCTGTTCGTTTATAAACGCGTTTTGACTTTATTTTGGATCGTATATCCTAGGTGCATAATGTCTGAAAATGTTGTCTTTAATAATCTCCACTGTTGGGGTATGTTTTATCTTTCTTTTTTTTTAGTTAAGTATCTATATCCCGGCTATTTATTCATAAACCGATCTGATTTGAATTTGAGTGGTGTACTTTGATGCTATTGAGAATTTCATCCCTAGTATATTCATTGAAATTACTGGATTTTCAAAATAAAAACCGCAGGAAATATGTAAACGGGCGCACAAAGGGAGATGGTTGGTACAGCCTGAATACATTCATAAGACTCTGGACACCTTTTTAGTGTCAGCTGATGCTAGCGATCTTCCACACACCCATTTTGTAGAAACACGCTTCATGGAAATCTGTTTTGCGGATTTTGTTAGCATAGTACACAATTTTTTTCTTTAAAAAATTACGAAAAGACTCAAAATATACAGGAATCTAGATAGTTTTTAGTTTAATGTCACAAAAAAATTCGAGGAGTGCTGCTGCAATTCTAATTCATATTCAGAACTCATACTATTTCGTGTCAATCAGTTACACGAATTTAAGTCAACCTACATATAGGATGTGAGTTTTTTTCTTTATGTTTATCGTCTATTGCATTTTTAAATGAAAATGAAACATTGTTAATACTAAATACTTTTACATTCATTACCACCATGAATCACGGAAAGGACGATTTAGGGGTGTATCATTATCTCAATGGACCTATGGACCTGTGAACAATCAGCTGTCCTGAACATACGTAGACAAAGCTGCGTCAAAGCAATGCTCTTCTCTCTCTCTCCTCTCTCTCTCTCTCTCTGTATGTGTGTGTGTGTGTGTGTGTGTGTGTGTGTGTGTGTGTGTGTGTGTGTGTGTGTGTGTGTGTGTGTGTGTGTGTGTGTTGCTGGCATTGTCAAGCATTCTAAAATGTGCATAACAATAAGACATAAGTCAACGACACACGTTTCTACAAATGCCAATCGGGTAAGCCGCAGCCGCTACGACGGGCCGCACTGGGTACATTTTATTGTGTATTGTATTCTCTGGTATTCTTGTATGCCTCTTTGTATTGATTTGTTGTGGCCATTGTTGTTCAAATGGCCAGTTATGTATGCTAATACAATATCTCTGTCGTTGTCAGGACCACATTGAGGACAATGAAGGAAACAGGGAGTTACTTCCTCTTGCTTACTCAGTTAATGTCGGAGCATTCTCTGCCAGAAGACAAGAGAAAGAAAGAAAAGGAAAGAAAGAAGGAAGGAAGGAAAGAAACGATAGAAACAGAATGAAGTTGAGAACAAGAAGAAGAAGAAGATAACAACGACAAAGACTATCGATATTAAGACGACGATGATAATGTAAAAAAAAAAAACAACAACCAAACAAAGAACAAAAAGATAAAAACGAGGAAAATCTAAACCAAATTATATATACCCGGTACATTTTCTTCTGGGTGAATTGATGAAAAAAAAGACAGAAGATAAACGAAAAAGAAAGACAGAAATAAGGAAAGAAAGAAAAGAAAGGAAATTCAAATATAATCAACACTGCCTTTCTTAACCAGCTGCCGTGGTGCAATGATTAGTGTAATTTACTAACAAATGGAAGATTGGGGAGTTCGAACCCTCATCAATCCTGTCACAATCACTGTGGGATTTTCCGCTCCAACCGGTTCTTACCGTGAGTTGAGCGTGGTATAGGCTCATTGGGATGACTGGGACCACACAATCGATTTCAATCCGCTTCTAATAAATGCACTCTCGACGGTGCTGTTAGAATTTTCTGAGCAATACCGCAGGTGTATGTATCTCTCGGGCTGGGTAACGCCAGGATATACCATAAAGGAAGCCTTGAGCACAGCCCTGTCATACAGTCTCAATCCAGAATGGAACTCCACTATGAAACTATTCAACCTTCTTGATTACTATTTTAGTGTTAACACTTACAGAAAGAAAGAAACGACACACACACACACAAAAAAGAATAAGAATTATTAACATTCTCTTTTTTCGTTTTAAGAATAAGAGATAAGATTTTCTTACGTGCATTCAATCGTCTTTATTGCCAGTTTGAATCTTTGTTTAAAACAAGGTGATTATTTCATATCTACTGGAGGTATGTGTCTGTGAGTCTGCCTCTGTATGTGTGTGTGTTGTGTGTGTGTGTGTGGTGCGTGCGTGCGTGCGTGTGTGTGTGTGTTGTGTGTGTGTGTGTGTTGTGTGTGTGTGTGTGTGTGTGTGTGTGTGTGTGTGTGTGTGTGTGTGTGTGCACGTGCCTCTGATCTGTATGTCTGTGGCAAAAATTTGTCAGCAAAATTTTCTCGCCTGGTTATGGATGAATCTTCACCAAATTTGTTCACAGATGTAGATTATTGAGGAATCGTGAATGCTTAAGTTTGGAGAACAAAATGTCAAGGTCAAGGTCTTAGCAACCAAAAATGTGCACTTTTTGTGGAAAATGTGTGAACAACACTGATTCAGGTGTTTCTGATAGCGTATAAAATCTGTTCTGAGTGTTGTGACAGTTTTACCATCGTCCTCGCTTCGTGTCAAGTTTCGTTTCAACTGAGGTTCTTCAGGGTCGTAGTAACCTTGGATTTTCTGGAATAATATTTGTATAAAAATGAAATTTTTAGAATGGCCTGGCTGTCTTCTTGTTTATGCATCTCGGCACTTATGATATGACGATATTCCCGTTCATCGATAGATGAATAGTTATACTGGTCTTCAGCACCTTGTATGGGTTTTATGTGGGGCAGAAGACCAATGTTGTTCTTCCGCAAGTACCGCATCGGAAGGACTCCTGCAGCCCTAGTGTTTGCTTCTGCCAGTTTCGTTTCTGTTAAACAGCAGCTGTTTTGCATGGTCTAAATTTGATTGCGCCATGTGTACATTGCTATTGCTGGTTTACGCTGTTGGGGGCGGTGTCTTTCTAGTTGGTAAGTGTCAACAATGACAGGCACATTTTGCTGGACGGAAATTTTGATGGCTTGTGCTACCATTTCCAATCACCCTGCCACTTCTAAAGCCTCACTCCGTCGTTGGGTCTTTTTTACTTCTTTTTCCAGACAATAATGACTATTGTGAAAACAGGAGCTTACCATGGAAGAAGACAGATTCCCATACAAATCATTCTGTTGTGCTCTAACTAGTCCAAACAGCCAAAGACAATAGTTTTTTTAAACTTTGCACAGTAAACTTTGTCATGGTCTTTCAAACATTTTGCACAAAAGCTTGGCATGGTCTATCAGTAAACACAGATCTTATATACACGAAAGAAACCACACACACACATATGACGAAATGATAGAGACAGTCTCCTCTTCGGTCGACCTGAAACATTCACTTGTTTCTCTTGACGGAAAGACAGAAGTAAAGAAATCCACTTTTATCCAGAAGCTTTTTCCGCTGGCCTCTTAATCATCTTGACGTTTTGCAGACACATTGGGGACATCATTCGA
>CM060315.1:81650933-81805933 GCA_030674185.1 Monoplex corrugatus
TGGTAACAGGACGTAAACGCATGTAAAGCATTTGACACTATAGACCACACACTTCTCCTGAACAGGCTTCGGCACTCTTTTGGCATACGTGACCTTGCTCTCTCCTGGATCCACTCTTATTTGACTGATCGGACTCAGACTGTGTGTGTCAACTCCAGGTATTCGGAAGAGTCTGTCTTGGCGTATGGTGTCCCACAGGGTTCGGTCCTAGGACCGATCCTGTTTGTGCTGTACGCCAGTCCTGTGTCTGATGTCATCAGTCGTCATGCCTTGTCACATGAGAGCTTCACTGATGATACACAGCTTCATCAGTCGGCCTCACTGGCGGAACTCGATGGCTTGGTGACACGCACGCAGGACTGTATCTCGGATCTGAAGTCCTGGATGACGCACAACAAACTACAACTGAATGACGACAAGACTGAACTTCTACTCGCCTGTCCCACTAAATTTCTCCATGATCCTTCTCTTCCGAAGTCTCTTCTGATAAATGACGTTGACATTCCTTTCTCTCCCACTGTTCGCAGTCTCGGTGTTACGCTTGATCAGAGTCTGACCTTCCAGCAACACATCTCAAACATCTGTAGGGTAGCGTATCTAGAGTTACGGTACGTAGAATCAGCTCTGTCCGTCATTACCTGTCTGTTGATGCAACCAAAACGCTAATTTGTGCATTTGTTCTTTCAAGGATTGATTACTGCAACTCTCTCTTAGCTGGCATCCCCAAAAACCTTTTAGACAGACTTCAAAAGATTCAGAACAACGCTGCACGTCTCATCTTTAAATCCTCTAAGTTTGACCATGTCACTCCTCTCCTCCGCACTCTGCACTGGCTGCCTGTCTCTGACAGAATAGATTACAAGCTTGCTACTCTTTCCTTTTCGATTGTTTCGAACACTGCGCCAGAATACCTATCCTCGCTTCTTGACATCTACACACCATCCCGTCAGTTGCGTTCTTCTGCAGACACACGACTCTTTCGCATCCCCCGCATTCGAACAAAAACATACGGACAACGAGCATTCTCCTATCAAGCACCCCAAACATGGAACAACATCCCCAACATCCTTAGGCACTCAGACACAATCACCTCATTCAAATCTGGCCTCAAAACACATCTGTATAGAAAAATGTGAAAAAAGTTTCTGTCTTTAAAATATTGTTTGGGCTGTTGCGTTTGTGCGCATGATTCGTGTATTATATAATGTGCATTGTGGGTGTGGTTGTTTGTGTATTTTGGATAACTTGTGATGTAATATCTATTATTGTCTGTCCGATGGGCAACTATTGGTTAGATTTGATAGACATGTTTCTGTTTGTGTTGATGTCATTGTAATTATAGTAGACTTGATTGATATGTATGTATAACTGCTAATGTTGAAGTGGCGAATAGGGGTGGTAAAGATAGGGTGAATTGTAAAGCGCTTGGAGCAGAGTTCTCTGGATCTTGCGCTTATAAGTACTCATTATTATTATTATTATTATTATCTATCTATCTATCTATCTTTCTCTCTCTCCTTCTTTCTCTCTCTCTCTCTCTCATTCTCTCTCTCCCTCTCCTTCCATCCCTCCCTCCCTCTCTCTCTCTCTCTCTGTCTCTGTCTCTCTCTCTCTCTCTCTCTGTCTCTGTCTCTCTTTCTCCTTTCCTCCCTCCCTCTCCCTCTCTCTTGTAAGTTCAAGGACTCAAGATTATTTGTTTTCTGTCTGTTTTCAGAATTCCTTGATACTGTCTCATAGACAGGAGGAACCCACAACTGCGCTGCCTCTGACTGAATCCATGAAACAAATCTAAAATGTACATATCCGGTCTTTGAGATTCTCTTCTTTTCAAATGAGAAGATGAAGCGAAAATAGAAGACTGCTGTTCTATTTGTTCGTTAAGTAAGAAATTGTTTATTTATGATTGCATTATTTGGAATGTGAATGAACCGAGGCAGTTTAAACATCATACCTGTGGTGTGACATGCATGCTATTGTCAAGTGTGTTTGAACCCAAAAGTGAAAATATAAACGTCGACAACACAATTCATTTGAGCTGTATCACTTGACGAAATGTGTCGCGTTGAGCATTATTAGGTAAACCTGGCCTAGCAGTGAGTATGAAATGGACCTAACTCCTTGTACGCGTTTTGCAGGGCTATGATAAAACAAAATAAACAAACAGCGATGTGACAGAACTCTCTTTTGAATCCAAGAAGAAAGATTACCAATATAACACATTGAAAACATGTAAAGTTGAAGACTTGCACGCAATGACCCGTTCGTTCACAGTCGTTTCCTTGACAAAAATCCACAAAGCAACAGACATGGACCTATTCCTGGAGCAATAGGCCTTCATAGTTCCTCGTCTTCCCCATCGTCTTTACGGAATTCCAGTAATAAATTCCAAACTTGGAATAAAGAATGACGATTTGATTTTAAGGCACTCATAATCTTGCGCACTTACAGTCGTCTTCGCTTTCCACTTCACGTCTTTACATTCCGCTCGTTAAATGATTGCAAAGCTTCTTTATCCTATTATCCAGAATGGATTTACCCTGAACTGAACTTTAAGCCACGTTCTGACAATATCTCCACATAAAAGGTACTTGAAAATGACACGAACGTGGAGAAGGAATACCTGGCATAACAGGATGTTCTCTGGAGAAAATATGTGTTGTTCATACCCGTATTATGTGATGATCTGAAATATAATGGTAGTATTCTCATATTGTTTCATCTTAAAACTTTTGAATGTTTCTTCCTCAAAAGCAGCTTTCAGTCACCCTTTAAAGAGCGAGTTCACATTTTCAAGACGTTTTGAGACCAGTCGAAAAGGTGAAACCGTTTTCTGGTTTCTGAAACAATTCCAAATGTAAATAGCCGTCTAGACAATTTGTTCTTCTGCCTAAAGCAATCTCTCTCTCTCTCTCCTCTCTCTCTCTCTCTCTCTCTCTTCTCCTCTCTCTCTCTCTCTCTCTCTCTCTCTCTCAGCACGGTCTCAAGTAACACAAGTAAAACAGCAATATCTTTATTATCTTCGTACTGATGTGAGTACTTTGAGCTTAAAAAAGAACAAAATATACACATATACATAACGATGTGGAAAACTATTATATTTAATGCTAGTTTGTATACGTAACGCTGGTTTCTTCTATTGCTTTCTTTGTTCGTGTAATATACACAAAGAAATAGTCTTGGCTTTAACATTGACAAGATAACAACAGTCTAAAATACATTCCTGAACGCACACAAGATTTAACAAAATATCTGAAAAGAACTGTTTAGCATTTAATGTCTACATTACATGTAGTCAGAAAAAAAATCATTAGTATTTACAGGTGAAAAATTGTTATTAACAAATATTTAACAATGAATGGCTATTGGCTGCTTTCTAATTATCTGTGAGTGGCCTTAATGACGGTACCTTTATTTGGTTCTCTAGATATCCGTGCCTATTTCTTACCCATTCAGAACTGTGGGTTGTCTGGATAGTTAATGGCTACTGCCTTAGACGACAAGTTGTGACAGGTCACATTGGGGGTGATTTTTTTTTATTTGTTCTTATTTACATCAATAAGCCTATTTTGGAGAAATTAGTGAGGAAACGGGGAATGGCCACAGCTGTTTTATAAATGCCAGTGGGACATGTTCTCTTGGATACAAGCTCATGTGTGTTACCCTAAACTGTTGCCAGGAATGTTCCCATCTACAAGGGTAAACAGATATATCCTATATCGTTTCATGTGCGTTTCCTTGACAGATTTAGAACCACATGATAGTCAACAGCAACAAAGCAAAGAAAGGATATCTTAAAAGAAGATCTAAATGGAACATTTGGCATCTGTGAAAAAATCACTAATTGCACAACCACACAGTTCAGATTCATTAGCAACATGTGTAGAGATGTGCCCTTCACAATTTCTGTTTATTCCGTCAAAACAAATTAGTTGACTGACATATCCCCTGGAGTTCAGGATGTCGGCGCTCAGTAAAACCACGGTGGTGGGATCCTTACTACTGTCTTCCCTCCTGACCTACTGCCATATCGTGCCAGTGACCCAGACATCAGAAAACGTCTCTGTCGTGGACAGAACATCTTCAGATGTCCCTGCTAGACTTCCCTGGTCTTCAGGAGTAGGTTCAGACAGGAGATCCCCGAACGCTTCTGCTGGACTGACTTCATCTGCAAGTTACAGATTGTCTTCGGGTACTCCTACGGGACTATCTGCAGGCATTGCTCTGAACAGGTTTCAAAATGCCTTAACAAGAAGCATTTCAAATGCTAGTGACAGAATGATGTCGGGTGTCCCTGCAGAACTCAACTGGAAAAGATCTGAAGCTGCTAGTGTTGAGAATGGTGATACTGCTGCTATTGCTGGTAAAATTCTAGGATCATCCTCTGAAAAGATCGAGACAGGTGATGAAGCTATTACCAAAAACTGTAATAACTCATGGGAGCAGTCCCGAACACGCAGCAGTGATGGCCATGCCACGCCTGCAGCAAACTCGAAGCAGTCCTCCGAAAAACGTGGGGATGATGGTATTGGAGTAGGTGATGGTAAAGATTTCAGTTCCAGACGTGACTCTCAGCGCCCGTCAGTCACAACGGGTCACGATGATGCCTTGGCTGGAGATGTTTCACGACGACCACAACATAAAGATGGCCATGGTGATAACTCTCGTGTCACTTCTGCAAGGGATTATCGACAACCTACTCGTTACAGTGGTGACTCTGACATCCTTGATGGAGATGACTCTTGGCGAGTGGCTCCAGGCGCTGGCGTTGACGGTGGAGGTGGGAGATACGTCAGCCGAGATGGAAGACATAACTACGATTTTGAAGATCCCAGAAGGAGACGGAAAGGTGGCTCATACCACAACTTTGATGACTCAAGATACGGCAACAATACTCAGGTGATTAAACTGTCTCTCCCTGTCTCTGTTTCTCTATCTCTCTGCCTCTGTCTCTGTCTCTCTCTGTCTATCTGTCTGTTTCTCTCTCTTTCTCTCAAAATGGTTCTATGAAAATAACAAAATTGAAATAGTCACTCTAATAAAACTGTTCATTAGCCGTAATTACGAAGAATTTTCCAGCAAAGCAGAAAGCAAAATCTCAAGATTAAATGAAAACAATGTGGTCTCTCGACTTTTTTTGTTTTCGTTTGTTTGTTTGTTTGTTTGTTTGTTTGTTTGTTTGTTTGTTTGTTTGATTGTTTGTTTGTTTGTTTGTTTGTTTTTGTTTGTTTGTTCTTTTTTGTTTATGTTTTTGTTTTCTTTTGTTTGTTTGTTTGTTTGTTTGTTTGTTTGTTTGTCTTTTTTCTTTTCTTTTTTTTTTTTTTTGTTTTTGTTTGTTCGTTTTTTGTTTTGTTTTTTGTTTTTCTAGTTGTTTGTTGTCCAGATCAAACCTATGCTGTTATATGCATATGAGATTTGGAGTACGACAAGACTCGCTATAACAGAGACAGCCCACTTGTGTGAAAGTAAACTACTTCTGAGTGCAAGCAATAAGACACTAAAGTATTATGACATATGGTGAAACCGGGAAGCATTCTTCAAAGATTGATAACACCATTCCAGCACCGCTTTACTGATTAAAACTGATTTCTTTCAAGATAACTAAAGCATGCCTGTACCATGATTCTAAACAGCTTAGATGGGGAAACGAAGGAGCAACAATAAAAACTGGATAAGAATGTCTAAAAGAAACTGGATTCCAAAATGTATGGACAAATGACGTGACTAGTTAGTCAAGATTTTTTTTCAATTTTCCTGTAAGCAAAAACTGACAGACAGAATTAAAGAAGAAGACGGATTTAAAGAAAAATGACATAGAAAGATACCAGCAGTGACATGTGTTCTTAAGGCCAGCTTAAAACCGACCATGAATCAAAGAAGTGTCACAAGAGACAAGACGGCCGTGTCGCTGTATAATATTTTTTTTCATACAGAAATTATTAAAAACCAAAGAAATACTGTTTCTCACACACGCATTTCTCATTGCAAATGTCTGTATGAATATCTTGTTGCTTTAAAAAAAAATTCAGTCAAGAGTTAGTACATTCAAAGGGTAAATTAGAACTAGACCTACGCCTACCAAAACGTGAGAAATGTGCTTAGATCTATCTGTTGCAAGCCTCAGTCTGTCGAAGTGAGATCATCTTTCGTCTCATCAGGGAAAATGAAAACGTACTGTAGCTTAAACGCAAATTTCGTACAAACTTATTTTGCACTATACAAACAGTGCAATGAATCTCAACGACATCACTCTGGATTCATCGTCTTGCTCGAACGGAGACCAAGACAACCGCATGGCAATGATTTTTATACAAAATCACACAAACACCGCAGTGTTTTACAATAATCACACAGACACCGCAGTGTTTTATACATATCACACAAGACAACCGCAGTGTTTATACAATAATCACACAGACAACCGCATGTTTTATACAATATCCACAGCAACCGCAGTGTTTTTATAAATAATCACACAAGACAACCGCAGTGTTTTTATACAATAATCACACAAGACAACCGCAGTGTTTTTATACAATAATCACACAAGACAACCGCAGTGTTTTTATACAATAATCACACAAGACAACCGCAGTGTTTTTACAATAATCATTCTTACATCCCGTGTATGGCTGGGTTCTGGCTTCAAGAATGGGGCTTCTGAGCGAAGAAAGGAAGTTTTTTTTTCTGAGCATAGAAAAAAATTAATACAAATTTGAGAAAGCGCTTTTCGATATTCATGAACAAACAGAAGTTGTTTTGCACTGAAATATAATTTCTCCCTTCAACATGTATTGAATAATTTCTTAAAGTTCAGCTCTGTGGGAAGTGGAACATACTCAAAACCACACTTTTGTTGTACTGTGGTGATATTCTCTTCACCACTGAGGTCAAACAGTTTCACATCAACAGACACATACTGAAGAAGAAAATTAGATATAACTATTGAAAACGTCTTTTTTTCTTAAGC
The DNA here is from genome assembly GCA_030674185.1 of Monoplex corrugatus. Classification (NCBI taxonomy): domain Eukaryota; kingdom Metazoa; phylum Mollusca; class Gastropoda; order Littorinimorpha; family Ranellidae; genus Monoplex; species Monoplex corrugatus. Next base: position 81,657,901 of record CM060315.1, read on the forward strand.
TTGTATAGAAAGTCTTGTGTTTCGGACAGTGCAATCATGAAGATACAAAGAATCTAGAATATCAGTCAATGTGACCTTGAAAAAGTTTCATTTGAAATAGAACTTGACGTACATCGAGGGTCATGGCAGACTGTCGCAACTGCCAAAACATATTTTAGACATTTTCAAAAGTTCTTGAGAAATTGCTGTATACACACCCCTTTCCAAGAATGCTGCCTTTAGGGCTGTTTTGGCTGTGTGACATTGATCTTGGTGCCTTGCCTTTCAGACTTGCCTTTTTGCGATTCCTCAACGGTCTATATTTTTTACTGAAATTTGATTAAGACTATCCCATGAAGAACTGAGAAACTCGTGTGCACACATTTTTGTCTAAGAGAGACACTCTAACACAGACACAAGCACAAACACATACACGCGCGCGCATACACGCACACATAACACACACGCACGCACGCACGCACGCATGCACACACTGACATACACCCTTCATCAGTCGATATGAAATAAAATTACTTTTTAAAAGAGATATGTAAAACGTGTCGTGGTGCCCTTGTCAGACTTACTAGGCATTAACAAACTGGATATAAACATTTTCAACAGACAATTATGCTAGAAACAAAAAACGCCCCTTTTGTACTGTTATTTTAAACAGGTGGACCCATGTTCTCTTTCACTGTCCAGTTCATACAGATTTCAGAAATATACATATACAACTGTAAGTGAGAAATTCAGATATAGCACTGACTTTCTATGAGTATGTCCTTCGGTATAACAATCTAGATTGTTCCAGAAAATTGGTTGTTTGTATTTTATGCTTTAAAACTTAGAGATGATATAACAAGTGAAAATGTTCATCACACATGCTTTGACAAAACATATAACGTTTCAAAAAAATATGGTGTAAACTGACAATGTTACCCCCACTCTCCACACAACGCCCAATTCTTTGTATATGTGCCGGAGGTCTTCACAATAAATCATGTGTCAGTGTGTGTGTGTGTGTGTGTGTGTGTGTGTGTGTGTGTGTGTGTGTGTGTGTGTGTGTGTGTGTGTGTGTGTGTGTGTGTGTGTGTGTGTGTGTGTGTGTGTGTGTGTGTGTGTGTGTGTGTGTGTGTGTGTGTGTGTGTGTGTGTGTGTGTGTGTGTGTGTGTGTGTGTGTGCTTGTTTGCTTTCACATGTGATTTTTCACAGAGGACGGTTTGGGATAACTACTAATGGGCAATTTTCGCATAAAATTTATCCAACAAAACAAAATATACGTGATCAATGGAAAAGAAATTCCACACAGAGCAAGCTCGTTAAAACATCGCCTTCTCCCACAGCTCACACGGTCGTTCAGCTGCCATCATTCTCCTTGCTTCCTTAAAACCTGTAACTGGTTCACAGTAATTGGATAAAAAGCTGCATGGATTTTTGTTTTGTTTTGTATTGTATTGTATTGTATTGTATTGTATCGTATCGTGTTGTATTGTATTGTATTGTATTGTATTAACTTGTTTTGTTTCGTTTTGTTTTAGAGGGAAGGTTTTCTATCGACAATGTACTGATTAGACATAGAATAATAATTTATATTTCTGTTTTAAGCGGGTGGATCGTTACAAAATCTGGAACATACGCCATCATCTAAATTTGAATCGACCTGACCTTTCTCTCTTCTGTTTGTTTGTTTTAGATGATAGTGGTCGAAAATGGCAAAACGTCTGCACGTCACTTAAGATATCTAGCTTTTTGTCATTTGGGGGCAAATCATTACAAAACTTGTCAAATGCTGGTCTTAACAATGAAATTCACACAAGAGAATGAGACTGAAAGAAAGAAAGAAAAAACACAGAAGAAAGAAAAACATAATGGCTGACAGAAAAACAACAAGGAACACTGCTAAACACAATGCATTTTCGTCATGTTTTTGACTGTGCAAACCATCCGTGCAAAAATACATTTCAAAAGAAAGACTCATGTGTGACGATCTTTGGCAGAAAAGAAACAAGAGATGGATTCCCTTGGGAAGGAAGGTAGCAAAGTGGGAGTGGTCAGTGCCCACTGTGATAAGTAGTGTGATGGTATTAGAAGTCTCCAGAGCTCTTCTACGTAGCACTGAGAAACACGTCTTGTAAGTCTACTTATGGTGTGGTACAAATCAATCTCAAGCTATAACCATTAGTCGCCAGCCAATTGGACATAAAACATCAATAAACTGATTAACTCTCTGTCTGAGAATTAACTCGTGTAATGCTATTTACAAGGTGAAACAACTCTATCTCAAAGGATCAACACTGGTCGCTTGCCAACTAGGCGTGAAACACATTTGTCTAATCAAATATTTGGACTAATTTATCTCATTGGATCACGTGTGTGTGTGTGCGTACATGCGTGCATGCATAATGTATGTGGTAGTACAAGATTGTACGGCTAGTCATTTTGCAAATGTGACAGATCTGACATTAAGGAGACAGTTTAATAATAATCAGGAACTATTTTCGCTTAGGATGTATCTGACACATTATTTACCCCCCCCCCCCCCCCCCCCCCCCCACAAAAAAAAAAGAATTCTCTGGCTGACGAAAACGAACACAGCCCGGTTGTCCGGTCAACTGAAAATACTAGCTTTGGCTCGTTACAATACCACCCACCTTCTCCTAAAGCTTATAAATCTCTCAACTATCCATCCGTCATTTTCTTGTTTCTTTTAAAATAGCAATTGATTCACATAAATTGTTGAGAAACCTGAGTGTTTTCTGTGGACAATATATTAATTGGATAAAGAAAAATGTTCACGTTTGTCTTTCATACAGACGGATCTTTACAAAATCTTGATGGTCCTGACTTAAAAGAAAGTAATAATTACAATATTTATATAGCGCAAAATCTTGATAAAAATCTTGATAAAGTGGTTATTATCTAAAATTACATGGGTCTGCCTTTTTTCTTTGCTGTTCTTGTTTGGTTGGCTGATTTTTGTTTGTTTGTTTGTTTGTTGTTAGTGTTTGCTGTTATTGTTATTGGTGTAATGTTGTTTTGGGGGTGTCGTTCGTTTTAATGGCAGTAAGTCGAAAATGACACAGTCATTTCCACGTCATTTCAGGTTTCTCAGCTAGTAATAATAGGCAAATACTTAGAACGATTGTCACGTACCAGCTTACCGCGGAGATTTGCATATGTGAATGAGATTGAAAGAAAGACGAAAGAAAATTAAAGCACTGGCAGAGAAATGATGAAGTTTGTAATACAAAGTATGACTTATTGATCTAGTTTGACTGTCTGCAACAACATGAACCAAGCGAAAATAAAGCTCAGACAAAATGTTCATGTATGAAGAAATCTGCAAGAATAGGAACGAGAGATTCCTTTGGGTAGGAAAGAACCAGACGAGAGCTGACAGTAGCTAAAGTACTAAAAGTATGATTTTATTGGGAACCCCAGTGGTCTTCTTTCACTGAGAAACATCTCTCGTTATTGTCTTCATGTTGTAAAAGAAATCCCAAGAGACGTTTATTAGATGCTGGCCAGCAGGTCGTAAAAACTCCATTTATTGATAAGCTGTCTGGCTGAGAAACAATTTGTAAATTCTATTCAAAACGTGAAGCATGTCCATCAAAAGAGACAAGACAAATCGTTTACCAAGAGGGCGTAAAGCATCAATAAACTGATCAGCTTTTTGACATTATCTCATTAACTAATGCGTGTGTGCGTATATGTATGCATACACGCGTATGCAGTAGTACAAGATACAAGATACAAGATTTTATTTAGCCCAGAACATCATAATGGGAAATTGTTTTGGCATTCGCATTAAAATACATACAGGAACAAGAACGCATAAACAAATGTACACACATGCTCTTACTCTATCTCACTCTCTCTTTCACCCTTCTCTCATCCTCTCCCTCCCCCTCATCTCTCACCCCCTCCCTCTTTGTCGAACACGATATCAAAGATTATGACTAATTCTAAAAAGGTACGGTTAAAAAAGCACATCATAAGAGTCAGATGCCTTGGTTATGACTTTTAACAATGGACAAAAAGGGCAATACTCATTGAAAAACAACATTGGTAGGTATAGAAAAATTTGATTAAAGATGCAATGCGGTATGCACATTAAAATCAAAATGATTAAATACAATAAAATGAGTATGTAGACTAAGAGGACAAGAACAAGAACAAGATTTTATTTTAGCCCAGGGCACAGACACAAGGAAAATGTTTAGGCTATGCATACAATCACACTCACGCCTCACAACAATTACAATATTCAACATCTTAAAAGACAAATTCCTCGGTCATCCACGGAATCGAAGAAACACACGCACACAACACACACACACTCTCACGCCAAGGCGCATATCCAAGCCACCTTAGCTGGTTACTACGCTAATTGTTGGTTCTGCCCTGCTAGCTAATTAATTTAACAGCGCGCATCTGTCTAGTACTAGTTTGGTCGGCTTGTCATCTTGCAAATGTGTCAGATCTAGCATTGAGGGATGTCTGAGCTGCAGAGGGTGTGTATGTGTATGTGTGTGTGTGTACGTGCGTTTGTCCGTGTATGCGTGTGCTTGTGTGTCTCTGACTCCTGTACGCGTGTGCGTCTGTCTATATGTGCGTGGTTGGTGGGGAGGGGGGGTATGTGTGTGTGAGTGTGTGAATGACTGTGCACATGCGCACATCACTGAGTCGGCTGGACCCAAAATCTGATGCTTCAAATTCAATCCCAGCCTGCAACGTAAAAATTGACCTGTTTGCTGCCCTTCTTACTTTTTCGTCCATTCTGGTTATCTTAGTGTTTTACGAGTAACGCTTCATTTTCAAGACTTGCCAATGCATAAGGTTTTCGCAGGCTCAAGGAGTCTGCCAGGTCATCACTGCAGATTAGGTGAAGCGCGTATAGAAATGTCATGAGTGCATAAATCCCAATTAAAATTCACTAAATGATATGTGTATACATGTAGGCAGGAGACTGCGTTGTGGGATCGAGGGATGACGGAGCAGGAGAACTGGTATTTCAAAGATTCCCTGTTTTGACTCCCTGTTCTGCAATGGGAAGTATTCAGATGCCGACCCAATCTCTTGCACTCTGGCCAACATGACATTATGAAAGGAAGCAATCAGTGAGTCAAGCTTCTGAGGGCAAACAACAATTGTAATATCTCCCCCAAGTCCCTCCGGCTAACATTATCAAATGATTTGGTTAGATCTATAAACATCATGCGGAGCTCCTGCTTTTGTTCGTGACACTTCTTCTGCAGCTGGCGTATGGCAAACATGTCGTACCCCTACAACCACAAAAACCACACTGTGGTGGGCTCGCTTATCTGGGTGATGACTCAATTAAAGATGATTCTGGCAAGGCATGGACCTTCCCCACAATGCACAGGAGTGACATACCACAATAATTATCGCATAGGATCTTATTGCACTTCATGTAAATTTGAATATCATAACATATTTAAAGTCTTACAGAATCTTCCTTCTGCTATAAGGTCTGGTTCAGGGTTGTCAGCTTCTCCAACTTCCAAGAGCATCTTACCCCCATTTCTGTAGATGTCTGCAGGAATATTATCAACTCCTGGTGCTTTCCATGCGTGGTTTGCTTCAGGGTTGTGCTAATTTTGACACTGGAAGGTAGGTCTGCCAGAAACTCCTTTCCAGGCAATTAGAGAAATGCTGCAGTGGTGTATTCAGATACTGACGGCTCTCTGTTCAGCAGTGTATTGAAGCACACAACCCAGCGTGATAACATGTCAGTTTTCTTTGTCAAAAGAAACCCAGCGTGATAACATGTCAGTTTTCTTTGTCAAAAGAGCGGAGTGGCGGAAGATGAAAGCTGCTGAACTCCAGGCTGCTGCTGATACCAGAACATGAACTCAATGCATGGTGGCCCCCGCGCAGTGCACGGATTAAAGGATTTGCGTTCAACTCTGATCCATACCTCTGACCACTTCATGCTTTTTCCAAGTAATGTAAAACTGCACCCGGACCACCAGTGAAGATCACATAAAGGGTCTGAGAGGACAGATTCTAGCAGTTTTTAATTTTTATAAAAGACCGGAGGAGATTTGAACCTGGGCGTTCTGAACGTAACACATCCAAGGACGGATATTTTATCCATTACAACTCAGTCCTCCTATCCCAATCTCCACCTCATCACAAAATCACATATCCACTGAACAAAAAAACAAAAACAAAACAAAAAACATCAGTGGTACACTGAAACAGCACAGAATTCCTTTCTACAACAAAAATCTGACCAAGGGTTTGATGACCCAGTCCAAAATACTACTGAATGAATAGTTCTATGCTATGTAAGAGACACGTTCTCTGGTAGCAATACATATGTATAAGGGAAGCTGTGTTTGTTTAATAATACTATCAATAATAATAGAGGAGAGGATGCTTCCTCCACGTAATAATATTTGGTTCCCACGCCTTCTTTCTGCAATATTTGGAGTTCCTGTTACTAGTACCGACTCTGCATGGGTATAGCTTATTTTCGTGAAGACCCTCTGTGAGCAATGGCTGGATGTAAAAAAGCGTTATTCCGTTTATGCCACTACCGTCGAAGATAAATATGTTCTTGCCTCTCTCTCTCTCTCTCTCTCTCTCTCTCTCTTCTCTCTCTCTCTCTCTCTCTCTCTCTCTCTCTCTCTCTCTCATTTACAGACAAATCTGCTTATCTAAACCGAGTTTGTATCATCATACACTGAAGTTGTGCACAATGTCTCCTGTACATGTATAAATTTTACTATTCATTAATGTCCTGAAAGTTATGGTAACAGCTATTTGATAAAGCTGGCATAAATTTGCAAATTCTATGAATATATTACATTTACGTCAAACGTTTTGCTTGTAATAGTTGAAGATGTATCGTACTGTAAATGTCCTTTACATTCCTTTTCAATACGGGCAATAACTAGCAATAAGAAAAAAAAGCTGAAGCTCAAATCACTACACACACACACACACACACACACACACACACACACACACACACACAACACAAACACACAGCGCACACACACACACACACATACACACACACTCTCTCTCTCTCTCTGTATGTGTCTGTTTCTGTATGTGTGTGTATGTCTCTCTCTCTCTCTCTCTCCTCTCTTCTCTTCTCTCTCTCTTCGTTGTGTGTGTGTGTGTGTGTGTGTGTGTGTGTGTGTGTGTGTGTGTGTGTGTGTGTGTGTGTGTGTTTCTGTGCGTATCTTGCTCCTGTTGCAATTCCTCTCGGGTAAAAATGGGAGAATGGGGGCGGATGAAAAAGTATTAGATAGACTTCTATTTTTCTCCCTCGATAATACAGAACTACTGATCCCAGCGAATTTTCGGTAAACGATAATTTGCTTATACTCTGCTTTGAAAATACGTGTGACCATTATATTCATATTCCTTCAAAAGGAACTATGACCATACTGACTAAATTTCATGTTCTGGATCAACTTTTAATTCTCTCTCTCTCTCTCTCTCTCTCTCTATATATATATATATATATATATATATATATATATATATATCCCTCTCTCTCTCCCCACCCTTTTCGTCTACACCCCACCTTATATAGACAACACACACACTTGAGGCCAAGACAGATGGGTGTGAGGATGGACACGAGCCTAGCACAGGAAGTATTGTAAAGATAGTAGGCCACCTTCAGGACAGGCAGACAACCCTTTCAACGCAAAGATTGGGTCCTGAATATTTGATGGGGCGCCAGTGTCCTAGCACCTGCACATCTTGCATTCGAAGTGTTCCATCACGAGTTGTTTCTTGGTATACGCGAGCACGGGACTGCGTATTAGTGGAACTGTAGAGGGAAAGGGAATGAGACAAATGGGTAGGGTAGAGTAACGAGAAAATAAGATTGGAGTAGGAGACCGGAAATTACGAAAAGGGATTTAATATGAAGAGCCATCACAAGAATAAAATAAATGACACAGAATAGAATAAATACGATAAATTGTTATATAATGTAAAGGAAGAAAGAAAGAAAAACATTACCAAGACAATAAACTGACATGTTGAAAATCTCTCCTTAGCGCAGATTTGAATATCTGCTGTGTAATTGTGATTTTTTTTTTTTTAATTTATTGATCTTGGTCTGATTTGCAACTTAGAAAATTACTTTTGAAATGTGCCTATCTTGGTCAAATTTGTAAATCTGAAAATCGTTGTATTAGGCTAAACAATGCGTCTTAATCTGGTGCCATCCTTCAGTATACAGATTGTACATTCTTACTGGAACACTGGAACGTTTTAAATATCTGGTCAATGTGGCTAAAATAATGAAGAGTGGCGGCAATATGTTTATGTATCAGTAACTTTCCATTAAGCTCAATCAATTGTCCAACATACATGATGATCCACTCTGCTTCAGGAAAATATCCAAGAAGTATCTGCTTGCACATTTCTGATACAGATATCATGATTCAATTTGATTCAATTTCCCATTTCCAAAGAGAGACAAGAAAGAGGCAAAGAGGCAAAGAGGCACACAGACAAACGAATAAAATCTAAAATGCAAATCAGCTACAAATAGGGAAAGATTCCAATTAACCACTGTCAATGACGCCTCTTTGTGTGTATGACAGATTAAAAAGAGGGGGGAGGATGGAGAGAGAGAGAGAGAGAGAAAAAGAAAGAGACAGACAGACAGACAGTGACACAGACACAAACACAGAGAGAAAACTATTTGTTTATTCTGTATCTTTATCAGCAAACCATTAATCTAACCTATATTTCGTTGAGTTACTTATCTGAACTATTGATAGGAGACGTGAGAAAAGTGAGTAAAGAAGTTTTCAGCACACAAATATTTGTACACATGAATCATCGCTTATTTCAGTGCTCTTCTGAGCTGACATTTGTCAAATTATTTAGTCAAAGAGTTATACCAAACACGTAGTTCTTACTGTTTGAGCACATCGCCAATTGCAGAAAAGCCAAAATAACATGATCAATAATTGTTATTCCTTCTTTCGTTTTTAAACTGTTAAAGGCGATACTGAATCAGATCAATTGGTCGTTGTTTTATACAGCCCCCGACATAGCCCCTAGCGTTCGGCGGTGCTATAAACAACATGAATTTAACAGAATTGTTCTTTTATACACAGGTCTTTAAGGACGACTAACTGTCATGTCGTCTTGTGTGTATTACTGACGCAAATGTGTGAATTTAGTTTCTCACACGAATTGCATTTATTTTGTTTTCACTTGCTTCGTTTCTTTTTACACTTGGTAATTTAAGTCCACTGATCTTTACGGGCTATTTACAATGAAGTCTTCTCATGCACGTTAATGGTGAAACTGTGGGAATTAAGTTTAAATGTAAACATGTTAGCAATCCTTAACTTGGTTTTGTTGTGTTTATACAGGCAGCAGAGGAGTCAGACCCGGGAGCTGTGATGTACATCATAGTTGTGCTGGTGTTCTACTCCACGGGCGTCATGGTGATGATCGTCAGGTACCTCCGCACCGAAAAGAAGGAACTCGAGGAAGAGGTGACTCTGGAGAATTTCTTCAAGAGTATGCCTGACAAACGTGTGGAGAAAGAGCACCGTGTCAACCTCATGGCTATCCGCGCTTTCCACACTCTAACTTCCATCTCGTATGACGACGATGAGCTGGAAGGTTTAGATTTGGGCTCCGACACGGAAACAGATTCACGTGACCGGAAATCGTCAGATGCCACCTCGTCACAACAGCCTTTACTGACGAACGATTTATGACGCCAGAAGCGGCGGACGAGGTTCTGCAAAGTTTTCTCTGTGCACTACGAAAACGAAGAAGTAGTGCCGCCCATTGGGGTTAACACTGGGTCCAGTTCCGCAGTGCAGAAGCTGAAGAGTGCCCCAAGCCGAAGAGAAAACTCCTCTCTGTGTGCCTCGTCCCCGCGAAGAGACAGAGTCACAGAGTCTAGGTACAAACGTCACTCTCTGCAGTCTGTTGGTGGAGCCAGGAAACAAGCGTTGTACCGCCCCCTGATGGAAAGGCGAAGAGATGTGTGGTGTAGATCTTTCACAAATACCATCAAGGACAGTGACTCTCCCCCTCCCATAAGAGAAGCGATTGATGATGAGGACAGTGATGATGACATTACAATCAGTTACAAGCAAATCAATAATGCGGGAAAAAAGATACAGTCTCAAAACGAAGAGCTAGTGCTTTCTGATATCAAAACCAATCCAACTTCTTATAAGAATACTTCTTCAGGAGGGGATGCACAGTCTACGAAAGGTGTAAATGTTCAGGGCAATGCGGAATCAGATGCTGCTGAATGCAAGAGAAGACTGCTGCTTAAACGAACGTCGGCTCCAAGGCTGATTCACATGAAAGCCATCTGTGAATCACCATCAACCAGCATGTCTTCAAGTGAGCTCAGTTCATCTCACGTGGACACAGACACTACCTCTGTCAGTCACTGTCAGTTATCCAGTCACAATATCAGCAGTGAAGTAAAGGCACATACGTACACTATGTATAGTATAAATTCGCCACTCGAAAGACATTCGGATAAAAGTATGGATCTTCCCCCAGCACACTTTGTAAGTGGAGACACAAAAATTGCAGAAAATTGTGGATCCATCACTTTACATCAGCTTCCTGCAGACGGCTTCTCTTTACTTAACGTGTCAGAGTGCACTTCTGGCACTGACGTGTCGCCTGTATCTGAAGACCACCTGTCACTGGCGGCTAATTCCGACGACAAAATTGAAAATGGTTCATCTTTAAGTCGCCATCAATCTTTATCTGTCGCCTCAAGCACTGACTCAGAAACTTGCGTTTTAACTTCTCGTGCTTCAAAGTCTCCAAGCCCCTGTTCTCAGACAGATAAAGATGTAAAAACCGTAGGCATGAACGGAAGTTCTGCCGTAGATCGATTTTCACCGAAAGCTGCCAAAAAGCCCACGTCTTTAGTGTCTTGTGAAAAGTCTACAGACAGTTGGAGTGATCTTTCTGATGATGAGATGAACGAACGGTCGTCTGCCAGTTTACCGTACATGGTTACGGCTGTGTAGACAAGCGTTTAGGCTATAGCTGTACTGCTCTCTTTTCTTAAAACATTTACTGTCATGTGAAACTAGTGAAAGTACCCCACTGCCGTTATCGCGAAAATGTGCCCCCACAAGATAACTAGGCCTACTGTCGATAAGACATTTCCAATACACAAAGTGAAGAAAATGTGTAAATAATCAATCTGAAGTGGTGATATTGTTTATGTTTTAAACTGTGAGCAATTCTGTGATGTTAGTGGTAGCCCTGAATGCTGACGCTGGAATAATGTGGTTGCACTTGTTTATTTTGTGGTTTTCATGTTTCTGTACAAGTCGTTTTTAAGCCACTTCCATTTAAGCCACTTCCATTCCAGTGACTGAATTTTATACAGTATGTGTGAGTAGCTCCATTACTTTTATAGAACAAGCAGATGTTGAATTAAATGCCGTTTACATTTTAATGTGTCATGTTTTGAAACCCAACACGTCATCATCTTAAAGACACGTTCGGCTGATTGGTTACCCGGCTGGTTTCTGTATTTGTTTGTCCTGCGGGAAATGGAAACTGTCTTTATGTTCACTGCATAAATAACTGTGTCTTTGCATGCAGGGCAAAAGAAGAAAAGCACAACAAAAGGAACCTGAGCACACACGCTAACTATTTAAAAACAATTGAACAGCACCATACTGACGAATCACAATGTGGGCAATAATGAATCAGATCAATTGGACGTTGTTTCATGCAGCCCTGACATGGCCCTTTGCGGTCGGCGATGCTGCAAACAACGTGAACAGTTCATGTTCAAATGTATAGAGCAGCTCAAAGGTTTTTCAGACAAGCTTACAATCTTCAGGTTTGTTGGTTTTTGCAGGCTTAAGGCTTGTGCCATGATCACCATACACATGGCACCTGTGACGTTAGTGCATATGGAATTCGTTCAGAGCGCGGAGACGTCGTCTTGAGAAACTGAAACTGAAACTGTTGGCTTTCCGACGAGATTTATTTTAGAACAAAATGCTGTACATATCTTTTAAGCATTCAGTTTCCAGCAGCGACCAGTAAAATGTCAGATCTTGAAATATTTAGAAATTAGACTGAAAGATAACCTTGTCTTTGCTTCCATTGCTCACATATTCATCACTGGCAATGAATCAGATTTCTGCTCAGACTGGCTCAATAAAGACGTGTCATTCTATTGATGGCATTCTAAACTTGGAAGCATGCAATGATTTTTAAGGTGATTCTTGCTTCACTATTGACAAAAGCTTGTTAAGATGTGTGGGCTTGAATTATTCTTAGGCGACTTCGAAATCTGTTTGCATACTTTACTTACATCGATTTCATTCGTTTTTTCTGGAGAGTAATACAGTTCATTAAAACTTTTTGACGATAACACCTCCTCCCTTTAGTTGACATCAAAACACAACACTAACTAAAAGTGATCGTCCCAGAAAATTAAAAGCAAATAAATAAGTTATCAATCAGTAGAAATGAAAAGAACATATTTCATTCACTAGACAAGATAGCCGAAAATTCTCATCACAAATGTCTTAATCAACAATAAGCAAAGATAACAAATAGCCACGATGATCAGTTTCACAACGAACAGAATGACACATGATAATACCAGCAGGCCGATTCTTATAATAGATTATGTATCATTTCTTATAGAGAACAACTTTGCACGATAAAAATCATCGTTGATGTGTTATTCTACACTCTATGATTTAATTTGCATCATGAAATAAATTTATAATCTGCACAACGATAATGTTTTAATTTGCAAATGGTCTACAAAAAGTAATTTAGTTTGCATAGTAAAACTGAAAAATGACGTTATCATGAAGGCAGGCATAGCTTGAAGAGCTAAATATGGAAACAAGCTACGTTCTATCAACTTGTGGATATAAATTTGCTATGCTTGATGATAAATATGTGTTGTAGTTGACATTACTGTGCATAGAATGTATCTAAACATGACATGAGAGCGAAAGAGGGATGAATGGTGAGAATGCATAATATGGTTTTACTGCTGCACCAATTCATGCGGAGCATTATCTACAAATGTTCTGTGCTCTATAATCTTTTAACGTTTTTCTGTCCTATCTCCCTTATCATTTCCACGGCCAGCTCCCCAACAAACTGAAAAACCTGTTTAATTCCATAGCAGTCCCTATTTCAGGAATTCCACAGGAACCATCAGATTCACACCATCACAAGACCACCCACCAGAGGAAACTGCACTGCTAGCGGCAGTAGGGTCACTTCGGAGGAGTTCAGAAGTTCTGATCCATAGTACTGTGGATACCTTGCTTCCGCTAAGCTCAGTACTGACGATAGTGACTGCAAACTTAAGGAATTAGACGGAGTGAGCACTGACACCAGTGTGGTGACTGCAATGCCAATACAACCTTGCAGCTTCAGGGCAGCTTCCATAAGCCACCGACACCATAGAATCCGAGTCACAAAATCAGAACTGCGGTTGTCTTGAGAGCTGGACACAAAGGAGTAGAGAATCTGAGACAATTCAAACAGTACTGTGATGATTCAGACTACGAAAGATGACGGTGAAGACGATATGATCAGGGTAGGGCAATCGCTTTTTTCTTGGCTTACCGTAGCGGGAAGTAGACAAAATTTCTACTTACGATGCAAGCAAAACCACTTGCCCACCAGTCGGCGGCAATTTCACAAAATATTAGAGTAGGAAAAAAACAATGCACATGGCCTAACTTACGTATCTTCAATACAAACACACACTAATCTTTAAAGACAACTCAGCGAGCTACCTGGCTTTTGTAATAGAGATGTGGACTAAACTACGGCCTGCAGATTTGTTACCTCGAGCCTAACCCAGGCCGCATCATAAAAACGTACTTGGTTACTGTAGTGTCAGTTTAGTGTTTCAAAGGAAATTGGCAGCACAAGGACTAATTTGTAAAGTCGTTATTTTTTAGTCTGTTCTCGTCTACCAGGAATAGCTCCCACATTTTTGCCTTCTGGGAGCTCAGTGGCACCCTCTTCACAGCTGTCTTGAACCTCAAATATCCCCTCCCCTTCCTCACTGTACCAAGGTTGCACCCATTTTCTGTCAGGATCTCCTCAAAGTGGATGAGGGGTACATTCAGCTCCTGAAGACCAAAACTGATCATATTTTGACGTGTCAAAACCAAACAAAATGCTGTATTGGGGGACAACACAAAAGCCTTCTCTTGCTATGGGTATTGGTCCGACTTCGATATCTACTATTGTGTCGTCTGCCAGTGATCTGAGAGCGCTAAAGGTCAACTCCACTCTGACTGGTAAATATGTAGATGTCATTAAATGTGTAACTTTGCAAGTTTCGATCTGTTCGGTGTTTCTGACTGTACGTGTGGGTGGGCTAAATGATCGAATTCTCCGAAGCAGTTTGTAAGGAAATACTGCAAGTCGCAGCGCTCATCACTTGCCCGACACAAATAATTGCTTGACCCGGGCAGTCGAGCAACCGTTACTGTTCTACTGTGATGATTCTGTAATCCGTGCTTCGTATAATCATAACCATGTAGCGTCAACCAGACTACAGACACAGACACTCAAGGTTTTATAAAATGTTCTTTTGCTTTAGTTTGGTTTTTTATTTGATTTACACAATATCATTGCAAGGATTAAAAAAAGCATAAAAATATCAATACTTCATTAATTGCTCAACTTTCGGTGTGCATTTACTGATGTTCACGGACAATGATTTTGGTTGTTAGAAAAAACTGAAAATATGAATCACGGTTTTATTTAAGCTCAATGCCTTTATACATTAACATTGTTGTTTTATGCACCGATTAGAATGATATAAATAATAAATAAATGTATACTTATTAACATATTTTACGTTTTGGTTTAAGATGAATTTTTTTAAAATTTGATATTGATTAGAATGCGTAGCACTGTACCTTGATACTTGTTCATGTTTTGTGTTACCAACAAACGTTTTCCTCGCTAAAATATTTGTATTGACTTGCAAAATATTCAGACCTGCCAGTTTCCACAGATCTGGACTTCGAATGTTTTGAATGACAGAGACCTCGATTATCCTCGAGCCCATCATAGTGAAGGCGGTGTCCATCTTCTCTCCCTCGTTACTTACCTTCCCTTGCCCTGAACATGATCAGTACCCATTCACAGGTGGATGGACTGAAGGGCGCATGCACAATTTTTTTTTTCCTGAATCAGACATGCTGACTAATTGGCTGATTTTGTTCAGTTTTTACGTCGACACCCACCTCAGGTGATATGGCCGACGGGGATAACCATCCCAGGGAAGTGGGAGAAGGGGGACTTATCTAATTCTATATCGACACCACCAGAACAACAATGACGTTAAAATGGGACCGTGATAGGCCAGTTTTAATGCAGTGCACCCGGGGATTCGAACCAGCAACCTATAGCATGTATCAGTCATGCACTCGTACAGACAGACTGAAAGGCTGGAGTTCTGCTTCCGCGCTAACCGGACCTCGAGTAGTTTTTATAAACACAAAACAAATTATTTTAATAAAAAAGAAATGTACGGGAAATGGCAAAATTTGTTTACGATACATTGTTTTTACAAATGGAAGAAAGAATAATGAGCGTAATTCTGACCACCACCCTTCCCCAATATTTCGACCTTTTTGGTTTTCTCAGGATGAATCACCAGATTAAAATCAGCACAACTCTCTCTCTCTCCATGTGTCGACAAGAACTTTGTATAACTTAAATATTTGTTGACATTTTCATGTATTTTCCTTTGCATAATGAGTCACATTATTTGTATTTATTCTAATTACAAATAAAACGTTGGAGGAATTCGTGTCTTCAAAAGTGCGCGTTTGATGTATACGATGTTTGATGAAAGACAGAAAGAGAGGTCTGCCTGCGGGGTTTGAGCGTGTACTGTAGTCCATACCGTGACGTACACAGCATGTGTGCGTGCGCGTGCCTGTACGTGCTTGTGTGTGAGGCTGCATGAGAAGATTAAACTCATTTTCAACCAGATGGTTGATATAACTTTATAAGAGCCTAGTAACGAATGTCCATACACAAGTAGGTAAAATCTTGGCCCATTTTCAATTTGAAAATTGCCTAACAATAGTGAATATGAATGCAGAACTTTTGTTTGTTGACAGTTCTAAGCTATAGATCTACCACTCGGCCTGAATTAGTTCTTGATGGCACGCAGATTAACAACTTTTTCTTCGTCAACAAATCGGTGGATGACGGAGAGATGGGGAGAAGGGAGGGCGAAGCGGGCGAAAAAACAAACCAAAAACAGAAATAAAAGGAAAATCGAACGAAACAAACTTTGTTTTGTTTTTATTTTTTAAAAGCACCAAGAAGCAAAACTTACCGGACAACGCCTCTTGGAGTCAGGCTTTTGCATTACTACCATTAGTCCTACTCGGCAGGGCATACGAGCTCGTGGCCTTGCTGATCGCAAACACGGCGACAATCTGCCGGTTTCAGGATGAGAAAAATGAGAGGTGCTTGAAACGAGAGGAAAGAACATGTCAAATCTCGATTTAGGGCTAGGTCTATTGAGTAGACATAGATCTCTTTCGAATATTCTCTACAAAGAGATCAAGAGTCTACGTGTACATCTAGATCTACATTGATGTGTTTCACAGAACGCGTTGACAGAAAATATTTCCGTGAATACACTTTCTCATAGTAGGCTCTATTCATTAATCCAAGTGCAGTTTCAATATCGTCTATCTTTTTTCTGGAAATCTTCTATTCATTCTGTAATACCTCTTACTGTACACAACACCCGAACACCTTGTGGAGCGGTCAAATTTTCGACTTTAAAGTCTTTCTCAAGAAACTCAGAATGTCGACTAACAAAGCATAGCTATTACGAAGTTATGTAGAAATATTTTGCGTCATTTTGATTGTGCGTCATTTTTATGATGTCATGCTGTGTGCCATACGCCCACACATACACACACACACACACACACACACACACACACAGAGTCGCACACACCTCCGCACACTCATACACACATTCATTCACATACTCCCAAACACACACACTGCATGTGTGCGTGCGCGTGCCTGTACGTGCTTGTGTGTGAGGCTGCATGAGAAGATTAAACTCATTTTCAACCAGATGGTTGATATAACCCTAACCCTAACCCTAACCCTAACCCGGGTTAGGGTTAGATCTGGATGAGGCAGACGAGTTTTTAAATCGCGTCGTCTCACGCGAGAAGAGCCGCTGAATGGCGTAGCCTTCATCGGATTTTCGCTATTTAGACCGTTGCATAATTCTTTAACAAAAACGATGCTATTCAATGTTTAACAATACCGTTCTGTATTCACTTATTATCCCCCTCCCCTCTTCCCTAAAAAAAGAAAAGGAAAAAATTGCCTGATCGCACTATAATGTGTTCAGTACACATATACTATCACAGATAAGGTTGAAACCTCGGGGTCACAGTGATATACAGTTTTCTAATGAGTGTTTACACTCAAATAAATTGCTGACATCCAACAACAACAACAACAAAAAGAAAGAAAAAGAAAAACAGGAAACGTCATATGGTAGCACAGTATAATTATTCATCATTTGTGACAGTGTAGATGTTTAATAGGGCAGATTTTCCCACGGGCCGATGTTACCACAAACTTAACTGCGATCTACATTTTCTTCACGCGGCTGTGTATTAACAAGGCACCTCCTTCTCTTCCCTGAACCCATATTCCCACATTGCAACAAAAACAAAAAAAGTAACATGGTCAAGCCATTCTACCAATTTCCCTTTATCACACACACACAAACAAAAATGAAATGCAGAAATATATATACATTTTTCTATGTGTGCGTGTGTATGTGTGTGTGTATGTACAATGTATATATAAGTTTATATATGGCATGCGCATGTGCACGCATACGTCAGTGTGCATGTGTGTATGTGTGTGGAAAGCACTAAATCAATTAACGAATAAGGTCTTCAACTTTCCTTTTTCAATCCACTTGTACCTGGAGGTATTGCTGGAAGACGATCTTTCACGTGAAAGTAACTGCTCCCTTAAGCCAGAGGCCTAGTAGGCGTAGAATTAGACAAAGTTCAAACTTTCATTGGAAAAAAAGTGTGCAGGCAGCTCCATTCCACCCTGTTATAAATGTGTACCTGACGCAGGTGAGGAAATGTGCACTGTACACATAATGCTGGACCTGAGATAAGTTCTTCTCTACCACCTCACTCTTCTATGACTTAAAGGTTCTGAGACAGCCTTTGCCTTTATCTTTTATGATAGGTCCAGTGATGCTCTTTTAACAAACCAAGAAATGTGTTGTAAAGGAAGTTGTTTCTGTCATTATCACTCTACACCTTCTCTCTACTTTTGAAGAGTAATGAAATACCGGTACACAAAACATAACCATTCTGTTGACATTTCCTGTTCCAGCTTGTCAGAAATTTTCCAGCTCCATACACCTTGGCATTGCCTAAATGTCAAATCCCAAAGCTGTCTCGTGTGAAACTACTGGTTGACGATATGGCCTGCATAAGTTTTCCTAAAATGTCTCTAATAAGTCAGGCAACCAAGATTCCAATCTTCTGGCTAACTGACAATTGATGTAGTAATCACACAACCAGGTCAACCCACTGCAATATTGTTCATTCTTGCAACCCTCAGCTCTTCTCAATGCGAGACAGGTCAGATATGAGCCAATCCTTTTAACACAAACTCTATGTGAGTGTATGTTGTGTGTGAGCGCACATGTTTGTGTATGTGTGCATGTGTGTGTGACATAAATATGTGCATAAAAATTTCCATTTGCTTTTAACAATGAATGTGTGAAAACCAGTCTTCCCAAACACACATGCTCAGCTTGACAAAAACATTCAAAGCTGGTGAGTCTGAATCTCCCTCATTTATTGAAAACTCTGTTTGCTCCACGCAAAATATACGACAACCACTCAGCCAGAACAACTACCTTTCATTTGTACACAAGGCGAACAAGTATGTACATCTCTAGATCATTAATCATGTAACCTGGAGACAGCCATTTCCTGTAACTGACAGCAGAAATCAGTACACACATGCAACTCAAATGTAAACAAACAAAAAATGTGGTTATTTACATATCACCAAGTCAAATGATGTTAGCACTATGAGGAAAACGTTAAAAAGAGTGTCAACCACAATAATCATTCTTGACCCTTTTCCTCCCTCACCAAATCTGCTTTCTTGCAAAAAGCTGGTGGAAAGTTATGGAATAAAAGGGTTAAAATACACATTGCTTGCAGCATAGCAGATCTGAAATTTTTACCTTAAAGAAAACAGGTAAGTTTCCTTACTGAATTTGTACGTGCGAATACACTGTTTAACTTTTTAATATTCTCAAATATTTGGCTGCCAGTTCCAAGTGAATATGAATTATCTAACCTTCATAATTTTAGCTATCTGCTCACTAAACATGTTCCTTCATAACCATTATTTTCAGTGACATACTGAGGAAGCAGCTGAGTTACCAAGCAGATGCCAATTAAAGAGTGAATGATATATTAAACTTTAGACATACTACTGACTCATGTTTCACACAGTAAATAATTGTGTTATTGAGTATAAAGTTCATTCCTTAACAAACAATAATGAAAGTAAACTGCAAGTTGTATTTACCATATATACTTCTGATTCCATATCAGCATTCCCATATCCTAAACGTGCCGTTTACCTTGCTGTCTAAGGTCAACATTCAATGATTCATGCATTATAAACAGATGGATTTGTTACTAAAATATCCATGAGCCATGAGCCGGCAATATGGTGTACACCACAAACCAAATTTGTTTTTTGCTTCTCTAATATAAGCAAGACATTGACAGTATCATGCTTTTGAAGTCTTAACAATAATAAATAATTACAATATTTATATAGCGCAAAATCTTGATAAAATCAAATCTAAGCGCTGAGTCTTCAACAATACCTTGTTTAAACATTACTTTCTCATCCTTCCACAATGTCAGCAGGTTTACAGTATACATAAAAATTGTTGAACAATGAATAAATTTATTATTGGTAAAATGGTTCGGATGCTTCTACAGTGATCACTGACTTCTTTTCCGAATATTTTTTAACTGGATTGTGTCGGGAAATTCTGATAATTCAAAGCGTCTGTTTTTTGCTTCTGTAAACTGTTTCATCTATTACATGTTCACTTTCAGCAAAAACACTTGCATCAGCTCAAATAACATCCTCCAACTAAAACTTATCACATATAAAAAAAATCAGTAGTATCATACATTTAAAGGCTGATTTATTCCATTCAACAAAAACCATAAAAACATAATTCTCAAAGAGTTTGACAAAAAAGCTGTGTCTTTTCACAAAACATACAGAAACTGTTTGTGCTGGTTTCTTGGTTTCAATATCAACAGTGAGAAAAACCCAAGCAATTTCTGCTTCTTTGAATTCATATATTCCTGTCATGGAAAGCATGACCAGGGATTAAATGAACAATCAATTAGTTGTGACAGTCAAGTGATCCAGATGTCTGCCTTTCAATCAAAAGATCTGCCTGATCTGATGTGAGAGTTGTGTGTGTGTGTGTGTGTGTGTGTGTGTGTGTGTGTGTGTGTGTGTGTGTGTGTTGCAGCTGCGCGTGGCGCGCAAAAGACAGAGAGAGGAAAGAGAGAGAGTTTTTCTCAATATTGTGAGAGAAAAAGAGAGAGGGGGGAGAGAGAGTTTTTCTCAATAAAAACCAAATATTGGTTTCATCAACAAACTTTTGCAAACTGATCACTTCAAGATGCACTACTCAGAGGGCTTGTTTGATTCCAAAACTAAACATGAAATAAAGATTTCATTTAACAAAGAGGTTAATCTTTAGCCAAACTGTTTGACATCTTGAAAGCACTGGATTTTGTAGTTGACCTATCTCACAAAACAGAGCCATCATTCTGTCAGATTTAAAATCACCTTTAACCCTTTGACTCCCACACCCTGTCCACCAGCCTCCTGCATCGTCAAGCATGCTAGCAAAGCAAAAACGTAACCCTCTGACTCCCTCATCCTATCCATCATCCTGCAGGAAGCTGGTGGATAGGGTGAGGGAATCAAAGGGTTAAGTTTTTGCTATTGGTTCACAGTGTGAATGTCAAAGGGTTAATGGGCTCTACACTGGTTGTCATGGTCAGATAGACCAAACACTATATTTACTATTTTTAATATATCAATAAATCATGAAGAGCTCTCTGATTTAAGACTATTTTGGGTGTCTGGTCATTCAATTTCCATGGCAATGACTGGCTGACATGTGCCAACTAAGCAGCAGTAAACAGTTTAACCCTCCAACTCAGCACCCTATCCACCAACTGAAATTCTTAACCCTTTGATTCCTTTACTCTATTCACCAGCTTCCTGCAAGAAGCTGGTTGACAGGGTGAGGGAGTCAAAGGGTCAAGTCTTAACTTTGCTAGCATGGCTGACAATGCAGGATGCTGGTGGACAGGCTGCAAGAGTCAGAGGCTTAACTACTAAACTTTGTAACATTTCTATCCAGTTTCCAAAGCTTGTACTAATCTAACTGACCGTGTGACTGGAAACTGACACAAGAAAATTTTTTTGAAAATGCACATATGAAAGATGGAATCGTTTGCTTTTAACCCTTTGCCACCTGCACCCTATCTACCAACTGCAAAAACTTAACCCTTTGACTCCCTCACCCTATCCACCAGCTTCCTATAGGGTGAGGGAGTCAAAGGGTTAAGTTTTTGCTCTTCCAGCATGGTTGACAAAGAAGGATGCTGTTGGACAGGCTGCAGGAGTCAAAGGGTTAAGAAAAAATAATATTCAGCCTCCATATTCTGTATCATCCAGGAACTAAATTCATAGATTGGCAGTTAACCCTTTGACTTCTGCACCCTATCCACCAACTGCAAAAACTCAACCTTTTGACTCCCTTACCCTATCCACCAGCTTTCTACGGAAAGCTGGTGGATAGGGTGAGGAGTCAAAAGGTTGAGTTTTTCCTACTCTAGCGTGGTTGATAATACAGGGTGCTGGTGGACAAGATGCAGGAGTCAAAGGGTTAACTCACAGCCAGTAAGGTTTTTAAAACCCTCACCGACTTGTTTGTTTGGTGAGTTCCTTGATGTTCTTCACATTTTATTTGACTGCATTATTACACATATCCATTTTCTGATGATGCATATAAAAACCATTACCACAAAATCCCTTGCTCACATTTCCTCATGTTTCCATCCAGGTAAGGATACTGGATGGAGACTGGCTGTGCAACACTGACTACAAAAACACTCTCTTGGGAGGTTTTTCTAACTCAAACAATTAATTCACGTATCAGTACATGTGCTTATAAATTTGAAAAATAATGCTGTGTGTGTGTGTGTGTGTGTGTGTGTGTGTGTGTGTGTGTGTGTGTGTGTGTGTGTGTGTGTGTGTGTGTGTGTGTGTGTGTGTGCATGTGTGTTTGTGCGTGACAGTGTATAATTTGTGAGTGTTCCCACCTATTATTATCATCAACATCATCATATTATTATCATCATTATTATCATTATTTAATTACTATCACAATAATTCACTTCATCATGACTTTATGTCAGATGTATATGTAGCGCAAGGTTCTTGAAAATAAGACCTGTCCAACTCTTAACCTGTAATATGTCAGATTTTTTTTTTTTGAACAGGAGCATGTGTATGCGGAGGTGTGGTGTGTGTGTGAGCACGCGTGTGCAAGATAAATGTGTACCTGCCAACGTTCACTGGAGTGCGTGTGTGTGTGAGAGAGGCAGTTTTATTGCTGTTCAATCCTAATGTAATATTTCAAATTGTGCTGAGGTTTATGGGTTTAAAAGTTCTTTTTATGTCTTCCCTTCTCTCCCCCCCCCCCCCCCCCACCTTCCCCATGGTGTGAGGTTACCCTTTTCTTAAACTGACTGCATTAATGCATGCATATGTCAATATTAATGAGTGTGCGTATATCTATATACATCTATATATATATATATCTTTATCTCTATACCTACTAAATATATTAATATATATATATATATATATATATAATATATAATATTAGATTAGATAGATAGATAGATATAGATATTTATGTGTATGCATATTCTGGATTGTCACAGGGCTATTTGATAAGTAACATTATGACAGGGTGAGGAGGGGGGGGGGAGCTTTCATCTTTTATCTATGGTTTACACATAGTATTTATATTTTAACTATGATTTACAAATAGTAGACATTTCAATTTGAGAGAAAGAAAGAGTGAGGTTTCGTTGTTGTTGTTTTGCTGGTCTTTTTTCAAATAAATTAATCATGTATATAGAATTTAGGACTTCTATTGAA
Organism: Monoplex corrugatus; assembly: GCA_030674185.1. Classification (NCBI taxonomy): domain Eukaryota; kingdom Metazoa; phylum Mollusca; class Gastropoda; order Littorinimorpha; family Ranellidae; genus Monoplex; species Monoplex corrugatus. Next base: position 81,681,229 of record CM060315.1, read on the forward strand.
TTATTCAATAATTATGTGTGCATCTGTGTGTAGGTGTGTTTGTATGTGTGTGCACCTGCTTTTCAGTTTGTTGTCTTATGTTCATATTTTAAATTGCAGTTATTGTTCAGGTTTTTAACCACTCAGCAACTGATTTGATTCTTGCATTTTAATAACTTTAAACATGTTTCAAGTTTCATTCATGATGTGTTCGTTTTAATTATTTCCAGACTGAGTTTTCAATTTGTAACAAGTGTGACATGACTATCACATGCTATATCAATTAAATTAACCCCTTAGACTCCCACACCCTGTGCATCAGTACTCTGCAGTATCAACTATGCTAGCAAAGCAAAAACTTAACCCTTTGAATCTCTCACCCTATTCACCAGCTTCCTGCAGGAAGCTGGTAAATAGGGTGAAGACTCAAAGGGTTAAGTTTTTGCAGTTGGTGGATAGGGTGCGGGAGTCAAAGGGTTAAGAGCATGATTGTTCACCAATAGGTGTGGTAACTATACACTGGGGACATGGACTGTTCACGCAATAAAATATAACTAAATTCCTGAATACTTCACCCTTTGACCTTCTCACCCTCTTCATCAGTGTACTGCATCATCAGCCATGGTAGAAAGCAAAAATGGAGTGTGATGTTCCCTATACTTTATACAAATTCAAGGACTCAATGGAAAAATTAACTTTAGTAAAATTGTGAATAATTAAACATTTGTAACCAGACGAATTCAAAGTGAAATTACTTTTTTTTTAACTACTATTTAACAATTTCAATCTCCAAAGGGAAACACACACACACACACACACACACACACACACACACACACACACACACACACACACACACACACACACATACTTGAGCATTCAATAAGATATGTGTGCACGCGCGCACATGCAACACACACACACACACACACACACACACACACACACACACACACACACACCCCACACTTGAGCATTCAGTCAAATATATTTCATATACAACATTTTTAAAAGAAAGAAAATGGAGTCAGGATCATAACTAATCACTGGAGATAACTTGTACACAATACAAACACTGATTAACTTGTACACTACAGAAACACTGATCCCAGAATACAATATAAGAAAAATGTTATTAATAACTGTAAACGATTTCCAGTTACCAGATTTATACTACCACCCAATCTTTAGCAAAACTGACTGAATACAAATTTTCCTTCACATCATCCAGAACACTTTGAATGTGTCTGTTCTGTACGTAAAAAAATTTACATATATAGTGAGACTAATTGTGTGACATAGTCTCTATTTCAATTTCACATTATAATAATTGTTTCTACACGCAATCTTGCCTTTTGAACTCACCCAGTAATGAATTCATCTTTCAGTAATCCATAAGTGCATCTCTCATCTTTGGCATGGATAAATAAACACAATTAATACAATAACGAAACATTTCGCTAAAGGTAAGCAGAATTTCAAATTATCATAACATAGAATAATAATCAAGCGCCAGTTCTCCGTCTACATGTTACAGAACATTCCAGTTTTTTAAAAAATGGCCCCCAAAATGCAAATGAAACAGGCGTGATGGCTCAGCAGTTATGGCACAACTGAATTAAGGCAGTACAAAATGCATTTACAGTTGAAATGGACTGTATTTCTGGGTTATACATTTGCTGAGCAGTGGTATGCAATGCACAGTTTTCAACACACAAATACTCTTCAAGTCAACACCACATCAATTTAGATGTGATTTCTAAAATAGTGACCAAAAGAATTGTGCTTTGTGGCGTTTGTCCATTTTGAAAAACTATGCTCCATGTGTAATCATATAGAAGGTGAAGTAAAATCAAATGACAAATTAACCAGTGGCCATGCAAAAGATTCAAACTCAAAGGAAAGATTTTAAGATTTACTGGAAAACAGAGCAAATCCACAAACTCAAAGCTAACCAATTAACAAGAGACACCAGAAGATGCCGAATGGGACCAAGAGCACTAAAACCTCGCCACTGCCCACACCCACAGCCCCCACAAGCTCCCAACGCCACACGTCAGCCACTCCACCAAGCAAAGGGTAGGTGTCCATCTACGGCATGACTCCCTCCCAAAGACCCAGTCATCAATTATCCCACTCACAAGTTAGGTGGCAATGTAGGGAGAGGTTTAACCCGAGAACACAACTGCACAGCATGCACCAACAGGTCCAGCCCAACCACTGGACCAAGAGAGAATTGAAGAGCCCTTGCCTCACCAATTTAGTTTTCTTATGAAAGCATGCTTAAATGGCTGGATTCCTTAACCCTTTGGACACACCCTGTCCACCAGCATCCTGCATTGTCAACCATGCTAGCAAAGCAGAGACTTAACCCTTTGACACCCTCACCCTAGCCACCATCTTCCTGCAGGAAGCTGGAGGATAGGGTGAGGGAGTCAAAGGATTAAGTTTTTGCAGCTAGTGGATAGGGTGTGGGAATCAAAGGGTTAATAAAGAAGAGTGGCTGCTGAAAGGTATAAACCAGGAAAGAAAAAATTTGAGCTATCTAATGTATCAAAAAAAAAAAAAAAAAACGTAACTGGAAAACAATCATATATTTCTAAGAGCGTAAAGATGCCTTGAGAAGAACTTTTTAAAAGTCGTATCTTTCTCAGAAGCAGAAACATAATGAAAGGATGCCATGAACAGACAACTCCTCTGACCACCAAGCTCCATGGCAGTCAGCAGGAACTGGAAAAAAACAGCCATGCACACCTCTGAAGGTAGCTTGACCATGAAGACAATGAGCAAAAGAAGAAAAGGAACAGTTAGAATATATCAGGTCAGTCCTTCTGACACAGCAAGATGTAATACTCAGGAAATAGATCCGACTAGTTTTCTCTAGGAAGTTCTCTGATGAATAAAAAGAAGCCTTTATCTATCCACAAACTCCTAGGCATCAGAGAAAAAGAAACAACTAAAAAGGAAATACCAGAGAGAGACAGATCTATCATTCACTGTGAAATGGCTGTCTTTTCCTGTATACCTTCTACACTGAGTCAGGCTACATTAACACACACTGACAGACAACCAGCATGACACAGCAGAAAATGCAAAGGAACACCAGTCCAAGCTGTATACACAGGAATTCACTGCCCCACTGGAGCCAAGATAAACATTTCTGATGGCAAAGGAATACAGAAGAGTGTCTCACCTCATTCATACTTGTGAGCATGCATGGTAAACATTAAGGCAAGGACAAACACAGGTTAACAGAGCCAAGATACAGCATCAAAAAAATCAGAAAACTTGAGCTGCATAAAAAATATTATTACCCAAGATTTAAAGTTTCTTCTGGCAGCATATTCTCTGTAACCTTTACATCCAAAACTATATGAAGTATATTCGCAATTGATTCTGGTTGCACAAACGAGACTTTTTTCCTTTTTTTTTTTTCCTTTTATTTATTCATTGTTTGTTGTTGTTGCTGTAAATTATCTTTGTTGTCAAAATGAATTTACCATGTGAAGTTCAGGCAGCTCTGCCCACAGGAGAGCATGTTGCCAAAGTAAGGTACCACCTTTTAGGGTTCTTTCCCTTTTGTCTGCATGTTTTCTTGTTTATCTATGGAAGTAAATTTTTCAACAGTAATTTGTCACAGACAAATCCTTTGTCAATGTGGGTTCTTTTTTGCACTGTTATGTTGCACATGGGTCTATTTCATCAATGTGGGTCTTTTGCCACTGCATTATGTTGCACATAGGGTCTTATTTCATCAATGTGGGTTCTTTTATATGCCACTGCGGTTATGTTGCACATGGGGTCTTGTTTCATTACCTTATCCAAAATACTACGTGATAGTCTATTTCTGGGATTCAGCATGAACATTTTTGCTTGTTTATACTTTAAGTAGGCTGGTCACAGAACACATCAACCAACAGTGATCCCTACCTAAGACTTACTCCTATTCTGTGATTCCAAAAACATTATGTGCTGAGTAACTATGCCAACAATGTTGTTGATTTGTATGATCTACTTCTCTAACGAGTGAGCAGAAAATACGTATCCGTAGCAAGCAAAAGCAGAAGCTGTGTATCACCAAATGAACTGATCAGCATTATACAGATAATGATGAACAGTTCATTTGGTGTTGAAAATGCTCTGTATTCATGAAGGTGATTACAGTGCTATGTGGGCAATCCTTGTTCCAGAACCAAGATTGACCATCTCTGAGCAAATCCTGAAAGAAACAAAAAGTTCAACTGTCTAGTGCAGCATTTGCTGACAATCCCACGTCATTTGATTTACAAGTAACATCCATAATCAGCAAAGCCGAAATGGACGACAAAAACAATTAAGTTATTCAAGATTCATTTACTTTCCCACTTTTTGGGAGGTCGAGGGTGATGGCATGGGGGTGGGGAACCACTTCACACGTCTGCCAAATAAAACTAGAAAAACTGAAGTTGTAAGCATGTAAACTAAACACCCTGCCTAATGTTTGATAAAGAGGAAAAAGAGAAAGGACAACAATCAAATAGCACAGTGGTTACAACATTGCTCAAAAAAAAAAACACATCAAGGTTAATCACAATCAAGCTTCTTTGCCCAATGGATAGGATACAATATTCTTTTCCTGGCATGACTGTGTGTATCAGTCAACCTTGCTGTAAATGAGCATATACCCCTCTCAGTCTTTACGACAAGAAAAGATAATCAGTCAGGTAGCGATAGGCATCAACCTCACAATGCTGGCCCCCAGAGAAGCTGAGTTCCCTTAATATATTACAGCTACATGACTGTTTTAGTTAGGGGAAAACTTCACCTTACATTTAATTACCTTACCTTTGTAAACAGGAGAAAAATATTCATAACTCATTTTGACCATAAAAATCCTTTAAAAAAAAAGAAACAAAAAGCAAACAAGAATCATGCCCTTTCAAACCAGGGATAATATTCAAGACATTAACTGCTGTGCCCATTTTTCAAATGTCTCATTAAAACTGGTCCCAAAACAATTAAAAAAAATTATTGCTGATATTTTTGGGTCACTGTGAGCAAAACAAAATATAACTTTACCAGAAATACCTAACATAAGAGAAATTTGGGTAATTCAGAACCAAACAGAAACACAAATACATTAATTAAACACACCTTTACACAGATGGCCACATTTGCATTTTAAATCATTTGGCACAAAGCTCAGCTTTTGCAAGTATCAAAGTAATGAACTTCATAAGCAGTGTTCCATATTTACACACATCATTCTTCCATTAACACAAAATCCCAGAAAACACACAGACACAACTTTTACACTGGTCTATAAAGAATATGACAATGAATAACTTAGAAAAAAATCCTTCAGGTTGCCTTGAAATCATTTCACAAACATACACAAACTGACATAGCATTATCCATGATATATCCTCCACATACGGTTGAATATATATGTGAGGTGACAGTTGGTTTCATAACAACTGAGAATCGATAGGTGTGTGAGAAAAACAAAATCCATGAATATTATCAATAAAAACAACCTGTTGCTGTCATCATGTCAAAAATGTACACATTCTTATCATTCAGAATGACAATGTTTTTACGTAGCAAAGGAATGCAAACGAAAAATGCAGCACCCAAAACAGAATTACTATGTACAAAATAACATGGAAGTAGCTCTTTAATCTCAAAGAACACTTAAGCTCAAAAGCTTTGCACCTTCACTCACAGAAAATTATTAACATCATCACCACCACCATCATACCCATACAAAAAGAGAGAAAAGTAAAACAATTCACAATATTCTGCTTACAAAGGCATCACAAACTGAAAAAAAGATGGTGAATGTTTTGACCAAACGATGAAAAGACTAAACATCATGCTATTGTGCCAAGTTATAGATTTAGAACAATGCATCTGGGTACAAAACATGATCTGACAAAGACTTCATGAAAGCTTGAAAGCTACCACAAGATGACAGAAGCAGATTCTGAGTACCTCCCATTCATAATCTAGACGATTATCAACTTCCAAACAGTATTCTACAGGAGTATCAGGTATCCCACTGTTAAGCTTGAAGATTACTGGAGATCATAGAAGAAATGGAAGCACAGTCAAAAAAGCTAAAACTGTTTAGTCAAGAAAGAAACTATGGCATAAACAAATCTGTATCTACAAGTAAGACAGTTAACTATGCAACAACAACCACGCAATTACACAAAAGACCTCTTGAAATATTGAATACACGTTTCAAAATGTTCAAAGCATTTCACAAATCAGATACATGTTATATTCCCTTGCCCTTACTGAAATGTCAGTTTTATCTGAGCATGGCAACCATTGAATTGTCAAACTGAGTGTATTATGCATAGTTGCCAAATAACAACAAAATGTAACAAAAACCAGTCAAACATTCAATCCTGCACAAAACGAAATCACAATTCATACCTGAACATCATAACTAGCATTCAGCTGATTACTGATATGAGAAACTGAAAACCTGAAAATTGTTAAAAACAAAGACCCATGAACCTCTACAGTTTTTCATAACACTTTCAGTCCCAGTGAAAAGTTGGTGGATATAATGAAGGACCGAAAGGGTTAAAAAGCCTACTTGTCATATTTCATGAAAAAGCAACAGCAGGGGGCCTGATCTATCCAGGAGAAAACAGTGAAACCCAAAGTAAAAGCGGATATGACACAATCCCTTCTCCCCCATCCCCATCAGGAGGAAATCTCTTTTCATGCAGCCAAATCCACCTAAGTCAGAGAAAGGCTAAACAGGAAGTACCTTTACATAAGATACAGCATGTACGCATGTTAAGAAAATGGCACCACAAAAAAGAAGAAAATGTAAGTGGACTGTCTACTCTGGCAAACTTCACTGAGGATGCTTTAACTTTCAATGTGGACTCCGTAGTTTTAAATTTAAATCAAAGAGGTACAGGTGGTCAAGCAGCAGCATGTTCCGTTTTGTTGTTCCTATATTAATTTCTTTTTTGTCACAACAGACATATAAAAATTTGGGCTGCTCTCCTGGAGAAAGAGCATCACTGTACAGACAGCATCTTGTTTTCTATCCACTTATAATTTTGTTCACCAAAGAAAATAGATCTTTCAACAGAATTTTACAACAGACAGCTCCTTTGTTATCAAAGGTTGTTTTCTGAGTGTTAACTGCATGCTGTCCCCAGAACTTCGGTTTATTGTTACCTGTGAAAAATTACCACCCAAACCACTATTCAAAGTACGGTGAAGGGAAGAGAAAATCTCTGATCAAGTAACTTGTCCTAATTTTTCAGAACAGTGAAGGGAAGACAAAATCTCTGATCAAGTAACTTGTCCTAGTTTTTCAGAACAGTGAAGGGAAAAGAAAATCTCTTATCACATAACCTGTCCTAATTTTTCAGAACCTCTTGATTCCCAGGAAGCTGCTTTTAACCATTAGGCCACCTGGCCATCTATGGCTTTGGTTTCTAAGATATATGACTTTGTTATGTAAGATACAACAAACTCTTAAGCTACATACCATTATTTTGCATTTGTGTGACGCTGTGAACAATGTGCAATTAACAGTCAGCTTGTAATCTATTGGAAGCAGCAACTTCTAAACCTTTCATTTAAAAACAGTCAATGTACATCCATCCTCGTCTAAATCAAGGATGACACTGTCCAAAACAAAGTGGAGTAAAGAAGGGAGTGGGGGTGGTGGTAGTGGAGACAGCCAGAAATGAAAAGAAAGCCACCCTGACCACTAAACAAGACAAAATAAAACCAAAAAGTCACTAGTGCAAACACTGGCATCAGTCCTCAATTAAAATGATTTGTACACTACTACCCAAGCACTTTGATCATTTTTGCATTTATTCTTGAACATGACTGAATGGCAAGAGATATTATGTCAAATGTTTCATTAAATCAAATCCAGAAAGTTACTAGAGTTCTGCCTACAAAACACCTAACTCTCCCTCTCTTAAACACACACCTTCCCTGTCAGTTGCCACGATCAGAGTTACCATCTTTCCGATACTCACAGGTAAAGTCATATGCCCCAATCCAGAAAACATGATTTTATGCCAACATAAAGAAATAACATAAGTCAAAACCAAACTGAAGAAACATTATTAAAGACAGAAACTATAAATCTAGGTCAACAATGCCATGAATCTATATCAAGATGAAGAACCATACACATGTATTAAAACACCTGAAGATATGGGTTGTATATTTGCCTGAACGTAATGATCAAGGCAGATGACACAACCGGGACTTTCATTGCTGATCACATGTTGTAAAGTTAGAAGAATGTATCAGGATTCTACTGTTTGCTGAAAGAAGACCACACTTGTAAAAATCTTCAAAGCAGGTCCAAGCTTCACATTCAGGATTTTGACAATGTCCGCTTGAGTCATCAGCAAGAAAGAGTCGCCATCAATTTGCTGGAAAAGAGCAATGGAGCACGCTTAATTTTCTTCATGATCTTCAATTTGGGAAGTTTCTTCTCTTCATGATCAATTAGACTAAAATGCACCACAATGGAGGTTATGATCACACATTTACATTCAGTCAAGAATGAGTATCTCTTTTACTTCATAACAGAGAAATTCTGAATATGCGTGTGCATGTGTGTGTGCATGTGCGTTAGAGAGAGAGAGAGAGAGAGAGTGTGTGTGTGTGTGTGTGTGTGTGTGTGTGTGTGTGTGTGTGTGTGTGTGTGTGTGTGTGTGTGTGTGTGTGTGTGTGTGTGTTGTATGTGTGTGTGTGTGCACGTGCACGCACTGCATGTGTCTGTGCATTATACTGTTCATTTTTCAACTCCTCAATGATTCAAATATGACTCTCTAAATCTTTCTTTAGCTAAATTATACTTACCCCATTGGACAAAGTGCTACCTTAGCCAGCAGGCTCCCTCTGTACAGTCAGGTTTGTGTAGTACAACACACCTCTAGGCTACACACCCTAAATCATCCAATCAGCACTCCTATGCTCAGGTGACCTGGACCTCATGTCATTCACCTGATGGCCTTTAGGTTCTTAACATTCTCTCATCAGGACTAAAGCGACACAAGCGGAGATGGAAGGGTGGAAATTGTGGTCCATGCAGTAAATATTAAATATTCAACTAAACAGGGACTTAGGAAATAATCCTTATTTTTGTATCTGCTTGTGGCTCGAGAAAGTAGAAAATTCATTAAAGCTCAAGCCAGGAGCTCATGAGGTTTCCTCAAATTGTTATGGATGAAAACAGTCTCAGGCTGGGGACTGAGAAATCAGGGCCCTCTAGGTCTCTGAGAAGTCAGGGCCCTCTAGGTCTTTGAGAAGTCAGGGCCCTCTAGGTCTCTGAGAAGTCAGGCCCTCTAGGTCTGAGAAGTCAGGGCCCTCTAGGTCTCTGAGAAATCAGGGCCCTCTAGGTCTCTGAGAAATCAGGGCCCTCTAGGTCTCTGAGAAGTCAGGGCCCTCTAGGTCTCTGAGAAGTCAGGGCCCTCTAGGTCTCTTGAGAAGTCAGGACCCTCTAGGTCTCTGAGAAGTCAGGGCCCCTACCTGTATGATCACAGCGCAGAGAGTTAAGCACTGTTCCTGGACTGTGCTCATCACAAGATCCTCTGGTTGCTTAACCCTTTGACTCCCTCACCCTATCTGCCAGCATCCTGCATGGTCAGCCATGACAGCAAACCAAAAAGTTAACCCTTTCACTCCTTCACCCTATCCACCAGCTTCCTGTAGGAAGCTGGTGGACAGGGTGAGGAAGAGAAAGGGTTAAGTTTTGCAGCTTATGAACAGGGTGCGGGAGTGAAAGGATTAAGGAACGGACTAAATCCTCTGAGCTGTCAAGTTCCTCCACTTGTGGCTGTACAAGTCCTCAGAATCATAGTGCCTGGATACTGGGGAAGTGAATTGGTCCATGCAGTCATGGGTTCTATAAACTATTGTCCCACAGGAAGTAAGTTTCCAGGATTGTTGAGACTGAGATAAACACTGTTTAAATGCTCCCTGAAGGAGGTGTTTTAAAGTTCAAATCCAGCAAAGGAGTGATGGATGCCACCATTATCCTCTTTGACTGTCAAAGGTGTGACAGCAGAGAGGTCAATCATTTCTGGTGAGCAGACAAGGGAAACACATGTATAGACAATGTCAAAGCTACTCCCTACTAAGTCAAAGGAATGAATCAAGGAGAGACTGCACGTCTCAGTATATCTGACAAACGAAAGACAGAAGCACAGGGCGAGGACCATCTGAATATGAACCCAACAGAGGTCTTCTAACTCTGCAAGGATCAGCCAGTCATCCAGGTAGTAACAAAGCCGGAGATAATTCCAACCTTGGTGATCTGGATGCTCCTCCACTTGAGCCCAGTGTGATTTATTCTGAAGGAAAGTTAGAAGCATGGACCTACTTCTTCACAACTGTAACTCCAATGAATGAGCACACACATCCTGGGGGGAGGGAGAGGGGGGGGGGGGGTTACAGGTTGGCTCTGAGCACCCAAGACATCCCGACTTCAACGATGGCCAGCCAACTAAGCTAACCCTAAATACAAAACAGTGAACATTGAAAAATAATCATGATCAACATACAAATCGCTCATAACAGTTCAGACACAAAAGGACAAAAATACAAAATAAAGGGGGGGGGGGGGGGGGGGGCAAACAGTTAGTGGCAAACTAGGAATGAGAAAAACAGATGTGCAACACAAAAAGGTTAACATGTCTATTCAGTTAAGATGGTGGCCAGAGAAAATGACATGGCTTAAGTCCAGGTTACTTGAACGCAAGAAGCGCTGACTGGTTGGTCGAGGGTATGGGGCCTACAGAGATATCGTATCACACAAATCTGGCCAAACAGAGGGAGATGCCAGCTACAGTATCAAACTGGTCCAACATGGTTTGGCTTATGATGGTAATATTCATTTTGGTGACAAATAATGCACGAGGAAAACAATCAATCAATAAATCAATCAATCAATCAAATAATATATACACAGCCCAGCACTTTTAATTCCTCAACTTTAACTTCTTTTAGTATCATTCTATGACAGTTCCCAATTTTAGTGGTATAGCCACTTACCTCACCGACTTACTAATGACGTCTTTGTTTTACAGTATGCAATGGATCAAATACCCCGAGGGATGAGCAATCCGTTCAGTTTTGCCATGTCTTTACTGCCTCAAAAAGGCTAGAAAATATCAGGGGGCTATTATCATTATAAATCATATGAATCTTCTTCTGCTAGGCTAGAATACTAACTGTCAACAATGTAAAAGTACTACTCTCCCCCAAACACTGCACAGCTCACCTGTACACGGAAGTTGTTCTCCACTTCTTTGCAGCCTGGTAATGTGCCCACAAAAGTGGCCACTTGTTCTACACTCCACTTCTTCACATCTTCACCCTTGACTTCGCTAACCCCTGGCAGCAGTCGAGCATGGTAATCCCAGAAAGCCGGCCCTTCTTGTGGTGGTACAAAAGGAACGGCAGACATGAATACAGACTGGTGGATGTTTTCCATAAATGATGATGCTGTCGACTCTAAACGTTCTGGACAGAGAAAGAAACGCAAATCACAAAGTTTATGAACAACTAGGGAAGTTTATGAATACCATCCAAGACAAGAGAGAGCAAAAAAGAGAAAATGATAATGACATTGATGATCATGATGATATTTTATTTTTCAGTGGTAGAATTATTAGCTTAAAAGCCATTTTTCAAACTTCCATTCTGATGCTTGGCATTTTCATGTTTCCTCAAGACAGCCACTGACATGACTTACAGGATCTTAGTATGCATATCTGATATTTTGCGCAAGTACACACACAGAGGGGATAGGCACCGGCAGGTCTGCACACATGTTGACCTGGGAGAATGGAAAAATCTCTATCCTTTACACACCAGCAAAGGTGTTGAGGTGGAACAAATCCAGGATCTTCTGACTACCGGCCTCTCTTACAAAAGAGAGGGCAAGTGAGAAGGTGAGAGGGAGAAACAGAGAGGCTGACAGAAAAAAGGAGTATTGCATGCACCAGAATAATACATGCACGATTTTTGTACACCTGATACAGCTAAAAAATAGCAAACATTCCCTACCACACTACAACAGCTGGCAAAAGATGTTCTACATTTACTCTGAACTGTAGACTACATAAAATTTCCACAAAAAACAAAATAAAAAAGCACAAAAAATATACACACTTGGCTATTCAAACCTATCATATGTATGAAACAAAACAGCCTTCAAGATGCTACATGAAACCTTGTGAAAATGCAACTGTTCTGTGCTGTTTATTACTTCAAAATTCGCTTAAAGAACCAGACATTAACAACAGAACAGTAGCTGATAAAGACACGGCCAAAATCAATCTATTTTTTTAATACCTTTTTTCACCTGGTGCTCTTCCTCATCTTTTATCTCGCCTTCCCCTGAGTGAAAGTGCTTTCTGAAATCAAACACAATACTGTATCAAAGATTTCTCAAACAAGCAATACGTAACTGCCAAACAAAAGTTATCTAATAAAAACGATAAGCATTAGTTCTTCTTAACGTGCAAGTCACTAGTGAACACCATCAATCATGTCATGTTGATGAAATGTTGCATACCACAAAATGGAAATTTATAGACATCAATACAGCAAAACTGAGACATTAAAAATATTCACTTCCCATTAGTATGTTTAAGAAAGTCTGCACATGAGAATTTGCACATAAGAAAGCAGGAGAGAGACAGAGGAGAGAATGAAAGTGCACTGTATTTGTAACGCGAGTGAGACTGTGAACACAAATATGTTTATCCACATGCACGCTCAAGAAAGAAGAACATATGTGCAAGGCTGATGGTCTTAACCCATATTACTGCAGAGCATCCGCCAGCGCCCGCTGTAAATCGTAATAGCGTTTACCGTTGAGTGCCCATCAGCGCCCACTGTACACGTGGCCACTATGGATGTGGCCATCATTGTTTACATAAACGAGAATCCCGCGAGAGTGAGAGCCTCATTTTGGCGACTTCCTGCCCCGCATTTAGAACTTTACAGTGTCAAAATCGATCAAGTTTTCATGGTGCTACGAATTTTCAAAGTTTGGAAAATGAGTCTCATGACCGATGAGGAGTTATGGTGTGCGACGTCTGTTGAATGATGATGGAGAAGAATTTGAAGGTTTTACGGTAGAGGATCTTGTTAATAAAGTTGATCCATGTGATGTAGAAAGTGACCTAGATATCAACTTGGAAGCTGTTGCCGCTGAGTTCAACAATAGTGAGAGTGAGAGTCACAGCGAAGGTGGGTCGAGTGTCGACCGATTGCCTGACCTCCAAACCGAAAATGGCAGGACGTTTTAGGCTTGGTTTCAGTAAAGGAATTTTCTGAAAATGCTGGTGTTGTGCATGATCTGCCTGTTGATTTGCATTTTCATAAGTATACCCCCCCCCCCCCCCTTGTGTGTGTGTGTGTGTGTATGATTGAAAAATGATGTTATTGGTATGTGAGTGAGATTATTTGTTTATGTAACTGCGCAGTGAGTCAAATGAGAATAGTGCTTTACAAAAGCTATTTATTATTATTATTATTATTGGTGCAAGCTTTGCACAGTTTCATGCTCAGCTTCTGCAGTAAACTTTGTTCTGCGTCCTCTGGGTCATTTGCAGGCCATTTAGAAGCATTTCTGGACTGCATCTTTGACTTTGAACTATCACACCTGTAAATTTTTGGTAACATTCACCACCAAATCCGACTTAATAATTTTTTCTGCGAGTAAAACCAGAATGAACCTGGAAAAATACTCTTTCTGTGAGTACTTCATTGTATGCACAATGCCAAAAAAAATGATTCCTTGAAACAAAAAAAGGTAATTATATTTTCAATTGATTTCTTTAGGTAGTAACTATCGAAAATTGCAAGAGTTACTTTCCTTGACATGGGATTTCATAGTATGGTTCACGTTGGGTGACGCTGGGGGATATGGGTTAAGGTACTGTCCCATCATTCACCTGAATGAAAATCCTGCACTGAACAGTTGCCTCTGAGAAAGCACATGTGTGAGAAACAAGGTGAGAAAGAAACAAACCTATCTTTACCTTTTTCTTCCTCGTCCAGGGCGAATCATAGGTCTTGCAGCAAGTTCCGCATTCATGCGCATAACATTTTTCTCATAAAGGGGACATCCCGACAGACGATGATGTGAGGTGAACTTGCCAGTAATGTGGCCAGAGCTGTCACAGCCGGGGGTAGGACATTTCCTGCCAGACAAACCACATCATGTATCAATGATATTTGCTACACAAAACCTGCTGATAAATGTAGAATAATTTTACAGAATAACGTAGAATACCAATTATCAGCACTTTTACTAATAAAACGTATTTGAGGGAGAAAAATCCAGAAATAAAATCAAAACAACTTCCTTGGTCAGGAATGATACTTGCTGGTACATTAGGTATACATCAAGATTGTACATACCTGCAAAGTCTTGTTTACAAAGATGAAGAAAAAGAAGAAAAGCAAAACTCAGCAAAAAGGCAACTACTGGGAACTAAACACAAATGTCAACACGAAAAAACAGGCACAACGTAATATATAACATACATAAACAAAGCAGGCATGGACACACACATAAGTTTATAAACATGTGCTCTCTCTCTCTCTCTCTCTCACACACACACACACAGATAAAGCAGGAATGGGGTGAGAAGAAAACTGAATAGACTGAAGCATAACAGATGAATCAAAGCATAGCAGAAATAAGTCAAAAGATATTACACTGTTACGAACCTGATTTCTCCACTCTCCATCTTGACCCGTACAGCAAGTGGGGCAGCCGAGTTTTCCTCACTGCGTGTGGAGCCCAGTCGGTCCTGGAGGGTCGACTCCTTGTTCATGTTTAACGTAGAGTAGGGACAGCCAAATGCACTGCAAATACAATAACAAGAAAAACCTGATTCTTATAAAGGTTTTAGTGCTATACAGCTTATTTGTTTTTATAAGATGGGAAAATCGTAACTCCTGGATGTACAGGATAAATGGTAAAAGGCAAGCTTGTGGAATAGTTAAATATGAGAGAGTTCACGAACACGAACACACACACACACACACACACACACACACACACACACACACACACACACACACACACACACACACACACACACACACACACATATATACACACACACATACATATATATATATACACACACACACACATATTGAAACGATAACAGTCATATTACAGCAATAACTTCTTTTACAATGCCTTTTCTGTGTACTGATGACACTGAAAATAGATTGATCACATTGCCACATATAAAGTAACAACTTCTTCTCTAACTAAATGTTCAACCAATCTCGATAAATGTTTGACTAATATTCAGTTAAATGTATGAAGTTGTCGCTTTCTGTTCGACCAATCTAATGTACTAATACCATACAATTTCTGGCTGAGTGAAGCACACATTCCAAGTTGATCAGACTGAAACAAACACCAGTCATGCCTTATCAAAACTTCTGTAATCTTGACTTTCCACTGAGCCAGACTTGAGACACATATCTGATACAGGTGGTAAGCTGCACCAATACACAACCAAAAAATACTTGCAGATCATAAAATTTAATTTGCAACAACAACATAAGACTGCTATGCTGTACACCAAAAAAAATTAAAAAATTAAAAAATGAACCAAGGAAGAAGGTAAACATTCCGTAGCTTGCCAATATTTGGACCCTTTCACAACCAGCTCTCAATCAATTGATTCTATTACTTTCGAAGGACAACAACAATAACAACAACAAATCTAGACTCCTTTCATGAATGCTTACAAACTCATTACAGTAACAAGCTTTTTAAGATGAATCCAAGATTTTTGTTCATGGGTATCATCAAAAGGGATGCCTTGTCTTATAATGGAAAGAAAACTTCAGACACAATATTTTCATTACAGAGCAACAAAAAGAATTAGCTGCTGTACAATCTATATGTAAAAGGAAATTTTCCTTCTAAAATTACGTTTAATCTAACATACTTACCGTGGCTCACAAATGCAATAAGCGGCAGCAGTTTGCCAATTCTGCCTCGTAACAATAAAGTCCGAAGGGACAGTAACTCTGAGAGTGTCTACGTCTTGCGCATGCGCAGGTGCTCTTCCTCTTTTCGAGGAGACCTTGACCTTGACCCTGACTGTGGCTAGAAGGAACCAGGAAGGCGGGGAGGTCGGGAGGGACTCTGCGTGAGCCACGGTAAGTATGTTAGATTAAACGTAATTTTAGAAGGAAAATTTCCTTTTAATTACACATACTATACCGTGGCTCACAAATGCAGAATAGCACTACCCGGATGGAGGGCTTACCTGGTTAACGCCTGGAGGAATGGCAGGAGTCAGGGCGTGTGGCTGAGATGGGGTGTTGGGCCACCACAGCGGAAGCGATACCCCTGGACCCATCTTCGCGCAGACGGGAGACGTCGCGCAGGTAGAACTGGATGAAAGTGCCCGGGGAACGCCAGTACGCGGCGTCTAGGACGTTTTGGATGCTGGCATTGTGGATGACTGCCAGCGAAGAAGCCCATGCTCTGATCTCATGGGGCCTTGGGGAGAAGACAGCTAGCTCGGCGCTCGACCTGGCATACGCAGCCTTGATGACTTCCCTCAGCCATCGAGAGATGGACGTGCGTCTAATGTCCTTTCTATAGTTTTCGTTGTAAGAGAGAAAAAGGTGGCGCCGCTGCTGGCGAGAAGATTTCGTCCGCTTTCTGTACGCTCGCAGTGCGCGAACCGGGCAGAGAGTGCGATCCTCGTCGTCCGGAGCGAGGATAGACGTGAGGGGATGGATGTGGATGGCCGGCGAAGGAGAACCTGGAGACTGGTTCTTGGCCAAGAATTCCGGGAGTAGGCGGAGAGACATCGAGCCATCAGGTTCGAGAGCAACATCTCCGGGGAGACCACTAAGGGCGTGCACTTCGCTGCAGCGCCTCCCCGATGCGAGAGAGACGAGAAAGGCCGTCTTGAAAGAGAGGAACTTCAGGGAACACTCCCTGATGGGTTCGTAAGGGGGGAGTCTAAGGGATGAGAGGACGAGAAAGAGATCCCACGCCGGGGTTCGGCGGGGGTTCCTGGCTTCCTGGAGAGAAGCCCCTCTGACGAGATTCCGCAATAGAGGATCGTGCTCAAAGGACGGACCACCCAACTGACGGATGGTGGTGCAGATGGCCGCCCTGTGGACCTTCACTGAGGATGCGGAAAGCTTTTTCTCTGTGGACAGAAAGCCGAGGTAGTTGGCCAACTGCAAGCGAGAGGGTGAATGGGGTGACACCTCATTTGAGGTGCACCAAGAGACCCAGCCATTCCAGTGGGCATTGTACACCCCCTGTGTGCCCGGCCTGTGAGCTTGCTGCACAAGGCCGATTACGGCCGGGGACAGGCCTAATGAAGACATCGAGTCCCGCACAGCATCCAGGCGTGAAGGTTTAGAACGTCTGGATTGCCGTGCGGAATGCCTGACCTGGGTTGGAGGATGGAGCGGCTCGATACCGCGAGTTTTAGCGGCGGCACATGGGACAGGTGCAGAAGTTCTGGGTACCATGCCTGTGCTGGCCATTTGGGTGCGACAAGGATTAATGTCGCTGCGTCCTCCCTGGCTTTCCTCAGCACTTTCCCCATAATGGGGAACGGGGGAAAGGCATAGCCGATGAGGTTCGACCATGGAATGGATAGGGCATCTACAGCCCAGGCCGCTGGGTCAGGAACTGGAGAGACGTACAAAGGGAGGCGGTGATTGAACTTGGTGGCAAAGAGGTCCACGTGTGGTTTGAACCATGCTGCCATACTGACTCCAGGACTGCATGGACCAGTGTCCATTCCGAGGGAAGAATCATGTGGGATCTGCTGAGAGAGTCCGCAAGTATGTTGATCTTCCCCGGGACATGCTTTGCTGAGAGCTGAATCGAGTGTTCCTCGCACCAGATGAGGAGCTGTTCCGCTCTCCGAGACAAGGAGTGGGAGCGGGCGCCCCCTTGCTTGTTGATGTAACAAGCTACTGTGGTGTTGTCCGTGTTGATGCGGACATGTTTTCCCTTCAGAAAGGGGAGAAACTCCCCGAGTGCCAGGCAAACTGCCTCCAGTTCCAACATGTTTATGTGGCAGGGCATGAGGTCGGTCGACCACCGACCTGCGGCTGTCAGCGTGCCGACATGGGCTCCCCACCCGGAGGTGGACGCGTCCGTGAACAAGTGCTCCTGAGGAGGGGGCAGTGTGATGGGGACTCCCTGGGCCAGGCGTGACTGGGAGCGCCATTTGGTCACTGCTGATATGAACCAAGGGCCCAGGTGGACCGGGAGGTCCCATGGCTGAAGCGACTGTGACCAACGCTTCCTGAAGCCGCGTTGGAATTGCCGCTTGAGAAGACGACCCAGTGGCACTAGGGGTGCCAGCGACTCCATAAGGCCCAGTAGGGAGGCCAGATTCCTTGCTGGCGCTTGGAGTTGGGGGAGCAGTTGGGCTAAGAGGCCCTGAAGGCGCAGTAAGCGCTGGGGAGACGGGGTGACCCTCCACTTGGAGGTGTCGAAGGACATGCCCAGGAACTGGAATTGTTTGGAGGGAGTTAGGTCCAACTTCTCCTCGTTGCAGACAAAGCCCAGGTTGTGACAGAGTTGCAGGACCTGGGATGCTTGTTGCGCACACTGTTCTTTGGAGGAGGCGAGTAGAAGCCAATCGTCTAGATAGGCCTTGAGGCGGATGCCCTTCTCCCGAACATGCATGCAGAGTTCCCTCGCCACCTTCGTGAAGAGCCAAGGGGCGGGTGCCAGACCGAAGGGCAGTGCCCTGAATTGGAAGATCCGGTTCCTCCAGACGAATCTGAGGTACTTCCTGTCCCTGGGGTGAATGAGGAGATGGAAGTATGCATCCTTGAGGTCGATGGATATCCCCCAGTCGCCCGGGTGCAAGGCCTCGCGGATGGACATAGGGGTCTCCATACGGAAATGGAGGACGCGGAGGAACCGGTTTAGGGAGGAGAGGTCCAGGACGGGCCTCCAGCCCCCCGAAGTTTTGGGGACCACAAAGATGCGTCCATAGAATCCCGGGGACACAGCGAAGGAAACTTCCTCCGTAGCCCCCTTGGCTAACATCGAAAGAACCTCCTGATCCAGGGCCTGCGAGGCCGAGCGATCTTGAGGAAGTGCGAAAGCAGGGGGAGAGAGCGTGAGAGGAGCCTTCCTTGGGCCCCAAGGAAGGCGGAACCCCGACCTGATCACCCGCAGGGCCCACGGGCTGGCGGGCAGCCTCTCCCACGCGTCGATGTGTCTGGAGAGACTGCCCACAGGATCGCCCGTGGGGGGTGATGGCCTCAGGCCGGGGGTGAGTCATTGGGGGTTGGCTGGCTGAGAGGGAGCCGGCCTGCGGGCCTTAGGCCGGGCCACCGGCCTGCCCGAATGCTTTGCGGTCTCCTGTGCCCTTGGGGCCTGGGATCGGCCCGAAACTTGGTGTGGGTGGGCCTGTTTGGCGGGTAGGCCGCTGGAGCCGGGCGCTTCACGGCAGGGCGAGAGGGCCTCGAATGGAGGGCGAGGTCCCTTTTTATGTCCGCCTGGTGCTTCAGGACGGCCTGAACATGGTTCCCGAAGAGGGAGCCCGGCTGGACGGGCACCGCGCGCAAGGAGGCCCTTGCCGACGGTGAGGTGGCAACCGAGGATGCCGCGAGAATGGCATCCCGCCTCGCCATGACGGCGTTCAGATACGTGCGTGCTTGCGATTCGGCCACGGATCTGAGCCCCTGCGCCATGGCCTGGATAAAGGCCACGATGGTTGCCTGGTCAGGCGCCTGGCGGAGCGTGAAGGACTGCTGGTTGGGGTCCTTCAGGGCTTCCCCTAGGCCGCCCAAGAATGAGTCCAGGGCGGAGGTTGCCACCAGCCCCCGTCTCGCATTCTCCTCCCATTCCGTCAAGCATTTCTCCGTGATGGAGATATGCTGCGGCTGGGCCCGAGAGCGATCGTTCACAAGGAGGAGGTTCTCCTGTGTGAGCGAGAGGGGAGCGTCAGGGATAGGCCCATGGGCCATGAAGGGCTTCCGCTGGAAGGGGAGCGGTGCCGGCTTCAGGAATTTCCTGAAGGGCAAGGCTCCCGGGAAGTCAGGCACAGATCCTGGAACGAAATCTTGTGCCTCTTTCCCCCTGGCGGTGTCCTGGGCTTGCCTGAGGCAGTCAGCCACCATGTCGGACTGTTTTAGCAAGGAGGCCCGTGGGGCTGAGGTAGGGTGAGCGCTGAAAAGGCGCTCGGCCGAGCCAAGCTTGGGAGCCTTGGGCTCTGGCACAGTGGACACCGCCTCCGGTGTGAGTTGTGCCAGCCGGTCCATGGCATCCTGGAAGCAGAATGCCATGTGGGCAGGGGCCTCATCCTCTGAGGCCGAGTCCGAGTCCTCTGGCCCGCCTATGGAGGGGGCGAGAGTCTGCGGAGAGTCTGACCGGGGTGCCACGGTTGTGGGACCCGGGTCAGAGCCCCCAGGAGGCATCAGGACCCTGACCCCATGAAGGGTAGGGCCTGGCCCGGTCCCCAGTGCCCAAAGGGCCAGCCTGCTGGGGGCGGCTAGGCATGTGCCAAGGCGCCCAAGTGCTCTGTCCGGAATGGGACAGAGATGTGGCAGCCCGCCATGGGTCGCTTGGTAGTTGCCAAGGCGCCCAAGTGCTCTGTCCGGAATGGGACAGAGAGGTTGTGGCGGGTGCAGCAGCAGGCTGTGGGGGAGGAAGGGAGACAACCGGGGCGGATCGACGATCTGACGCCCGTAAGGGTGGGGTTGTCTCCCTTGGCCCACCTGGCGAACCAGGGGGTGTCCCGCCTGGTGAACCAGGGGGTGAGCCGGTTCCGTTCGCATTACGGTCCATCTTGCCTCCCGAAGGAGACCCATGCCCAATGCGCCCATCAGCCATGGAGGCTGAAACAGTACCAGCAGAACCGGAGTTAAGCTGTACGAAGGGGGCGAGCACAGAATCGACAGAACCGGAGTTGAGTCGATCACCGTGCCGGGCAGTGTGAGGGCCGTAAAATGACGAAAATTCAACTGAGCCGGAGCTGAGTTGAGGGCTCGTGGTCACCGCAACCAAACCGTAGCTGGGTTGCGATGACTTGTCGATAGTGTGAAAGAGAGAAGACGTAAAAGGGAGAGACGAAGTTGAAGAGAGAGCGGTTTGTGCACCGGTGGAACCACCCCTTTGTGGGTTTGAGAATTTGGCGGACGAAATCTTCTTAACCCTCGCTTTGCCACCCAATCGCTTCACATAAGTTTCTCCCTTAAACGAAAACATAGGCAAGACACAAAAACAACAACGACAATCGATCGATCGCGTAGCGAAATCGAAAAATACTTAGCTGCTCAGAGCGTACGAGGCGAGCTGGAAGATGGCTGCCGAGAAAAGAGGAAGAGCACCTGCGCATGCGCAAGACGTAGACACTCTCAGAGTTACTGTCCCTTCGGACTTTATTGTTACGAGGCAGAATTGGCAAACCGCTGCCGCTTATTGCATTTGTGAGCCACGGTATAGTATGTGTAATTAAATGCCCCTTTACCTGTGATGTCCAACATATTTGGCTCCTTTTATGTGACCAAAACCATTGCAGCCTGGGGTGGGACAGCTACTCTGTTGGTGAGTCTCCTCCACTGGAAAAAAAACCAAATGCTGTATTTAAAGGGAACAAATCCCAACATGACAATCTACTACCAAACCACACTCAGCAGATGTTCATTCCAATTCAGACCAAAGATCGACTTTTTCCCTGTCACACTTTACATTCCTGCATACCCAATATCACAATCATACAATAAGACTGGTTCAGTCCAAAATTGTTTCAACAGCCGTATTCTCTCTCAGGTTTAAGCGACCCTTCTTTCTACACATATGTCCACATGCTTCTGTCTATAACCTTTATTTTTGTCAAGAAAAATCAAAAAATTTCTTTAAAACTGTAAAAAGAACATACAAATAGTATTAAACCATAAGAAAGGCATCAAGAGAAAGAAAACACCAATAACTAGAATATGATTCCATTAAATGCAAAGAGACAAAGCGTTCTTTTAAAAAACCCATTACAAGGTAGTCCTGTTATAACTGAGGGCAAAAAAAATTTAAAACATTACATACAGGATACCAAATTTGGTTCTGAGGTTCAAAGCCAGCCTACAACTTAGGAATCATCCTGCACATTGCCCACCTGTATGTGCTCGTCACTGTGGTGGTGGAAGCCGAGTTCTGTCACAGAATTATGGTCGCATCTCCCTTTATGATTTTAACAACAGACAGATCTTGTGTGGGTTCCAACACCTCTCAGGCTGATACTAGTCGATTTTTCTGCCCCCCCCCCCCCCCACCCCACCCCCTTTTACTGAGAGAGAGTGTGTGTGTGGTGGGGGCTGTCTGTATCTGTCTGTATGTCGGTGACCGTGCATCTGTGTAGGTGTGTCAATAGTCTCTGCACTGTGTGTGCGTGTGCGTGTGTGTAAATATGAGTCTGCGTCTATGTGCATATGCGTATCCTTGGGTATGAGTGTGTGTATGTCTGTGCGCATGCATGCACATGTGCGTGTGAGTGTGGGTGTCTGTGTGTCTGTGTCTATGCGTGCGTCTGTGTCTGTGTGCCTGTATGTCTACACATATGTCTGTGTCTTTGTGTGCATGTGTCAGTATGTGTGCATACGTGTCTACATGTTTGTTTTGTGTGTATGTGTGCGTGTGGGGGGGGGTATGTTGTAAATGTGTATGTTATGTGTGCGTGTGTGCATTCATGAGCTTTTCTGTGTGTGCTGCTCCATCTTGCCAACTGCTTCAATGGCAAATGACCTCACACTACTCCTGGCTCTTCAACACACCACTAATCCAAACTTTATTCTGCTGAAGTGCCACACCCAGTAAGCCCACAGCAGATGACTAAACTGCGTGGTTCCTGTCTCCCCAAAGGATAAACTTCAGGCAGAAACTGGCAGGAGCTGAAATCCAACAATGCTTTAGACTGATGGGACTTCCAGTTATTGGTCTGTTGCATTAACCCTCTGACTCCTGCACACCATCCACTGGCATCTTGCACTGTCAGCCATGCTAGCAAAGCAAAAAGGTGACCTTTTGACTCTCACCCTATCCATCAGTTTCCTGTAGGAAGTTGGTGGAAAGGGTAGGGAGTCAAAACATTATGTTTTTGCAGTTGGTGAACAGGGTGTGGGAGTCGAAGGATTAATCACAATATCACAACTGCTAGCTGACACAGCATCTACTGGCAGATGGCAATGAAGCCTCCACAGAGCAGTCAAGAGTGTGTGTACCCAACTGCAGGGGAAATTGTTGACAGACAGGTATGCATGAAAGAAACTACATACCGTAATGGTGAACTCACCATAGGGGGGCTCCAGCTGGTTACCAGTACGACCACACCAGCCAGGTGGTTTGATGTCAGATGAGTCATCATCCAGCCAGTAGTCGTACATTTCCGGCCAGCCATCAAAATGAACTATCACCTGGTGTTCCTTGACTTGCTGTATTGTGGCCACTCGCATCAGAATGGGGTTGCGACGATCCACCACCTCCACTTTCATCCCTTCTTCATAACCCACAGCTGCCCTCTGCCATTGGGAGAAAAATGCATAAAAAAAAAAGAAAAATTAATATAGACTGATAACCAACTTCACCGTGTCCTGTATGAAAAGAAAAGATACGAGAATGTGTTTCCTGGCAACCAGAAAGGCAGTGTTTCAATACTCTCTTGGAACCTTTATCAGATATATCTTTGTCTGGTACACAGATGTTTCACTGGTTTTAGCATTTGTCCATATTATGTGCTTGGCAGCTCAAACCTAATGTCTCCATTTAAAGTTGGTTTGTCCTTCAAATTTTCACTGCTTCCCTGGATTTTTTGTTTTGAGGGGTGATTATCAAAATTAACCCTTTGACTCCCCCACCCTATTCACCAACAGTAAAAACAAAACCCTTTCATTCATTCACTCTACCCTACAGCTTCCTGCAGGAAGCTGATGGACAGGATGAGGGAGTGAAAGGGTTAAGTTTTTGCTTAGCTAGACTGGTTGACAGTGCAAGATAATGGTGGACAGGGTGCGAGGGTCAAGAGGTTAAAAATAGCACTGTCAAACAGCCTGACGAAGATCCCAAGAGGGGACTGAAGTACTGCCTTCCTGGCTTGCTAGCAAACTCTGGGTGACTGTCATTCTTTTCTACTCACAAATGGAAAGTAGTTTTCCTCCCACACCTTTCACATTCATTTAGAAATATACCCTGATCTTTTAAAAGTATATTCAACAGATATTAAAACAAAAACAGGAAATACATAAAGAATATGTTTTTAGCTGAAGATACAAGAATACATATCCTTGTCTTGTTGACACATGTTTACTCAGTGGATTAACAACAACAGCAAGATCAGCAACAACATTTTCTCAGTCTCTATCTTCTGTGTATGTCTTTATATCACAACTATTTCAGTTCCACTGTTATACAGTGACAAAGCAATGCACAAACTATACACTCATGTTCAACTTACAGGTTTAAAGGCCCGGGCTGGTACAGCCTGAGACTTGGTCTGTGTCAGGTAGTCTTCCCAAGTGAATGATTCCACATCAGGCCAGTCTGAAACAAAGTCAACAGTCAGTGACAGCTTATCAAGGAGGATACCTGCTTATATCAACTTCATTTTCTGCATCTTGATCAAAGGCAGCTTCTTTGGAAAACTTTCAAGTTATCAGTACTTATCTCTTTCAAGTTATCAGTATTTATCTGTGCATCATCATCATCAGGTGCCTTGCCGCATGGCGTTGGTGATTATGGACTTCCATCTGTCTCTATCTCTTGTTGCCTCAAGCATCTCTTCCACCTTCCTTGTCTTCAGCCACTCCGCAAGTCCGTCTAGTATCTTCTCCCAGGGTCTACCCGGTGCTCTCCTTCCCTCCAGTTTTACCGTTGTGACCAGGTGGTTCCAATTCCCCTTTCCTCATAAAATGGCTTATGAATGTTAACTGCCTATTCCTAATCTTCCTTATGAATGATGCATTTGCGCATATAATGTACGAATATGTCCCTGGCACTGACCACTCTGTCCAGTTTATCACCAAGGGATTTAAATGCACATTTTTTCCTGTACGTTTATTTACATACGTGTATGCACAGACATTTGATATCTGTGCATACACATATGTAAATAAACTTTCAGGAAAAATATTGCATTTAAAACAGAGGTACTCAAGATTGCTTCTTCCTTTTTGAATGCTGTCATGCACATGGAAAAATGTAATTTACCTCTCTGATGTTACTGTTAATGTTACTGCCGCTGAAAGCCCAGCGACTTTGCAGAGCCATGGTAGGGCTTTAACTATCTCAAAAAATTATCTACACCTCACAGGAGGGAAAAAACCTGGTAAAGAAAATTATGTTCACATATCAATGCATTTGCGCATATAATCTACGAATATGCCCCTGGCACTGACCACTCTGTCCAGTTTATCACCAAGGGATTTAACAAAACATACCTGTACAAATGTAAACATAACTAAAGACAGTAAAACATACATATAAAAACAAACCTAATTTACCTCAAACTGCTTCTGCACATCACATTTCATTAGAGCCAAAAATGCTCCTAACACAAATACCCAATTATCAATCCTAAGAAAAAGTATGCAAGACTTTATCGAACACATACAGGTAAATGGACCAGCAAGGCAGAAAATGACAGGATGAAATGACAGAAAGCAAAAAAGCGAGCAGAAATGACAGTGACAGAAAAGAGAAAATTTCTAGCATAAAATTTCCAGAAGATGGAGATACTATTTATATTGAATCCCACATCCCAACGCGGAAACCTGTCTGATGTAATAGGAGACATGTGGTAAACAATTTTACTTGACTACTTCTCAGGTCCAATGCACATAGCCTAAAATCTCAAACACTGCATTATAACCATGAATGACTGGAGTGTTGTGTTTCAGTTTTTATCTCAACTTTCTCACTCACATATATATTACCTAACTTTTCCACACGTAAATTTCTTCAGTCCCAAACAATTCAAAACACTTCAAGAAAAGTATAAAGAAGGAAAAGACAGTTGTCAATACTTACCACAGGGGGGTGAGAGTAAGCGAGCATTCTCCTGACACCATCCCACAGGGTGAATGTAAGGGGAAGTAATATCACACCAGTAATCGTAAATGTCCTCCCAACCGTCAAAATGCACAAGGACTTTATCCCCCAGTATGTCAGCCACAGTGGCCACACAGATGAGCGCAGTGTTCTTCCGGTCCACAGCTTCAAGCTTCATCCCCACCCGGAATGCACTTGGTGTTACCATCTGTGTACGAGAAACACGCTTTTTTTTTTTTTTTTGAAACAACCATTTTTTTGGACATGGGTCCGGAAAATTCATCACTGGAAATCTTTACACAAATCTGAAAAATTCACCTTGATTGTAACACATACTACTGCTAATTTGTTAAATGCTGCTGTAGAGCCTTAGATGTTTATTTATGACAAAAAAACATATGCCAGTAAACAAAGAAATGAACACAGAATAATAAAAACTCAAAATAAGTACTAAATCACTAGTGCATCCGACATGACTTTAAGTTAAACAGGAAATGATACGAAATTCTCAATAATGGGTCTGAGGATGGTGCAAATGCAGTGTTTTTATCTAAAAATATGTTTGGCTATATACTTGTCATGTTGGACAGTAGGCATATGTCCCCAGTATGTCGCCCTGTCACGGCCAATTTTAGCAACGAAAAAAGCCCTGCTCAAATCATTCTGCAGGCCCCAACCAAAGTTGCAGGCCCACAGAGAAGCAGGTAAATTTAAGGGGACAGATGTAGAGTCTGACATGTAAGCACATAGCCAAACATGAATTTAGACAGAAATATTGCTTTTGGCTTCATATACAGTGCCATGTTGGACTGCAAGCAGAATCAAAGAATAAAAGATGGACTGCCCCTATGGTTTGAGAGGGGCCAACGGGATAGTACGATCATACACGCCACTATAAAAGAAATGTCTGTGTACCCATTGGTTGTTCTGACATTCCCAAGGTCAAAGTGATAAATCCTCAATGACAACGGATAGCGGTTAACCTAAAGCCTCTCAATCATCAGTCCGCTGAAGTAACCACGTCACCACAATGATTGGTCTATACAAGGACTGTCAGAACCCCTGAGAGCTGCCTGCAAAGTTGCATTCAACACAGCACTTTGCAGGAAAGTTGCAGAAATGGGCAGTAAGGTGTAAGATACTCAGATTCTGTTCAGCTGAAAAGTCTCTATAAATTCTGAATGAAGGAGATAAGGAGCCAACGTTTAGAAATGTGGTGATCCGTAATTCTATCTACTTAGTACTGAAGGCACCAGACCAGGCACTGCTTTCTACCTTGGTCCGACTTGTCCAAACTGGAGGACAGACAGCTGCTGTTTATCTCGGGAGAGGGATCTTCAGGATCATGGTCCTTGGCTAAAAATTCCGGGGAGATATCTGAGTGTAATATGACTATCCACCAGGACGTCTGTATCTGTTGCTCCTCCCAGACAGCTTGGGGACGATGAATAAGCAGACAAGCATTATTGAGAAATTTTCTATGGCTATGTAGCCGGTGTGGAGCTCCAATTTTATGGCCTCCTCTCATCCAATGTTGCAAAGTTTGCACGGAATAGGTGAGGGAAGAAGAGGTGTTCTGTTGCTCGTCTAAGGCAGCTTGTAGCCCACTCCAGCACACTATGATCCAGTCTCTCATAGCAGGTCTCTGAATAATGAAAGGGAATGAGGCTAGCTTGCCTGACATCAGTGGCATGTTGCATGCTGCAGGCCTGGGTACCACAGCCCTGTAAGTGTGGGGAGCCACCCCCTAACCTCTACCAGTCTGTCCATGTCCTTCCTTTAAACCTCACGCCAAGTCTGTTGTCCCCTTAACGGAGATGGTGGTCTCGTCTTTGAGAAAGAGATGGTCCAGTGGAGGGCAAGGGTCCAAGACCAAAGCATCACTCCTCTCTGTATGTCATGGCAGGCTGAGCAAAAGTACCTGTATCGTATCTAGACTCGGGAGTTCATGCGATAATTATTGTTGAAGAACTGGAGATGATCGTACGAACGATCGTTGTTGTTTACTGTTGGTAAGAAGTGTGTATCTCGATTTACTGCGCATGTCCGACCTTTACACTTAGACGTCATCTCATAAATATTCATACGCTAGGAATGGCAAGATTCCGGTAAGTTATTGTCACATCCCCCTTTCTCTAGAAAAGATTAATCCGGTCTGCCCTAGTATAATACATTTCTCAGAACCATTAATCAAAATACCTAAAATCAAAGTTCAGTTGCATCTCCAGTATGTTTGTCTGTTAAAACCATAAAACTGGATAGCAAACTTGAATCAGTGAATGTGAAATATTCAAATAAACATCCAGGCCTATGATTTAGATCTAAAATACAGTGTTCATCACACATGTGTGAGTCTGAATTAAAGTTAGTTTTCTCTGAACCGTGCATGCTTTCGTACACATCTACCACTACGTGTGTGATAGATCTGGTGTATCTGAAGATGTGGTCTGGTGTACTGGAGAAGCTGGTGTCAGCTTGGTATCAGCAGCACATAATGACTGGGCCGGACACGTTGACGTTGACGTTGATGTTGACCAGATACTGACAGCAGGTGGTCGCCACACCTTTGGATCAGTATTATCAGGTCTTGGAGTTGGTGTCATAGCTGACACTGGTTTGAAGACGTAGATGTCTTCGATTACGCCTCAGGTCACCTCTAGCTGTCTGGATAATGTAGGACCTTGGGGCGCATTTCTCTTTCACGACACCTGATTGCTCCCATCCTCTCTCTCCTAATCAAACTCTTCAGGAGGTTTGAACACCATTTTTCTTGTCTTCTACAGGCTACACGCTGCCATCATGTATCATATCTCGACTCGTGAGTTCATACGATAATTACTGT
Organism: Monoplex corrugatus; assembly: GCA_030674185.1. Classification (NCBI taxonomy): domain Eukaryota; kingdom Metazoa; phylum Mollusca; class Gastropoda; order Littorinimorpha; family Ranellidae; genus Monoplex; species Monoplex corrugatus. The sequence continues at coordinate 81,710,124 of CM060315.1, forward strand.
TGAAGAACTGGAGATGATCGCACGAACGATCGTTGTTATTTGTTTACTGTTGGTAGGAAGTGCGTGTCTCGATTTACTGCGCATGTCCGAACTTTACACTCAGACGTCATCTCATAAATGTTCATACGCTAGGAATGGCGAGATTCCGGTTAGTTATCATCACAGTACCCAAAAAAAGGAATGCCCTTTGCTGTGATAGTGTGTGTGGAGCGCCATGGTCTTGTATACATAATGAGAACCATGAAGGAGAAAATCCCTGCAAGCCAAAAGCGTGTGGTATAAGTCAAACACCCACCTGCCCTATGAAAGTTAGGCTTTCAGAAATCTCTCCAGATACTGTGCAGGGCCAAATTTACCAGTGTTGTTGCTCGCCCCTAGCCGGGCCAGGCATGCTAAGATACCCCAAAGTTTTATTTAATAGCCCACACACAGGACTCGAAGCTCAGGCAGCAACAGAGCAGACACACATTTTAGATAGACACAATTTTGTCCACACCATACCATGGCAGTTTTAGGACAACCTAAAAATTTGGAAACAAGCTTGTTATCTCTGATAATCTGGGTGTTTATGCTAAAAAGTCTGCAGCCAGTGAACCTTCATGACAGTTGTGCTTAAATTCCTAAATAACCTGAAATTGCTTCCACACATCACACTTCCTTAGAGCAAAAAATGCAATTAATAGATGTACCCACCTGTCAATCCTAAGACAAAGCATGCAAGGCTTTATAGAACACATACAGGTGAATGGACCAGCAAGGCTGAAAATTATAGAAAAAAATGACAGAAAGCAAAGGAAGCAAGGCAGAAACAAACAGACTGAGAGAAAAGAGGAATTTCAAGCACAGATTTTCCAGAAGGCAAGGATTCTATTTCCACTGAAAGAGACCCCAGCATCCCCACAAGGTACAGCTGGAAACACTGACGAAACAAGAAAGAACACAAAAGGACAGTAACAGTGCTAAAAGAAAAAAAGAAAAAAGCAGGAGAGCAGAAACATGCTTACTGTTGCTGGCTGGTTGACAAACAGCGTTTTAGGAGCTGCAACTGATTTCGTTGTTTTCAAGTAATTGGTCCAATTGAAAGCATGCCGTGGAACAGCTGAAATCAATCTCATAGTGTTAAACATTTCACTCTCAACAACAGCTTCAGATACAGTTCAGGAGTCATCACATCTCATCCAATCAACATGGAACATGATACCTGTATTCTCCATTCAGTTTCCGTCAAGAAAACATACATTCTCACATACTTTTGAGCATAAACATACTTTTTTATATGAGATTGATAATTTTTTTTCTTTTGCAGAAATAGCAAATAATCAAGGAGTCAAAGAGTTAACATATGGACAATCGCAAAATGTAATACCAGGTATAGCTAGTTTATAATGATTGAGTCTTAAATATATATATAACATTAAGTTAATATTTAAAGACTTGCATCTGCTTCAGATCATCTTGATACTTGATCATTTAAGAGATGCCACAGAATCTGATGTCTAAACTCAGAAATTGCCACGTTAAAACTAAATGATTATCAGTCACTATGCATCACAGTAACACATTTCATTCTATGATCAAATGACAGACAGCTGCTTGTATTATTAGGATATTGCATCTTTCCTAAAGACAACTATGACTACATACAGAAATGGGGAGAGACAACTGTAAAGAGCAGTAAAAAAAAAAAAAAAAAAAAAGACACACAGCATGGGCCTAGAAACAGAGCTTTCCCAGGGATGTGGAGGGCGGGGGTGACGGCAGCAGTTTCAGTAGGTTTGGAGCATGTTGGGGAGCTGAGATGAGTGGCATGGGGATAGTGACATGAAGAAAATGAAGAGAAGGGACTCAAAAGGACGGACAGCAAGACAAAAAGGGAGAGGGAGACAGGTGGGAGAGGCAAATTTTATCTTGGCTAACCAGCCCTCTTCTATACAAGTTATACCATTTGCCCACTTCAGAGAATCCTTGTCTGCCTTACAAAAGATGATACTATTCCTCGAATAGTTTTTGCACATAGACAAAATGTGCTCTGGCTAGGTTTCTATTTCACTCTCTACTGTGTACTCAAAAGGGACTGGACAGCATGCGAAATTATCTTTGATGGACACATAAATCAGTCTTTCAAATAAATTATTAACTGTTGCTAAACAGCAGGTTCCAGACATTCATAATTTAACCAACATTCATTGTCTTGTGTATCAGTCCAAACACTGTGTCAAATGTGGCTGGAAACAACCACAATAAAAATGTCCAATAACCATTAAATAACAAACTTCTGTGAATAGGTATGCAATTCTATGCTGTCTCAGAGGAGCAAGAACTCATGAACTACCATCTTTACTCTGGGTTACATGTTATTTTCTTCCAGCAGGGCACAACATGAAGTTTATAAAACGACAGCATTAAAACACGGAATAAAAAAGGCTAAGTAGTACTGCACTGTCAGGTATTGTTACAATATACAGGAGAGTCACTGCTAGCAGCCTAAATCTAAATACTTCACTCTAAATGGCATTATTTCAAATCGTTTTTTACATGTATCAATCATACTCACATTTTGGAGGATGGAGGGGTTTGTTGTTTTTCTCACACCATCCAACAGGAAAGATGAAAGGCGAATCAGCGTTACACCAAAAATCATAGCACTCTGAATAGCCATCAAAGTGAAGACGCAGGCGATAGCCCAAAGCCTCAGCCACGCTGAGCACGCAGAACAGATTCTGGTGTTTGGGGTCTACTCCTTCCAAGCGCATCCCTGCTTTGAAGCCATTTTTTTGTGTTGGGAATGGCTGTTAAATAAAAAAAACAAGACTGATGACAGGATTTGTTTCATAATCAATAAAAGGCCTTTTTTCCCCTTTTGTCTAAAGACCTTCTGTCCCTTTTGTCTTTAGAAGACCTCTTTTTGTTCAATGGTTTTTCAAATCTATAAAAACAATCACAGAACTTTTAAAGAAAATTAACAAAAAACTCTCAAGCAAATAAACCATATCAAAGGCAAAAGCATAATCAGTGCATGTGTATTAATGTATATATTCTGGGCTGTATGTATAAATGATACATCAGTGCTTCTGTATGTATTACACCCTTGCCTTGTCCAACTAAGTTATACGAGAATGATTTATCATTAGTTTATTATGATCAGGACTTACATCTTTGAAGAATCGTGCTGGAGCACCAACAGCTTTCTGCTCATCTAAATAAGCTTGCCAATCAAATCCTTTGGGTTTGCGACCTGCACGCAAGTAAACAAAGACATAACTGAATCTTAAAAAAAAGACAAAAAAAAGATGTAGGAAAGCTGCTGAAAAAAAAAATTCCATCCAGCCCAAATGTGTTTGTGTACAATTTTACTTATTATGTTGACATTATACAGTATATGTCCTATGATTCCTTACAACACACATTTCACTACTCCATACTGACTTTTAAAAATCCCACAGAGAAATCCCAATTTCTTTCCTTTCTTGGTTCAAAATCTTCTCAAAACTTTTAAACAGTCTCTTACAATACTATTTCAGGAATGAGCAAAAACTGCACAACTCAAAGACATTATATACCATTTCTTCTCAACCCTCCACACCACAACTGACCTCGAGGGATGAATTATAAATGTGGTGAAAAGAACTAAGTAACAAGAATAACAATCTGTACCAGGCTACTCACTGGGTGCTGAAGGTTTTTCTTTTTCTGGTGCTGGTTCTGATTCAGGGGTGACAGAGGAGACAGTGACTGAGTTGTCTTCAGACAACAATTTCTTCTGCTTCTTCTTCACATTTAGCATCATTTTGTTGTTCAGCAAGTTCTGTCCAGAAGACTGCTTATTTTTTCTGCACATATCAATGTGATGATCGTTTTTATTATTTATAATAAAAGTTGCTCACTGCTTATTTTTTCTGCACAGATCAAATTCTTTCTTTTGTAAATCAGCCACAAACCATATCTAATACACGATGTTTAGGTTAACACAAAATAACTTATGAATGTGCGTATGTGCTTGTGCATGCATGCTTGTTTGCATGCATGTGTGTGTGAGAAAGACCGATGGACACCACCAGTGACAAAAAGAGACAGACAAAGAGACAAAGGGAATTTTGTAAAGAATACAATAGTGAACATGTAATGACAAAAGGTGTTTCATTCTTTCCAAGAACACCAAATTTTCTAGATACCACCAAAATTAATTAAAGACAGAGTTAAGTAACGGTATAGTCATCACAGCAAAGATGCTTCCAATGTCCTATGAGTTCTTAACCCTTAGACTTCTGCACTCTATCCACCAACTACAAAAACTTAACTCTCTGACTCTCTCATCCTATCCACCGACTTCCTGCAGAAGGGTTAAGTTTTTGTTTTGCTATCATTGTTGGCAATGCAGGATGCTGGTGGACAGGGTGCAGCAGTCAAATGGTAAATACAAGTATGATTTCTGACACACACTGAACGGTCATCTGCTTACACTACAAAAGTAATTCAGGCATTCTCCCAATAAATATCATCCTGATAATGTGTTTTTAACTCAGTTCATGCATCAATGAAGAAAAAGTAATATGAGGGCCTATGATCATCTGCACATATCAGACTCACAATCAGAGTGTACACTTCATCATGTATATCAAATATTTATTGCTTAATTTAACAAAGAATCCTGTCTTTTATGACATACCTTCCAGCAAAAGCACCAACACAAGCCTGTGAACAAAAGCGGCCTGTTTTGCAGAAATCTCGTAGATACCCATACTTGCCACAGTTTTCACATTGTTTCAAAGGTTCCTTTTCTTTTTTCGGTACTTCAGTTTGTGTGTCTGAAACAACTGAGCAGAATAAGACCCCATGATAAAATGAAAATGTAATCTAATAGGTACTATTAGTAAGCGACATGTCCTTATATATCTATATATATATATATATATATAGTAGAGAGAGAGAGAGAGAAAGAGAGATAAAGATATACACACTAAATGTATAACTTGGACACAGTCACATTACAACAAAATAAGCAAGTCACAATTACAGGTACTGGTACCGGTCAGCTGATGTGCACTGAGCAGAAAGATACAATGGAAGGAGAGAAAAAACATGACACAGACAGACAGACAATAAGTCAAGTAAGTAAGCTGTCATGATAATGTAAATATGTGTTGAAAGTATGAACATACTTTGCTGCACTTCTTTCGACAATGCTTCAAGTTCTTTCCACAATATACCGTTTTTTCATTCAAACAATTTTAAAAGCAAAACAAATACAACAGCAAAAAAAACCCTATTCATTACATTAGTGTGCACAGTGAAAAAAAACCCTATTCATTACATTAGTGTGCACAGTGAAAAAAAACCCTATTCATTACATTAGTGTGCACAGTGAAAAAAAAACCTATTCATTACATTAGTGTGCACAGTGAAAAAAAACCTATTCATTACATTAGTGTGCACAGTGAAAAAAAAACCTATTCATTACATTAGTGTGCACAGTGAAAAAAAACCCTATTCATTACATTAGTGTGCACAGTGAAAAAAACCCTATTCATTACATTAGTGTGCACAGTGAAAAAAACCCTATTCATTACATTAGTGTGCACAGTGAAAAAAACCCTATTCATTACATTAGTGTGCACAGTGAAAAAAAAACCCTATTCATTACATTAGTGTGCACAGTGAAAAAAAAACCCTATTCATTACATTAGTGTGCACAGTGAAAAAAAAACCCTATTCATTACATTAGTGTGCACAGTGGAAAAAAAAACCCTATTCATTACATTAGTGTGCACAGTGAAAAAAAACCCTATTCATTACATTAGTGTGCACAGTGAAAAAAAAACCCTATTCATTACATTAGTGTGCACAGTGAAAAAAAAACCCTATTCATTACATTAGTGTGCACAGTGGAAAAAAAACCCTATTCATTACATTAGTGTGCACAGTGAAAAAAAAACCCTATTCATTACATTAGTGTGCACAGTGAAAAAAAAAGAGAAAGAAAAAAATACTGTAACAAGTTATAAGACACAAATTTTTCAATCTTCAAATAATGATATAAAGTGGTTCATCATTTCTCACCAACATCAGATGGGAGGGTGGCCGTGATGGTGAAGTTGGTTGTGTTGACACCTACTGCAGAATCAACCACTGTCTTCCCAACCTGTGGCAAGTCCTCAGTAACCATCTCCATCAAACCAAATTCATTCACTTTGAACTGAAAAAAAACAATCTAAATGAAATAAATCAGAAAAGAATCAAATAAATTTCGTATAAGTCACGAAAAGATTCAAACACATTTCATTAATCTCATAATCTATACACCCCATCTGTCTAAAATTACATTTGTTTAGTGAAATGACATTAAATTTAAAAAAAATTACATACACTCTAAAGACAAATAGAGAAGAGAACTGGATGAAGCAGCATGGAAGTTTCAGTATTTTTCTCCCATTTTTTGTATTTGGGGGTTCCTTTGTGATCTTACATTCACACTTGACAAAGGCCAGTTGGCCGAAAATTTGCGCCTATCTTGTCTACTGGTTGTATTAATTACGCATTCTGATTCTATTTTCACGTTTTTCTGGTTCACATTTTATCAGTGAAGGAAGACAATGTAAGTAAACCCCAAATGATCCAATGAAAAGGTGGTACTATTTTAGCACAATGGCACTACTTCCATTCACAAAGAAAAGAGAGGCCTACACTCAAACAAGCAACATTTTATGTTTGACTTCAGTTCATGTCACGATAGCTGCTCAACAACCTACCAACTTAACTTACAGTGAAAAGACGTGAAATCAAAGAATGAACTAACGAACGACCTACCAAGTGTGACAAAAACAAAGGCTGTGCTCAAGATAAGCAGGATCAAATCTTACAAAAAGCAGTGATTTATGACAGAAAGAAGTTTGAAGAACAGTCAAATGTTGAAATAAATGTGGAAGAAAGTTATGAACATGACCATGAGAATCATGCTGCACTGGTAGTGTACCAGACCAACATGGCTGTCAACTAGGCAGCCTAGCAACATAAAGTTTTTCAAAAGCCAATGCAACTGGCATGCACAATGCTGAAGGGCTAAGCCTATGGCCCCACATACATGTGTTTCATTCCGTTTCTGTCGAATCACTAGTTCAAACTACTGCATCACAAATACTGCAAACAGAAAAGATAAATGAAAGACATATCATCATCATCATCATCATCTGCCCTGCTGCATAGCATTAGCGATCATGGCCCTCCATATGCACCTATCCCTTATCGCTGCAAGTACATCTTCCACCCTTTCTGTCCTTAGTCACCCTGCAAGTCCGTCCAATATTTTCTCCCTGGGTCTACCTGGTGTTCTCTTTCCCTCCAGCTTTCCTGTTATGACCAGGTGCTCTAATTCCCCTGTCCTCATAAAATAACCTATAAATGTTGCTTGTCTTTTCCTAATCTTTCTTATCAATGATCTTTTTGTGTCTGCCTCTATCAAGACTGTCTTGTTTGTTTTCTTTGCTGTCCATGGAACTCTCAATATTCTTCTTAGAAACCACATTTTGGCTGCCTCAATCTTGTACTGGCTTTGCGTGTTGACTGACAAAAGACATATGCAGGTATCAAATTAGATTATTTGATAATGACAACAAAAGGACAGATTAAAACACTGTACATAGTTATCAATGGTTTGATCATTTGCAGCTGGCACAAAAATAATTTTTATGACCACCTGAACCAAACCCAGCCAAATTATGAGTGTAACATCATCATCCACCCATTTCATTATAACTACGTTCTTCAAGTAGTGACACTTATCTCCATGACACCTGCGATGAACTTACACTGTAACACAATCTAACACACACTTCACAGTTAAAGAGATAGTATGCCAACAAATGTATACATAATACAAAGTATTGCAACAGTCACAGCAACAAACACAGACCAGCTTACTGTACCTGTTAAGAGTTCGGTTTTAATTGATAGCGTGACGGGTGACTCCACAAAAGTTATGTTACAATAATGGAACACCTGCTGACCCAGGGTGATCTTTACATATAAAATAAGAGAAACAGGGGAATCACATGTATCAGCTTTCATCTTCTTTTGATCAGGGCTTAAAATGGTCCAGGATGAAAAATGAGGAAAAGTGTAACCAGGTGATGATGCCATGATTGTGCGTCAAATGTGAACAAAACCCCTCTGGTGGAGAGGGAGGGGGTGAATGCATGCCCCCTGAACATTTTTTTAGAAACTAACACTAAAATCTGTGCAAACTGGCACATTCTGGGTATGATTCTGAGATCTTCAGAGACATACAGAAAGAGCAATTTTTTTAACACACAAAGTAACACACAAACACTCTCTCTCTCTCTGTCTCTATCACAGTCACAGGCCTACTCACACACACGGTGTACACAAACACACACACACACAAAGACACACACACACACACACACTGTGATACACACACACACACACACACACACACATACACACACACACACACACACACACACACACACACACACACAAACACAAACACACACACACACACACAACAACACACACACACACATGCGCGCGCGCACACACACAGTCACACTCAGACACGCACACAATGACACATGCACACACACACACGCACGCACTCATGCACGCATGCATGCACGCACATACACATGCACACACACAAACAGTCATATGCACATTCATGGCCATGCTAACACTCTCCTTCTCCTCCTTCTTCCCTGTAACAAGCTCTGCCACTTTTGGAGATCTGCCTTGTTGGTCAAAAAATTAAAACAACAACAAAACTCAATTTTGGCAACATTCTGATCAATAACCCAAAGGCCTTGATCCAGATACAATAAGGAGCTGCACACCTGGCCAGAAGTGATGTTGGCCTGCTTACCAATACAGAAGGAAAGGGTGAGCCTTCACCTTCACCAGATGAAAAATGAGGAAAGTGTAACCAGGTGATGATGCCATGATTGTGCGTCAAATGTGAACAAAACCCTCTGGTGGAGAGGGAGGGGGTGAATGCATGCCCCCTGAACATTTTTTTAGAAACTAACACTAAAATCTGTGCAAACTGGCACATTCTGGGTATGATTCTGAGATCTTCAGAGACATACAGAAAGAGCAATTTTTTTAACACACAAAGTAACACACAAACACTCTCTCTCTCTCTGTCTCTAGTCACAGCATCACAGGCCACCACACACACGATGTACACACAACACACATCACACACAAAACACACACACACACACACACCACACTTAACACACACACACACACACACACAACACACATACACACATCACACACACACACACTACACACACACCACACCATCATGCACCACATACACAGCACACACACAAACATCACAACACCATCAACACCCTCTTCTCCACAACTCTGCACATGAGCGCTGTGTCAACAATTAAACACATCAGACAACAAACAATTGACACATGATCAATACGCAAAGCCGACCAATACATAGAGCTGCACACTGGCACATACACATACAAAAAAAGTTCATATGAATTATGGCAGAACTTCTCTCTTCTTCCGTAACACTAGATTTATCTGCCTGTAAACTCAGCAGTCTGCCAATACCCAAAGGCTATCTAGAATAGGCAACTTGCTTCCCGTAGGCCTGTTAGTGAAGAGAGTCGAGGCGATACGATCGAGTGCTTTATAGATCAGCGGGTCGTTTCGCCAATCTGTCAGTTTTGGTCAAACAGTTAGAAGCTTCCATTAACTTTGGAGGAAACCAGAACAAATAATGCAACATGTCTTATCAAGATCAAGGGATGGGGAGGGGAAGAGAATGTGTGTGCTGTTGGCAAGGAAATTCGAGAGACAAGAGCAAATTTGATGCATCACTTCATAAGATGATTCCATCAAACAAACTAGTTTAGAATGCATAGACGCTACTTGACGATTTTTTTTGCATTATCTTCACATGTCTCTCAGAACGTAAATTTCTATTAGGGTGGATTAAATGTTTTCAAAATGTTTTCCCTTTACACTGAACTACTGAAGTCAAGAACACACACACACACACACACACACACACACACACACACACACACACACACACACACACACACACACACACACACACACACACACAACACACTAAAGAGACATAATACTTATACAACAACAAATAGAAAATTTGGGAAAAAAACAAATGAAATTAAAAATAAACAAAACAAAACAAAACAAAACAACACACACATCTCAACTGGTCAACAAAAGCCAACAGATATGTTGTTCAGTACCACTACAGACTAGCTAACAGATAGGTGTGGCTAGTAATCCAATGAAACAAAATTATTTTCTTAAAAAAACTGCGAACTAACCATCTTTGTGTATAAAACTGCCAATTGTTCTGCTAGAGTTGCTTTTAATGAACATACTTACCAAGTCTCACCAGTGCCAACATTTCTCACTATGTGTTATGCTTGTGCTACACACACATATATGTATACTCTCTCTCTCTCTCTCTTAATGGTTTCATACTTTGTCTCTTTCTCTCCCCCACACACACTCACACTTTAAAAGTAAATGATGAACATTCTGAAAGGGTAAATATATTGCAAGATGACGATGAAGTAATTTGCAAACAAAATATAACAAATGATCAGTTGGAATAAAATAAACTAAAGAATTCTCTCAAACCTACACAGAGAATCCATGTAAACTTTGAGATCAGTAAGCTGCCTTTTACGTCTTCGTGTTGTCACTAGATTTCCCACTGTTCAACCCCCCCGATGAAAGTCTCCAGAAGAAAGTTTGACCACCTTTATTGTAACAATAGCCTATTCTGCTGAATATTTTTGGTCATCATCATAAAGAGAATTTCACTATTTTTCAGGGCATCATGTCGGGCTAGTAAAAATATCTGCTGACTAGTAGATCTTAAAATCCACTAGCCTGGCTGGCTAGTAGAAAATTCTAATCTTTTCCAGGCCTGTAATAAAGGAAAAGATGAAGGTGAATAGGGAAGGAGGGATACAGATTCTTACTATGGAAGCAGGACACCCTAACCATAACTGACAGGGATGAACAGATCAAATTACAAGTAGCTCTGCTGGAAGCGAATTCACTTATTCTCTCTCTCCTCTCTCTCTCTCTCTCTCTCTCAAACACACACACACACACACACACACATATACACACACACACACACATATACACACACACACACACACACACACACACACACACACACACACACACACACACACACACACACACACTTTTCTTCAATGGAATTTCTTTTCTTTTTTCAGCAAAAAATGTTTCTCCAATGGCAGAAATCAGCCAAACAGTGGACCAGTTTAAGCTCTAGTTATTATCATCAGTGAATGTGATGAAAATGCATGCTTCTATGTTGTAATCTAACTGTCACATGAAAATTAACATGATTTTTCACACTTAGACAGTGTGAGATACGGATAATAGTACACCCTCTTGCTAACATACCTGCAAATTTCACTTTTCTAAATGGTTATATAGGTCAACTATAGCCAGTGAATGACACATACCCATTCTGAGGTAAAAACACCCAGAACATTTCAAAAACTAACGGCAATTTCAATTTAGAGAAACTCGAAAGTGGGATAAACAAAATTTAGTCCTGTTTTTTTCATCTATCAGCTTTTCTGTTTAAAATTACATGGATTCAATATATTGATATTTGCCCATTTCTTTTCAACAGCAAAGTTCAATACAACTTGGTAGTTAGCCACTCTATGAAACGGCAAGCCACTAGATTGAGATACAATCAAAACTGCCACACACCCCGTTAGCTATATAATGAAACTATATAATTTATGTGTCTATTACAAACAATACATTCAACTGAAGAGGACAAACATATATGTTACTAATGAAGGTTGCAGCCCAAAGACCGTGTCTCACTCATACCGTGAAAACACAGGAGCAATCTGTCTGTCCTTGTATTGTTACACTAAAACGGCATAAGCAGACAACTCACTGAAATTACAGTTCATGATGTTGCCTGTGAGGAGATGGTTCTGTGAGTTCTATTCCTTGGTCCAAGTGATACATGTGAGACTGCCTTTCATATTTCCCATATCTATCCAAGTATCAGCCTCAAAATAGAAAACAAAAAGTATCTGAAAAAGAAACTAAATAAAATTGCATGCAAGTTTAACAAAAATTAATAAACTGAATATGCATGCACAAGGTCCAACTTCACCCTACCTTAAAGTTACTGCCAGGTAAGCTTGCAATCCCATTCGACCATTCCATCACCTTCAGGGCATCAAAGTCAGTAGATGCTGAAGGTGCACCCGCATCACTTCCCTCCCCTTTCTTCCCCTCTGACGACACTGCTTGTGTTGCAGGAACCTTTGAGGTAGCATCTTTTCCTGCAGGAGACTTGGGGATTATCTGTGGGGCCAACACCTGCACTGTGCTAACCGCCTCTTCACTGTTCGCTGCTGTTTGCAAGGAAGGGACTGTCTTTTTCACGGGTGTCTCAGAAGATGTTTCAGTTTTCTTCTTCTCAGGTGTCTGTCCTTTATTTTCGGCCTTGGATTGTGAAGTGTTCCCAGCTGAACTGTTTTCTGGAACATTCTGTGCCACATTCAGTATAGTGTCATTGGTAAGCACTGAGCTGGACAATGTAGTAATTGTGATGGGTGCTCCGGGTCTTGTAAATCGGTTCACAGGAGCAGTGGTCCTTTGCCTGGAATCAGCAATTTTCTGTGGACGTTCCAAAACTTTGGTGGTTGGGACACCTGGACGAAAGCTGATGTGCGTCATGCCTGGCATATTTGCTGCTGCCACCACCTGCAGAAAGAAAGAAAAACTGAATGACCAAGTCTACAAGGCTCCCTCCTTTTTTTTTTTTTTCCAATGGTATTACACACACACACACACACACACACACACACACACACACCACAGATCTAACCATGCTGCACAAAAATGAGGTTCTTCTATTTAAAATGTACTGTTTTTCCTTTTCATCTTTTAGGATTATCGCACTCAGGGAGGTTACCTTTGTGCTCAACGCTTTTTTCATCCCATTTTCTATACCACCTTAATGGCCACAGAACCTGGCATATTTTTTTTTTACGATGCGATATGTTGATGTCGATGAGGATGATCAAGGATTGAGACTGTGTGACAGGGCTGTACTCTATACTATCATAATGTATCCTGGCATCAACCAGGCCCAAGAGATACAAACACATTCAGTGCTGGTCAGAAGATTTGAGCAACACCATCACTGATGCATCCATGAAGTGGATGAGACTCGACTGTGTGGTCCCAGTCTTCCCCATGAGCCCATGACACACCCAACTCTGGGTAGGAGCTGGTTAGAGCCGAAAAATCTCAGAATGATATATTTTTCAAGGGACTGATGGAGATTCAAACCCACAACTTTCCAGTCAGTAGTCCATTGCATTAACCACCACACCAAGGCAACTAGTTAAAATCTAATGTTATTTCCTGTAAACATTAGTGCATTCCGGAAAAATCACCTTAACTGAAAGTGTCAAAAAGAAGTAAAAGTAAAATCAGTTCACCTGATTCACAAGCTGTGGTTGTGGTTGAGCCTGAGGTTGAGCCTGAACACTGATGGCAGAACTGGACGCATTGGAGCCTGTGACGCTGACAGCCTTTGCAGTCTGAGCAGGGCGAAACAGAGGCATGATTGTTGTCCCAGAAACTGGTTGCTGACCCGCTACTTGCAGTGCTACCTGTGTTCCCATCTGCCTGGGAGCCAGACGAGTGGGCTGGGCTGTGATCAGCTGTGGACGACCTGAATGAACATCAACTGTTCATAGTGTTTCAGAATATTAGCAAAAGAGTGATCACAAGAGGACCTAAATTCTCACTGCAGTATAAACATTGTCTACACAAGTAATATTAATAGTTCAGGTCCTCACCCTATCCACCAGCTTCGTATGGAAAATTGGTGGATAGGATGAGGAAATTAGTGTTCAAAAATACAGAGCCTTTAATGAATAAGAAAAATGAAATGACAAGGTATCAAATTGCCACTGCCATTGTCATTGTTGTCTAAAGCCCAGCCGACCGTGTACAGCCATATCGGGGCTCCAACCCCTTCAAAACAAACAAAACTTAAACAGGAAAGAAAAAAGAAAAAAAAATGAAAAGAAAGAAAATTAAGTACATATATCAATGCATTCGTGCACATAATCTAAGGACATGCCCCCAGCACTGACCACTCCATCCAATTTATCGCACAGGGGATTTAAAAAACACACCTGAATACAAATTTAAGCATACCTAAAGACACCAAAACATATATAGAAACAGGCATAAGTTACCTAAAACTGCTTCCGCATATCTCACATCCCTAGAGCCAAAAATGCACTTTTACATGTATACCCCCAATTATCAATCCAAAGAAAAAGTATGCAAGACTTTATCAAACACATACAGGTGAATGGACCAGCAAGGCAGAAAATGGTAGGAAGAAATGACAGAAAGCAAGGGAACAAGGCAGAAACAAAGAGAGTGACAGAAAAGAGGAAATTTCTAGCACAAAAATTTCCAGAAGGTGGGGATACTAATTATACTGAAAGAGCCCCCGGTATTCCCACAGGGGGAAGGTATCAAATATAACAGTAAAGAGACTTGAGTTGTGCTTCCTAGTCCATGAGTATTACAACTGTCAAATACACAACACAGAAGTAGCAAGAAAGGGGGTGTTGGAGTGAGAAGGGTAAATTTCACATGAAAAATAAACTTACCTTTGAAAAAAGACAGAAATGGGAAAAAAAAAGAAACAATTGCAAGTCTGGAAAGGAATGCAACAGTTCTTTACGGTGTCATATGGATCATCAATTTTTAAAGGCAGTGTTCATTTAATGTCTGGGACTCCTTGCTGTACTATACATACGACCTAACTGTGTCAAAAACAGATTATTTCAGAAGGGAATGTCAAGTCCTACATTTGCTTCAAAGTCACCCGCTTCTCCATTTTTCAGGTAACAATGCTTTGAGGAAAATAACATCATCCTGTTGACTAGTAAAATGATTTACAGCATGAGATAGCTTTAAAAAGCAGAAAGAAAACATAATATCCCCAAAAGAGTATCAACAATAACCTGTAAAAGCGATGGGACGGGGGTTCAGGAGTAGAGGAAAAGCAGTTGCAGCTGATCGAATTGACATGGGCTGAGCCTGAGCAGACTGCTGCTGGCCCTGATGAGGAACAGTCGCTATGGTAACAGCAGTTCCACGAAGAGGAGCCATGGTCTGGAACTGAACTTGAGGAGACAACACTGTAGTGACCGGTGCGGTGCCTGGTGCTAGGGTGCGCAAG
Source organism: Monoplex corrugatus (assembly GCA_030674185.1). Taxonomy (NCBI): domain Eukaryota; kingdom Metazoa; phylum Mollusca; class Gastropoda; order Littorinimorpha; family Ranellidae; genus Monoplex; species Monoplex corrugatus. Next base: position 81,725,440 of record CM060315.1, read on the forward strand.
GTGCCGAGAGATGTGGGTGCCGATAAAGTCTGTCCTCCCGTTGTCTGAAAGGGCAGTGACAGGCGGTTCTGCATCACCATGGCGATATTGTTGCCTTGCAAAGTGTTGTATACTTGAGGCCGTACTTGGATGGTGGTAGGGTTTGGCACTTTCAGTTGGGTGTGTGTATGAGTCACCTGGGCATTGCTGATCAGTGATGCTGAGGGGCTGTTCATGGTCACTGAAGAGGTAGGTGCTGACATGACCGGAACAGTTCCTGGCACCAAAAAAATCAGTGGCTCTTATCCGCATGAACTCACATTTACAGCACTAAATAGTTCACTGAAAACTGGCCCACAAACCCATTCATGTGGCCTTCCATTCACAGCAAATAACAAATCACCAATTTTCGTTAAATCAAAAGACAAATTGATGCAATGCTATTGATGTTACTTTCTTACAATTCAGTGTCAACCTTTGACAGATTTTTTTAGGTGCATACATTCTCTCCATTTAAACAGAGAACAACTAATACTAACCGACTATGTATGTGAGAGAGAGACACACACACACACACAAACACACACAAACACACACACACACGCACACAGTTCATTTTTACAACTGAGAAAGCATAAAATCACCTCAAAATTGTACCATCATACATTACACCCATTGAAACAACCAACTAACCACACTAAATAACAGCAGACAACTGCCCACTAAAACACAAACACTGTTTTTGTCAAGTAAAAATGTCCACTGTTTCATTAAAACAAAAGCAAACATAAACAGGACTGTCTTTTGTCAAGTAATGTGTCAACTGTTCCATTAAAAACAAAAGCAAACATAAACAGGACTGTCTTTTGTCAAATAGTAATGTCTCACTGCTCAATCAAAAACAAAAGCAAACATAACTAGGAATGTCAAGCCATCCTGCAATCTCCTTTTTTTGTATAAAAATTATTCCAAAAAAAAATCTTGATTCTGTACTGTTTCAAGGTCACTGTACCCTGAAGTAGAATCAGATGAAAAAAACCTGATGTAAAGCAAGGACAATGGTAGAGTGCTACTATGGTGAAAACAGATTGTCAAATGTTCTTGAAAAAGCGCTGTTCACACACATTGTTCAAAAAGTACTGATTTTCAGCATGTTTTTGGTCTGTGTGATTTTGACCTTAGCATCATGACTTCTAAATACGCTTTCTACACCTTCAATCCAAATCTGGCAAAAAATCTGCCACATGCATACACACACAGACACACACTTCTCTCTGGCTGATATTAAACATTTGTCCCCTTTCTTTCATAGGAGACTAATATATGATTTTGAAAATTTTTCATTCACAGTAACATTACTAACAAAGACAAAACCCAAACAAAACAAACATACAAAATAAGAATAAACACAGCAAAAAGAAAAGAAATATAACTTTTTTTTAAAAAACCAAACCCATACAAAACAAAACAAAATTAAACATTTCAAAGTACAAAAGGCTTTTAAATCAAGCAAAGCACAAGGTTACATAATTAAAAAACATAGATACAAAGGAAATGCAAAATTACCCTTCACCATGGTGACAGGGATAGGGGTGGGTGCACTGCTAGAGGAACTGGAGGTTGACAAGCTAGTGGTGGGAGCCACCAGCAGAGTGCTTTCCCCTCCATTAGGATTCTTCACATTTATGATGCCTGAGAAGATGGAAATGATAAACTGACAATGATAATGATGGGTGAGGGGGGAGGTGAGAATACAAATTTTAAAAATCAAAAATAACTAGAGGACAAAAAGTACTGTTATCATTTAAGCCTTTAAACAGAGCAAATTTGCAATGAATGAAAATTCTTTGTATGATGTAAGCCTTTTAGTTTTAGACAGAAAAAAATTGCAATGAATGAATTGAAAGAAAATGAGTAGGAAATGCAGTTCAAAAATTGGTCACTTGAGTAAAAATGCTGAACTAAAACTTTTCCATTATATAGGACAGATTAAATCAACTGGGAAACAGTAAGACTGAATCGATCAAATTCTATCAAGACTCAATTCTTTTAGAAGTTTTAATTTAATGATCGGAACCATAACAATCAACTTAAATAAAATCAATGTTGTCTTACAGATTTGCAAGACTAATAATGGTTGACCAGCTGTCACAGAAAGAAAACATTTTCTGTAATAAAAAAAAAAACCAGGTTCATAACTGGAACCATAATCATAAACTTGGACAAAATTACTGCCCTATGTTATATAAATTTGCAAGTACCATAAAGGCTGACAGCCGTCGCAGACAGAACAACTTTTCTATCAAAAAAAGGACAAATCAATACAGCTAATATTCTGCTATCTAAAGTTATGGTAGACTTCATAAAGTCATTATTGGTGTTATGAAATAGTGATTATAACCAAATTATTACTCTTTCTGCTTTTATCGTGACTGGTTGGTTCATCTGATAAAGCCACAAACTCAGCATCTGATATTTTGAGTTCGTCCCAGCCTACAACATTAAAAACAGGCCTGTTTGCTCCCATCTTGATGTTTCCACTGTTCTGATGGTGTCAGCTCAGTGTTTCATTGCTACCTCCCTCCCTCCTCCTCCTCCCCCCCCCCCCCCAACCTAGTTCAAGACCTTGTCAGCACACATGGTTTTGCACAAGCTCGGGAAGTCTGCCAGATAACTGCTGGCAGATTTGGCTGGAGCACTTATGAAACTGCCTGAGTGCAGGGAATCCCTTTTGAACAAACCCTAAACTACAAATTTGGTCAAGTCTGTCAAATGAACTGGTCAGATCATGGAACGTTATGATGAAACAGCCACTTCAAATAAAAACAAAGACCCGAAACCAGAACTTGCAAACTAAACGCATGAGAACAACTTAAAAAAATAAGGGTTCAGTATAACTACAAATCTTGTTATTAAACCAGAATGTCTGGCAAAAACAAGCTGTTAAATACAAAAACATGAATCCATTACCTCCATTGTTGATAGTCAGGTTCACGCCAGAAGGAAACCCAACAACATTTGTGGGTGAAGTCACTTGAGAAAATGGTATGGTTGTTGCAATGGCAGCAGGAGCGGCCACCAGTGGGACATTTCCCTCGCTCATGCTGCTAACTGCAGGGGGCAACAAAACCGATGCCTTGCTGGTATTGTTTTCATTGACATCTGAGTTAGCTCCAAGGGGTGAGGCGCTGCTAAAGGAAATGGGGGTAACTTGTAAATTCTCTGTTGTTGGTGTAGTCATCTTAGCATAAGGGATGTGCTGGAACAGTCCAAAATTCACATTATAGCCAAAGGCACTGATCAGAAAACATCCTACATCAATTGTGTCAAGGTTTTCTCAAATCAAAGGTGTCATAAACATTATACACACATATTTTGTACACAGCCAAAGGTACTTTCCTTCACACACACACACACACACACACACACACACACACACACACACACACACACACACACAATACAGATTTTGTAACGCAGCCTGCTGTACTTTGAATAAATGCAGGATACACACACACACACACACACAACACACACACACACACACACACACACACACACACACACACACACACACACTCACTCACACACACATATATATTCTGTAATGTAGTCAGGTGTACTTCCAATAAATGCAGGTGAAGAGTTACAACAGAAAGGCGAGGTAAAGACTGTTCCATAATCCTGACACTTTAGGGGAGTGAGGTGGTACAGAACTTAACTTGTCTGGGAACCAGCATTAAGAGGATATTCCTTTTCTCCCTCGCTACTTTACTTCCCTAACCCAGAACAGGTTCACATACCTGTTCAGAGCTGGGTGGGTGAAACGCCAGACACAAAGCGTTTTCCCACATAAATTAACCTTTTTAAAAGTTTGAACTACAAACATCAAGAAAAAGTAAAACTATTAAAATGAAAATAATGCACTTTTGCCTTGTTTTCACATTTCTATGTCATATTCAAATACTAGACACCCAACTCAATCTGCATAGACCAAACATGTATCAAGATTTTACTTAAGATGCCAACTTTATCTACATAATTTATCACAAGCCAACAGATACACTCATTCTATTTCTAGTCATCATGATACTAAAACTGGCTCTTCAACCACCCCTTCTTAAGCTACTGCTGAAATCAGCCAAATTTTTTTAATGGTCAAGGGTATAATCATTCAAGAGCCTTTTTGTCCAAACTATTTCACATTTCTGGATGCTGAGGGTATCTGCATAACCCTTAAAAATCCTTTCCTCCTCAAAATATCCTATGTGCCAATTGATAAGATAAGGAAGACTGATCTCACGGCTGTTCCAATGTTTTTTGGGAAAAGCATCTGTGCACATCTCTTCTAACTTTATTTAGGTTATAAAATTAAAGAATTTTTATTGTTGGTCTTCCTTCATCAGGATGAGTGTTGGCTATATGTGTGACTGTCTCCTGTGGGGTGAATAATACTCACATGATGTGAGAACTGTTTGTCAATGGCAAAAAGCCCAAATCCAATGTCCCTGTTCAGTGATGGCTGATCCTCCATATTTCCGGTGCTTCTCTAATTTTACTTCCTGCACTGCAATTTGCAGAGGCCAGGCATTTGTTTTTTCCAAGAAAACTGGTGTCCTGTTTCTTTGCAAAGTTCTCCAGAGTGCTTATGATCAAAACAGATACAGAAGACAAAAAAGCTGAGGGAAAATGTGTAAAAGAAACCATAATTAAAACAATGGCTTTAAGGACTAGATATTCAATCTCTCTTCCAAAACTACACCTAAAGTCTGTCAAGCAAAGAAAATGTACCCATAGCCCACCTAATATTCATGACTATCAGAAAGGTTTGTTAACAATAACATCGTCCATAAATTCCATGCCAGGGTCTATCACAAGACATTCAACACTCTCGGATCACAACTGCTACTTTCCATGGACAAAACAAATTGACAAAAAAAGAGCTGTGGTTTAACACATGACTTGTGATGACTGTGGCAATGAACACAAGGGAAAGACTGACAGAACACTAGGCACCAGAGTCAAAGAGCATCAAAACACTACAACAACCGTGTTAGCAGCAAAAGAATATTGGAAAGAAACAAGATACCAATAAGAATATTGGAAAGGAACAGGATACCAATGTTCAGAGAAAAAAAGAAATTTAGCCTCTGAAAATCACAATTCAAACAGAAAAATCAAAGAAACACAAGAAATCATGAAAGTTGCTCATCACTAACAGAGATGTTAGATATGAGCTTTCTTCGTCTACAAACAAGCTGTCAAATCACAAGAGCGCAACTCATTCAAAAGACGTTGGCATACACAGAACCAACACTTAACCTGATGAAGACCTTCGGAAAGGTCAAAATATTGACAACTTAACAACTGACTTTGGTAAGGATCATTTTATTCTACAAAATATGGTAGCCTTGACGAGGATGTTCAAACTTTAAAATAACTCATCCAGAATATTCACATTTTCACGCTCTAGCAGAAACATTTCTATGACAAATGTAACAAGAAAAATGGTTACATAACTAATCTTAACTCCATCTAAAACACCTGATTCAAAGTTACATCCAGACTATTCCAAATATATCTGGCAAAAAAAAAATGTTTTTAAATCCTGCATATTACAAGTCATAATAAAATTATCTCCTGAAACACAAAAGAATTCCTCTGAAAATCAAAACAGAAAAAAAAATCAAAATCTAAAACTTAAAACACAATTTCCCACTGATGCTTACTGTCAGTCACACACACACTTTAAATCCACTAATAAAATATGCTGAAATAATGTTTTCTTTGTATTAGAATGATATAATCTGTGACTAATTTCTATGAACAATGTTCTGATCTTTAATTAACTTGCAATTTATGTTTCACTACCAATGACTTGCAATTTATGTTTCATTACCAATGACTTTATCAATACTTTTATTATAAAAACTTACTAATAAAATTAGGAATACAAAGTTAACTTTCCTTTTTAAAATTGATGATCACTGTTAAAAAATGTGAAAGAAAGGCTATAACATGTGTGTGTGCACTGCACGTTTTCTTGAATTTTCCTTGTCAAGTAAAATTGTTGAGACAAACACTGAAACTGCACAGAAAATGAAAAGTAATATAAATCAGGCTTACAGTATACTACAAATAAATTTCAATGTGCTTTTTAACACTTTAACAAAAAATTTTAAAAACATAAAATTAAACTACACTGGGCTGACGCTATTGCATTCAAACTAACCATACTCTATTTCTTGTTACATGTCGTAAGACATAATTCCACTTTTTTTTTTTTTTAATGTGAGCCATGTGACACCCTTCATCGTCTAATGGCGGACATTCATAAACCCTTTCAATAAAACAAAACAAGTACAAGAACGCAGATTGCGGTATTCGCAGAGGGTGGGAACAAATTTACTATAATTCATTACACGCAAGCGAGAAAAACAAAAATGAAAACAAGTTGTCAATTCATGAAATAAAAATATTTTTGATGAAAAGCGGAACCCGGGAAAGAGTACACGGACGCAGCCTCGTTTTCGACAGCCTAATCATTGTGTCTGTTAGTTTAGTGCGACACTTTCTATCGACTAAACTTTAAGAAAGATGTCAAGAAAAGACGAACAACACTAATCAAACACAATATAAGCATCTACAGATACGTACTACGACACTCATCGGTTCCCAACACGCATAAAACTGTAAAGAAACGAAGTCAGGTTTGTCAAACTTGTATGACGAAAAAGCTGAAAACAAAACTTTCCTTCGAACGAGTCACTTTTTTCAATTTTCACAACAAAATAACAATTCTTATGCATGCAACAATATTCTAAAGTGTGAAACAATGTCCTACAAAGTTATTTACTAATGTTTTACGGTGTATATAATGTTATGTTAAACAAAAATAACAATTTCTCACCACTGAATTATTCTGCTACATCGGCCATTCGCCGCGGGAGTAATAGGGAACAGCCGATTGTGAGGGTCGGGATTTCGATGCTGTTCCGTGAAGTGCACAAGTAGAAAAAAGTATGTTTTAAAAACATACATTTTTTTCAGTTTTGAGTTTTAATACACAAAAATAGTTTTGGCGCTTTCTGTGAAATAGCTGGCATGTTTGATGTGTAGATAGGAAAAAAGTTAAGAAAAGCATTCTGTATGTTAATACGTGACGTCATGGTCAATGTTGTTGTTTTGATCTGAGCCAGCTGGGTGACTGCAAACTGCAAGAAAGGAGATCAATCTATTTCGTTGTATATTCATACTTCTCGGGTAATGGTTTTTTGTTTATATTCAGATTTAGCAAGTAAAATAAGTTATTGTTATAGCCAGATGCTCTTTGTCTTTACTGTGCTCTTTAAAATGACCCGCAGAAGGATTTTGCAGAGTGCCCCCGATCTTGGTATTTTTATCAGAACGAATGAGACTGAGAAAGAAGTCAAGGCTGTTTTGGTCGACTTGGCCTCTATCCTGAACCTACTAACGCAAAATCCGTCTGAGCATTGTTTTCAGTTGTGTAAATACCAGCATTTTGTACTGTGTTCGATTGATTTAAGCCTTTAAATATTCATTCTGATTCCTGTTTATACGATGATACCTACTGACTAGTGGACTAGTCTACATCTACGTGACAATGAATCCCAGGTTTTCCGTCCATCCCCTGTCTTCTCCATTTCCTTCCCCATGTACATGTTGCTGTTTCTCCGTTTGATGCTGCACATTTATGCTCAGTTAAACACTTGCCTTACTAACTTGAGTGCACTCTTGATTTTGATATTTGCGTCTCAGAAATTATTATTGGCATGTATGGTCGAAAAAGTCGAAAGGGTTCTGCTCGTGTCTCGGCAGGTCGGGAAACTTGTCATGGTCATGGTGTGGAAGTGCTAGTCGGTTGATAGTACTTACTGTGACTGCTTGTTTTGTGAAAAACGATTTTCTGTATTGTTCAGTTCAGCTATTTGGGATATTAAATGCTGTGTTTTTGTAACTCCTGTGTTTGTTAACAGATAGTTTGTTCGGTAGTTCCGATAATGGAGTTTTCCACATGCTATTGCCAGTATTGGTGAATTATAATCATTGGTTATACTCAACCACTTGTGCTGGGTTCGTTTCTCAGTCAGTGCACCTTTTTTTTTTTTTTTTTTTTATCAGTGACCCATTAGCTCAGTTGTTAGAGTGCCATGCTCATAATGCAGGGGTTGTAAGGTTCACACGTCAGTCAGGCCACTTCTTAAGGCCCCATTTGCCCAGTTGGTTAGAGCACCATTCTGATAACAGACAAATCATGCTGCTTATTGCATTAGTGAGCCACGGTAAGTATGTTAGATTAAACGTAATTTTAGAAGGAAAATTTCCTTTTGACCCTCATACCACAGGTGTTAATGTAGCCCATCAGGTCGATCAGTAGTGAGAGCTCTATGCTTGCAACACAGGGGTTGTGGTTTCAAAATTTAGAGGCCATGTTTATGATTTTGAATATTCTCCAGTATGAGGTATCAGTGGTGTCAATACATTATATGGAATTAATTCTGAACTTGGAGACGTTGTCCTCAGTAATAGAAACTGAAACTGCCAATGTGAAGGAAGAGGGAGCATAACTTGCAAGCAGCATCCCCTCAGCCATCTTGTACATGTCTTCTTTAAAAAATCGGGTGTAGGTGGAGTTTTTGATTTTTTAGTTTAGGCAGTTTGGAGATCTTGGAGCGTTTTTGCCAGGCAGCCACTCCCTCTAGAGGTGCAGTCACTAGTGAATATGTCAGGCTGCCATATGTATTCAAGGTGATCAGTTATGTATGTATGTGTAGGGGCCCAATATCCTGTTTCTATTTTGAAGGACTTAACTAGCGATTGCAAAGCACCCTGTTCCTTTGAGTCCCAGTGGATAATGTCATAGGCTATGTAAAAAAGAATAATAAAGAAAACCGTGTTTTGCTGGTGTTATTGCAAATATGTGCAGTATAAATGTTCAGCTTGAGGTCGTTTGAGAATTGTATGCCAAAATATGGGAGGTGACAACTGGCTGAAGAAAGCTGTTGTTTAGCATAGATCGGCTGATCTGTTTTTTTTTGTTTTGAGGATGTTGCATTTTTGGTGTTGGTCCATTTGTCGGCTTAATTTTCCAGTTTCGTGAGATCTTGAATAAATAGGCAGACTGGGATTTTATTAATTTTGACAGGTCATTTATGTAGCACAAGAAAAAAAGAGGTCCTTAAAACCATACCTTTTCGTATGCCAGAGTCTGCATGTACTTCAGATAAGCCGTAGGTTTTACCTTTGCATGCTACTCTTTGTGTGTGTGTGTGTGTGTGGTGTGTGTGTGTGTGTGTGTGTGTGTGTGTGTGTGTGTGTGTGTGTAATATCTCTTAGAAATGAAAATGAATTGTGAGAGTACCTCATTATTTAAGTCTTTGTTTTCAGTGTATGTGGCCACAAATCAGTTCATTTTAACTAACTTATATTTTCTGATTTCCATCACCTGCTACAATAGCAAATATTGTCTACACTGAATTAAGCAGAGATCAAACATACTCTGTGGTTGCAAGGCCTGATGTTGATTAATGTTACACAACATCTACACTACCGGAGAGGATTGCCAGTTCAGCATGTCTGTAGGGGATTGTTGGCTGGCAAGTTCGCTTGAGAAGATAAAGAAAAATTATCAACCTGTATTGTTTGCCTGGGTAGGGATTGCTGTTAGGTTAAAGTTACTAATGTATAAAAGGTTGATAAACACTGTGGAGTCTCCTAACATGGGCCTTGGTCATACATTATTTTTTCTTGGAATTTTTGCTTGTTTTGTATGTTAACAATACAAAATGTAAGTTCACACACCACGACACACACACACACACACACACACACACACACACACACACACACACACACACACCCCACAAACACACCACAGAATTACTGTACTAGGGCCAGTATGTATTCTTATATGATTTCTACCATGGTCAGCAGTATGATTCATAAAGTTTCATAAAACCTGATGTCGCAAGTTTAATACCAGTCCATAACATAAAAACTGGCTTTTTCGCAGCCCATCTTAATGTTCCAGTCATTGTGGGATGTTGGCTTAGTGTTTCATGGGCCCTGTTCCCCCTTTCCCAACACTCTCCATTTCAAGCCTTTGAATTTGTTAAGGGTTTTGCAAGATAACAATGGTGGATTGGGTGGAGCACACATGGAATTGCCTGAGTGCGATGAATCCCTTTTAAATAAACTCTGAACTCTATTGTAAAATAAAGTTAGCATGCTTAAATGGTATTATGGCAACAAGACCACGAAATTGTACTTTTATTTTCAGTTTCACTGACATTTTTTTTCTATGCAACATTTTATTCAGTATCACAAAGTTAGCATGCTTAAATGGTATGATGGCAACAAGATAAGTTGTAATTTTATTTTCAGTTTTGCTGACATATTTTTTTTCTATGTCAGCATTTTATTCACTATCAGTTTGGATTATAACTTTAATAAGACACACCGAGTGTCTTGTGCAAGTGTATTCGACTGTATGACAGCACACAGACTGGTAAGACATTTAGTTCTACAATTTCAAAGGCAATATGGGTTGGGGCTAAAAAATAGTTTTTTATGCTGAGAATAGCACAAAATATTATATGTATCCTCATGCAGTTTCCCATACAAAGAACACACGAATTATTTCATCACATATACCATGCCCACAATTGTAATGCTGATAAAAAGAAATGATAATGTACCAATAATCAGGTGAAAAGAGTTGATTTAATGATAGCAAGAATGTTAGATATAAATAACAGTGGAGGAAAGTAAACAGAGTAAACCATTTCTGGTATTGATTATGAATAATAAAGAGGCTGTGGAAAATACTAGTTGAATATCTGTGGTATGTATGTGTTGTTTTTTCCTTTTCAGAAAGACTTTGATATCATAACATGGGCTGTCCTGGAGACATTCAGTGGCTTGGCCTTTGCATTGACGTCTGATAAAAGCTAATACAGAATATGTTTGTGGAAATGCCAGTAGACTGGGTTCCATTAATTGATTATTATTAACAACAAATAATGTTTCAGAAATATGAAATAATACATTTGAAAATATGCATACACAGCTCAGATAAAGTGGACAATATTGATCTATGTTTCTGTATAGAATTTAGTTAGAAAATAAAAACCTGAAAAAAGTCTTTGCCAAAATAGTATTTTTACCTTATAAATTCTACAGATGAAGAATTGATCTGATGATTTGTTGATTTGGTTTGAATTACTTTGATGCATTATTTCAGCTGTTGGAAACTACTGTTTAACTTTAATGTCATGTGGCATGCCAGTATATGATTAGTATGTCAGTTATATACCAATCTTTTTCTTTTTTTATGATGGTGTATTGACCAGTTCGTTTGTTAGATTGCATGAGTAATGATCCACTTGATTGTCATATTTGTTTGCTTTGCTAAAAGTGGATGCCTTCTCTTTTAGTCATGACATGCACATAAAGGCTTACACTGACACACATATGCATGCATGCTTGGAAGTTTTATGCTCTTTGTGATTTGTGTCATTAGCTTATTTTTGAAGTAGGCAGACCATAAGAGGCAAGATGATGGCAATAGATAATAATTCATATAGTGAACAAAACTGAGAGTCCAGTAATCTCTGATTGATAAAATTGCACTTACTTTTGATAAAAATAAAGTTTCGTTTACTTTTGATAGGAACCAAAAACACAAGAGAAGATGCATTGATTTTGGTTCACATGTAAATATTCATTGCAATGTCATCACAAGTTAATTTCAATTTTTCATCAAAACTTGTTGCATATAGTGTATGTGATACACTCTGTTCAGCATATGTGAACTTTGTGTGTGTGTGTGTGTGTGTGTGTGTGTGTGTGTGTGTGTGTGTGTGTGTGTGTGTGTGTGTGTGTGACTTTATATTTTGTTAAGTTTTTATTTGTGGTAAGGTAAGAAACAAAGAATGAACAGCAACATGAATTTGTGGGTTTTTCAGCAAGTAAAGTACCAGAATGGGAGGTGCTGTCAGCACTGGGGATGACAATGATGAACTTGTCGATAACCTGGTGGATGCTGACTACATCAAAACAATCAAAATAGAACGCATCTTCCGTGCTGTAGACCGAGCAAGCTACTTCCTTCCTGATCATGTGGAGAGTGCCTACAAGGACTTGGCCTGGAAGCATGGACATCTGCATCTGTCAGCTCCTTGCATTTATTCTGAGGTTCTGGAATCACTGGAACTGGAAGCAGGACAGTCATTCCTCAACCTGGGCAGTGGCACTGGCTATCTCAGCACCATGGCTGGACTAATTCTAGGTATGTCAGCTGCTCTTTTCTCTTTGCTGTCTCATTCCCGCCCGCTTCTTTTTTCATAGCAGTCATTCTTAACCCAAGCATGACAGCCTTTAGAATTTATGCTTTCAGGAGTAGAAGAAGTGGTGAATAATACTGTTACTAAGTTTAAATCAACTACTTTCATTAATGTAGAGCTACAGTGATATTGAAGAACTATAACGCTTAGATATTTCATTCTCTGAACAACAATTAGCCATCATAAGGGTGGGGGTGGTGGGGTTTAGTGGCTCTTTGCTTGTGTGACTGATTTTTACACTTGTATCAGACAGGTAAATGACAGACCCATTATCTCTTTTTGGATTGAAATTGTCAGTAAAGCTTGGCCATTGTATTAATCTATAGGTGCATATGGTGCCAATCACGGGATAGAGGTACATGAGGATGTGGTCGAGTACGCTCGAGAGAAGCTGGAGGAATTTAAGAGCTCATCCAAAGCCTTTGAGGAATTTGATTTCTCCGAGCCACAGTTCGTGGTGGGCAACTGCCTTCAGCTCAACTCTGCCTGCCGCCTCTATGACAGAGTGTACTGTGGGGCTGCCTGTCCTGCTGAGCATGAGAACTACATGAGAAACTTGATAAAAGTTGGCGGCATACTAGTCATGCCTCTCAGTGATCAGGTAAGTTCAGGAGAGGTGTAATGGATATGGTGAGGAAAATATGTATGTGTGCATAGTTCTTTTATAGATATATATCCATGATCAGTAGTTTGTATAAGTGAATCAGTCTCATTATCAGCATGTACTTGTATGAAAGGAATGATTTTTTTCTTTGCCAAATTTGTATATTCACCCATCTTGTGAGAATTGGAATGATTCTGTTCTTGGTCAGATTCTGTGTTCACTGTCTTGTGATTAATATCATTTACAAGTACAGTCTGTGTCTTATGATGAATTAGACAGACAAGTGATTTACTGTTTGAAACACTTGTAATTATGAATGGAATGATTTTGTTCTTGGTCAGATTCTGTATTCACTGTCTCGTGATTGAAATCATTTACAGTCTGTGTCTTGTGATGAATTAGACAAGTGATTTACTGTGTGCAATAGAATAACTGTGAAAGAGAAATACAATAGGTTTTGAATTTCTGTTATATATGTTCTGGTGAGCTTGCACATGGGTGTATGTGTATGTCTGTGTTTGTGAACTTATAAAGAGATAAATGATCAGTCTGAATGTACCAAAACAAAGTACAAAAGATTACATGAAAACTAATGTACCAAAAACAAAGTACAAAAGATTACATGAAAATGCTTTCCATATGTCATCATCAAAGGTGTGTTTGGGTTGGGGTTTTTGTTGTTGTTTTTTGTTAGTAAACAGTATTTCATTTTCTCATTGAGAGGAGAAAAATTCTTGATTTTATCCTTCCTGGTTAAATGTTTGTGTCATCAGAGAAATTCTAATGCACAGTTGTGTATGTATTCATATAAAATTTGCTAGATTCTGGACTCTTGGCTGAATCTTCATAGCATGTTGATGACTGTTTTAGTCCAACAAGGCATTGCAAATGCCATGCATTGTATTCATATTTGCAGAAGGTATTATTATGGATTAAGATAGTTCATTTGATGCTGGCCTACAGTTACAATTTGCTGTCATTTGCAAATGTGAATGCTGATTTGGAAAAGACATATAGTGCCATCTATAACGAATGTGAGTTCAGCGAATTTCTGGCAATGATATGCGCTTTTATTTCCCCTGCCCACTTTTTTCTCTTTCCTTTTTTTAAAATATCATCTGTAGTGAGTAAAATTTACTATCAGGCTGTTGAATTCCCTTTTATATGAACAAGGTGTTGTTTCCCAAAGGCCAAGTTGCTATATATATATCCTGCCCTACAGCAAACAAGCAGTTACAACTGCAGCATTGTGTGCTGTATGCATAGCATAGAAGTTTCCCAAAGGCCAAGTTGCGATATATAGTCTTGTCCTACAATGAACAAAATTGTATGCTGCATGCATAGCACAGAGATTAGCATGATGTAATAATAGAATCAATGTGTGTACAATGGGTGTGTGTGTGTGTACATGCGTGCGTTTCTTTTTGGCCTCTTGATTGACTGAACCATAAAACTAATAAACATCATAATGATGGTTTGTAAAACAGGGGACTGATAAACATCATAATGATGTCTAAAATAGCAAATGTTGAATAACATCTAAACTCTACCAACAAGGTAACAGTCGCCACTGTGTAAGTTCATTGGTTTTTCTTATTTGCTGCTACTATGAATTATTGTAATGGACACATTTATGCTCCCTTTGAAATTCGTTGTAGGTGCATTCCACTGTAGTTTCTTTCAAATCAGCATTTGAGGGTAAAATCTGCCCTTCGGACACTTCTACTTTTAATTTGCAACTGTAAGGGCTCATTTTGAAGTCACAGAACTCATTTAAAATCAGCATAGCCCGATCTGAATATGACACTAATCTTCCTAATTTTCCTGTTTCTGTGTGTGCCTGTGACAGCTGCTCCAAATTCGGCGTGTCAATGAAACTGAGTGGGTGTCCAGAAATGTTCTACCAGTGTCATTCGCCACCCTGCAGTCCCCCAGCAAGGAAAAACCAGACGTTGTGGATTTGCGTGAGTAACTTTCTTGTGGATCTTTCACTTCATATGTATCGTTATGCATTCCTCAATAGTTGCTGTTTTTAAATTAAGGATGAGTTACATTAAGAGTGAGGTTTGACAACATATGATTTGCACCAAGACAGTGTCAACAACCTATCATTCTGTTGACATTTTCTAAGAGCATATATTAGGTTTATTGTGTGCAGAATTTCCGAGAACATCTGTCTTGTCAATTTGACAGCTGCTCAGAAAGTTTGTGAACAGCCTGTGATTGCTTTCTGTATTTTTCAAAAGAGGATACATTCAGTTTTTCTTGTGCAAACTTTCAAACAAAATCTGTCTTGGTGTTTTAATATTTTGCACTTCTTCAAAAGAAAAAAAAAATTGTGTGAATATGTGGTCTGAATTTCAAATCAACAATTTTCAATTACCCATTTATGTTTTTTATAATATGGTAGTTCCTAGTTGTCTCTGTTGGTTGCACTGCTCTGCACACATGCTGATTTTGTGTCGATAACTGAAAGTAGGAAGTAGGGATGTAAATTTGACATATATTCAGTGAGCTGGTGACCTGTTATTTGTGTGTGTGTGTTTCATGAAGAGTATATATATTTCAGTTTATTATACAAAATCTTAAAGAAAAGCTGTGCTCAATTTTTTTTTAACTCTCTCGCTACGAGCATCAGGATTTCCCGATCATGTCTCAACAGTGCTTGTCTACGAGCGTCGGAGAAGTCCGACTTCAGTTTTGAAAAGGCGGGGCTTTCAGTATTTCCGTTAACCAAAACTGATAGCCAGAAATAGATTCTTCGGTCATTCTTAGCCTCGTTTCAGGCCATGAGGTCACTGTACTACACAGTTGGTGTGTAAACAGTGCAAAGTTCACAACCCATTATCTCCGCAGTGAAGCAGACGACGGAAAAACAAATGGCTGAACAGTACTCAACAACTCAGCGCTGTTCAACATGATCTCTTCCTTCAGTGCACGTGGAGTGTGTGCATGTTGGATTGTATGCAATTTCATTCAAAATGTGACTGTAGGAACTGATGTATTGACCTGACTGTGTATTTTGTCGGACATTTTTCACCTGAAAATTTCTCTAATTGTACTTGTACCGTTACTCAGCAACCATGAGGGTTAGACAGTTGAAATTTCAGCATGTTGTACACCAATCTTTAAATATATGACCTGCCAAATTTCAAAACTCTCTGTCTTCATTTATTTATATGAGAATTTTTTTCATGACCTATACAAATGGTGCGTATCAGGGGAACGGCAAGGGGCATAATCGTACGTAGCGAGTGAGTTAAATTCCCGTGGGGTTGCTGGGGGCTCTTCCAGTATAAATAGTATCCCCACCTTCTGGAAGTTCTGTGATAAAAATTTCCTCTTTTCTGACACTCATTGTTTCTTTCTTCCTTCTTTCCTTTCTGTTGTTTTTTCCTATAATTTTCTGCCTTGCTGGTCCATTCACCTGAATGTGTTCAATGAATTGTTAATACTTTCTCTTGATGTTGATAATTGAGTAGATGTATAAAGTGCATTTTGGGCTTTAAGGAAATGATATATGCATAAGCAATTTAAGTTCATTTAAGCCCGTTACATGTTTTGATATCCTTAGTTGTGTTTAAATTTGTATTCAGGTATTTTTTTAAATCCCCTTTACAATAAATTGAATGAAGTGGTTAATGTGAGGAGTATCTCCGTAGATTATGTGCGCAAATGCATTGATAAGCGTATTTGATTTTTCTTTTTATTTCTTGTTGAAGTATTGCGTATGTTTTGAAACGTTATACTATAGCCCTCATATGGCTCTACGTAGTCAGCTGGGCTTTAAACAAAAGTAACAGTAACAGCATTTTGTTTTTAATTTGAATGCAACACAAGAATTTGTATAAATTTCTCACATCCCAGCATATTCTAAGTGCATATTTGATTTCAGGCAAATTTTAACTTTTTTTAAATTTAGAAATTAAATCTAGAAATGTTCCTTGAACTGATTGTAATACTAATAGTCTATGATGATAAATTCATGTAGAATAAGTACACACAGGTGATAAAAAATATTTTCTTTTCAGCATGTGTTTTCAGCCAAAATGTCCAAAGTGACCCTGTAGCTTTTCAAAGGCATATAGAAAAAAGAAAATCATAAGTCATTATTGCCGATGAATTCTACAGGCGTAGTCCCCTATAATTGGTACTGTCTTTATAGTAAGGGCTGCAGAAATTCCTCCAGTCTTCTCGGGATCCATCCCAAGCTTGGTGTTCCAGTCATCATGTAGAGTGAAAAGATCTTTCTTTTCAGCTTTCTTGATGATTATTTGAAACTGGATTTAGAATTCTTCAATCTTGGCTTTTGGGAGCATGTGTTTGCGCCACTGTGATGTTGAATGTTATCACTTGCAGGCAGATTGTCATGATCCTGCTGGAAACAGGATAGCATCCCAGTACAGTGTTCCTGATTTTGTTGACCAGAAACTCCACTGTATGTGCACATTTGTCCTCTTCTCCACTGTAGTACATGACATGCATTTCTTTCTTGATTTCTGCATTGTTTTTCCTTCTAATTGTGCAAAGGCTGAGAAAAAGCATGAGTATCTGTTCATCTCATGCGTCAATTCTTGTATTTTGCAATCTGCCAGAGTGTTCTTACATTCCAGGAAGTGAAAGTGTTGATGTTCTTTTCTTGGATGTTCTGTGGTTTTCCTTCCGTGGCACATAATGCAAGTTGATGGATGGGATGGTGCGGCCTTTGTTGACCCAGGCTGTGACAGGTTAGGTATGGTCTCTGTATTCTTTCTTAACTACGGCATATTTTGAGCAAGTTGAACCTGGTGGAGCCCAGCCATCTCCAAGTCGGATTTTTGGGGAGGTCACTCTCCACATGCAGTGGAGAGTGACCTCCCCAAAAATCCGACTTGCAGTGGTTATTACTAGGTTACATGGTTATCAGTAGCAGAGAACAATCTGTGACTTGGCTATTGACTCATAAAGATAGGTCAATGTCAAGGCTTGGGATTTAAGCTTAAAACGGGTACCTGAAAGGCATATGTGTTTATGTAATTAGGATTTAATGTAAAAGTCTGTTAGGCGTATGTTATCTTATGATTCTAACAGTCTCATTGCATTTTGTGTGATTCTGATAATTTCATCTCTTACTTTAATAGTGATTCTTGTCTGTAAGCTGATAATTGCCTGTACATTGCTGTAGGCAGTGTTGGTATTGCTGCCCCTATCTCATGATCTTTTGGTCTCTTTTTATTTTCAGCTGAATGCCAGGTGCTGAGCCTGCAGGAGATTTGCCGCCACAATATTCGTGCTATTATACGCAGCAACATATGTGAAGAGACTCCTGAAATCTTACGACCTCGCCGTAAACAGCGGCCCCCCAAGCCAAAGAGAACATCAGTTGGACGCAGAGGTCGTCTTGTCAACCTTGTGCCAATGCAGATGGGAATGATGATTCTCAACAGTTTCAATGACAGCAGTGATGACATAGATGATGACGAAGATGAGGATGATGATGTCAAGCTTGGCAATGAATCTGGGCCTTTGAAGACAAGCGATGATGAAATCAATGATGCTGAAGAGGATGATGACGAGAATGATAATGATGATGAAGATGAAGGAAATGTCTCTGAAAATGACGAAAGCACAGCTTCTGTACCCACCACTGAAAGTTCTACACATAGTCATCGGTCTGACCGATCAGAGCAGAACATTAAGAGAAAACTGCGACAAGATTCAATCAAAGAAGAAACTGAGAGAGAAGCAGCTGCAGAGGCCTTAAACAGTGGACTGAGCATGGAGGAAAGAACAGTCTTGGAGTCCAAACCCTCCACTGCCTCCACCAGCACAGACAACAAGCGCAGTTCTCCTAGTTCCTTCTGCCAGGACTGGGAGGGGGAGACTGGTAATGGATCCAAGCGCATGCGATGTGTGGAAATGCAAGATGGAGGGGACAGAGATGCAGAGGAACCCAAAGAGACTGATGTTTCAAACCTGCTTTCAGATGAAGCTGAAAAGAGGGCTCGACAACACCAGCGAGAATTGTCATCAGAAGATTCTGATGTTGATAGCATGGATGTAGATCCAGTGAGGGTAGCATTTCAAGCCCCTCCCACGCCCACATCTGTCCTTCATGCTCTTCATCTTCTGTCCATCCCACGCAAAGTACGATGCTCTTCATCCAACAGTGCTGACACTTCAGAAACTTCTGGTTTTGGTTCCCTGGGAGATGAACCTCTGGACATCCCAGGCATGAGTGGAGACCGTGACTCTCCTCCCAGCATGACAGCGGACAGGGATTTTTCTCGCAGCGTCAGCGGTGATGGAGAATCTCCCCCAAGTGTGAATGCAAATGGGGATTCTTCTCCCAGGTGTATGGAATCAGCATTGGACGCCTTTACTTCATTGGGGAAGAAGGTATCTGCCGGTAAGACCAGCAGCGACAGCGACACCAGTGGTGAAGGTGCCACCAGTCCAGATCAGTATGAAGGGCCAACCTTGGGTCAGTTGATGAAAGAGCGTATCCAAGGGTTGCCTCTTCCTTTAGCCCTTAGGGGCTACCTGACATATTACAGGAATTAATTGTTTATCTGGCTTCATGACCAGCGTACAGTCCAAGGTCTTTCATAAACGACATTGATCCCTTATCCTGACACTTGGTATACTGGTTCAAACTGGTAGTTGAAAATATGAGTGAATTGCCTTTAGTTGGAATTGTGAGTTGCTGTGAATGTTTGGCTTGTCAGATCAGGATATTTTGTGTGTATTGAGTTTGTCGTTAATGTAAGGGGTTTTATGACACCTCCACAACTTCCCCCTACCCTCACTTAATGTGACCTTATATGTTGGTTAAAATAGGTTCTGAATTCGGTTGAATTAATCACGATGATTTGTGTGCTTTTTGAGACATTGACATTTTTGCCATTTGTGGCGAGCAAGTTGGATTGGAAATATCTTTCTGTTTCATGAAAGTATGCTGAGGGTGATATTACTGTATCAAGACTGATTTTGTATTTTCTGTAACATGCACCTGAATGAGATGTTGTTTTATCAGTCTCCTTGTGTGTGTGTGCACGTGCCTGTCTGTAACAAAACTGTAGGAAAAATTGTTGCCAGTCACTGTGGTGTGTTGGTTAGTGCAACCTACTACCAAGTGGAAGGTTGTAGGGTGGAATCTCATGAGTCCTGTCAGATCACTGAGAGATTTTTTGGACTCCAAACCAGCTATGGGCTGGTTGGGAAGACAGTCAAGTCTCATCAACTTCAGGATGCTTCATTGAGGGTGTTAGATTTCATGGTGAACACTGCAGGTGTATATTTGTTTCACAAGCCTGGTTGATACCAGGATATACTATGGTAGTAAGCATAGAGTGTAGCCCTGTCATGCATGTTATAACATCATGATTAGCATTCCCATCGTCATCATCAACATGGCAAAAAAATAAAATGAAAAAATAAAGAGGTAAGCACAAATGGTGCGATGATCAGTAGAAAAATAGAATAAACAGAAATTTTCTCAGATTTGTATGGAACAAGATTTTCTCAACTCTTTATGGGTCGAGTTTCATTTAATTTGAATCAAAGCTGTGGATGAGTTTGAAAGGTAAAATTCCAAGGTCAGTGTTGCATTGATAAGGAAAAGGTTACATGGATTAAAAAGTTCCTAAAATCAGCACTCCTTGAGGAAGGTGTGTTAACAGCACTTTCTCAGCAACTTTTGATAGTATTTAAAATCTGTTCTCACTGTTTAGACTGTCTACCATAGACTTCATTGCACATTATATATTTCTACCTAAACTGCTTCAAAGTTACAGTGACCTTGAGAACTGCAAAACCTGGATTGTTCATTAATTATGTATAAAAATGGTGATTATTAGAATGGCTTGATCATCTTGTAGGTGGTGGTGGTATTTGTTTAACATTAGTTTTTGTTGTTAATTTCCTTTTTAGTTTGTTGTTGTTAAAACGTTTGAGTTTGCTTATTGTTGTTTAATGGTGACTATCATCATTTGTCTCTAGTGTTCATCATGGACAGCATCATGTGTATTTGACTGTTTTATTTTTTGACAGTACCCAACATGATGATTAACCAACTTCAAATCCAAAAGTCTGAGGTGCTGGCTTTGTGAAAGGTAAAAAAATTCAGAATAATGATAAATTTCTTGTTAAATGGATACTTAAAAACATGGTAACATCCAAACAGCAACACCAGGATTGATTATATCCAAACTGGATTTTGAGATTTGCATTTTCAATTGTATCAAATTGCAGCATTCAAATTTCAATGTTTATTACTGTTGCTACGTATGTGAATGTTTCTGACTTTTGGAATGATGATTATGATGATTTAAAGAAAGGAGCTTTGATTGCTTTCACTTTGTTGACAGCGATAAGCAATGTTTATGTGAATAGAACTGTACCACATTGAATTACTATAATGAATACCACTTCATTTGAGTGAAGTGTTATTTTACAACACATGTCCATTGTTTGAGAAAATTATATGCTTATTAACGAGAGTGATGTTTCTGGAGAAAAGAGTTTGTGTGTGTGTGTGTGTGCGTGTGTGTGTTTGCTATCACTGTATGTGTAGATAAAGATGTACATCACATGAGTTTGCTTTGATTCAAGCCGGACTTGACAAATCGCTGTGTACATAGTGTAGTTTGCGTTTTCATAGAATTAATGATTTATAGTTCAGTTCTCATTCTCCCTTTATTCTTGCAACCTTCGGTAGCTTTGATGAAATATGTGAAAACAGTACATTATGTGTATCGTGTTTCCAGAGTTTCATCAACCTCGTGCTTTGCTTGTCACTTTCCATTACTTTACCTTCCAATTGATTTAAAAAGAACAGCATTCAGTTTATTGTATTCCAATCCATAATTAGAAAAATTGATTTGAGAAAATGGTCAAGCCATTCTAACAATCTCCATTGTATATAAAAACAGAAAATCCAGATTTTGTACTTTTCACTTGTGGTCACTGTGACCTTGAAAAGGCTTCAGTTTAAAGAAAACTTGGTGTGCATTGAGTACAGTGGAAGACTTTTGCAATGGTGAAAACACGTTTCCAATACTGTCAGAACAGCCACCTTCCTAAAAAGTTCTTTGGCATTATCTTTTATCTATGTGACCATAGCACCACCATACCTTCTAATCTTAGGCTTTTGCAAGACCTCAGAAGTCCACACCTTTGACCAGTGTGATAAAGATCTCATAAAGAGTTAGAGAACATCTTGTTTTCACACTTCTGTCAGACAGACATACCCACAGCCTCTCTCTGATAGATAAGAAACAATCTCCCTTTTCTTGATAAAATGGATTGTAGTAAAACAACCCAGTACGTCAGTTACTGACAGGAATCTTTTGCTATGTATGTATACCTTGGTTCACAATATCAACATTATTTTGAAAACACGCCAAATAAAATCTGAGAAAACTAAAACATTGAAAACTTGTGTTGTTATGCACATGCAGATTCATATGGTTATCTTGTAATAAAATGTACTTTCCTTCAAACTGTATTTTTCTGTTGGTTTCCTCAACTTTTTTTGACCTAACAAAATCAGCACATTCTATAATAGAAAATAATTTACAAATCCACAGCATAGTATTCCTGGTAAATACTGAACGTGGTTTGTATTTAAGTTGGTTGTTTTGAGTGCTTTCGCTTTGTTTTTCTGTGGTATTTTGACTTTTTTAAATGTGATTGTGTGGACTATTTTCTTCATTGTTTGTGACATTTTGTTTATGCAATGGGGCTGGAGGATAGAGGGAGTAAGAAAAAAATTCCATTATTGGCATGGCATTTTTATAAATAAATTGCAGGAACAAAGATTTTTCAGCTGTTTTTAGATTGACACTGATGTCACACATTATATTCAGAGGACACTTCAGATATGTTACAGAACAATTACAGCTTAGCAGTGCTTTGCAAATGAAGTTTGAATCACTAAGTGTGCCCAGTTTCTAAGCTCAGTGGCACAAATTAATAATTCATTTTGATAATCAGAGGAAAGTGTTTTGAAAACATACTTTTTTCTAGGGTCAGTGACAAAAAAGTGCAGTTCATTTTGAGAACTATAAAGAGTGTCTAGCTTCATATGTGTGCTTCTGTTTTGCTTACATTTTAATTCATTGTCACTACTGTATGGATAATTGGATAGGTCTCCTCTCTCTTCCCCCTCATGTACACATTTTGTATCATTGCAACTCTGCCAATGCTAAAATTAGATAGAAATGATGGTATGGCTGCCAGTAAATAGCCATTTAGTTTGATTGAAATATTATTGGTTGCGCAGTATTTTGTTGCAAAGAATCACCCACACCCATTTAAACTTATGTCTTATTTATATGGTTTCTCTGCATGCATCTGGTCCTACTTTGGTTTGTGTAGGTTGGAGGAGAGGAGGTGGGAGTAAGATTGAAGCAGCTTAATATTAGAAAAACCTTTTATGTTGTCCATAGACATGCAGCCTTGCCTTCTGTTGAGTGTAATCACTTTTTCAACTTTTATGTAAACAGGAAAAACAAGGTAGTCTAGCCATACTGCCATTCCATACTTTTCTGACGTAAAGGAAATAAGGCGGCTGGTATTCACTTTTTGCATAACTGACTTTGAAATATAAATGAAGCATAAATAAGAAATTAGGTTGCTGATTATTCACATTTTGCATAACTGACTTTGAAATATAGAAAATACAAGTGAAGCATAAATATTAACATTGTAGAATTTTGAGTTTAAAGTTTCGTGCAGTTTTATCAAAACTTAAAACCAAAACCAAACCAAAACAAAGCATTTGAAAAATCTGTTCATGTTGAGCCATCATGAACCCAAAACTGAGCCATCCCCACCATTCTTTGATGACCTCAGTACTAGCTAGGACATACAGAGGATACATCAACATTTCAACATTCAAATTTTTTATGTAAAAAAATCTTTGCTGACATGATGTGTGGGAACCATGCACAAATTCATGAAAAGGTGACATAGTTTAATGCTTAAGAAAGTGGGGTCAGGATTTTTTGTTTTGTTTTGTTTTCTGTGTTGTATTGTTTAAAAAGGAAGGGGGGATAAGTTCTTATTTTTCTTGCTGATTATTTTCAGGTGTGCTGTACATATAACTGCAAATGGAGTTAAATTGCAGACTATATGCGCTGTACTCTGTGTCACATGAAACAATTGTGAAACGATTTTATGACAATGTTATAGTACCTAATAAAACAGCAAAGCAGTGAATGTTTGTGTCTTGTCGTCAGAGATTTCTCAGTCTCCCTATCTATGCATACTACTGATTTTCTTCTTCATTTTTTTTTTCAGGGTGCGTGTGTGTGTGTGTGTGTGTGTGTGTGTGTGTGTGTGTGTGTGTGTGCTGACATTTTTCCCTTTTTTGTTTTCCTCCGTTTTCTCTTCCTGACCCATCTTCTGTACCACTCCATATTGCTGCCCCCTGTCGATCATTTGAGCCCTCAATGCATCTCAACACTCACCTTGAGAGCAGCTTGAAGGACAATTTTTTTATGTTGTCAATGAGACAGATGAGAAAAGGGATGAAAGTCATGCTGTGGACTTCCATTTGAGATTGAGACTGTGTGATAAGGCTGTGCTCCATACTTACTTTTATAATACATCCTGGCATCATCTGGACGCAAGAGATGGATACTTGTGTTGTTGACCAGGAAATTGAGCAACACCCTCAGTGACACTGCAACATGAAAAAGATTCGACCTGGTTGTTTCAGTGAGATTCAACCTAGGGTGGAGATTATTATTTTCGATCTCCCAAGTCATGCAAGTGCCTGGATGTTTGTCATATGCATATGTATGCAAAACATCAAATACACACATGAAAGATCCTTCAAGCCGTGTCGGTGTATGTTTGTTTATGGAAATAATAAATACACAGCATACTCACTGAAGGTTGAGTATGCAGACTGTTGACCAATGTAACACTTGCAGCAACATACTTAAATGTAACAACATACTTAAATGCAGATGAAAAAACACTGTTGTGGGCGGTAAATGAATGAAAAATATTTTTTAAAAAAGGACAGTTAAGCAGTTAAAGCTGTGCTATAATCTCCTATTTTTATAATCTCCTTTTTTTTATTCAAAAGTTAATATGAAATGAAGAAATATTCGTTCCTAACGCAAGCATTTCTGATTGGAAAACCTCACAGCACGTGAGAAACTAAAACAGACCTTGAAATGCGTTTGTTTTTTTTGTTTTTTTAAGGCACAAAGTGTTGCTTTGTGTAGCGAGTTACAGGTATGTACATAAATATGTAAATACATATCTGTAGGTTTATAGCCTACCAGATGCAACACTGTTTCGATTAAGTTATAGTCAAATGATAAAACAGAATTAGATATATGCTTAATTAACTGAACTTCAGAAATATGCTTAGATCTGTCCGTTGAAAGAGAAAATCGAACAGCATGAATTTACCGAGGAGAGATCATCTTCTCTCTCATGGACAATTGATTCATAAAACGAAAAAGCACAGTTGTTTAAATGTAAACTTTTCATGAACATTTCGAGATCTTACACCAGTACAAACGATGCAATGAATCCTCAAAATAATACCACTTAGTGATTAGTCGTCCGCTTCAAGATGAAGACCCAGACGACAGCTGCCACGTTCTTGTACACGTACCTAGGCCTCCCGTTTTCGAAAACGGAGATCAAAGAAAATTGAATTTTTCATATGAAAATGGAATAGATTTGAGAGGTGTTTTCCTACATAAGTGAAAAAACAAAAGGAAGAAATCAAGCAGGGATTACATTGGGAACTGGTCGCAGAGGTAAGTAGGTGCATACACCTGTAGCAGAACATATTGGTTTTGTATGAAATTCTTTGGGTAGCAGGCAGCAAGTAGAAAGACTGACTGATTCAGGTTTTGGAAGGGGTGCGAGTTTTTGGAAGGAAATGTGAGATTGATTCAGAATCGGGTACGCTTTGTAGAAGAGCATGTGATGTTCAGACTAACTACTCAAACTCAGATTCAGTTTATGGAAGTGGATGGGAGACACAGTCTTACTAGTACATGTAGATCCAGAATCAATTTATGGAAAGCGATGTTAAGACTCAGATTCAGATTCAGTTTATGGAAAGTGATGTGGCTGAGGACAGAGAGGGTGGAAGATGTGCTTGCGGCAACAGGAGGGACAGATGCATATGGAACGCCGTGATCGCCAACGCCATGTGGAAAGGCACTTGATGATGATGATGATGATGTGAGACTAGGGCTCAGATTCAGTTTATGAAAGAGGATGTTGAGACTAGGATACAGTTTATTGCATGGGATGTGAAACACAGGCTCAAATTTAGTTTATGGAAGGGAAGACACACAAGAGTCAAATTTAGTTTATGTAACCGGATGTGAGATATACGCATAGACTCCGGTTCAGTTTATTGCAGGGGATATGAGACACAAAATCAAACTTGGATTTAGTTTGTGGAAGGGAAGACAGACATAGGCATAGACTCAGATCCAGCTTATGGAAAGAGATGTAAGACACAGACACAAACTCGATTCATTTTATGAAAGGAGCCGTGAGACACATATACAGATTCGGGCTCAGTTTATATAGAAGGGGGTGTGAGACGCAGACACAGATTCAGCTTATGGAAGGGTATATGAGGCACTGACTGAAATTAAGTTTATGAAAGGTTTTGTGAGACTCAGGTTCAGATTGAGTTTACTGAAGGGGATGTGATGCAAAGCCTCACATTCGGTTTATGGAAGGGGATGTAAGATAAACAAACACGTAGATTCAGTATATGAGACAAAAACTCAATCTCAAATTCAAACCGATTTATTTGTCATGAGAACCCAACTTAAAGGCATATACAAATAGCAAGAAATTCTGTGGAGAGCTGGACAGCTAATGGTCCTTAGAGGAGAAGCCGCCTCAAGCAAATGTGTTGGTCCTGAACGCCTTACACTCTAGGCAGTCATGACTCCTGGATGTCCTTCTGCTGTCGCCAGTTTCTTTTGTTCTCTTGGGTTCGAACCGGCGCCTTCAACGCGTTCAGGTATCTCAAGATCAGACCACCCTTGTGACGAAAGTCTTGACCATTTAGCTATGTGAAACCTACTGTACGTAGGATAATTATAAGCTTTATGAACTTCACTTTTGTTTCTCTTTGACCAAATCCTGCTGGAATATTTTTCATTTGCTTCTGCCATTGCCCTTTAGGGCTGTGGTCTTCTCCATGTCAGAAATCAAGAGCTGTTTCATGAGGCCATAGGCATATTGCCTAACCAACCCTCTTGCTCGGATCTCTGTAGCAAGGACTTTGGCTTGTAATCCAGATTTCCTCAGGCTGCTGTCTAAATTGATACAATGTTTAGCTTTGTACATGTGGGCTTCCTCC
This sequence comes from Monoplex corrugatus, assembly GCA_030674185.1. Taxonomy (NCBI): domain Eukaryota; kingdom Metazoa; phylum Mollusca; class Gastropoda; order Littorinimorpha; family Ranellidae; genus Monoplex; species Monoplex corrugatus. Next base: position 81,752,732 of record CM060315.1, read on the forward strand.
GTTTACTTTCATATAGAATAGTGATATGGTCTCATGTCACTCTTGTTGATGATTTCTGGATTTTTTTCCATCCTGGAAAATTGACTTCCATCCAGTAGATCCCATTCCATGCTCCGGATGTAACAGCTCTTCCAGGCCAAAGTTTGCTGCCGCCTGCCATGTAAAACATTGTTGGAATATGGTGGCGTGGTTTTTTTGTTTGTTTGTTTGTTGTTGTTTTTTCTCCCGGCAGTACTTATTGCTTGTGCGATCTCCTCAAGCACTTGATCGTGCCTTCATGTGTACTTTCCTTGAGTTAGCGCTAATTTGCATCAGCTCAGGACATGCTCTGCTGTGTGTTTCCCCTGGCAGAGCAGGCACGCAGAGTTCTCTTCCCCATTAAATTAAACCAGGTTTGCATTCAAAAGTAAAAGGTCATACACAGATCTGAAGGATTGAAACTGATCCGAAGAAGGGTCGTCTGCCACAATCATTCTAGCAGAGACTTCTTTGGTGTGCACTTTCCCACATTGTCCATTGTCCCTGTTGGCCCTGTTGGACTATCTTCCGGATTCCCATAGTAGCCTCTTCTTCCTGAGTCGTTTGTATTACCTCTCTTTGTTTTTCCTTGGGCCTTTTACCACCGTTCCTTTTTTGTTGACCCCAGTTCCTGCCTATGGATATGTGTATGTCCTATTATTTCTTTGATACTGAGACTTTCCTTTGCTGCATTCACTACATCTGGGAGTTCCTATTTTCTGCTAGTTTTCAGTTTGGGCTGGACTGATCACATGATCTTATCTCCTGAGTCCACAAGCATGCTTAGAAGCCTTATATTTCCCACCTTTTAGGGGTAGCTTCAGCTTTGTATACCGACAATAGAACGCAACATTAGTGAGGCCAGATGGGAAACTGAGACATTTTTCTTTGTATTGGTTGATTTTGGCCACCATTGATTCCACTGCGCTATGGCAAATACAAAGTTTGGTGCCTGTGATATATGTAGATACAGCTGATATCAGTAGTGGCCAAATCTTTGGTGGATACATCATATATCAGTAGTGGCCAGATCTTTGGCAGATAAGCATATATCAGCAGTGGCTAGATTTTTGGTGGATACTAAATATATCTGTAGTGGCTAGATTTTTGGTGGATACATCATATATCTGTAGTGGCTAAATTTTTGGTGCATATATCATATATCAGTAGTGGCCAGATTTTTGGCTGATACAGCATATATCAGTAGTGGCTAGATTTTTGGCTGATACATCATATATCTGTAGTGGCTAGATTTTTGTGCATAATCATTCTGTAGTGGCTGATTTTGTGCATATATCATATATCAGTAGTGGCCAGATTTTTGGCTGATACAGCATATATTAGTAGAGGCCAGATTTTTGGCTGAAACGGCATATATTAGTAGAGGCCAGATTTTTGGCTGATACAGCATATATTAGTAGAGGCCAGATTTTTGGCTGATACAGCATATATTAGTAGAGGCCAGATTTTTGGCTGATACATCATATATCTGTAGTGGCTAGATTTTTGGTGCATATATCATATATCTGTAGTGGCTAGATTTTTGGTGCATATATCAGTAGTGGCCAGATTTTTGGCTGATACAGCATATATTAGTAGAGGCCAGATTTTTGGCTGATACAGCATATATTAGTAGAGGCCAGATTTTTGGCTGATACAGCATATATTAGTAGAGGCCATACAGCATATATTAGTAGAGGCCACATCGCTGGCGGAATCAGCATAAGTGCAGGCACCAGACTTTGTAGGGTCTATTTGCCAAGGAGGTGACAGGTCTATGACTTGCAGGCTTTCTTCTGTCATTTACTTCATTTCCTGACCTCTTTTTGTATCTTTCAAGGACTTGTCAAATCACCATCCAAGGCTTTTCTGGGTTTTTTATCACTGTGGGAATGGCTTGGTTGGTTGCAGTAAATGTTACTGTTTCGTACTTTTCCATTTTGCAGTGAGAAGCTCTGTAAGTGTTTTCTTTATTTGTTTGTATTGTTTTGTTTTTGTTTTTTTTGTTTTTCAAGATGAGCTCCACTGCCAACACGAATGGTAGTGTAGAAATTGCACAGTTCATTGCTGTGCCAGCTTCCAAACTAATCCAGTCAGTCGTGTATTCCTTTGTGAGGAACCTAATTGAAAAGCCATGAAACTTTCTTCAGCATTTCTCAGATATTCTCTGGGACATGATATTTCTTGAGCAGATGAATTATATTGTCTAGAACTGATCCATACATGTTTGCTAAATTAAGCCACACCACTACTGACGCCCTCTTTTTTTGCTTTAGCTCTTTGGATGTCTTCCCAAATCATCATGACAGGCCTCTACACAGCCGGACACTACCAGGATGCCGCCTTTGAGGACTGACATATCCAAGTACTCATTTTACTGCCATGGCTGAGAACAAGACTTTCCATCAACGCTCAGAAGTGATATTAGTCTGAACTGATTGATATCACCGAGTTTTAGTTAACAAATCTAAGTGTGTAGGCCATTGAATTTAACCAATTACCAACACTGTGACATATTTTGGCTTTCAAGCTATTCGCAGTTGTCAGCTGTAACGTGCATAGAGGTAAATACAGTAGCCTACACACTCGAACTGGTTCATACTGGATAAGTTCAGATTTCGGTGTGGGAAATTTTTATTCCATACTACATAGCACTGTCTGTTATATGCAAGAAACCACATATACACTCATCAGCTACCATCCATTGGTTGCTGATTTTTAAGTTCTTCCAAGCTGATGTAATCAGTTTGTAGAGTCTCTCAAGGACATTGAGACATTTCTTATACAGTGGATGGGGTATTCTGTTAGGCCCATGTGATTATTTTGCTGTGATTTCTTAAGCGCTTTCTTTAATTCGTCATGTTTCTAGCTTATCAAACATTTTCCCTGATGCTGCAGGCCCCACCAGACCTTGGCTTTCAAGTTGTGCCTTGCTCTGAGGTCGGAATGTTTCTCTGAGATGCTGTTCCACAGCTTCTTTGTTCTCAGGGAGTGTTCCAGATTTTGGCTGCCTATAAGACCACAATCCTGTAGTGGGAAAATCTAGGCTGAAATTAAGGAAAAGGAAACAGACCAAAAGCAACATCAAACTAAACCTTGGACTCTTAAAGACAGATGAAGTGATACGTCAAAAATTTAATGTACATGTTCAAAACAAATTCAGTGCTCTGGAAGACGTTGGTGACAGTGAGGAACAATGGACAAAGTTGAGAAATTCGATAAATGAAGCTTGTGAAGAAATCCCTAAGGCAGCTACAAAAAGCAAAAAAGAGCTGGATGACCAATGAAATTTTGGGCTTGATGGAGAAGAGGAGGAAGGCAAAGAGAAACGAGGAGATATACAGGAAGATAAACAAAGAAATCAGGAATAGGTGCATTAAAGCTAAGGAAGCTTGGCTGAAAACAAAATGCAAAGAAATAGAAGACCGGATCCTCAGGGTATGTACAGACGAATTGAAGAAATTGTCCCAGGAAAAATACATGCACATCAACTGGTTGCTTAAAATCAAAAGATGGCACGCTTATCATAGAAAAAGACAAAATATTAGACAGATGGGGAGAGTACATTAAAGACCTTTTTAAGGATGACAGAAACGAAGAACACATTATAAAAAAGAACTTTGAAGGACCACCCATAATGAAAGATGAAGTTAGAGCAGCACTGAAAAAGATGGAACCAGGAAAAGCCCCAAGACCAGACAACATTACTACAGAGATGATTGAAGCTCTGGAGGAATTTGGCATAGAAAAAAATAACAGTCCTCCTAAATGAAACTTACGACACTGGAAAAATCCCCAAAGATATGTCAAAATCAATTTTCATTGCACTTCCAAAGAAGACAGGGGCTATAGAACGCGAACTCCATCGCACAATCAGTTTGATGAGTCATGTAACAAAAATCCTGTTAAGAATAATCATGATGAGGACAAAGAATAGAATCAAAAGAGAAATAGCAGAAGAACAATGTGGATTTGTAGAAGGGAAAGGAACTATTAATGCCATATACATCCTAAGAACTACCATATAGAGGTCAATTGAGATGAATAAGGATTTGTACTTATGCTTCGTTAACTATACCAAGGCTTTCGATCGGGTAAGACATGAAGAATTGATCAACCAACTGGAGAGACTCAATGTTGATGGAAAAGATCTACAAATAATCAGAAATATGTACTGGGAACAAATAGCTGCAATGAGAATAGAAAACAATAAAAGCTCTTTCCAAAACATCAAAAGAGGAGTCAGACAGGGCTGTGTTTTGTCACCAGATCTGTTTTCACTTTACAGCGAAAACATCATGAAAAGCCTAGAAGAAGACCCCGGATTAAAGGATTGGAGGGAAAATGATAAACAACATTCGATACGCAGATGACACCGTACTAATGCAGAAAATGAAAGGGACCTACAAAACCTTGTGAATATACTAGAAATAGAAAGCAAAGGTAAGGGGTTGGAACTAAACAGCAGGAAGACTGAAGTCATGGTGATCAGTAAAAAACTTGAAACCCCTCATGCAAAATAACAGCAAATGGCACAACCTCGACACAGGTTAATAAGTTCAAATACCTGTGAACGATCATTTCATCAGACGGCAGATGCACATCAGATATAACTGGCAGAATCGGCCAAGCCAAAACAGCATTCAAGAAGATGACAAGCATTCTTACCAACAAGTGCCTATCAATTAACATCAGGAAGAGAGTTCTTGAATGTTATATAGAACCAATACTGTTGTACGGATGTGAGGCGTGGACAGTCAACAAGCAAAGCCAGAACAAGATTGAGGCAGCCGAGATGTGGTTTCTAAGAAGAATGTTGAGAGTTCCATGTACAGCAAAGAAAACAAACGAGACAGTCTTGATGGAGGTAGACACAAGTAGATCATTCATAAGGAAGATTAGGAAAAGACAGGCAACATTTATAGGCCATTTTATGAGGAAGGGGGATTTGGAGCACTTGGTCACAACGGGAAAGCTGGATGGAAAGAGAACACCAGGTAGACCCAGGGAGAAAATGCTAGACGGACTTGCGGAGTGGCTGAAGACGAGGAGGGTGGAAGAGATGCTTGGGGCAACAAGAGATAGAGACAGATGGAAGTCCATAATCGCCAACGCCATGCGGCAGGGCACCTGATGATGATGATGATGATAAAATACAAAATGACGACATTAAATCAGACATAAACAGAAAGACAATTAACGGCACAAGTTGCTGGATTTAACAGTTTTGCATGATGAACATGTGTGGTTGATATGCTTGTGAACGATGCATCTCAGAACTACATAAATCTGAGGTTTGTAGGGGCCTACTGTCCTGAGCCCTCCGCCGCTGTGTGCAATGTACCACAGGCCAATCAGTCGTGGCCACCGTAGTGGCACCAACACAGGCGGTGTGCAAAAGAGTAAGTACATGTGTCTCTCTCCCTGTCTCTGATTAAACGAAAGCAAAAGATCAACTTGAAGTCAAACATGTTTAGTTGTCATAATAACAACAACGGCATGAATCCAAGTACACGAGCAAATAAGAGTTTTATGGTTTTACCAAACAAACACAATTAATGACATCTTCGACAAGATGAATTTGTATCCTATATGATCTTCAATAAGCGTTTGGACTAAATAAAAGAGATGTTTGTATAAAAGATCTGTAGTTAATAGTAGATTTTTACTGACTTTTTAAAATTTTATTATATTTGATTTCATCAGTTTTAGATCAATTGTTTAACATGATTTAGTACAGCTATCTCAGAAATGAAGTTCATCTTCAGTTACAACACAAACTGTGCAAACTTTGCATTTCCTTTTCGCTGTATGTTAATTCGTGTATCCAATGTGTGGAAGCTGGGTGGAGGGGTTGTAAAAAGGGGGTGGGGTAGCGTGTTTCGACTGCTGTATATAGGTCTTTGTAAGTTCGTCTTTGCTCATCTTTATCTGCCTGTCTGAGAACACGATAATTATGTTCGAAAGGTTTCTCGTCTGTTTTTTTAATGGATCTGTAGTGGCCTTTTAGACGTCAATCCGTTGTCAAGTCCAAAGGCGAAACTGAAACGATCCAAGGGAAACGAGTAATGCTCTTTAGCAAAACAGCACTAGGCCTACGTCCAGACTGGATTTGCTCCTTTTATCCTATTCCAGTGAAAGTATGGTTATACTTTATGTTATTTTCAGAAGGTATAGGAATCATCGTCGAAAGAAAACTATTCAATGTTTTAATCACCTCTTCATCTTGCTGGATTTAAAACGACAGTATTATGATTGTGTTGTGTACGTGAACTCCATCACTAAAAAAATATTATTTTTGGCTCAGTGGAACGCTATGCGTGGAAGAGTAATGTCCCGTATTCCCAAATTCTTCCATTTTCAAACGGTAGACCTAATTTCCAAACGGTGCGTCATCACAACAACAAACAGCACAGTTGGGGGAAGCAAAATATCATCAACAATGTCGATACCTAGCGCTGTTCTGGCGGCGGGCTGGATCCCATTTGTAGTGGTTCTTGTGGTAAGCAAAACAAGTGTGCTGAAATCGAGAAGAAGAAAAGGAAAAAACAAAACAAAACTGCTGATGAAAACAGTAGCGAATGTTCTTGGACTTTACTACCTATCAATCAAAGTATCATCATGATCATCATCACCATTATTCATGAGCATGTATGATCACATGATCGGTCATTGATGATTTCTGATGATAATTATAATTTCCATGATATCGATGATCATGATCAGTAATCAAGGAGGCGTCCGTTAAAAAACTTCTTAAAGAAGATATGAACTGGCAAAGGATCTTAAGGTAGAAAGAAACTCTAGGGAGAGCTAGACAACAGAAGGTCTTCAGAGAAGTAATCCCCTTTAGACAAGTGTTTCGGCCCTGAATTCCTTACACTCTCGGGGGGCCGGGCCACATCCAGGTCATGACTCCTGGATGCCCTTCTGCTGTTGTCTATTTTTTTTTTTTTTTTTCCCACGCCGGGGATCGAACCTGGGCGATTCTGCGCTTCAGAACTGCGGTACGCGGTTTTACCAATGTGCTAACGGGGCACACATCATCTGTAGGGAATTTAATCCTTATGAAGTTCACTTTTTTGGTTCCTCCTTGCCCAGATCCAGCTTGAGCTCCTTTCTGCTGCCTCTGCCATCGCTTTAAGGGCTCTAGTCCTCTTCTTCCCAGAAATGGCGAGTTGTTTCATGAGATCATAAGCGGAGGTGCCCACAAACCCTCTTGCCCCGACCTCTATGGCGAAGATTTTGACCAGCAGACCTGCTTTCTTCAGGGTGCTGGCAAGACCGGCGTATTTTTCGGTCTTGTAGATATGTGCTTCTTCCATTCTGCTTTCGTATGGCACAGTGAGTTCTATCAGAATCACTTGTTTCGAGGAGTCAGAGTGGAGAGCGATGTCTGGTCTCATGCCTGTCTTGCTGATGACATCTGGGTAATTTCTCCACTCTGGGAGGTCTGCTGTACACTCCCAGTCGACTGCTCCATCCAGAAGACCCTTTGGCAATGTGCTGGTTGTCATAGCCCTTTCGGGCCAGACCTGTTTCCCTCCTGCTTTGTAGAACGTTGTCATAGCAATTGGTGCGTTTGGGGTCATGGTTTTTTCGCTAACCACATCTGTGATCACTTTCAGAACTTGGTTGTGCCTCCATGTATACCTTCCTTGGGCTAGCGCTACTTTGCAAGAGCTTAGGACATGTTCCACTGTTTGTTTCTTCTGACAGAGCGGACATGCTGGGTCGTCTGCTTTCCCCCATTTCACTAAGTTTGCATTCGAGGGGAGCAGGTCATATACAGATCTGAGGAGGAAGCTTATCCTTAGAGGAGCCATGTGCCACATATCGTTCCAGCTGAGACTTCTTTGGAGTGCACTGTCCCATGTTGTCCATTGCCCCTGTTGACCTTGCTGGACTGCCTTCTGCACTCTTTTGACATCTTCTTCTTCCTTCAACTCCTGTATGATCATGTCTCTTTTTTCCTTCCCTTTGGCTTTGGACCACCACTGCATTTTTGTTGCTCCCAGTCCCTGTCTGTTGGTTTGCGTGTGTCCAATTATTTCTTTGATGCTGAGGTTTCTCTTGGCATTGGTTACAGCCTCTTGGACTTTCCACTTTCTGCCAGTTCTCAGCTTTGGATGAACTGCTCTCACGATATTGTCCTCCGATTCCTCCAGCATGCTCAACAGTCTTGCTTTTCAAACTTTGTATTCCTCCACTATGGATTTCAGAGGTAGCTTCAGCATTGCTTGACGACAGTAGAATGCAACATCAGTGAGACCAGGTGGGACACCGAGCCATTTTCTTGTGTATTTGTTGATTTTGGCTTCCATTGCTTCGACTGTGCTGGTGCAAATGTCATAGATTAGCAGTGGCCACAGCAGCTTTGGTATCAGCATGAACTGTAGACACCAGACTTTGTATTTGCCTGGCAGTCCGCAGTTATCTATTTTCTTCAGGCCTTCTTCTGCTGTTTGCTTGGTTTCACATCCCCTTTGTGTGTCTTTCAGGGAGTCATCATACCATCTTCCGAGACTTTTTACTGGCTCTTCTGTGACAGTGGGGATGGCTTGGTTGGCTACCATGAATTTGACTGAATCTGCCACTTTTCCTTTTCGCAGTGAGAGACTTCGGGATTTCTTAGGTTTGAACCTCATTCTTGAAGAGGCCACCAGCTCATCCAGCTGCTTTAAGATTTGGTGTGTCTCTTCCTCATCCGTGGACAAGACTGTTGTGTCATCCATGAAAGCTTTCAGAGGAGGCATCTGGTAACCATCTCCCAGATTCACTGGACCTGAACTCTTCATTGCAGCTTTCAAGATGACTTCCATTGCCAACACGAACAGTATGGGAGAGATTGCACAGCCCATTGCAATGCCCACCTCTAGGTCTATCCAGTCCGTGGTGTATTCTTTGGTAGAGAACCGCATTGAGAACCCTTGGAAATACTTCCTCAGCATTGTTCGGATGTTTTCTGGGATGTGATACATTTCAAGAGCCAGCTGGATCATATCGTGTGGAACTGATCCATATGCATTCGCCAGATCAAGCCAAACTACGTCAATGTCTCTCTTCTCTGTTCTTGCTTTTTGGATGGCATCCCAAATCAACGTGGCATGTTCCAAGCATCCAGGCATTCCTGGTATGCCTCCCTTTTGGACTGACATATCCAGATACTTGTTTTCAGTCAGGTATTTTGTCAATCTTGCTGCCATAACAGAGAAGAAGATTTTCCCCTCGACGTTCAGAAGTGATATTGGCCTGAACTGATTGATGCTGCTGGAGTTCTGCTCCTTCGGAATGTACACTCCTTCAGCTCTCATCCATTGGTCGCTGATCTTCTGGTTCCTCCATGCTGATCGAATCATCTTGTGGAGCCACTCGAGCACTTTTGGGCATTTCTTGTAGAGCAGGTATGGTATTCCGTTTGGTCCAGGTGCTGACTTGGCTCTGGCTTTCTTTACTACGTTCTTCACTTCATCCAGTGTTGGTGGTTTGTTATTGAATTTTCCTTCTGGCGCTGCAGGCCAAACCAGATTTTGGATTTCAACTGGTGCCTCGCGCTGAGAATCGGAATATGTTTCCCTGAGATGCTGCTCTAGGGTTTCCTTGCCCACTGTGAGAGTCCCTGATTTGGGTTGTTCAAACAGCTTTCTTGCAAAGTCAAAGGGATCTTTGAAGAAACGATCTTGAGTCTTCTTCTTTTTGCTCTTTCTTCGCCTTGCTGATTCCACTTTGCTGAGAGCATTGTGTTTGGCCTTCAGATCTTTCCAGAGTTCCAGGAGCCCTTGCTTCTCGAATTCTGAGGCAGTTTTCATTCGCTTTTTAAGCTTCCTTTTCTCCCTCCGGATGCTCTCCATCTGTTGCTGTCTTCTGGATTTCTGGGGAGGCGTTTTTTTTTTTGTCTTTGGCTGCTTCACTCCATAAGTGTCCCTGCAGATAGAGTATATGATGTCTCCGTATGTGTCAAGTTTGTGTTCCAGCGTACTGTTCCCTATTAGCGCATTCAGCTTAAGGACAAGTTCCTCATCTAATTTCTCCCATTGTTCTTTTGCACCGGCAGGTGGCAAATTGAGTTTTCCACGTTTGGCGTTAAGAGCTTGTGCAAAATCCGCATCAGAACCGTCAGCGTGGATGTCCTTGGCACTATGGTTTAATTCCTGGCCTTGGTCATCCAACGTCTCACCTGCTATCGCAGTGCGCTGCTGATGGTTCGTATGTGTCTTCAAACAGCCCATTTTTGTCCTGTGGATCTTCATGCCGCGTTTGGTGGTGAATCTCCTTCCACACGCACACGGAAATTCCAACTGGTCATCAATCATGGTCCGTTGTGCGTTTCCAGTCGTGATGGAGTCAGTGCCGATGGATTCATCATTCTCTCCCCCTTTCGGTGAATCCTGGGAGCATCTTTCATTTGGAAAACTCGTGGCATGTTATCAAAGGCAAGGTGGGAAGCCAACCCACAAAGCCCGCAGATCTAGTCTTTCCCAGTGTCCTTCGGTCTTTCCCGAATGTCCTCCGAACTATTCCCGGAAGTCAATGGACTGACCATGTGCAGGTAGAAAGAAACTCTAGGGAGAGCTAGACAACAGAAGGTCTTCAGAGAAGTAACCCCCTTTAGACAAGTGTTTCGGCCCTGAATTCCTTACACTCTCGGGGGGCCGGGCCACATCCAGGTCATGACTCCTGGATGCCCTTCTGCTGTTGTCTATTTTTTTTTTTTTTTTCCCACGCCGGGGATCGAACCTGGGCGATTCTGCGCTTCAGAACTGCGGTACGCGGTTTTACCAATGTGCTAACGGGGCACACATCATCTGTAGGGAATTTAATCCTTATGAAGTTCACTTTTTTGGTTCCTCCTTGCCCAGATCCAGCTTGAGCTCCTTTCTGCTGCCTCTGCCTCTGCCATCGCTTTAAGGGCTCTAGTCCTCTTCTTCCCAGAAATGGCGAGTTGTTTCATGAGATCATAAGCGGAGGTGCCCACAAACCCTCTTGCCCCGACCTCTATGGCGAAGATTTTGACCCGCAGACCTGCTTTCTTCAGGGTGCTGGCAAGACCGGTGTATTTTTCGGTCTTGTAGATATGTGCTTCTTCCATTCTGCTTTCGTATGGCACAGTGAGTTCTATCAGAATCACTTGTTTCGAGGAGTCAGAGTGGAGAGCGATGTCTGGTCTCATGCCTGTCTTGCTGATGACATCTGGGTAATTTCTCCACTCTGGGAGGTCTTAACTATATACTGTGGCAGTAAGATCATAGATCATTAGATTTGTATTTAATTTCGTGTAAAGCATATAACTATAAGATCGATATCAACATTCAGCGCGACTAAATAAGATCGGGACCTTCTAAAAGTTTACGATCAACATTGAACATGTAATGATATATATATGTAGGCCTACAATTGTTTACTCGACAGTCAAAATGTAGCCAAAACGTAAGGGCCAAATGAATGGGGACTTTGCCACCATGTCAAGTTTGATTTGTATCCTTATGGACTGTGTAAAGTGAAGTTTGTTCAGTGTCTCGAGTATGTTAACAATCTTGGTTTCATGTTTTGTTTAGTGCTTATCATACAATACTTCTGCAGCACTTGCATCACAGCAAGTGTTCTACAGCACACACATCACAGCAGATGATTCAGTAAGAAATTAGCATCACATCCCGTTTGGCACAAATCTGAAAGTGAAATACCATTGATAGAAATTGGCAGTCAATTAACCATCACAGTAGGACAGTTACGTAACATGAAGAAAAGCTCTAACTGTATTAGGCCTATAACTTAAGAAACGGGTTATTGCAAATTCCTTTTTTCAGTGAACCTGCAGTGAAAATCCTTGACTGTTGGCACAAGAGAGAGCATAAAAAGTTTGAAAATACACAGAAATTTTAGTTGGGGTGTGTACCATATCAATCCCCATGAAATTTTATATGGTGGTATCAGAGGTGTTATATTATAGAAACAGACTGTGGGCTGCCAGTGGCATCATACTGAGTTCGTTTACCATATTGATTCTGGCTTTATGGGCCATGAGAGAGGCATTCTCAGGCCTTTTGTCAGAGCAAATCACTGGCACATGATGAAAGAAAAGTGGACTCGAGTTCACTGAGATAATCCTACAGGAACATATCCCCTTATCTAATAGTAATTTAATACTTTCAAGAAGCTGTGTAATTGGCAGATGAATAACAGATGAGCGTGATTTTGTGTTTTTATAGATCAGGAACAGGTGTATGCATATATACTTTTACAGAATGTGTGCCAGTATGTGTTTATGTGTGTGTGTGCATGTGTGTGAGAGAGAGCAAGAGAGAGAGAGGGACTTAGAAGAAAGTGGGAGGCAGAAGAAAAAAGAAAGGGGGAGAGAGAGAGAGAGAGAAAATTACAGAAATGCATAGTAATAGTGGTTTTCTGAAGAAAAACATCACAGAAGGCAAACCTTATTCAGTCATATAAACTGCTACAAATTCAGAACTAAAAACTGGATTTAGTTTAAACTGATTTTGAATCAGATTGGAAAAGATACCCATCATGTAAATATTCTCAATGAGTCATTCACACTCTTTATGTTGTATGTGTGTGTGTGTGTGTTCGTTCGTTGCTTGATTTAACGTCTTTTCACTATAAGTGATATTAGTGTGTGTGTGTGTGTGTGTGTGTGTGTGTGTGTGTGTGTGTGTGTGTGTGCTTGTGTGTGTGTCTGCCTGTCTGCTTTAGTACTGAGTGTTCTCTAAATTCTCAAAAATAATCAGTTCCTTGATTGTTTCTATGGCAATTCTATAAAAATGTCTACTGATCAGGTTACATTAGCAGATCTATATATATATATGAGAATTACAAAACATTTCAACTGTCAAACTTATAACATTGTCTACTTGATCAGCTGCTCTAAAATTTCCCAACTGTATATTGGTGAAACTGGACGCACCCTTGACACACGTTTCAAAGAACACTTGGCTGATATCCGCCACCAAAGGGATAAAACTATCCCCAATCACTTCAACCAATCAGACCACTCAATCAATGACATCCGAGTGAAAGGTCTGTGGCTTCTATACAATAACAGCACCATAGACAGGAAAGACAGAGAATCCCACCTCATAAATAAACTTGGAACACGCAAACCATATGGTCTTAATGACAAACCATGAGTAATCCATTGCGCAACAGAATTCAGACATGCCGTTTCTTCCTGTTCCCAGGCCTACCAGATTCATGGCACTGGGCACAATCTACTCCCTTACCTCTTGGCTCCTGCCCTGTGCCTTCTTCAGAACAGGACTATACCGATATAGCATGGCCACTTCTCAAAATTGCAGAACTCATCTCACTTCCCTTTTGACATCATAGTTGCCTCCCCTCTCCCCACTTCTTACTACTGCTCATGACGACATGGGCATTCCATTTCTTACCCACTGGACGAGGCGGCAGGGAAGTTTTTAGTCCCGTTTTTATTATCCATTGTTTGGTGTCTGTGATCTGTATGTGACCGTGCGTTCGCGCTTGACAAAGGCTAGTTGGCCGAAATTTGCACTTGTTTTGTTTTGTTTTGTTGGACACGCGCTTATATTGGTTTTCTTGTTCTTCTGGTTCCTGTTTACTTGGGCGCGGGCAGTCACACTCATTTTAGATCTATGTTGTTATATTCTGTAGTAGAGATATTTCAAAGCAAAGATCTATCAATTGCAAGATCTGTCAACATGGAGGTTGATAATGCAGATTGCTTTCATTGATGTGGCCAGGGGGCCGGTGACATAACTGGATGGTGACGTACAGGTGCTTCTCTTACCAATCATACACACACACAGAGACACACACATACACAGAAAGAGACGCACACACAAACACAGATACAGACATAATAATGCACACACACACACACACACACACACACACACACACACACACACACACACACACACACACACACACACACACATATATTATAGTACACCTAAATGCTTACAGTAATTCAAAAAGATACATACATATGTTTAACCAACACCATGAATGACAGCAACAGATGCGTAATACATGTGACCCAGCTTCAGCAATCCAGCTAAACTCGCAGCCAGCCAACCATAACTATGGCTAAAAATAGCTGGGTAGAGCCTAAATTGGGTCAACAGAGGTCTTGCCATATTTTGAGTCTGATACCTAATCTTAAATTTCTCAAAGTTTTTGTCATAAATTCTTTGTTTAAAAAGTTTTGTAAGCATATCACTTGTCTTGTAAAAAATACTAAGTTTACAAAGTTGAAATGCATCTAAAAAGAAAACTGTAATAGATAAATGAATTCTCTTTCTTTGCATGTTAATTCATAAACTTTGGAATTTTAAGACGAGTTAAAAACTCAAAAATGAAAAATTTTGCAATATAACCTGGTTTTCCCATTATGAACACATGATAATGTACACATAGACATACATCGATATTTAGATAATGTTTACATAAGTGGATATATTTTGTCTACCTACACTTGTATGTAATTGCACAGTATACATGCATAAATACCAGCATGTGTTTAAAATCTAATTCTGATTTTTTTATGCTCTTTCTGTTATGTTAAATTGCAGCTAACACTGCTGTTCTCTGCCGGTTACATTCGCTATTACATGAGCAAATATGACAACGAGTTGTCCAGTACATTGGCAGCCATCTTTGCTTTGAGTGTCACACTGCTCACCTCTGATCTGGTTCCAGTGGACATCTTTCTGGTCTCTTACATGAAGAACTCTGATGGCTCCTTCAAGGTATGTATTCAGATAAAATAAGTAAGATGACAGTGCGTAAGAACCTGATTGTTTTCTTTGCTTTTTCTTCTTGTGTGTTGTGTGTGTGTGTGTGGTGTGTGTGTGTGTGTGTGTGTGTGTCCTGATTTTTATTGAACGTATGCAAGCATGTTGTTTTGCCCACATTGTGCAGGCAAAAAGTTGCTGCACATTCCTCATTTTTGGTCTTTGGTGTTCATGCATGTTGGGTGCTTTCATATTTTCATAAGCCAACCACTAACAAGACATGAAAGGTCTTTAATGTACATATTTCATATTCTGGGTGCAGATATATATACACACGAAAGGAGTTTAGGCACTGGCAGGTCTGCATACATGTTGTACCTGAGAGATCAACAGCATCACCACCCTTAAACCTCCAGGCAGAAGTGTTTAGATGGATTGAACATAACGATGAAGTGTTATGAAAACAGTTGTTTTGTTCACTGTTGTTGTTGTCGTCGTCATTGTTGTTGCTGTGTTTGTTTTAGGATTTTCCCTTATACTCATTTCAGCTTGGAAAACATTACAGTTAAATAATACCTCAAATGATAATATCTCATATTCTTTCTTTGTTTTCAAGGACTGGGCCAGAAACAGTGCCACAAGGAATGACCTTGAGAACTCTGTGCTGTATGCTTATTATGGTAAGGAAACTTTGCTGTTTACAGGAATAGTCAGTTTTGAATGTATGCTATGCATAAGAAGTTAAGGGCCATCTCAGTATTTCAGCTTCTGAATCAAAAACATAACATTTCTAGATACTTCATTTCACTTCAGCTAAAGAAAAAGTATATATATTTATTTATTTATTTATGAAATTATATAGATAGATAGATAGATAGATAGATAGATAGATATAGATAGATAGACAGACAAATAGATATACATGTATGTATGTATATGTATATGTGTGTGTGGTGTGTGTGTGTGTGTATACATGTATGTGTGTGTGTGTGTTAACCAGTTGTCAAACAGGATTTCAGTTGCAAATCTGCATGCTGAATGGCTTTGCTTTCACATGTGTGTGCTGCTTGCTATGTGCGGTTGAGGGGTGGGTGTGGGAATACTGGGTTCAAATATTTTATGATTTTGTTACATTGGTGTGAGATGTTTTGTGTTGTCCCCACACATGTGTGTGCAGGTTGTGTGTGTGTATGTGTGCATGTGTACATATATATATGTGTGTGTGTGTGTGTGTGTGTGTGTGTGTGTGTGGTGTGTGTATGTGTGTGTGTGTAACATGATATGATATAGACATGTCTGCAGACCAAGTTCTCTTGCTATTTTGGAAAGGACAAATAACTTGAATCTTGTTTAAATTGTATTGCTGTTTTGCTTTTGTGTCCAGCACTGTATGGTATCATCTGTTTCTGCTTCTTCATCCTCCTGCCTTTCATGTATTTCTTCTATGAAGAGAAGGACGAGAATTCCACATGCAAAACGGTAAGTGTCTGGGGTATCCTTGAAAATGCATTGTGAAATATAGTTTTATGTATCATACTGCTTGCATGTAATATGTATTCATGCGTGTACATAATACACACATGTACAGCACACCTGACACACTTATATACACACACACACACACACACACACACACACACACACACACACACACACACACACACACACACACACACACACACACACACACACACACACACACACACACACACACACACACACACACACACACACACACTCACATGCACCTGCACACTCACATGCACCTGCACACACATTGGGGAACACTGTTTTAACTGAAATATTTCATATCTTACAAAAGATTTCCTAAGACATCTTTACTTTTATTTGTCTTTTTTTTTTTACCTGAAAATGTGGTAAAACATTTAAAATCTAAGTAGGTGGAGTCGCAGTCAAAGGTCACAACATTTCCCTCAAATTGCACAATTTTGATCAAAGTATAAAAAATCACCAAATTTTTAACCTCAAACAGCACAGACATAAAACAAAGACTGTTGGGAAATAGAAAGAAATGAATTTTTTAGATAATATGATTGAAGTGTGTATTTCTGACAGCTTCTTGTTATAAGTAATCCAAAATGGTATGCAAAGCTGAAAAACAAAAATGTTCCTGGCACACTTCCGTATTATACTCCATTCTTCCATAGTTCAGGACCACATGTATTGATTTTTTACTGCTCCACTGGAAAACTGGAATCACAATGTCTGAATCTTTGTCAGGAACTTTGCTTAAATTAGTTTGAGCTTTTTAAATTAAAACCTTTGATTTTGCACACCTGTCTTGGAAACATAATGTAAACATCACCGCTCAGTGACGAGCTAAAACCCAAGCAAACATTGCCTGTATGACTGTGGAATATGTCCTGAAAAAAGCAATCCATGTATGAATGACTGTAGTTTTACTGCCAACACTTATGTTCTGGAAAAGCTACTAAAACCATCAGAAAAAACCTGTATTGGCATCTGAATGCGGTCACAGTTCCAACAGGTATGCGGAGTGTCAGCGTCCTGGTGCCATCAAGACTCCATTGAGTTAAAGGAACAACACATGTATGGTATACAGGGTGTACAAACACAATCATTTCAAAGATGAATGAGGGGAAGGTAGTGTCATCCTGAACATTGTATTCTTGAAGACATCAGCTGCAGTTTTTCACATATGAAGATGTGTAAGCATGATTTTCACACACTTTCAACAGTGTACGTGAACTTGTAACATTATTGTTTTATCTATCTGATAGATCTGCTTTGATTTAAATGAAAATGGAAGTCATGTTTGTAAGTGATTTAATGACTACATGAAGATCGGATCAGCACAAGTGGAAGTAATAATGTATTGTATATGTTTTCAGCGCTGCTGCTCTGCCCTGAAATACCTGATTGTGTTTGTCATCATTGCTGTCATCTTGATGCTGATTGGGTGAGCACTTAGTGGATACCTTTTGGGACTGGTCAGTTGTTAAAGTTCTGGCAGTAATGGAGGATACATTTTTCTTTTTTTTTCTGTTGGTTCACTTGTTGGTCAGTCTTTTGTAATGATGGTGATGGTGTAGGCATTTTTCTTTTTGTCTCTTCTTCTTTGTCTTCATTTCATCATTACCATATTCGATCATGGTGAATTAACTCTGTGTCTTTTCCTGCAGAGCGTTTGTGCCTACCAAATCACCACCCAGTGCCAACAGCACTGACTGGCAGAAGATAGAGGCTCTCTTTGAGGGCCTGAGCAGCAATGGTTAGTATTGCTCTTTTACATTAGTTCTAGTTACTAGTTACAAGTTACAGTAGTACTATGTACTAGTTGCAGTGCCTTCACTTTAAAGCATTGCAGTAAATGATTGGCATAATTGGTCTTCAAGTACCTTTTGTGACAGTGTGTTACTGTGGTGCTCATTAGTACAATACTCAAAGTCAAACTTTGAAAAAAGTGTTTACATGTATTGATAACTGAGTTCTGACTTTTGGGGAAAATAAAGGGTCCGAGGGGGGAAAAGGCAGTCATAGTTTTCATAGTTTACTTTTTGAGTAGAAAAATATATTAAGCATATATTTGTAATGTTGGGGGAAGTTTTATTAATTCTTTAACAGATATTTGATAGCGGTTTGACTGTATCACTTCAGTTTATTACAGGGTTTTTATAATGTCTGTCATTATGTATTTAAATATAACCGTTCTTTTATGATTTATATCCCATAATCATAACTGCATTGGTTGTGTGTAAGATATGTAATATTATGCTTGCTGACAGTTAGTTAGCACACATAGAAACTTAGGGTTTGTGGTTGAATTGCAGACTGAATAACTGTTATGCTATGGTCATGAAATGATTTATTTCGTTTTGTGTTCTACTTCCAATTATTCCAGAAACATGAACAGATTCATGTTTATCTGTGTTATAATTGAAAGGAAATGTTGCTCTTACCCTTGCTGATCATCACTGTATCTGTTTAACTCACTCGCTATGTACGATTATGCCCCTTGCCATTCCCCTGATATGCACCATTTGTATAGGTCATGAGAAAAATTCTCATACAAACAAATGAAAACAGAGAGTTTTGAAATTTGGCAGGTCATATAGTAAACGATTGGTGTACAAAATGCTGAAAGTTCAACTGTCTAACCCTCATGGTTGCTGAGTAATGGTACAAGCAAAATTAGAGAAATTTTCAGGTGAAAAATGTCTGACAAAATACACAGGTCAATACATCAGTTCCTACAGTCACATTTTGAATGAAATTTCATAAAATCCAACATGCACACACTCCACGTGCACTGAAGGAAGAGATTGACTTGAAGAGTGCTGAGAAGTTGAGTATTGTTCAGCCATTTGCTTTTCCGTTGTCTGTTTCGCTGCAGAGACAGTGGGTCATGACTTTTGCACTGTCTACACACCAGCTGCGTAGTACAGTGACCTCATGGCTGAGAATGACCAAAGAATCTATTTCTGGCCATTAGTTTCAGTTAACGGAATTACTGAAAGCCCCGCGAATTTTCAAAAGTCAAGTCGGATTTCTCCGATGCTCGTAGACAAGCGTTGTTGAGAGATGATCTGGAAATCCCGACGCTCGTAGCAAGAGAGTTGAAAGCTTATTTTTGACATATTCGTTCAGTTAATTGTTCATATATGTTATGTTTAAGGTGGAGAAGATGCCATCTCATTTGTCATCAGCGTGTTCAGTCTGATTGGTATGTTGGGCTTTGTGACCTACACGGTA
Source organism: Monoplex corrugatus (assembly GCA_030674185.1). Taxonomy (NCBI): domain Eukaryota; kingdom Metazoa; phylum Mollusca; class Gastropoda; order Littorinimorpha; family Ranellidae; genus Monoplex; species Monoplex corrugatus. The sequence goes on from CM060315.1 coordinate 81,772,213, forward strand.
AGTTAATTTTTGCTCTTTGTGCTTTTGTATGTTTGTGTGTGTGTGTGTGTGTGTGTGTGTGTGTGTGTGTGTGTGTGTGTGTGTGTGTGTGTGTGCGTGTGTGTGGTATCTTATTATTTTCTTTTCTGTCTGTCTGTGTGGGAGTGATTATTTTAGTATGCCTAGTGTGTGTAGGTGAGAAGTGAAACTGTCTTTTCCTGATTTTTCGGCCCTGATTGGCTCCTATCCGGATTTGAGCTAGCTAAATTGTTGTGGGTCATTGAGAAGACTGGCACAGCACAGTCAAGTCTTGTCCACTTTATGGATGCATCATTGAGGCTGTTGCCTAAATTTCCTATTTGATACCATGGGTATCTGTATCTCTCTGGCCTGGTTAATGCCAGGATATTTTAGGAAAGTAAGTTTGAATACAGCATTGTCCTGCAGTTTCAGATTTGAAAAAATGAAATGAAACTCCAAGGCTTCGTCGCTGTCATCCCTATTCTCATCATCATAGCATTTTGAACAAATTGTTTCAGATTCTGTGACTATGTATGACTAGCTTATATGGTGACCTCTCTTTTGGTAGATTTTGAGGTGTGTTGGTGAGCCAAAATGAGTGGTGTGGGGATGGGGAGGGGGGACAGTGACACAGTCTCACCTGTCTCACCTGTTGTTGTCACCGGGTTCGATGTTAGCCGCTGCACACCTGGACATCACCATCTACCTCCAGGCCACTCTGTCTTGACTTTTGTGGATGCTTTCTTGAATATTTAGGCCCCTGATGTTGGTTATGTTCTTGGTGTATGAGATTGGAGGTCTGCCTTTCTTCCTTCTTGCCACTGTTTTTCCTTGAAAGATAGTTGCCATGAGGTCCGTGTTCCTCCTGTTGCATGACACATTATTGGTGCAGAAGTTGAGAGTGAAAAAATGTTATCAAAAGACTGAACTCACTTTTTCCCCCTTTTTGTTTCAAACTCAAAACACCAGTCTTAATGTGTGTGTGTGTGTTTCCTTTTTTGTCGTTTTTGTGCGTTTTGAATGTATGTGTGGTTTTGTTTGTTTGTTTAGGGTGTTGCTTTTTTTATTTCACAGTGTGTTAGAGATCCAAACATTGAAATGTGTTGGTGTTTATTGTTTTGTTTTTATAGAAGATGAGTATGGTACCTTTTTTAAACATATTTTTCATCATGACTGATAGTCCTCATTGTTTTACAGATGTATTTATGTCGTTTGTTTGCTCATTATTCTTAACCACACCTGATCACAGTGATCAGTGTGTTCATTTTTTTCATAGCACATGAAAATCACTAGAATATCATAAGTTAATAAGCTTTTGGTTGTCTGCACTTTTGTATCTACACATTTTATCCCAGAAACTCTGCAAATCAAAGCTGTTTATTTATCAAGAGACAGCACTTTCTGCCAGAAGTTTCTTTTCTTTCTGTATTTTTCTTTTCTGTTCTATCTTTTACACTTTTAAATGGCACTACCATTGTGCTGGTCATTTTGGCATCACCAGACCTACTCATGTCTCTTTCGCTCTCTGCTCATGTCTCTCTCTGTCCTCTCTCTTATCTCTTTGTAGCCTGTAGCTCTCATTCTCCTCTACTTCTGTCCCCCCACCCCCACCCCTCTCCTTATTTTTTTCCCTATTTGTCATATTCCTGATGCATTTTGCTAAGTAGTCATTTCTTATCTCTCGTGCTAATTCCATGTTATGTATTATGTGTCATCAGGCCTATGGCATGTCAGCTCTGCCAATGGAGCTCATGTCAGGAAAGAAAAGTGCCAAGAAAGAACGCTTGTCTGTGCGATCAAAGAGACAGGATGCAGAAAGCCGTCGTCAGGCCATCCGCGACAAGGTAAAAGAAAAAAGACAAACAATTGCTGTACAACAGAACAGGAAAGGAATTATTAACCCCTTCACTGCCTCAGTATAATAGCACATTTGAATAACTGTATGCCAAGGTAAAATTTAGCTTTTTTGGGTAGATTAAATAAAATGGTTACTGCTCACTTATTTCTTGACAGATCTCTCTGATTTTTTGTATGTTTTGTTGTTATGCATTGGTCTACAATGTCCTGTCAAAGTAACTTGATTATGTTGATAATTAGTATAGCAGAAACTGATATAATTATACAAATTTTACCAAAAATAACAGTTTTCGAGTATACACAAACACATTGTGCCAAACAAAATGAGTCAGAACACTCAAAAAGTGGTCTTACTATTTATTCAACATCAGCACTAACACATGACAGTCATATAAATTCCAAGGAATGTTGTTCTTGATTATAATCTGCTCATAATTGGGGGTACTATTTTTTAGGTAAAAAGGGGCATAATCATGCTTTTCATGGTATGTTCACTAACATGGTAGAAAGAAACTCTAGGGAGAGCTAGACAACAGAAGGTCTTCAGAGAAGTAACCCCCTTTAGACAAGTGTTTCGGCCCTGAATTCCTTACACTCTCGGGGGGCCGGGCCACATCCAGGTCATGACTCCTGGATGCCCTTCTGCTGTTGTCTATTTTTTTTTTTTTTCCCACGCCGGGGATCGAACCTGGGCGATTCTGCGCTTCAGAACTGCGGTACGCGGTTTTACCAATGTGCTAACGGGGCACACATCATCTGTAGGGAATTTAATCCTTATGAAGTTCACTTTTTTCGTTCCTCCTTGCCCAGATCCAGCTTGAGCTCCTTTCTGCTGCCTCTGCCATCGCTTTAAGGGCTCTAGTCCTCTTCTTCCCAGAAATGGCGAGTTGTTTCATGAGATCATAAGCGGAGGTGCCCACAAACCCTCTTGCCCCGACCTCTATGGCGAAGATTTTGACCCGCAGACCTGCTTTCTTCAGGGTGCTGGCAAGACCGGCGTATTTTTCGGTCTTGTAGATATGTGCTTCTTCCATTCTGCTTTCGTATGGCACAGTGAGTTCTATCAGGATCACTTGTTTCGAGGAGTCAGAGTGGAGAGCGATGTCTGGTCTCATGCCTGTCTTGCTGATGACATCTGGGTAATTTCTCCACTCTGGGAGGTCTGCTGTACACTCCCAGTCGACTGCTCCATCCAGAAGACCCTTTGGCAATGTGCTGGTTGTCATAGCACTTTCGGGCCAGACCTGTTTCCCTCCTGCTTTGTAGAACGTTGTCATAGCAATTGGTGCGTTTGGGGTCATGGTTTTTTCGCTAACCACATCTGTGATCACTTTCAGAACTTGGTTGTGCCTCCATGTATACCTTCCTTGGGCTAGCGCTACTTTGCAAGAGCTTAGGACATGTTCCACTGTTTGTTTCTTCTGACAGAGCGGACATGCTGGGTCGTCTGCTTTCCCCCATTTCACTAAGTTTGCATTCGAGGGGAGCAGGTCATATACAGATCTGAGGAGGAAGCTTATCCTTAGAGGAGCCATGTGCCACATATCGTTCCAGCTGAGACTTCTTTGGAGTGCACTGTCCCATGTTGTCCATTGCCCCTGTTGACCTTGCTGGACTGCCTTCTGCATTCTTTTGACATCTTCTTCTTCCTTCAACTCCTGTATGATCATGTCTCTTTTTTCCTTCCCTTTGGCTTTGGACCACCACTGCATTTTTGTTGCTCCCAGTCCCTGTCTGTTGGTTTGCGTGTGTCCAATTATTTCTTTGATGCTGAGGTTTCTCTTGGCATTGTTTACAGCCTCTTGGACTTTCCACTTTCTGCCAGTTCTCAGCTTTGGATGAACTGATCTCACGATATTGTCTTCCGATTCCTCCAGCATGCTCAACAGTCTTGCTTTTCCAACTTTGTATTCCTCCACTATGGATTTGAGAGGTAGCTTCAGCATTGCTTGACGACAGTAGAATGCAACATCAGTGAGACCAGGTGGGACACCGAGCCATTTTCTTGTGTATTTGTTGATTTTGGCTTCCATTGCTTTGACTGTGCTGGTGCAAATGTCATAGATTAGCAGTGGCCACAGCAGCTTTGGTATCAGCATGAACTGTAGACACCAGACTTTGTATTTGCCTGGCAGTCCGCAGTTATCTATTTTCTTCAGGCCTTCTTCTGCTGTTTGCTTGGTTTCACATCCCCTTTGTGTGTCTTTCAGGGAGTCATCATACCATCTTCCGAGACTTTTTACTGGCTCTTCTGTGACAGTGGGGATGGCTTGGTTGGCTACCATGAATTTGACTGAATCTGCCACTTTTCCTTTTCGCAGTGAGAGACTTCGGGATTTCTTAGGTTTGAACCTCATTCTTGAAGAGGCCACCAGCTCATCCAGCTGCTTTAAGATTTGGTGTGTCTCTTCCTCATCCGTGGACAAGACTGTTGTGTCATCCATGAAAGCTTTCAGAGGAGGCATCTGGTATCCATCTCCCAGATTCACTGGACCTGAACTCTTCATTGCAGCTTTCAAGATGACTTCCATTGCCAACACGAACAGTATGGGAGAGATTGCACAGCCCATTGCAATGCCCACCTCTAGGTCTATCCAGTCCGTGGTGTATTCTTTGGTAGAGAACCGCATTGAGAACCCTTGGAAATACTTCCTCAGCATTGTTCGGATGTTTTCTGGGATGTGATACATTTCAAGAGCCAGCTGGATCATATCGTGTGGAACTGATCCATATGCATTCGCCAGATCAAGCCAAACTACGTCAATGTTTCTCTTCTCTGTTCTTGCTTTTTGGATGGCATCCCAAATCAACGTGGCATGTTCCAAGCATCCAGGCATTCCTGGTATGCCTCCCTTTTGGACTGACATATCCAGATACTTGTTTTCAGTCAGGTATTTTGTCAATCTTGCTGCCATAACAGAGAAGAAGATTTTCCCCTCGACGTTCAGAAGTGATATTGGCCTGAACTGATTGATGCTGCTGGAGTTCTGCTCCTTCGGAATGTACACTCCTTCAGCTCTCATCCATTGGTCGCTGATCTTCTGGTTCCTCCATGCTGATCGAATCATCTTGTGGAGCCACTCGAGCACTTTTGGGCATTTCTTGTAGAGCAGGTATGGTATTCCGTTTGGTCCAGGTGCTGACATGTATATTACTCATCCATTTATTGAGTTATTTGTTAGATTTTTTGTGGATTTCTTCCTTATACCCTTGTCTACAATTTCACATCATTCTATTTTGATTTTGTTGGTAATGATGATGGTTCACACTAATAATATGTGATAAAACAGTTTTTGTTTTGTTTTCAATTTGAGAGTTTTAGAACAATCCAGTACATAAAAGCCCACTAAACACAGCAAAAATACCTTTTGGTGTTTGCTCAACAACATTACAAACACCTGGGATTCAAACTGTTGTCAATAAATGTCCCTTTGTGTAACAATCTGTATGTTACTGGGGGTACCCCAATTCTACTAGAAAGGGGCATAATTTTACTATTTGGGGTAAGTTCAGTACCTCAATCACTGCTTATTCATTTGTTGACATATGACTTAGATTTTATGGCTTCTCTTTCCTTTTACCCCAAGCTATAATGCTATGTAACAATAGTGTAATTTTATTAGCCATTAGGAAGATGGACAGGGATATAACGGATGGTGGTTTTACAAAAAATAAAAGTTTCTAAAAACATACACATGTTACAACACATAAAACCTGTAAAACACTGACAAAAACTTCTGTTAGTGTTTACTCAACATCACTGTAAGTACACAGTGTGGTCCAAATTGTTATAGTATAATAAATATTGGTAAGTGTTCAAAATAACAACTATGGAAAAAAAAAAGTCTGAAGAAAAAAAATAAACAATTGTCTGATAAAAACAAAGACACCCCCCCACATACACACACACATGGTATCCATTTGTTATCACACAAAACACTGTAGGAACTGTGTTAGTGTTTCTGAACATATTGTAGGCCTACTCACATTACTGCCATGCTGTTCTATAGGAATCCAGCACTTGCGCTTGGACATAATCCTCAGCTTGTCTGCATTTCCTGCTTCATAACTTTAGGGGATGGTGTTCTTTTTTTTTTGTCTGTCCAAATTGTGGTTCAAAGAAACACACAAGGGGATTCATTCTATACTCCACTTGGTCTTCTTTCACTGATGGCACTTGGTCTGGTCACAGCATTCACAAAACAGTGAACACACGCACAGGTGAGGAAAAAAACCCCACTGTAGAATGGAAAACTAAGAAAACAAAAAAGCAGAAGAGAATGAAATGTGTAACTAAGAAAAAACAAAACAAAAAAACAAACAAACAAAAAACAGATTATACTGCTGCCAATATGCAAACTTGGTGTGATAGTCCATGAAACACTGGTCTAAGCACAATCCAGGCTTGGATGGGCAGGAGGGGCAATGGTAGCGGGATTCCTTCCGCACTTTGAGCTTTTTGGTGCAGACCCGACATGGCTTGGTAGGGGCAGCCTTGTTTGGTGTCGGTGGCAGTGGGAACAAAAAGTGGTTTGCACCCATCCTCACCTCGTCATCTGTTTTGCCTTCTTCCACAGCAGGCACCTGGTCTGGCCAAATCCAAGAGATGATGATACTCTCCGTAAAACCTAGGAAAGTTTTACAGGAGTCATCACCTCTTGACTTTTGTAAGATGAAGGCATTGCAGGCTGCAACCTGCAGAAAATGGAAAAACAATTTTTTTGTCCATTTCATTGACTTCCGTGTGCAGTCATATGGATGAAGCAGCTGATCTTGTTTGTCGACTCCACCCATATTCCTGTTGTACTGCGATGAAACGGACGGACGAATGTTGATTCCCCGTCATCCCCGGTCTGGAATCGGTGCCTCAGTGTGGCCGTGCGCAAAGAACAGCAGGTGCACCACTTTTGTGCTGTGGTACTTTGTGGCGATGATCTTGTCACCACAAAGAGCAGCTGATGATCCGGGGTCCAGCTTCACACCACGTAGCTCCTCTGGAATACCCCGGTTCTCCCGGACGGTGCCGCAGGCCAAGGTGTTCCTTTCCAGGAGGTAGAGGTACAGCCTCAGACTACTGTACCAGTTGTCCGTGTAGACATGGTAGCCCTTTTCCAGGAGAGGGGCTACCAGGTACAGCACCATCTTCTCGCTGGTCGAGAGAGTGGGGTTGTCTGCGTTCACAGACTCCAGGACAGGCTGCACCTCGTTGATGGGGTCCTCCTTTCCAGCATACACCTTGAAGCGGTAGCAGTAGCCACCACTTCCCTTGACACCGCCGTCGGACCCACAGCAAAGATAGATTTTTATCCCAAACCGGGCACGTTTCAAGGGTATGTATTGACGAAATATCAATCTACCCTTCCAAAGAAGTAGACTTTCATCAACACACACCGCTTGCCGGGGCTCATACACCTCCTGGAACTTCTCATGCAGATGATCCAGAATGGGACGAATCTTGTAAAGACGGTCATACCCTGGATCACCTGGCACTGGTATGGCTGCATTGTTGTTGAAATGCAGAAATTGAAGAAGAATCTGAAATACAGAATAAACTTTCAAGATAAGTAAGCAGACCCACAACTGGGCACACACACACACACACACACACACACACACACACACATCACACATCACACATCACACACACACACACACACACACACACACACACACACACACACATGTACACATTTACACAAACACACACTAACAGTATTACACACACATGAATATAAAAACACCACACTGGTACCAAAAAAAGTGCTTTTGTGTTTTACAAAATGAACAAACTTGTATGGAAAACTTGCACACAGAAATAAATAATGCTTATGCACACACATGCGTGCACGCACACACACACACACACACATACACACACACACATGTACACATTTACACAAGCACACACTAACAGTATCACACACAAGAAGAATATAAAAACACCACAATGGTACCAAAAAAGTGCTTTTGTGTTTTACAAATTGAACAAACTTGTATGGAAAACTTGCACACAGAAATAAATAATGCTTATGTGCACATGTGCACTCACACACACACACACACACACAGAGTTATTATTTCCCATACTTTAGTAAAAAAAGAAAGAAAAAAAAAAAGAAAAACAGCTACTTGCCTGGAACCGGTTTCTGGTCATGATGGAACTGAAGACTGGAACTCTGTACAGCAGCTTCTTGGACCAGTACAGTTCAATTGAAGGCAAGCGCACAATGCCCATCAGCAGAACCAGGCCCAGAAACTTCCTCATTTCTGCACCATCAACTTTCTCCCACTTGTTGGCCCTTGAAAATTCTGGAAGGTTGGGGTGTGCTTCCAGAAACTGGTCAGCATATAAATTGGTCTGAACAACCAGATGGTTGATCAGGTCAGAAAAAAATAGTTCTATGTAGTCAACTGGCCGAAAATTAGCACAGTTGACTTTCAACCCTGGATTTCCAGGGAAAACAACCCAGGGTTGGGGGGCTGTGCATCAGCTTCTCTCCATTCTCTGATCAGCTCTTGCTGACCACGCCTCACGCCACGCCCCCTGCCGCTTCCACGGGATCCTCGCCCGAGTCGTCCAGAGCCCCATACAGACATGCTCGTACACGTGACCCCCCCCCACGTCGCTCGGAGCGAACAGAGGATCGTCGTCTAGGCACCTCCGGATTTTGGATGGTCACCCTCCGTCTCCCTTCCTCACTAACATCAGGATCGATCTCCGAGGATCGTCGTCATCACCTCGATCACTATCTTCGATAAAAATGAATGGGCAGATTATCGCTTCCCCCAAAACAGGACGATCCTCGAGGTCTTTGCACAGTCCGATCTTGAAATTATCAAACTCAGCCCCAGTATTCAATCGCAATTGAAAACACACCACGTGATGCAGGTTGCACAGGTCCACTTGAAGGGAAACAGGGGGTCTTTCCTTGACCTTAGTAGAAGAGTTGGAAACACTTTACCCGGTCGTCTCCCATTTAGATTTTTCCACTTTCCGTGATGCGGTTACTACGAGACCCACTCGTATACGGGCGTGGTGATTTTTGGTTTTTACTACGAGTGGCACTCGTACCAAGCAGGGAACGGGTTAAAGGTTATAAATTCTGCTTTTTAAATAAATGCTGTTTTTTGATGTCAACAGATAAGAGGTTATCTCTCCTTCCTTTTTTTCTCATCTTCTTTGTCTCTCTCCCTCCTCTGTCTGTCTCTCTCTCTGTCTGAGATTAGTAGATTAGCAATTGCAGATACATTTATTGGCTTATGTATTGATAATTACGCCGTTGGAAAATAAAGTTTCGTTTCATTTCATGAAAGTATAAAAATTCATTTCAATCCAAAAAAAAAATAAAACCTTTCAAGTGATTGAAATTGATTTATCATCATATCAGATTTAGTCCTGTGTGAGGCACAAACAGGACTGTGAATGTTAAAGTTTAACTCTTTGATGATGGGCTACTTCGATCGAAGTAACAACTGAGCTCTCACTGAGGACAGGCTACTTCGATCATAGTAACAGATGGTCTAGGGTATATAACTCCCTCTACTTTTGTTATGCTAATGATTTAGTAGTTTGCCATTGCTTCCCTTGTGGAGGGAACTTCCGTTGAACGCTTCAGCTAAGTTTTGCTGGTTTCTTTGTCTAAAATCGATGGATAAGTTCACTTGCACCCAGTTCTCAGTGATTTCATTGTGGCAGCCCTAGGCCAGCAGGAGAGCTCAGCTGTGGCAAGTGCAGTCACAATAGAGTTAAATGGAAACTTAGTGATTTAGACTTATTGTCGTCCCTTTGTCCTTTTTACCCCATGGCAACCTAGAAGGAAATCATGGTCAGCTCAGGAAGAGTGTGCATTCACAATACAAATTGAAAATCATAATCCAGGGACAGATTATTTAAATATGAGTCTCAGTCTGATATGAGGTGTGATCTAAACAAAATAATCAAATGTGATTTTTTTTTTTAGGCTGTTTGATGCACCTGGCCCAGATTATGGCTATAGTCTTGTCGAAGTGCAGTATCGCAGGTGTCCGTGCCAATCAGAAAAGAGGATATCCAATAGTCATCTTTGGGGATACATTTAGCTCTGATTTCACAGCTTTTGCACGATCCTAGATGCAGTGAAACATTCTTTCAGCAGGCCTGTTCTTCAAGAGAAGGACAATCAGAAGTCACAGGGTTTCAGGTAGGAGATGCAGTATAGATGAGGCAGAACTGGGATCTTTTAGTCCACTATATATGGTCGACTATCATGTTTAATAAAGTCCAACCTACCACATAGTCATTTGTGTACCCTCATGTGGAATCTCAGGCCAAAGTCTGATGCACACAGGCGGCCGCATACTGGGGCACTCAACGGAACGCTCTGCAGAGTTGGTTCTGGCCTTTATTGCTGCACGCTTTTCCACTTGGCTGCTTCATCTTTCATTTTCGTAAGCTTCTGTTCCTTTGCGAATAGCTTGCCCCCATTCAGACCTGTTTGTGGCCATGATTTCCCATTGTTCTTCATCAATGTCACATTTCTGGAGGGATTTTTTCAGGGTGTCTTTGTAGCAAAGCTTTGGTCGTCCTCTTTGTCATTGGCTCACTGCGGTTCACCAAAGAAGAGCTTTAGTAGCCTGTTATCCTGCATGCACATGAGATATCCAGACCATCTTAGCTGAGACTGTGTTAGCAGTGCATCTATGCTTGGCATCTGGGCTTGCAAAAGCGCATTCACATTTGAGTCTCTTGACAAGAGTTATGGCCGTTGTTTTATGGGGACTGATGTTTTCATGAAGAAGAACATTCTGGGTTCTGGTGTTTGGGTGCTGACCACTGATCTCCTGAGGGTGATTTTTGGTGAAACAGTTTTTGCGTAGTAGGTGCCAGTGCCAGTACTGTTAGCAGGCAGAATATCAACAGCAACAGGACCTTGAATTTGAAAAATACTGTAAACAGTCTTTTCCTGCTCAAACCTTTGCTTGCACATTTGGTACCTCTGATCATTTTGGTTTAGTCATGCTTTTATTTCTTCATTTGCTGGCAGTACCATAGGAGGAAACTTACGTCTCATCTCCACTGACTACATCTGTAACACATTTAAGTCCATTTGGTTCAAAATGTTTGAGAAGATCATATGCAGCATGTACCTGTCATTTCTTCAGGTCTTCTGGCTGCTTATGCGGCACCCACTCTGCAGCCAGCTTTCAAAGCTGAAGATCACTGTGTAGAATTCTCTGAACTATGACATGTTAAAGTGAAAACCTTGCTCTTAACTTCTCATATGCAGATGTATGGGTCGTTCTTTACATGTCTGGACACATCAGCCACATTATTTTCTTTTGATGCTCTCTTCAGAAGTTGTTTTGTCAGAATCCCTTTCTTCCCATTTTTGATTTACCACTTCCATCATAAGATTGTTGAATATGAAGTAGTTTTGATCCCTGCAACTTTCTTCAGGTCTGTAGCAAGTTTCATCACATCATCACTCAGCTGCAGAAGTGCAAAGACATGGAACTTTTCAGTGTGCTTGTTGCAAGATTCCATTCTGAAGCACATGGAAATGTTAATGTGTTTTAACATCTTGTCAGCTTATGACTTAGCAGTCTGATGATGTCTCTGAAAGGATAAAGCTTAAAGTCTAAAGGCTTAAATGATATACTGCTTTTATGACCAATGAGACATCTAAAAAAAGCAGTTTGATTGTTTTGTTTGGAGCATATATTGTATATGCTTGAGTCTATATTTTTTTTACATCTTTGTTTATTTCAATCACAAGAAATTGAACAATCATGTCAGCATGAAGATTGTAAAGCTTGGCATTGTTACATCAACAGTACGGCATCACCAGTCGTTCATCAGCACGAGATTATCGGCGTGAACAAAGCCTGGAGGAAGAGGAGCGTCAGCTTGTTCGCCAAGAACGCCACCTTGAAGCAAAGGAGAAGAGCTGGGTTCAGAAGTGTCTGGTGCTTCTTCGACCCTTTGAAATTGTGATTGGCATTGTCTTCTTCCTGTTGGGTCTCCTGATTTTTATCTCCCTGCTTCTGACAAAGTAAGAGATTTGCATGGAATTGGATCTCTGTTGTTATTACTAGAGCTTTGAAAACGGCATGTTTCGGTCTTCTGTTTTTCTTATCTTTGTGTTATGCAAAGTAAGGAATTTTTTTTTATCAAATCAAACCTCTCTTTCAACACTTTGACTCCTGCACCCTGTTCACTAGCATCCTGCTTTGGCAACCATGCTAACAAAGCAAAACCTTAACTCTTTGATTTCCTCAAGGATAAGGGAATCAGAGGGTTCATTTTTTGCAGTTGGTGGATAGAGTGTGGGAGTCAAAGGGTTAATTACCACAACTTTGAAAATGTTCTGGTTGAATTTCTGTTTGCATAGCAGCACTTGGATGATTTTGTTTACTTTGATACAATTGCACAATATGATGGAAGGTCCAGAATCATGGCACATGTTATAAGCTTGCACATAAACCCTGGGCACTGACAAGAAATTGTAATGAAATGTTGTTTATAAGGAAAAAAGGAAAGAATACAGAGTGATGGTTTCATTTCAAATCTGTAAAAAAAAAAAAGTCATGAAAAATCATTTATGAAAAAGAAAGTTATGCATTAAATTTTGTAAAATTCAAGAATGTTAGGAAAATCAGTTATGGATAGTATAATGGACTTTTGTATGGTCAGCGATATATGTCAGTTTATTTACATTGAATTGCACATACATACAGTTAGACACAGTGAAGACAAATGAAAAGTACTGATAAGTTGTGCGCGTGACTGTTTGTTAATTTTGTGGATTAAAGAAACTGTTTTCTGTGTCTGCTTGCATTCAGAAACGAAGGTAATAGGGATTTATCTGTGTATCAAATTTGTTAACATTTATTTCAGATCTTTTGATATGGCAGTGAGTGTATTCATCAGTCAGGTGTGCCTCATAAAAAAGAGTGAACTAAGTGTGTATATGTCTGTGTATTTCCATTGACAGTTGGTGAATGAAAGAAAACTGCTTTTGAGATCCGTGTATTGTATGTGAATAAATGGACAGGAAGGAAGAGAAATGAACACAGTAAACTTGTGAACTATGTACTTTGACTGTTCATCTGCCTGTGTCTGCACATTTGTTTTAGTGCTTGCATGTGTTTACTTGCTTCTGAGTGTATATGTGTGTGTGCTGTTGTATTTCTAGGATTTTCGAGTGCATGGTCATTTCTTTCTTTCCTTTTTATTTCTGTTTTTTTGTTTTTTAATGAAAATGTCTGTGTATATAACAGGTTTGGGTTTCTTTTTTTTACAGTATTGACAAAGCAATGCACAGCCTTGGCTATAAAATCGGATATGCTTTGCCAACTCGTCACCTGCCTAACCCCATTGATATCGTGCTGGTTTTTTGTCAGAAGGTGAGTTATCATTCGAGGAAGAATACATAGATACCTGCAGAGTGAAGTGTTTTAAAAGCATTATTCACACACAACCATACATGTGTTTCAATTAATTCTCTAAAATACTACCATTCATACAAGACCTCACCTTACCTGTGGTACAGTTACCATCTTACAGTAGAATAAAAAGAATTTTGAGGATTTTTTTAACCTTCAGAGTCAACATTAGTGGCCTCTGCTACAGCATTCAGCCTTTTGTGGAGGTATTGAATAATGGAAATTTTCAGATAATTTTGTTTTCAGTTTTTAGGCCCCATTTATTCATCAAATTAATTATCATTGAAGATTTTCTTTTCATTTATTGTTATTGATTATGATCTGCATGATTGTCATGCTGTGTTCCATTTGGAAATAACATTTTACCCTTTCATTCCTTAGACCATGTTACAGCTTTGTACAGGTAACAGGTGGATAAAGGAGGGAGTGAAATAGTTGAATGGAGTGAGGGAATAAAAGGATTAATGTAATGTATCCAAGTTGAAACACAGGAAGCTGGTGGATAGGGTGAGGGAGTCAGAGAGTTAAGTTTTTGCTTTGCTAGCATGGTTGACAATGCAGGATGCTGGTGGACAGGATGCGGAAGTCAAAGGGTTAATCAAACCAAAAACAATTCCCTTTTCAGCTTCATTGATATTGTATATGAGTACTGCTCTTGATTTTAGAATGCTACACTTAGAATGTCAGAATGCTACATTTGTGCATTGTAGGCCATGGCAAATCTTCCTCAAACAAAACACACACATCTTACACGTCGATACATATCACTGCATTCACACAAATATCTAAGGATATACCCCTGACATTGGCTGTTCCGCCAAAAGTTATTACCTGGAGGGTTAAAGAAGTAACAAACCTGAGTACAAATGCATAAACGTGAGTAAGTACACAAAAACATATTAAAAAATTACCACCCAGCAGTTCACATTCCCTTGGAGCTAAGAATGTTATTTATCTACCCAGTTATCATTCCTAGATGGCAGAAACTGTGATATGCTTTTTAGAAAATATACAGATGAATGAATCAGCAAGGCAGAAGATGAGAAAGGAAGATATGGTAGAAAGCAAGGGGGTAAGTCAGAAACAAAAAGAATAACAGAAAAATGAGAAAGGAGGAACTAGCCCAGCATTTCTGGAAAGTGGAAATACTGTTCATGCTAAAAGAGCCCCCAGCATCCTCCCACAGATTAGGGAGAGAGGGGATCCTGTAAGTCATGTCAGTATCAGGTGGCTTATGGAAATATGACAACACCCAGTATACACACTTACCAAACATGGAGTATGCAGACTGTGCAGCAATATGCCGTCTGCACAGTGTAGGCATAGCAACGTGCATGTACACATTTGAGAAAATCAGAATGCTGAAACAACAAACAAACAAATAAAAACACTTTTGAATATATTGTAAATACATAAGTTATTGCATGTTGCCAGGTGTTCCCTCTGGACTACATCCTGATGACGGGTGTGATCGTCTACTTTGTCCTCTGCTCCATGACAGGAGTACGCAACATAGGTATCTGGTTTCTGTGGATAAAGGTTGGTACATGTATATGCTTGTTTGTTTGTTTGTAACTTTTGAAAGACAGGTATAGATTTAGATGATAAGGTCTTGTAATATGACTTAAAAGGTTGCTGCTTTGATGTCATCACTGATGTTACGCTTATGATTTGAGATTGCCTTTTTGATATCTTGATTCTTACAACTTGCTGCTCTTCATAGATATGCAAAATGTCTACAACCACAAAGGAAATAACATCTTCATAGTTATACCCTTTGTTCTGGTGTGTAGGAATTCTTTAGAAAAATGGGAACTTGTTAACCCATTCAGAGTGCCTTAAAATGGTTTGTCATGAAAGACAGACATTCACTGTTTAGGCAATTTCAAAAAAACAAAATTCTACCAACAAACCACTTCAGACATGGGTACAAATTTATATAGTGTTAGCAAGGTCAGAGTTACAACAGTCCAAATAACAGTAGAAAAGCATACACACTAACTTGCTTGAAAAAAACCGCACTCCAGTGCCCGTGCCAAAATTGAAATAAAAAAAATTTCTTGAGCCCATGTGAGTGTAGGATGATCTGATACAATTTCTGCATTAATTTCACCTTCAAAATTATTGTTTGCGGGCAAAAATTCTTGATCTGATTCAAGAAAAGATTATGCTTTGCCATGATCCAGTGGCACTAGGGGTGCCAGCGACTCCATAAGGCCCAGTAGGGAGGCCAGCTTCCTTGCTGGCGCTTGGAGTTGGGGGAGCAGTTGGGCTAAGAGGCCCTGAAGGCGCAGTAAGCGCTGGGGAGACGGGGTGACCCTCCACTTGGAGGTGTCGAAGGACATGCCCAGGAACTGGAATTGTTTGGAGGGAGTTAGGTCCGACTTCTCCTCGTTGCAGACAAAGCCCAGGTTGTGACAGAGTTGCAGGACCTGGGATGCTTGTTGCGCACACTGTTCTTTGGAGGAGGCGAGTAGAAGCCAATCGTCTAGATAGGCCTTGAGGCGGATGCCCTTCTCCCGAACATGCATGCAGAGTTCCCTCGCCACCTTCGTGAAGAGCCAAGGGGCGGGTGCCAGACCGAAGGGCAGTGCCCTGAATTGGAAGATCCGGTTCCTCCAGACGAATCTGAGGTACTTCCTGTTCCTGGGGTGAATGAGGAGATGGAAGTATGCATCCTTGAGGTCGATGGATATCCCCCAGTCGCCCGGGTGCAAGGCCTCGCGGATGGACATAGGGGTCTCCATACGGAAATGGAGGACGTGGAGGAACCGGTTTAGGGAGGAGAGGTCCAGGACGGGCCTCCAGCCCCCCGAAGTTTTGGGGACCACAAAGATGCGTCCATAGAATCCCGGGGACGCAGCGAAGGAAACTTCCTCCGTAGCCCCCTTGGCTAACATCGAAAGAACCTCCTGATCCAGGGCCTGCGAGGCCGAGCGATCTTGAGGAAGTGCGAAAGCAGGGGGAGAGAGCGTGAGAGGAGCCTTCCTTGGGCCCCAAGGAAGGCGGAACCCCGACCTGATCACCCGCAGGGCCCACGGGCTGGCGGGCAGCCTCTCCCACGCGTCGATGTGTCTGGAGAGACTGCCCACAGGATCGCCCGTGGGGGGTGATGGCCTCAGGCCGGGGGTGAGTCATTGGGGGTTGGCCGGCTGAGAGGGAGCCGGCCTGCGGGCCTTAGGCCGGGCCACCGGCCTGCCCGAATGCTGTTGCGGTCTCCTGTGCCCTTGGGGCCTGGGATCGGCCCGAAACTTGGTGTGGGTGGGCCTGTTTGGCGGGTAGGCCGCTGGAGCCGGGCGCTTCACGGCAGGGCGAGAGGGCCTCGAATGGAGGGCGAGGTCCCTTTTTATGTCCGCCTGGTGCTTCAGGACGGCCTGAACATGGTTCCCGAAGAGGGAGCCCGGCTGGACGGGCACCGCGCGCAAGGAGGCCCTTGCCGACGGTGAGGTGGCAACCGAGGATGCCGCGAGAATGGCATCCCGCCTCGCCATGACGGCGTTCAGATACGTGCGTGCTTGCGATTCGGCCACGGATCTGAGCCCCTGCGCCATGGCCTGGATAAAGGCCACGATGGTTGCCTGGTCAGGCGCCTGGCGGAGCGTGAAGGACTGCTGGTTGGGGTCCTTCAGGGCTTCCCCTAGGCCGCCCAAGAATGAGTCCAGGGCGGAGGTTGCCACCAGCCCCCGTCTCGCGTTCTCCTCCCATTCCGTCAAGCATTTCTCCGTGATGGAGATATGCTGCGGCTGGGCCCGAGAGCGATCGTTCACAAGGAGGAGGTTCTCCTGTGTGAGCGAGAGGGGAGCGTCAGGGATAGGCCCATGGGCCATGAAGGGCTTCCGCTGGAAGGGGAGCGGTGCCGGCTTCAGGAATTTCCTGAAGGGCAAGGCTCCCGGGAAGTCAGGCACAGATCCTGGAACGAAATCTTGTGCCTCTTTCCCCCTGGCGGTGTCCTGGGCTTGCCTGAGGCAGTCAGCCACCATGAGGTAGGGTGAGCGCTGAAAAGGCGCTCGGCCGAGCCAAGCTTGGGAGCCTTGGGCTCTGGCACAGTGGACACCGCCTCCGGTGTGAGTTGTGCCATCCGGTCCATGGCATCCTGGAAGCAGAATGCCATGTGGGCAGGGGCCTCATCCTCTGAGGCCGAGTCCGAGTCCTCTGGCCCGCCTATGGAGGGGGCGAGAGTCTGCGGAGAGTCTGACCGGGGTGCCACGGTTGTGGGACCCGGGTCAGAGCCCCCAGGAGGCAGCCCCGGTGTTGTGTCCAACACGGGTGGTGCCGGGGGGGCTGGGCAGGGTGAGTCCTGCGCTGGTGGGGCGCCGGGCATAAAGCCGGGCCACCACGTGCATCCCGTGGCCGAGGCCGGGGGAAATCCCAAGGATGGGTGCCACGGTACCATGTGCGGTGCCATGGGATGCGGCATGGGCTGAGCCCAAGGGGCATCAGGACCCTGACCCCATGAAGGGTAGGGCCTGGCCCGGTCCCCAGTGCCCAAAGGGCCAGCCTGCTGGGGGCGGCTAGGCATGTGCCAAGGCGCCCAAGTGCTCTGTCCGGAATGGGACAGAGAGGTTGTGGCGGGTGCAGCAGCAGGCTGTGGGGGAGGAAGGGAGACAACCGGGGCGGATCGACGATCTGACGCCCGTAAGGGTGGGGTTGTCTCCCTTGGCCCACCTGGCGAACCAGGGGGTGTCCCGCCTGGCGAACCAGGGGGTGAGCCGGTTCCGTTCACATTACGGTCCATCTTGCCTCCCGAAGGAGACCCATGCCCAATGCGCCCATCAGCCATGGAGGCTGAAACAGTACCAGCAGAACCGGAGTTAAGCTGTACGAAGGGGGCGAGCACAGAATCGACAGAACCGGAGTTGAGTTGATCACCGTGCCGGGCAGTGTGAGGGCCGTAAAATGACGAAAATTCAACTGAGCCGGAGCTGAGTTGAGGGCTCGTGGTCACCGCAACCGAACCGTAGCTGGGTTGCGATGACTTGTCGATAGTGTGAAAGAGAGAAGACGTAAAAGGGAGAGACGAAGTTGAAGAGAGAGCGGTTTGTGCACCGGTGGAACCACCCCTTTGTGGGTTTGAGAATTCGGCGGACGAAATCTTCTTAACCCTCGCTTTGCCACCCAATCGCTTCACATAAGTTTCTCCCTTAAACGACAACATAGGCAAGACACAAAAACAACAACGACAATCGATCGATCGCGTAGCGAAATCAAAAAATACTTAGCTGCTCAGAGCATACGAGGCGAGCTGGAAGATGGCTGCCGAGAAAAGAGGAAGAGCACCTGCGCATGCGCAAGACGTAGACACTCTCAGAGTTACTGTCCCTTCGGACTTTATTGTTACGAGGCAGAATTGGCAAACCGCTGCCGCTTATTGCATTTGTGAGCCACGGTAAGTATGTTAGATTAAACGTAATTTTAGAAGGAAAATTTCCTTTTTCCTGAAAGTTACCTGGAAAAATCCAGAAGTATCTCTATAATTGAACCATGATCTAGGGCAGAGAACAAATTTGACTGAAATGATTCCTGTATTTGACTGTGGTTACTTCCCATCATCTGCATGACAGTAAACATCACAAATAAAAAGTAATTGTGTATGCATCAGGAGATGCATATCTTCATGAATAGTGAGATCAGAATGGGCATCAGGTGATGCACTTTGCGGTTGAGTTAATATATGTTATCCATGGCTTTTGTTGGTTTGTTGAAGGCAGATGAATTAGGATAGAAAGATGAGAGGAACTGGTTGAATTTTTTGTTGATCTAAATGCTCAAGATAAAAAAAGAAAGAAGTGATAATTGCATTTTCTGCATGCTGGTCACACAGTAAGATGATTTTGTCAATTTAGCATTGCTGTTGCTCCCCAGTATATGAATTGTTATGTGTGATTTGTTCATTCCTCTTTTTATGCTCCTGACTTTCAGTCTGATTGTCTTTTCTGTCACTTTCTTTGTTTCTACCTTGTTCCTTTGCTTCTGTCATTTCTGCCTGTCATTTTCTGCCTTGCTGATCCATGGTTTGATAAAGTTTTAGGTACTTTTTTCTTTGGATTGATAATTGGGTACATGTACTAAGTGCATTTCTGGCTCCTGGGAAGTGAGATATGCAGAAGCAATTTTAGGTAATTTAGACCCATCCTTAGATATGTTTTAGTGTCCTTAGTTATGCTTAAATTTGTATTTAGGTATTTGTTTTAAATCCCCTGTGCGAGAAATTGGACAGAGTGGTCAGTGCCAGGGGCATCTTCTTAGATCATATGCTGGAATGCATTGATATGTGTACTTAATTTTCTGTTCCTTTTTTTTCTGTTGATGCACTGTATGTGCATTGAAATGGTTGATATGGCTGTGCGCAGTCACCTGGGCTTTAAGCAACAATAAGAATAAGTCTGATTCTCGGCTCAGGTCTGGTTCAAGACAAACTGTGGATGTGGTCTCCAGCCCTCTTTGCTGTAAACAGGTGGATACCTAACCCTGTTCAGAGTTGGAGAAGTTAAAGCAACAAGATGGAGGAGGTGTGCTGGCAATGAGAAAAGCTGAGGTCTCTACCTCCTCAGTCCCCTACGAGTTCATGGTTATTGGACAACTGTTCCCTTTTTACATCTGTGTACTTCATTTTGTATTGACTAGTGGTATTGTTTCTTGTGTCAGATGTACAAAGTGCGGCCCAGACGCACGGTTCCCCAGGGCCTGCTGATGTTCTGCATGATTCTTATGTTCCTGGTGATGGCCATCAACATTGTGCTGTATGAACTCACTCCACAGTATTCGTCCTTTGGCTCCCAGCACTATCTGGTATGAAATAGTTTGCAGACTGTGTGGAGGGAACAAAATCATTAGATATTTTTTTGATTTGAAGAAAATAAATACAAGGAATGTGAAAGATAACGAAAGAAAAATAACAGCAAAGTAGTAGATTACTTGCTGTGTAAAAAGAAGAGTTATGTACATGCGTACATGTTGCATGCATACACACACACACACATTCACACACACATACATACACTCACACTCACACACACTCACTCACACACGCACACACAGAGACAGACACACACACACACACATTCTCTCTCTCTCTTTCTCTCTCTCTCTCTCTCTCCTCTCTCTCTCTCTCTCTCTCTCTCTCTCTCTCTCTCTCTCTCTCTCTCTCTCTCTCTGTTTTGCTTGTTACATGGTGTTTGGGTAGATATCGGAACCCAGTTTGTCTGACTGTTGAACCTTTCTTTCAATACAAAAGATTGGAATGTATTTGCCACACATTACATTTAAGTGTTCAGCAGGCTGTTTCTTGAAATATGATTATTGAGACTTTATTTAGATTATGATGTGAAGCAAGGAAACCAGGTATAATCTTTCTCTTTAGTCATTCTCTGGTTTGTTTCATAGCAACCAGAGAGCAGTACATGTCTGTGACAAAAATGTATTTTCAAGATTTTCTCAGCTGCGCTTGAATAGATGTATGGATTAAAGAGTGGATTGTTGGAGGTGATAGTGCCATGGTCAGTGTCACAAGGACCAAAAACATGCCTAAAATCAGCACTTTTTGAAAAAGGTTTGTGAACATCACTTTTTCAGGAACTTGTAAGAGTATTGTAATTGTGTTGTGCAATGTGGGATCAAAATAGTACCAACACCCAAGGACATGCATTGGAAGAACTGCTGTGTGGTATCCAGCTCAACCCACTTATGACACAACCTGACCAACTCGTATTGGTGCCCAACAATGAGAAATGGACAGCACCATTGATACAGCTTTCATTTCTCCTAAACTAACAACACTGATAAGTACAGAAACAGTGTACCCACATGGTAATGACCATGTACCAGTTGTATATAGCAAAACATAATTTGTAAAACATTTATCATCAGTAAGCTCAATAAATAGACCAGGAAACCCATTTTGGAATAACAAACTATTAAAACAAAAGTGAAAATGAAAAGCCTTCAGATTAGAAAACAACCTCCTTGGTGTAACCATGACATGGAATGCCTTGCTGTAAATGTTCGGCAGCAACACAGAAGAAGGCAACATTCAGATCATGATAGTGTGAGGAAAAAAACAGGTGATATTAATGTCATGGACAGACAAAAACAGGGACAGAAAAAATATAAAAACTGGAGCGCTTCAGAACATTTATTCAGGAAGCAAAGGACAATAAATGGAAACAGTTTTGTGAAAGAGTCAGTGCTGATGAAACAAACACAGTTCTGGCAATTCTCTTAACAGATGAAGGAAAAACCACAAACACTACAGTCCCTGATATCACAAACACAGAGGAAACCACATAAGAACAAATGAAGAGAAAGGTCACACTCTCCAGACATGATTCAGTATTCAGACATTAAAACGTTGTGACTTGTCTGAAAATTTCAAGATTAAATTGTATGCTCACTATCAGTTTGAGAAAGTTCATTTTCCTGAAGTCAGTATGCATAGCTTCTCGAAAGCTTTAAACCAGACCAGGAAAGGATCATTGCAGATTAAAGAGAAATCACATTCTAACTACGCAAAATGTAATTTGAAATTTGATGGAAAGCATTCTACCAGAAATAGCCAGAGATCTAGGAGACAGAAAAATATTTCCTCCAGATTAAGGTGGGTTTAGAACACAAAATTGTAGTTGGAGCAAGAATTTCTAATAGTTCTTTCATTAAAAGGGAGATTGTTAAAATTATGCCATGACCTTGTTGTTTTCTGTTCATCTTGGCAGCTGTAAACATAACTTTATCAGACTATAGCATTTTCACACATAAGGTAACATTTGTGTGAACTTGAGACTAGAAAGTTACTACTTATCTCCATTGACACTGTTATTCATGCATATGATTGATGGTTTTTGTTTTACCTTCACTGTCCAGACAAATGTGACAGGAGCAGGCAATGTAACCAAAATGTCTCTGGAGCCCTGCACTACGGAAGCTTCTGCAGGTAACATGACTTATCATTTCCACAGTATATTATAAATTATTTCTTTTCCATCTACAAGTGACATGTATCTTTCTGTGTTGGGAAGACTGTGTAATTTATCACTGTGACTTACTCATTAGTGTTTCTCAGTGACATTTAGCAGAATCTCGACATTTGCATGATAATGCATTTAGGGACAGTCTTTTGCTGAAGAGATAGTTGTATGAAGGACATTACTTATCTTTACTGTCAGCCAGGTATGTTTATGTTGACTATTGTTGAGCACTGTGTCATATTGCAGTAGTTTATAATATCCAGTTTTGATCTCCAACAGATGAGTGCACAATCACTCGCATGGCTCTGCTTCTGACTCGCTTCTTCTACAAGATGTGGTTCTTTGGCGCTGCCTACTACTTCCTGACTTGGGCTTTCCTTGGAGTGAGTACTATATTATTTCATAGTTCTCTTATTTTCTTTGGGTAAAGCATTATGAAGTCCATTTTCAACCAATTAGAGGTTGAAATGAATGAAGGAGAATAAAGCTCTTTCTTAA
This sequence comes from Monoplex corrugatus, assembly GCA_030674185.1. Lineage (NCBI taxonomy): Eukaryota > Metazoa > Mollusca > Gastropoda > Littorinimorpha > Ranellidae > Monoplex > Monoplex corrugatus. The sequence continues at coordinate 81,794,952 of CM060315.1, forward strand.
CTTTTGCCATGCCTGTCTGACTGTTTTCAGTCAGTGATTGTAAGTGAGTCCTACGTTCCAGCCAGTTAAACTTGCATATGGGGTCCCCAGAGCTATGTACTTGAGCCAGTCCTCTTCACACTCTACACCTTGCCACTTGCCAAGGTCATCAGTCAGCACAACATTAAATACTGTTTCTATGTGCTTATGACTTCCAGCTCTACAACAGTGCGTCTCCTGAAAATCTTTCAGGTTTTCTTTCCAAAGCTTCTTACTGTTATGTTGAGATCCAGAACTGGGTGATACAGAATAAGCTACAATTGAATGGAAGTAAGACTGAAGCAATGCTCATTGGCACCAAACACAAGCTTTCCACTGTAAAAAAAAATGTATCCAATTAGAGGACGCTTTTGTACTTTTTGGTTCAGTCAAGAACCTTGCCTTGTTCTTGATCCTCATCTCGCTGTGCAGAAATTATCACCCAAACCTATCTTTGTGACTACCTCCAAATGTCCCCCTGTGGGGATGCTGGGGGCTTTTTCAGTATAAATAGTGTCCCCACCTTCTGGAAATTCTGTGCTAGAAATACCTCTCTTCTGTCACTTTGTTTCTGCCTTGTTCCTTTGCTTTCTGTCATTTCTTCTAGTCATTTTCTGCTTTGATGGTTCCTTCACCTGTATGTGTTCGATAAAGTCTTACGTACTTTTTCTTTGGATTGATAATTGGGTACATGTATTCAGTGCAATTTTGGGTCTAGGGAGGTGAAATTTGCAGAAGCAGTTTTAGGTAATTTATGCCCATTTTTAATGTATGTTTTAGTGTCCTTAGGTATGCTTGAATTTGTAGTCAGGTGTGTTTTGAAATTCCCAGTGTGATAAATTGGACGGAGTGGTCAGTGCCGGGGGCATGTCCTTAGATTATGCATGCGAATGCATTGGCATATGTACTTAATTTTCTTTTCCTTTTTTGTTCCTGTTGAAGTTTTGTATGTTTGAAGCAGTTATAGCCCTGATATGACTCTGCGCAGTTAGCTGGACTTTAAACAACAACAACAAAAAGACATGAGTAGATCAGGTTTCATCATGGTATCTCTGTGTGCAGTTGGTGCTGATTGGTTTCATTGTGGCCTTGGTGCGTGGTCGTCGCTCAGCTATCCATGGCGAAGTGGACAGTGACGACTTTGAGGAAAGTGATGACGAGTTGATTCATGCTTAAATGACTGCAGTTTGTCTCTGGATCAGTGCAGTTTGAGAGTGACGATGAATACAGTCATACTCAAGAGTTTGTCTGAAGATCAAATAATTTGGACAGTGATGATAAAATATTCACTCTGAAAGAGGTTACCGCTGGTTCAGACAGTTTTAAGGAGTGAGTGATAATGAGATGATTCATCCTGAGAGATTGTCTTTTGTTTTTATTTGTAATCGGTGCACAGGTCATGTTTATGTTGGTTTAAAGATAGGTGACACATTATCGTGGGTGTGTGTGTGTGTGTGTGTGGGTATATATAGGGTCAAAAGGTGCTTTGCAGTGACTTTCCTAGTTCAAATCACTGCAACTAATTTTCTTGCCTTTGCACAGCCTGAACAATCCTAGATATTGAGCTTTAAGTATCAAATCAAATAGTAGACATGAATTCATGGAGGTTGAACAAATCATTTATTATCCAGTCAAGTTTATATTTACACTTTACTCAAATTTCATCCTTCCTTTTACAGATAGGTGTAGTAGGCTGAGAATAAAGTTTGGTTTTAAACCAATGATTGTACCTATGTATGTATTTTTTAGTTTCTTATCAAGGTTACTCACTAGTTTATAATTTCATTTGGGTTTTTTGCCTAATGTTTTCATATATTAAGCAATATTAAAATGTCAGTGTAAGGTTTCATTCGTGACACTTCTGTGTCACAGGCCTACAGTTCTTTGATCAATCACAGTGGAAAAAATTATTAAAAACTGCAGTGAGAGCTTTTCATATTTTATGCATAAAACTGTCTGAATAGAACTCATCAGCATTGCAATCAAATGGATACTTTGAAAAATATTTGAGTTTTTAACGTTCGTGTGACACCTGTCATGGATGAAACTATGTCCTATAAAGTATGAGCTACTGCTTCTGGAAAAGCCAAATGATTTGTTCAACCACCATGAATTCATGTCTGCTATTTGATTTGACATTTAAAGCTCAATATCTAGGATTGTTCAGGCTGTGCAAAGGCAAGAAAATTAGTTGCAGTGATTTGAACTAGGAAAGTCACCACAAAGCACCTTTTGACTCTGGCTCATATATATATCCGTGGCACTCATACAAGGTTAAGTAGTGTATTTCTTTTGTGTTTCTTCATGATCTCATTCAATATTTCCGTTATTTAACATAAGCCCACAATCTCCTTTCTAATCATGTTTGTCTTCTCCACCTTCTTCCTATGCTGGCATTTTGTTTGTGTTTGTTTTGTTTTTTAGGCTGTTTATATGACTTATTTATTGCTCTCTTCCATGTCTGAAATAAATGGAATTTTCTAGTTTTTCTTTGGTTGGTAATGATGATAATTTAGCTGCATGCAGTTAAAAGTCATGTCGCTCTTTTTGGAAAAGATCAAATCAGGATTCCAAGTTTGTAGCTTATATAGAAAAAGAAAGAAACTGTATAGACGGTATGGATTAGTTATCTTTCATATTAACAATCTAGAAATAGAAAATACAGAAGAAGAAAAAAAAATTGAAATGAATATCACAGTGTACAAAGGGTATGGATTTCGTATCTCATCTTCCTTGTCAACAATCTAGAAGTAGGAAATTCAGAAGAAAAAAATGAGATGAATATCATGACGGGACAGTCATCCACATCTTTCAGATTTCATTGCACCCTTCCAACCATTACCAATACCCCTTGTCTATTTTTCATCATCATCATCATGTACCTTGCTGAATGGCATTTGCAGTCATGTCCTTCCATGTGAATCGTATCTTTTGTTGGTGCACGTATATCTTTTATCGTTCTGTTCTGTTTTTCTCTACTTGTAATGTTGATTTCTGTTTTCCTTGTTAGCTGTACTAGTGTCTTTTGATCTTTTTCAGATTTATGGTATTGACTTTAATTTTCAAAATAAGCAGCAAGAAGTTCTGGGGAGAGCTGTACAGTGGAAGGTTCTCAGAGAAGAACCCCCTCAAGCAATAGTCTCAGCCCTAAGCTCCTTGGTGTACTTGTTCAGTTTCAGGTTTATGTTTTTAAACTTTTTGTATTCAAAATAATTGTATCCATGCATGCACATATGGCTGCCTTTTTATGATGATACTGTAACTGTGATTTATTCTTGTCTTACTTCGTTTGTTGTAAAACAGCACTGCGTTGTGGTATGTACACATGTATGAATAATTCTTAAAAAGATAGCAGAATTTTGTTGTTTGTTTCATGCTGCAATTGTGTTACTGTGAAATCTTGTAAATTGATAGGTCTTTTCTGTATCCCATACTGTTTTGGTTTGTTTGTTTGTTTGTTTTAATGCGGTTTCATCTTTACAAGTTTCAGAAGCATTTGGACTTGCACTGATTGTCTGCTTGCTACTATCTGTATTTTGGCACTTCTGCAAAACACTTAATGGTGGATACAAGTCTCTCCCTCTTTCTCTGTCTTTCATGCACACATACACATACACACACACACACTCACACTCTCTCTCACACACACACACACTCACACTCACTCTCTCTCTCTCACACACACACACACAACACACACACACACTCACACTCACTCTCTCTCTCACACACACACACACACGCACACACACACACCTCTCTCTCCACACACACACACACACACACACACACACACACACACCTCACACACACATACACACACACACACACACATCACACACACACACACATCACACACACACACACACACACACACACACACATATGTCTAGAGGATGACAAACACTAATAATAAATATTAATAAATATTGAAAAATAGTTTCCGCTTCTAAGTGTTTGCTGTTTTGTTTTGCGTGTATGTTCTAGGAAAATGTTCTGTCATTTATAGAAGTCATAAATGTTTTTATCCAAATCTATATTGCCACTTCGAGTGCACTGCTTTTCAGTGTGATGAGACTTGAATGTAGAGAGACGTAGGCTCACCACAAAGGTGTGTACATACTAACAAATACTGGTTTGGTCCACTTGGTCACTTACCGTGTCTGTCCTGTTGTCATTGATGGATTGATATTCATCATATCCCTTTGACTCCCAGATCCTATCCACCAACTGCAAAAACTTAACGCTTTGACGCCCTCACCCTTCTTGCAGGAAGCTGGTAGACAGGGTGAGGAGTCAGAGGGTTAAGTTTTTGCTTTGCAAGTGTTGTTGACAATGAAGGATGCTGGTGGACAGGCTGCGAGAGTCAAAGGGATATATAGGCCACAGGTCTGGTCTGGTGGGAAGTTATGAAAGTTTGAATGATATGACTGATAATTTGCGTCATGGCAACTGGACATGTTTTCAGGTGGATTTTATTCTGTTGGAGGGGCATTTGTATGGCCAAGCAGGCATATCGCAGTTGTGCATGTGTGGTGTATATTGATCAGTGTTCAAGGTAACGATTTCCTGAAACACATCACCAGACGCAGGAAAAAGAGATCCTTGGGATGGTATGGGCTTTTGTATCTTCTTAACCCTTTGACTCCCACACCCTGCCCACCAGCATCCTGCTTTGTCAACCATGTTTCAAAGCAAAAACTTTAACCTTGGACTTCCTCACTCTGTCCACCAGCTTCCTGCAGGAAGCTGGTGGATAGGGTGAGGGAGTCCAAGGGTTAAGTTTTTGCAGCTGATGGATAGGGTGCGGGAGTCAAAGGGTTAATTTTTTGCTGGGTACTAGTGTGTATTATCAGTCATCATTCAGATCACTCATGTTTATGTCTGTCATCAGACAGACACTAAAATGAGATAAACAAGTTTGAAGTAAGGAACAACAACTTGTGATATACTGCCTTGGCAGAGAAAAATGTATGTGCTGTTTGAAAGAAATGCAGTAAATTTTGACATGGACAGATAAGTAGCTATGTATTACTTGCTCGGTGTTTTTTTGCCACTCCTTTTTGAAATAAAATAAATGGTACTGTATGTTTTGGATTTCTGTCCTTTGGCATTAGTCACAGATTGGTTCTTTCTCTCTCTCTCTCTCTCTCTCTCTCTCTCTCTCTCTCTCTCTCTCTCTCTCTCTCTCTCTCTCTCCGCCCCCCCCCCCTCTTTCTCTCTGCATGCATTGACACACAACATGATATATAAATGGATGCATGCAAAGTGCTAAGTATGGCAGGCATACATTGCACTCGCATGAAAGAATACACAAAATTCAAAAGTGAAAGATTCATTTTTTTAAAACATTTTCAACATTGTTCAACAAGCATTATTGATGTCTTGCTGGATAAAATGCTAGTTCTTATATTCATTTACTTCATGAACTAATACATGTTTTATCGGAGACTACTATGTATTCAAATGGACAGATAGAAGAACTAATGAAAGTGTCCTGGAAGAACTTGATATCATCAGAAAACTACTAGCAGACATCAACAAGAGAAGACTAAAATACATTGGCCATGTGTCATGCAGCAAGAACATGGACCTCATGGCAAACATCTTTCAAGGAAAAACAGTGGCAAAAAGGAAGAAAGGCAGATCTCCAATCTCATACACTGAGAACAACCAACATCAGTGGCCTAAATATTCAAGAAAGTGTCCACAAAAGTCAAGACAGAGCGGCATGGAGGGAGATGATGGTGACAAAGTGTGCAGCGGCCAACACCCAGTGATGCCGACTGGTGAGACAGGTGAGACATGTACTAATGTACATTGACTGCTGATCAAAGATAGCACATACACACACACACACATACACACACACACACATATATATGTATATGTATATACAGTACATTAAAAATCGCAAATGATGACAGTACCATCTACTGATGAAATGATCTTATACTTCTGACATCAGTGTTTGTATCAAATCACACAATAGTCTGTGTGTGTGCACTTGCAGGCTTGTGCATAATTAAGTCTGTACCTTAAAACTAGTAGAAATCCAGAGTTAAGAGAAGTCACATGCTTTAAGATGATTGGATGATTAATCCATTCCCTTTCATGCATACTCCCCAAAAAAGACGGAAGATCTAGAAAAGTTCCCACTCTTTCCTAGATGTTCAAACGCTAGTGTGAACACAGCAATATTTTTTACTAGGAACTTAACAGACAATGAAGAAATCTTGACATCGTTGAAAGAGATGCTGAAACATAATTCAGTGTCCATTAAGAAGAATTCATTCGACACAGATCCATTCCCTTTCATGCATACTCCCGAAAAAGACAGAAGATGTAGAAAAGTTCCCACACTTTTCTGGATCTTCAAACACTAGTATGAACACAGCAATATATATGACTAGGAACTTAGCTGACAATGAAGTAATCTTGATTTTTGTTAAATGAGATGTTGAAACATAATTCAGTGTCCATGCTGAAGAGTTCATTTGACACAGGCCTGATTCCAGGCTGTTTTTCTGCTTTAGATTCTGCTTTCATAATTGTGAAATCCAAAACAAGTGTTACTGTCCGCGTTCAAGCAAACAGGAACCAGAAGAAGAAAAAACATGAAAAAAATCAGAACGCGTATTAAATGTGCAATCTGATTCTTTTTTCGTGTTTTTGTTTCTGGTTCATAGTTCTGATCATTCAAATATTTCTGGGTGTTCTTTGAAGTTCTTCAGCATTATTCAGTTTGAAAGATGCTTTCAGTTACACATGCATGCTTAAATATGTATTCAGATATGTTTTTTAAATTCCCTGTGCGACAAATTGGACGGAGTGGTCAACGCCGGGGGCATGTCCGTAGATTATGTGCTCGAATGCGTTGATATGTGTACTTCATTTTCTTTTCTTTTTTTTTTCTTGTTGAAGTTTTGTATGTTTTGAAGTGGTTATAGCCCTGCTATGGCTCTACACAGTCAGTGGGCTTTAAACAACAATAACAATAGCTGACGGATATGACTGTCAAGTACTTAGGGCACTGGTCTTCCAACAGGAGGGTATGGTTTTGATCCTGCTTGGCTACTGCCCAGTGTGTAAAGAGTGGAGAGTTTTTCCCATCTCCCAGATCAACATATGTACAGAACAATTAGTGCCTGAACCCCTTTCTTATGTATACACATGCTGAGCATCAAATATGCACATTCAAGACCTTGTAAGCCATGTCATTGAGGTATTCTGTATATTTTGAAGCGGTTATAACCCTGATATGGCTCTATGCAGTCGGCTGGGCTTTAAACAATAATAACCATAACAATAACCATGGTTTACTGGAACACAGGCAGGCACCCTTTGAAAATGGAGTGTGACTGCCATAATGGTGGGGTAACAAAATTGAAACAGTGAAAAAGCAAAACTTAACCATACATAGAAAGTTCACTTGCATAGTCCATTGCACATGGAAATGGCAGCCCACCAACACACATACAAAAAAAAACACAAAACAAACAGTAAATAAAAACCACACAGCTTAAAATGCCCATAATTATTCTTCTGCCTAATACCTCAGTTAAGAACATGACAGTTTACGCTTCAAGTAAATGGCTGTTCCCAGATGCAGAGAGGTGTTTTTGTACAGAACCATTGGTCCATGCCAGAGAGCGGGAATTTTATTTCTCCTTCGTTGACAAGATTTGGGCGACGGTTCATCCACAGATGTTGGCGTGTTCTGGTGACTCAGTTGGCTCATCACTGTTTTAAAGTCTGTGGAGCCAGATGGGAGAGGTGGCAGTGGACAGCATGATGGCGTCATCGCTTCTGACGTCATATTGTAAAGAGGTGTCGCTCCAGCCGACATGATTCTTCCCACTGTCGTGAAGCAAGATTCTTCCACAATGGAGTCTGGAAAAAATCAACTGTCATGAGTATTGCGTGTTCATTTCTTTAAATGGAGAGTAGAATTGAATTGGCAGAACTCTTCGGATTCCTTGGAATAAATGCTTAATTGAGAAATGAAATGAAAGAAACTTACTTTCCAACAGTATAGATATTAGCACATATCTCAACTTCCATATCTGCTGTTGTTAATCTAACTAACCCTTTGACTCCTGCACCCTATCCACCAGCTGTGAAAGCTTAACTCCATGACTCCCTCACCCTAACCACCTGCTTCTTGCAGACAGGGTGAGGGAATGAAAAGGTTAGGTCTTTGCTTTGCTATCGTTGATAATGATACAGGATTAGCGCCAGAGGCCAGGGTGAGGGAGTCAAAAGGATTCAATAACAGAAAACAGAATGCTGCCAACATTTTTTAGACTTTAATGAATTAGACACAACAAAACGAAAATAATCAGACAAAATAAAAAATGAAAGTAATAATGTTGACAAGGACTTCACAACAGGTGATGGGCAGCAAGTTATTAAGCTTGGATCCTAATAAGAATTGGGAATACTTTAATCTGAATATAACCACCTTTTTTCCGTTTGTGAATGGACCTGTAAACCAAATTTGGTCACAGACTTTTTGATGACAGCGCTTTAAGAGATATTGCTATCTAAACATCAAACCAGGCCTAATCATCGCAACAATTTATGTTGGTACATGTAATGCCCCAACTATGTACAAATCTCGCTCAAAAACAAAACTGGAAAACGCATGCTGTTGTTAGACAGCACTTCTTCGGATAATATTTTGTGACTTTGAAAATGCATCTTTTTCGATCGTAAAAACTGAGGCAGTCATTCTCTTTCGTCAAGGCCAAAACTTTACATTTGTATTTGTACAGTTACACCCGTAAACAGCAACAGATTTCTTTTTTGCAGTCTATTTAAGAAAAGTGAGAAGGCCATCGTGACCTTGAACAATGAACATATTTATTTACTTGAAATCTCAATCTTTTATGGCTGCACTTTTTTTCTTTTTTTGAAGTACGGATCTGCCCGTGAGCAATTCTATACCATTTTCTAACTTTTAACTTTGACAGTAGGATGTATTCATTTTCTTAAAAGTTGACCATTCGCATTTTGTCATTGAACTCGTTCTACAGCCGACATTAGTAGCAAGAAACTCTAGGGAGAGACCGGGACGTCAGAAGATGTTTAGAAGAGAAACCCCCGTCAAGCAAGTGTTCCTGCTGTTAACCCTTTGACTCCCGCACCCTATTCACCAACAGCAAAAACTTAACTCTTCAACTCTCTCATCCTATCCACCAGCTTCTTGTAGGAAGCTGCTGATTTAGGTTGAGGAAGTAACGGGTTAAGTTTTTGTTTTGCTAGCATGGTTGATAATGCAGGATGCTGGTGGGAAGGATGCGGCAGTCAAAGGGTTAACTCCTGACATTCTTAGCAATAAATGAAGAATAGTGTGTTTGAACTGATTTGCGGCACTGTCAGTCTAAATCAATAGCCAATAGTTTATTAACTCCTCCATTGTCGTCTGGCACTAAAGTGTCACCATTTTTATCTATTCGTGTACATGTTATAGACATACAGTCCAAATCATCAAATAACATGGAATGCATTGTCAAAAGATGTATTAATCAAAGTCAAGTTCAAATATTCAAACATAATATTTCAAATAACTTTATCAGTTACTTTTGATTGGAACAAAACTTCTGAAACTGTAGGGTGATAACTGTAAGGTGATAAAACACATAAATACTTACAGAAATGGTGTAAGACTGAGTGAAGAAACCACACAGACTGGCAGTGTTAATATGAAATAGGAAAAAAAAGGCCACAATTGGCGTTCTGTCAGTCAGCGATTTGTCTGAGTGATGGTTACAGACAAAGTTGCAGAAGTGGTGCAAGAGTATAAGATCTAACCTGAAAAACATGAGGCAGGTACCATCTGTTTTATAGGAGTCTACGTGGTTCAGATTTGAACGTGGTACCTGATTTTTTTCAACGAATGCACCAAAAACAGTTTCGATAAGGTCACCCAACACCCTACTGACCCAAGACCGACAACAGCCATTATTAACCTTTGTACGTTTCTTGCAACCTATATTGAAAATCTCATTGATCCGCTTTTGTGGATATAGTTGGCTATAGTAATTTATAATACAAAATGTATGTCAAGGGTTCCATTGAGTTCAATGGGTCCTTCTCCACGACTCTCCAGGAGTAGGGCTTCTAGAGGGATTTATCCTCTTTAGATAACTCCTTGCAGGCTCGATCATTAGACGACTTTGATCCAGACTGCCACCTGTAGCACAGCTGATTTGTCTACCGTGAAAGAGTACACTCCTGTCTTCACACTGGACAGACACGATGGTTAAGTGGTTATAACGTCAGACTTCCAATCCGAAGGTCCAGGCGGGTCTCAGTAGCTCAGTTGGTTGAGCGTCGGATTCACATGCTAATGGTTGTGGGTTTGAATCCCAGGGTGCGCTACATTAAAACTGGCTTTCTCACTATTTCAGTTTCACTTTCAGTTTCAGTTTCTCAAGATGACGTTTCCACACTCTGAATGAATTCCATATGCACTATCGTCACAGGTGCCATGTGATGAAGATCCAGAATGATCACGGCACAAGCCTTAAGCCTGCACATAAACCCAGGAGTTGGCCAGGTCCTGAGTTCCTACCTAGATAGTTCTATAACCCTGGGGTTATAGGGAGTGAGGTGGCAGAGACCTCATCTTTTCCCGGGGCCAGCACACGGGGACGGCGCCCATCCCCTCACCCTTGACAATATATCAACAAAGTGCTTTCTCACTGTCCCATCTTAACATCATTGTTGTTCTGGTGGTATCAGTTTAGGATTAAAACAGGCCTTCTCACTGTCCCATCTTAACATCATTGTTGTTCTGGTGGTATCAGTTTAGGATTAAAACTGGCCTTCTCACTGTCCCATCTTAACATCATTGTTGTTCTGGTGGTATCAGTTTAGGATTAAAAAGGCCTTCTCACTGTCCATCTTAACATCATTGTTGTTCTGGGTATCAGTTAGGATTAAACACAGGCCTTCTC
>CM060315.1:81808433-81903433 GCA_030674185.1 Monoplex corrugatus
ACATACATACGTACGTACTACATACATACATACATACATACATACATACATACATACATACATACATACATACATACATAAAACAAATAAATAACAGAGAAAGAAGCAAACAAACGCATACACACATACATACATACATACATACGTACATACATACATACATACATAATAATACATACATACATACATACATATACATACATACATACATACATACATACATACATACATACATACATACATACATACATACATAAAACAAATAAATAACAGAGAAAGAAGCAAACAAACAAGACATTTTAATAGACAGAAACAATATCTGGTCTCAAGCAACGGAAACGAAACAGGAGCCATTGAAGCAGATGCTGCGGAAAAGCAAATTGTATGGTGGTGGAGAAGAAACAAAAGTTCAAATTGACCCTCCCAGAGTGCTCTGCTAGTCCTTATAGGTCCTCCACAAGAAAGGACTTAGAAGAAGAAGACATCATCACCATCCTGTGCCCTGCCGCAAGGCGTTGGCGAATATGACCCTCCACACAAATCTATCCCCTGTCACTGCAAACTTTTTGTCCATCTCCCACCCTCTCTGTCTTCAGCCACCCTGCAAGTCCGTCCAATATTTTCTCCCTGGGTCTACGTAGTGTGAAGGAGACAAGTTAGTTTTTTTTTTTTCTTTTTCTTTTTTTTTCGACCTTTATTGTCGTTAGTTAGTCGTTCAATGCAGGCCTCTACCGTTTATAGAGTGCTGCTACCTAATTTTTCTCCCTGGGTCTACGTAGTGTGAAGGAGACAAGTTAGTTTTTTTTCTTTTTTCTTTTTTTCCAACCTTTATTTTCGTCAGTTAGTCGTTCAGTGCAGGCCTCTACCGTTTATAGAGTGCTGCTACCTAATGTTGGGGTGGCTCAGTCTGCATGTGCATGGACGGTTCCTCTCTCTCCTTGTATCCAGACAGCAGGTCTGACAAGATCTACACGAAAGGAAATCAATGTCACCTGATTTGAGAAGATAAGGACCGGCTGTTTCTGTCTCGTTTGTGTTGTTTCAGGCCAGCGAGACAGTTAACTCTGTAGGTCAAATGTCTTTTTGTTTGCTTTTTTTTCTTTTCAGTGTTTTTTTTTTCTTCTTTTTTTTTCTTTTGGTTAGGCTTTCGTACCTGTGATTCACTTTTGTTGTTGTTGTTGTTGTGTATGTGTGTGTGTTTGTATGTGTGCGTTTGTGTGTGTGTGCGTGTGTGTGTGTGTGTGTTTGTAACAAATTATATATATATGTTACTACAGCTACTACCATTACTATGCTTTCATAGTTGTTTCTGTTGCTATTGTTAGGAGCTGACATGTTTTCTTGTTATTGTTTTCCGTGTTTCTGCCTTTGTCTCTCATGCTTCTGTAAAGCGCTTGACCAACTAACACAGAGAAGTCAGCATTTGTTTTTATTGCTACTTCTTTGTCATTGTATGGCGTTATGGTTCATCTGTTTTTGTTGTATGAGTGAGGTGTGTGTGTGTGTGTGTGTGTGTGTGTGTGTGTGTGTGTGTGTGTGTGTGTGTGTGTGTGTGTGCGTGGTGTGTGTGTGTGTGTGTGTGTGTGTGTGTATGTGTGTGAGTTTGTGTTTCTGTCTGCTTGCGTTTCTTCGTTTTTAATATGCTTATATGTGTATAATAGCAAGGACTCGCTGTAAGATGAGTCCAATGGGACCTGATGCTACTATCCTTGAGTAGTAATGTGTTTTGATGTTTGAAGTTTACCTTTGCAAGGGAGACAACCCTGCTTTTTTCTCTTCGGGCTGAAGTCACGAACCTTTACTATCAGAGGTACTTCGACTCATTGAAACTCTCAGCGGCATTCCATTCTTTCATTCGTCACTAGTCAGACTTGCAATCCCCATTCATTCATTCACAACGAATCAAAATAGTTCCTGTATTAGACCGCTTAAAGAATAAGTGCACGAACTTTACACCGAAGGTGTGGGCTGTTGCTGCTCAGTTCAAAAGTCCAACGAACAGCGCAACGGTCAATGGCGCTAACGTAAACCGTTACTTCTAAACTTAGATGTTTTTGAAAATAATTCATTGTGTGCGCCCGCACAAAGTGCATAGTACGTGAAGGCGTGGACTGTTGCTGCCCAGTTCATACAAAAGTCCAACGAACAGCGCAACGGTCAATGGCGCTAACGTAAACCGTTACTTCTAAACTTAGATGTTTTATTAAAACAATTCATTGTGTGCGCCCGCACAAAGTGCATAGCACTTGAATGTTACGGTGATAAGTCTTTCTGGGCACTCGAGTGTTGGACAGCATTCCATCACGCCGCCGGCTGATTTATCTGTCACAGATGTATCGTAGTACAGAATTTCTACTGCCACTGCCCTTCTCTCCAAAACCACCTCGCCCCTCCTTCATCCCCACCACTGCTCAGGCAACCACTGCTTTCGGAAATGGGTCATTGGGATTGAGCTATTTAATTTTTTAATTTTTTTTTATTTGTGGCCAGATTCTGCTTACCTTCATTCGAACATGACCTCAAACGTTTCAATTTCCCCCCTCTCAGCATCAACCATCCCCCAACTACTGCATTAAAAACATTTTCTATTTAAGATTTACAGATAATAAATAATATGATAATGATAACATGAAGTCATTCTTGTTGGCCTGTAGTGTTGGCCTCCAAACTCATTTGGACTCACAGAGCCTTAAAGAGTAGCTTTTTACAGGGTGTACTCCATACAGAACCACTAATATATGTCTATGACACAGAGTTTAATTTTGAACAAAGCTGTCATTTTTTAATGAACGAACGACAAAGCTGTAGACAATTACCATCTGCAAACTTCCGATCAAAGAATCCATTGAAATAAAATAATGAAATGAAATAAACCAGTTTTCTGTATTTAGCATCGGAACTGTACTAAACTAACCTGATGCAATAGTTTAAGAGCTGCCACCTTTTCATACAAAAAGCGAAAAGTACAAAACAGCACTTGATCAATGAACTCATAAAGACATTTCATACTAAACATTTCAAGAATTAATGGAAGTCAAATTATCACATCTTATAGCTGTCAAGTGCTGTTGTTCATAGGAGCGAATCTTTCATATGCCCCAGGTCAGAATCTAAAAGGAAAAGGCCCTTTAACTGTCAGCTCTGGGGTTTTGATTTAGTGAAGCTCATGCTGATTGGATGAAATAATTCCCTCTGTAAGTAAACATAATCTGCTCTTGGTTGAATTCAAATTGCCTAAATACTGATTAGTGAAAACAATATTAGAGAGATTGGCAAAATGGCTACTCCCAGGGTGCGCTATATTAAAAGTGGCCTTCTCACTGTCCAATCTTAACATCATTGTTGCTCTGGTGGTGTCAGTATAGGATTAGATAAGACCCCCTTCCCCCACTTCCCTTGGATGGTTATTCCCTTAGCCAGATCACATGAGGTGGGTGCTGACGTAAAAACTGAACCAAATCAATCAATCAGAAAATGGCTACAGTGTGGCGTTGGAAACTTGGAGGTGCCTTTCTGGTCAGTGGTGAGGTATTATTGCTCTGGGTTGCATCCCATGCCTTCGGGTGTTTCTTGTTAATCTTGTTCACTTTGAGAGCGATTTCCTGTGATAGAAAACAACTCAAGACATCCATGAGGGTCATCTTCCTTGACCTACACAAAACAAAACTCGTATATGTGAAATATAAAGTAAAATTGATGAAATACAAATTTACATGTGACATCACCCTATCATATCATACATATACATACATACATACATACATACATACATACTATATATATATATATATATATTATATATGTATACATATGTATATATACACACACACACACACACACACACCATATATATATATATTATATATATATATATATATATATATATATACATACATATATGGATCGAGTGGTTAGGGGTGTTGAGTTGGGATGATGATTTGGTCGCAGTGCCAGGTGAGATGGATCGAGTGGTTAAGGGGTTAAGGGTGATGATGATTGATTGCTGTGGTGGTCGTTCGTTTGAATCCAGAGCAGAAAGGGAAGTCTCTCAATCAAAAGACAAGTCCTCGTTTTGCTACTTGACTCTTTATTATTGAGAAGTCAGTCAACGAAGACCGAAAGAAGACATGTAAGAAGAAGGAAGGAAGACATCAAAGAAGACAGTGCTACAGTAACGCCGTGAAGTTGATCACCTGCTGTGAGACTAAGAGTGGTGGCTGGAAAGGGCACCTCTGGTGAGACTGGGAGTGGTGGTGGAAAAGCACACGCTATTGATTGATTGATTTGATTCAGTTTTACGTCAGCACCCACCTCAGGTGATATGGCCGACGGGGATAACCATCCCAGGAAAATGGGGGCAATGGGGGACTTATCTAATCCTATACTGACACCACCAGAACAACAATGATGCTAAGATGGGACAGTGAGAAGGCCAGATTTAATGTAGCGCACCCCGGGATTCGAACCCACAACCATTAGCATGTGAATCCGACGCTCAAACAGAACAGAGCATGATGGTTATATTTTCAAATATCAAACCTTTCAGATGGCAAGGTCTGATTGGTTGTTCTCACCTAATTAATCAATCAACCAGATGCCAAGGTCTGATTGGTTGTTCTCACCTAATTAATAAATCAACACTTAGTGTGTAGTTTTAACGCAGCGCGTCAGTACACACTGAGCGTCGGATTCACACATGCTAATGGTTGTGGGTTCGAATCCCGGGGTGCGCTACATTAAATCTGGCCTTCTCACTGTCCCATCTTAGCATCATTGTTGTTCTGGTGGTGTCAGTATAGGATTAGATAAGTCCCCCATTGCCCCCATTTTCCTGGGATGGTTATCCCCGTCGGCCATATCACCTGAGGTGGGTGCTGACGTAAAACTGAATCAAATCAATCCAAAAAAAAACACACAAGTGAGACGCTGGTCATTGTCCGACAGTTTCGCGAGTGGCTATTGCAACACCCCCTGCGGTCATTGTCTGAGTGTTCCCGCTGGCAATTACACGGCGATTGTTTTACAATGCTAAACTAAAGGCAGCATAAATTAGTGACGGCCCCCCTCTACGTTCTGTAAAACTACAACGTAATACTGACTGGAGATGACGACAAAATCTTGTCATAGGCCTGCTTTAGAGTACATGTACACATTGTAGATCTGCTAATTGTTTAGCAGTGTGTTATCTATAATGTATATATGCGTCATGTACTGGTTAGATCTTTGGAATGATTAATGCATAGCTATGGATAGGCAGAGGCTGTGAAATACCAGTATAATTAGGCCAAGAGAATGCAAGGCGTTTTTGATCTAGGCAAGCACGCTACACGGTGTTGCCTTTGAGCATTGTAGGTAAATGGGGAAAGATCGTAACAGAGCAAGGCACCCTGTTACACCTCCCCCCACCAATTTGAAAACCATCGTCCGCGATGGTGCGCGAACATGAGGTAAATTCTTGAGGGCTGAAATTTCAGGGCCACCTCAAGAATTCACAAAATTTTGAAATGCTAATGCTATGGATATGGTGGAGTATGCAATCCCCTTATACATTAGCTATGGCATGCATGGGCACACTGGAGAGTTGCAATTTCAGTTCCGAAAGGACAGTTGCACTGTTTGGTCAGGTTAGGACTCTGAATTGGTCAACATAACTGACGGTATGACGGAAGTACTAAACACTGAAATGGCAAATGCCTTAACATAATAAGCTAAAGAAAGTAGCATTTGATAAGTTCACTAAAGCCTCGTTGCCATACCTATGCATCAAAACATTAATACTGGAAAGTAACATAACAAAATGTATAAAACTATATGTAAATATCAAAAGCATAAAATTAATGCGTTAATCAAGTTTTCAATGGCATGCTTACTACATGCTAAGTGAAAAGAAAAATGACTAAATGTAATGTTCATAGCTTTGACAGATTATCAATTTACAACACATAGGCCTACAAAAATGTTAATTTTGGTTGTAGGCTACATTATCTGTCCATGTTATGGTCTGTAGAACCTGAAAGAGACAAACAATATTTTCACATTGTCCCTTTGTATGTAGGACTTCTTACAGTGTCCTATTCAACAGTCTTGTTGACCGTCTTAGAGGGATTGGAGTTGTCATCTGCTCTGGTACAGCGGGCTCAGGTGTTGTTGTCACCGTAGGCTGCGTTGTTCTGTGCCGTGGCTGTGGGCACACTAGCCACTGCTCATCTTCAGAATCAGATGCTGACTCCGGGTCTGGCTGTGGCATTGTGTCTGGCATGGACCCAGATGCTGGCAGGAGGTGGATCCTGGAAATGGCCTGGTCAGGGCCACCTGCCAGTGACTGGACTGTGTAGATGTGACGGTGCTGGGGATGGCGTGCCGTCACACAGTACAGGTCCGGTGACCAGGTGTTGGTCCATGCTGTGCTGGAACCAGGTATCATGTCCCGCAGGTAAACATGCATGCCTACCTGCAGGTCGTCGTTAGCTGCCGGTGTAGACGTCGTCTGCTCCGGTGCTGCTGGGTCCTGGCGTCGACCATCATGGTTTGGGTGGCCTTGGGATTGACATCGGCATCTGTGTGGCACCGGAATGGGAGGTCCACTGCTGGTTCCAGGGGTGCTGACAGCACTCAGGCTCTGGGTGTCCTGGGGACAGCAGGTTTGGAGGGCTGAGGAGGAAAAGAGGGAGAATGGGGCAATGGAAAAGGAGTATTGGCAGGCTTGGACCTGCTCAGCCGTCGCCTCCTCCTGTGCCTTGCAGCTTGCCTGTGGGTCACAGCCGGGTCTGCACACCGCTTTGCAGCTCGCTGTGGTGCAGGATGCCGTCGCCGCTTGCCTCTCTTCTCATACCGGCGCCGAAGCTGAAAAGGTGACTGAGGGTCTATCTGGGGTGTGTTGACTTTTTCTCAAAATTGATTTCTGTAGACTATAATCTATCCCCCACAGGAATGTTTTTCTAGAAAAAATGTTATTGATCAATTTAAAATGGTGTTTTAATGCACTGATCGCAGCAGAAGGAACGCAATTTCCTACCAAAAGTACCTATTTTTGTCTCTTATTATGAACTGTAACCAGCAGCAGCGCACTGCGATAGCAGGTGAGACGTTGGATGACCAAGGCCAGGATTTAAACCATAGTGCCAAGGACATCCACGTTCTGGTGCGGATTTTGCACAAGCTCTTAACGCCAAACATGAAAAACTCAATTTGCCGCCTGCCGGTGCAAAAGAACAATGGGAGAAATTAGATGAGGAACTTGTCCTTAAGCTGAATGCGCTAATAGGGAACAGTACGCTGGAACACAAACTTGACACATACGGAGACATCATATACTCTATCTGCAGGGACACTTATGGAGTGAAGCAGCCAAAGACAAAAACGACTCCCCAGAAATCCAGAAGACAGCAACAGATGAAGAGCATCCGGAGGGAGAAAAGGAAGCTTAAAAAGCGAATGAAAACTGCCTCAGAATTCGAGAAGCAAGGGCTCCTGGAACTCTGGAAAGATCTGAAAGCCAAACACAATGCTCTCAGCAAAGTGGAATCAGCAAGGCGAAGAAAGAGCAAAAAGAAGAAGACTCAAGATCGTTTCTTCAAAGATCCCTTTGACTTTGCAAGAAAGCTGTTTGAACAACCCAAATCAGGGACTCTCACAGTGGGCAAGGAAACCCTAGAGCAGCATCTCAGGGAAACATATTCCGATTCTCAGCGCGAGGCACCACTTGAAATCCAGAATCTGGTTTGGCCTGCAGCGCCAGAAGGAAAATTCAATAACAAACCACCAACACTGGATGAAGTGAAGAACGTAGTAAAGAAAGCCAGAGCCAAATCAGCACCTGGACCAAATGGAATACCATACCTGCTCTACAAGAAATGCCCAAAAGTGCTCGAGTGGCTCCACAAGATGATTCGATCAGCATGGAGGAACCAGAAGATCAGCGACCAATGGATGAGAGCTGAAGGAGTGTACATTCCGAAGGAGCAGAACTCCAGCAGCATCAACCAGTTCAGGCCAATATCACTTCTGAACGTCGAGGGGAAAATCTTCTCTCTGTTATGGCAGCAAGATTGACAAAATACCTGACTGAAAACAAGTATCTGGATATGTCAGTCCAAAAGGGAGGCATACCAGGAATGCCTGGATGCTTGGAACATGCCACGTTGATTTGGGATGCCATCCAAAAAGCAAGAACAGAGAAGAGAGACATTGACGTAGTTTGGCTTGATCTGGCGAATGCATATGGATCAGTTCCACATGATATGATCCAGCTGGCTCTTGAAATGTATCACATCCCAGAAAACATCCGAACAATGCTGAGGAAGTATTTCCAAGGGTTCTCAATGCGTTCTCTACCAAAGAATACACCACGGAGTGGATAGACCTAGAGGTGGGCATTGCAATGGGCTGTGCAATCTCTCCCATACTGTTCGTGTTGGCAATGGAAGTCATCTTGAAAGCTGCAATGAAGAGTTCAGGTCCAGTGAATCTGGGAGATGGTTACCAGATGCCTCCTCTGAAAGCTTTCATGGATGACACAACAGTCTTGTCCACGGATGAGGAAGAGACACACCAAATCTTAAAGCAGCTGGATGAGCTGGTGTCCTCTTCAAGAATGAGATTCAAACCAAAGAAACCCCGAAGTCTCTCACTGCGAAAAGGAAAAGTGGCAGATTCAGTCAAATTCATGGTAGCCAACCAAGCCATCCCCACTGTCACAGAAGAGCCAGTAAAAAGTCTCGGAAGATGGTATGATGACTCCCTGAAAGACACACAAAGGGGATGCGAAACCAAGCAAACAGCAGAAGAAGGCCTGAAGAAAATAGATAACTGCGGACTGCCAGGCAAATACAAAGTCTGGTGTCTACAGTTCATGCTGATACCAAAGCTGCTGTGGCCACTGCTAATCTATGACATTTGCACCAGCACAGTCGGAAGCAATGGAAGCCAAAATCAACAAATACACAAGAAAATGGCTCGGTGTCCCACCTGGTCTCACTGATGTTGCATTCTACTGTCGCCAAGCAATGCTGAAGCTACCTCTCAAATCCATAGTGGAGGAATACAAAGTTGAAAAGCAAGACTGTTGAGCATGCTGGATGAATCGGAAGACAATATCGTGAGATCAGTTCAGCCAAAGCTGAGAACTGGCAGAAAATGGAAAGTCCAAGAGGCTGTAAACAATGCCAAGAGAAACCTCAGCATCAAAGAAATAATTGGACACACGCAAACCAACAGACAGGGACTGGGAGCAACAAAAATGCAGTGGTGGTCCAAAGCCAAAAGGAAGGAAAAAAGAGACATGATCATACAGGAGTTGAAGAAAGAAGAAGTTGTCAAAAGAATGCAGAAGGCAGTCCAGCAAGGTCAACAGGGGCAATGGACAACATAGGACAGTGCACTCCAAAGAAGTCTCAGCTGGAACGATATGTGGCACCTGGCTCCTCTAAGGATAAGCTTCCTCCTCAGATCCGTATATGACCTGCTCCCCTCGAATGCAAACTTAGTGAAATGGGGGAAATCAGATGACCCAGCATGTCCGCTCTGTCAAAAGAAACAAACAGTGGAACATGTCCTAAGCTCTTGCAAAGTAGCGCTAGCCCAAGGAAGGCATACATGGAGGCACAACCAAGTTCTGAAAGTGATCACAGACGTGGTTAGCGAAAAACCCATGACCCCCAAACGCACCAATTGCTATGACAACGTTCTACAAAGCAGGAGGGAAACAGGTCTGGCCCGAAATTGCTACGACAACCAGCACATTGCCAAAGGGTCTTCTGGATGGAGCAGTCAACTGGGAGTGTACAGCAGACCTCCCAGAGTGGAGAAATTACCCAGATGTCATCAGCAAGACAGGCATGAGACCAGACATCGCTCTCCACTCTGACTCCTCGAAACAAGTGATCCTGATAGAACTCACTGTGCCATACGAAAGCAGAATGGAAGAAGCACATATCTACAAGACCGAAAAATACGCCGGTCTTGCCAGCACCCTGAAGAAAGCAGGTCTGCGGGTCAAAATCTTCGCCATTGAGGTCGGGGCAAGAGGGTTTGTGGGCACCTCCGCTTATGATCTCATGAAACAACTCGCCATTTCTGGGAAGAAGAGGACTAGAGCCCTTAAAGCGATGGCAGAAGCAGCAGAAAGGAGCTCAAGCTGGATCTGGGCAAGGAGGAATCAAAGTGAACTTCATAAGGATTAAATTCCCTACAGATGATGTGTGCCCCGTTAGCACATTGGTAAAACCACGTACCGCGTACCGCAGTTCTGAAGCGCAGAATCGCCCAGGTTCGCTCCCTGGCGTGGGGGAAAAAAAAAAAAAAAAAAGACAACAGCAGAAGGGCATCCAGGAGTCATGACCTGGATGTGGCCCGGCCCCCCAAGAGTGTAAGGAGTTCAGGGCCGAAACACTTGTCTAAAGGGGGTTACTTCTCTGAAGACCTTCTGTTGTCTAGCTCTCCCTAGAGTTTCTTTCTACCTGTACAGTACCCGCACATGTAATATACTGACGGAAAGCTCTTTGGTGTACCTTTCAGATAATGACAGATAAAATTAGAAACAAACTGGGTCAAAGCCACCAAATAAAGAAATTTAAGGAAAATGTGTAGGAGAACACACAAAATCTTTAGAGGCTGTTTTCTCAAAATGGCCAATATACAACCTAATGACTTTAAACATACATAAGTTCTACATTTTTTTTTAGTACAAGCTTTATTCAGGTACCAAAATAATCAGCAGAATGTACACTTTCCAGTGATATGTATATCTTAAAATGCCCAAAATGCTAGTTAAGACTGATTTCGTGCTGGCAGGTCACAGAGACAGAGAGAGAGAGAGAGAGAGAGAGAGAGAGAGAGAGAGAGAGAGAGAGAGAGTGAGAGATATGCATGCATGCAGAACATCTAGCATATGCGTTAAATATTTTGTAAGCCATGTCAGTCTCTGTTGGCTTATAAAAACACGAAAACACCCAGCGTGCACACCCAACAAAGATGGAGTTTGCAGACTGTGCAATATCAAGATGCTGTTTGCACAGTGCAGGCAAAACAATGAGAATAGTCACATCTATTGAGAACTAAAACACTTAAAAAACAAACAAACCTGGAACATTTAAAAGAAAAAAGTAGAGCATTAAAAACTCAGGTCAGCAGGTGATCTAACCCCAGTCCACTCATTGTCACACAGTGGACGTGCATGCCGAGTATTTGCATGTTTCCATAAGTGAGCTGCTGACACTTACTGGATCTTTAATGTGCATATTTGATATTCTGCATGTGTATGAGCACATCAGGTCTGCACATGTGTTAATGTGGGAGATGGGAAAAATTTTCCACCTTTTTTTTTTAGATAGATCAAACCCAGGACCTGAGTGACAGTCCATAGTTTACCCACTTGACTACCATGCCCATCATCCCATTAATTGAGTTGAATAAGTACGGTGTTTGTATTTTTTCGTTTATAAATGCTTTATCAATGCTAAAAACGTGACAGAAATGACCATGTATAGTTTATATGTAGCCTAAAGTACGAGATTGTTAATTAAACGTGGCCTGACCATCTAGTTTGTTTATTGGGCAAGGCATACTAATCATGTTTGTTGTTTCTATACGTTTGCAGCCCTTTCGTGTTCTTTTTCTTTCTTTTTGACATTTTTCTTTTCAAATGTCCAAATAACCACGAGCACAATTTGTACATTCGCCTTCCACAAACTTTCCCGGCCAACGTTTTCGTGCGCATGCGTTATTTGGTATTATGGGATGTTGTGAGAGATGAAACGTCGTACTTCTGAAGGCAGCGCTTGTGAGTTTTATATCAAATTGGTGAGTGAGCCGATCGATGAATGGATATTGCAGGAATGAAGACCAGTTCACTCTTGAATGAACACGAGAGCTTAGGCCTGCTTTTGATTTAGGATGCCCTCAAATGAATTTTTTTTAAACAAATGAAGCGTTCACTGTTAGGCAAGGGAACTGCTGCGATCAGTTAACAGAGTTATGCAACTTGGTTGTTTCTTCGCAAGTTTCTTTGATAACTGTAAGTGCGGTTTGCTGGTTAATATGAAATAACAGCGAAAAGTGATTAAACGACAAACAAACGCATGAATATTTAAAGAAGGATTTATTTACTTGAACTTTCTGAACATTAAATTGTTCGATTTGATGGACCGGATATAGATAGGTCAGAGCATTGGCGGATATTGTGGCTTTCCCGGGGATTTCCAAACAACCGATCGTCCTTCCGACTCGTGATCGACATCGTTCATGCCTCAGTCGTAGACTTAACGTAGTTTTGCTAACATAATGTTTCTGGTTTAATGGACTTGAACTAGAAAGGTGTTTGAGACTTCAGAGCTTGTTCACCGTTTACGGCTCTCATACGACTTGGATTACCATATTAAATTATATTATCCCCATATTAAATATATTGATTTAACGTATCCCAACAAATGTGACAAATGTTGAAATGGAAATGTCACATGGTTACATACAATCAGTGTTGTCCATGCCATGTGTCAGTCTTGGACTGTGGCTCAGCTAAATCGCGCTGACATGGAACTGTAGTGTTCTTTGGTTTAACCCTTACACACCAGGAATTTGTAAATTACACACAACACAAACATGCATGCACACACACACACACACACACACACACACACACACACACCACACAAAATACAAATACATGCACACATATCAAGTAATGCTCAACCTTAGATATTAGCTACATGTTTTATTCAAGGAAATTGAATGGAGAATGTGGAGGCGTAGGTATGTTACAATCGACAACTATGCATGGCCAGAAATTTTGTGAAAAAAGTGACCATCATGGTGTCACTCTTGAGAGGGTTGCCAATCAGTTTCTCTTGTTTCTTTATTGTAGCCATGAGTCTGGCACTTGCTGATTGGTATTCCAGTAATGGATCTATGGATAAAAAACCAAAAAAAAACCCAACACTTTAAATCAATTTACTTCTCAAGGATAGCAGTAGATCCCACTGAACCGTACTCTTGGTTACAGCTAGGTCTTACTTCCTGCAGGTAGACACTGTGACAATGATATATCATGTTGCAGTAGTTAAAGTTGTCTGAAAGCCTTTTCAAACATGCTATTGCTGATTTAAACGTCTGACCAGAAATGAAAATACTGAAAAAGAAATAGGCCTTACCCACCTACATCAACAAGTTGATTATGTAACAAGATATAATCCACAAGGAAATTAAAGAATAACAGCATTTGTCATCATTTGAGAGAGAGAATGAGGCGTAGGTAGGGAAATAGTAATTAATGAGTGTGTGTATATATATGTGTGTGTGTGTGTGTGCTGGTGAGAGAGAGAGGGGGAGAATAAACAAGTGTGTATGTCAAGAGAGGGAGAGGTAGAGAAAAAGAAAGAATACTAAAGCTTTTTCATTACTGCTGTTATAAGTTGTTGGTTAATACGGGAAGCAAGGAAGTAAACTTTATCGCAACTAAAATAGTCACATGAATGTGAAAGGTGAGGAGAGAGCCCAAGAATTTTTTCATTACCACTGTTTCAGTTTCAGGTAAGGCCTTTTTGTTCAGAGTTGTCATTAATTCCATAGACATTGAAGCCACTGATGCCATGATGATGGAGAAGGCTTGAAATGAATATGGCATAATAAGCCTTAAGCTTGCATGTAAGCCTCATAAGATGGCAAGGTCTTGAGGTCCTACCTAGCATGGGTTTTATATCTTATGTTAAATTTTGTATCAGTCTGTCATTGGAACAACCTAGGCAGCATTGTAATGAAATAGAGCATCTCAAGTGGTAATGTCAAAAACAAATGGAAATGGATGAAGACATAACCACCTGCTTTAATATTGTATAAACTGACTTCATCAACATCCTGTACAGTCACATTACCAAAATCTTTTCAGAATGTCAGTACAATGCATAGCCTTATCTGTCTATCAACTCGATTAAATTATTGTTTCTGTTATCAAGCTCCTCCAGTCCCTCCTCCACCTTTATTAAACACACACACACACACACACACATGCAGATGCACATGCACATGCACACATGACATCGAAAACAAGACAGTACAAACCAGAAGAACAAGAAAACCAATGTAAGCGCGTATCCAACGAGACAAAACAAAACAAGCGCAAATTTTCGGCCAACTAGCCTTTATCAAGCGCGAACGCACGGTCACAAACAGATCACAGACACCAAACAATGGATAATAAAAACGGGACTAAAAACTTCCCTGCCGCCTCGTCCAGTGGGTAAGAAATGGAATGCCCATGTCGTCATGAGCAGTAGTAAGAAGTGGGGAGAGGGGAGGCAACACACACACGCACACACACACGCACACACACACACACAAAACCAAAAAAAAAACAACCCCAAAAGAAACCTTGTAAACGAACATCTTGACAACCATTTTTCTAATTACTCTCCTCTTTACTGTTCCTTTTAACTCATTGAAGTCTTGACGGGTTATTCTACTTGTTGAGGGTGTCAGCAGTTCCAATCTTGACGGGTAGATCTACTAGTTAAAAACCCCACTTTTTTCCCAATAAAATAATAGGCGCTTCCGAGGGAAATAAACACTATTATAAATTAAACAGTCCTACAATCGATTCTCTGCCTTAGACCGTATTATTAGTCTGTTATTACTTTAATGACTGGCTCTTTGTTCGGACACCATGTTGACCAAGTTTTGCCAATACTTCATCATGGCGTCCAGTCGACCATGTCGAACACAATAGCTGTACTCACTGTGCTTTTTATTTACATATCAGATATCTAAACTATTCTAATATTTAGCGTTTATGAAGTATAAAATGCAAACAAGGACTTGAAGGAATCAGATTCAAGACAATGATCTTGAAATTGTTGTGCTTACCTGTGTGCTGACATTTCGCTTTGTCCTGAAAAAGCTGTTACTGGAAAACTACTTTGGACTGAAGTAGGAATATACCACCACAGACAAGACATCTGAGGTGAGTCTGCCTGTGTTCAGTAAAGTTTGATCTTCCTCAAGTTCCTGTAAATGCTTGTTGTTTGTTTCTGTGTTCCATAGTTGATTTTTGGCAATTTTTTAAAAGCATAAAAATCCTGCAATTTGATGGAATTCCTGCACCAAAATTCTTTCGACTCCATTGGGTTAATTGTCTTTTTCATTTCTTTAAATGTCTTTTATCTCGGAATCAGGAAAAGTCAGAATATTTTTCTTTGTACTCTGTAACTAAGAGTTTGTGCAGTGTTTTTGAGATATTACCATACTACCAGTGTTAGATTGGTGATAGATTGCGTTTTTCCTTTCATGGTATGATTTTAAGTGTCTGTGGACTTAAATCATCCAGTGAAACGAACCATTTTAGAGCATGAATGACTGGCTCCGTTTTCAGTTTAGACTGGCGCTAATGATGTATGCGCTTTTCTTCACGTGTGGTGAACAACATTACTACAGAGATGATTGAAGCCCTGGAGGATTTTGGCATAGAAAAAATAACAGTCCTCCTAAATGAAATTTGTGACACTGGAAAAATCCACAAAGATATGTCAAAATCAATTTCGTTGCACTTCCAAAGAAGACGGGCTATGGAATGCGAACTCCATCGCACAATCAGTTTGATGAGTCATGTAACAAAAATCCTGTTAAGAATAATCATGATGAGGACAAAGAATAGAATCAAAAGAGAAATGGCAGAAGAACAGTGTGGATTTGTGGAAGGGAAAGGAAAGTCTATTAATCATATATAATGCCATATATACATCCTAAGAACTATCATAGAGAGGTCAATTGAGATGAATAAGGATTTGTATTTATGCTTTGTTGACTATACCAAGGCTTTCGATCGGGTAAGACATGAAGAATTGATCAACCAACTGGAGAGACTCGGTGTTGATGGAAAAGATCTACGAATAATCAGAAATACATACTGGGAACAAACAGCTGCAATGAGAATAGAAAACAATATAAACTCTTTCCAAAACATCAAAAGAGGAGTCAGACAGTGTTGTGTTTTGTCACCAGATCTGTTTTCACTTTACAGCGAAAACATATGAGAAACCTAGAAGAAGACCCTGGATTAAAGGTTGGAGGGAAAATGATAAACAACGTTCGATACGCCGATGACACTGTACTAATTGCAGAAAATGAAAGGGACCTACAAAACCTTGTGAATATACTAGAAATAGAAAGCAAAGGTAAGGGGTTGGAACTAAACAGCAGGAAGACTGAAGTCATGGTGATCAGTAAAAAACTTGAAACCCCTCATGCAAAATAACAGCAAATGGAACAACCTTGACACAGGTTAATAAGTTCAAATACCTGGGAACAGTCATTTCATCAGACGGCAGATGCACATCAGAAATAGCCGGCAGAATCGGCCAAGCCAAAACAGCATTCAAGAAGATGAAAAGCATTCTTACCAGCAAATGCCTATCAATTAACATCAGGAAGAGAGTTCTTGAATGTTATATAGAACCAATACTGTTACAAGTACGGATGTGAGGCGTGGACAGTCAACAAGCAAAGCCAGAACAAGATTGAGGCAGCCGAGATGTGGTTTCTCAGAAGAATGTTGAGAGTTCCATGTACAGCAAAGAAAACAAACGAGACAGTCTTGATGGAGATAGACACAAGTAGATCACTCATAAGGAGGATTAGGAAAAGACAGGCAACATTTATAGGCCATTTTATGAGGAAGGGGGATTTGGAGCACCTGGTCACAACGGGAAAGCTGGATGGAAAGAGAGCACCAGGTAGACCCAGGAAGAAAATGCTAGAACGGACTTGCGGAGTGGCTGAAGACGAGGAAGGTGGAGGAGATGCTTGGGGCAACAAGAGAGATAGATGGAAGTCCATGATCGCCACTGCCATGCGGCAGGGCACCTGATGATGATGATGATGATGGTGTTTCCATTCTGTTTGACAGTGGATCCCTAGTCCAGATTTTTTATTGGTGACAAAGCTACCCATGGATATGTATGATCATATCGTTGGTATTGCAGCTTATTTGTTCAGTGAGTAGTTAATGTTTTATGTCTAGCTTTACATCCTGGCCATTCACAACAGTGTCTCCCTACTTGTTTTGGTATGATGTTGTTTTGTAGATTTTTGAAAGATTTTGAATAATTTTCTGGCATTGCTTTGGCCCATTTAAGTCCTATCAGTTGACAGATGCACTAAATGGGTTCTTCTGTCTGTCACATCAATGATTTTCCATGTTGGAGTCAATAGCACTGTACATAACCACTTTCATAAAATGCTAACATAAATAAGGTAAACATTACATAGGCCTACCACTTCCATAAAATGTTAATATAAATAAGGTAAGCAAATAAGTAAATTTAAATGGACAAATACTATCAAAGTAAATGAGTAGAATTATTAGGAAGAGAGTAAAATGAGACAGGAAATGAATGGTAAAATGCCAAATCACATAGGCGTATGTAACTATCACACACTGGATAGAGAAATGAAGCAGAGAAATTTATATACTTTATATAGTATTAATTAGTAATAGTAATTCAAAATAACATAACTGGGAAAAAATCTTACCAATATTATAATAAAAAACACAAAGGATTGTTGTAATTTAAGAATTGTAATGGTGTACACAATTAATGTGTGTGTGTGTGTGTGTGTGTGTGTGTGTGTGTGTGTGTGTGTGTGTGTGTGTGTGTGTGTGTGTGTGTGTGTGTGTGTGCGTGTGTGCTGCATGTGTGTGTGTGTGTGCCTTGTCTATAAACAAATGTACACGTTTATCAATATCAATATAGTTGGAATGTAGTACATTTATGTGCTTTTATAAACATAGTTCATCAGAAATAACAGCATTATCATAACCGGAATTTGGTAGTAGTAACCACAAAAAGTACATAAAGATGAAAAATGTAGAAACCATTTGATGATTATTGATTATACAGTCTTTGATACACATTATATATTCACATGAAAATGTGTAAACCATGTGATAAATACAGTCTTTCATACACACTGTATATATACTCACATGAAGACACACAGAGAAAATATACTGCAGAGTCCATACATTTTTCTTCTTTTCCTCCATTTGGGTACTACACGGAGAACTATTCACCAAAATCTTCCAGCTCAGTTGGTTGTGTACCAAAACTTGGGAGAGCATGCTGGACTGGACTTGCAGAGTGGCTGGGGATGAGGAGGGTGGGGGCGATGCTAGGGGCAACGAGAGATAGAGATGGATGGAAGTCCATGGTCGCCAACGCCATGCAGCAGGGCACCAGATGATGACGATGATGAAGTTACTGTTGAGAACAAGTGTGAATACTTTGTACTTTGTCATGGTAGAAGAGAACTTTCAACTTACTGAAGTTACTTGAACTTCAAAGCTCTACTATCAGTATCATTTTGATTGTCAGATTGGATAAAACTAAGGCGAATTTAGTAAGGATCAAAATGTAGGCTGGGGATAGTGAGGGATGCTGGGCACTGGCCATAATTTAGTGCCATGCCCCCAGTACATAGCCAACCAGGTAGTGGTTTCTGTGCTGGTATAGTTTTGTCAGAAATTTCTTATACACCAGTACCAAAGGTGTGACCTGGCAGACACCCATGAAGAAATTCTGATTTGATAACTTACACTAAGATATTTTGAATTTTAAAAAAAGGCCTAATGATTATGAAAAATGTTTTAAAAAATGTATACTTTTCAAATTTTGTCTTGTCTAACATATGTGTCCGACTGTGTTTATATTGTATACATATGGACATGGCAACCCCTTTCTCCAACTTTTCTTGTTTTGCAACACGCATGCTTTGACATGGACTGTTTGTGTTATACAAATAGACTGATGGATTGCCTGTTTGTATTGATTTATCAAATAAAGTAATTCAAATGTCTTACAGTTAACAGTGGTTATGGTTTAGGTCCAGATGTAGAGGACCACAATACTGGGCCACATAATCTTAACATGAGCACATAAACATACTGAAAATCAGCCAACATCTGGTTCTTATGCAGGCTTGTGCATTTTACATATCGCAATTTATGCATTCAGTGCTGAAAAGCAGAAGTTCATCTTCCAACTGCCTTTAACATAACAGTGTTATGTTGACTAAAGATATCCCCAAAATCATGATAACAGTTACAAGTGTGTGTGTGTGTTTGTGTGTGTTGTGCGCGCGTGTGTGTGTGTGTGTGAGTGAGTGATATCAGTGCTTCTGTATCAGTGTATGTGTTAGGCTTTGTGAGTCAAATGATTTCCCCCCCTTGGGGATGCCAGGGGCTCTTTGTTTTAGTATGAATAGTATTCCCACCTGCTAGAAATTCTGTCCTAGGAGTAGGAATTTACTTTTTTCTGTCACTCTTTTTGTTTATTTTTTCCTCCATTGCTTTCTGTCATCTCTTGCTATCATTTTCTACCTTGCTGTTCCATTCACCTGTATTTTTTGTATAAAACCTTACATGCTTTCTCATAGGATTGGTATTTGGTACTGTATGTATTGACTGCATGTTTGGCTCAAAGGAAATGTGCTATGCAGGAGCAATTTTTAGGTAATTTAGAACAATTTTTATGTATGCTTTAGTGTCCTTAGTTATGTTCACATTTGTATTCAGGTTTGTTTTTTGAAATCCTCTGGTGATAAATCTGATGGAATGGTAGTGCCAGGGCCATATCCTTAGATTGTGTACATGCATGCATTGATATGTATGTATACTGTACTTAATTTTCTTTTCCAGCATAGATTATGTGCACGCATGCATTGATATACTGTATATGTACTTAATTTTCTTTTGCAGCATTTATTTTTCACAGATGTGTATATGTTGTGAAATGGTTGTAGCCCTGTATGGTTCTGGGCTAGTCGGCTGGGCTTTAAACAATAAGAATATGAGTTAGCACTATTACTATACAGTGATTTATTATTCTTATCATTGATTTGGATTTTTGCTGGGAGAGGTGGTTCAAATATATGTTAATTGATAAAAGATTAATATGTTCACAATTGCGTCTCAGTATGAAAGAGCACATACACATCTGTTACAATGGAACTTTATTGAAATGTTGGCATTTTGGAAAGAAATAATTTTCAGGTCAAGGCTCACCATGGCAGATTTGTTAAAATTACAGTTTTTGCTTTTGCAAAGGATGTGCTTGACTGCTGATATCAAACAAACTTTTTGTCATTCAGTCCACTTTGTGTGTGTGTGGTGTGTGTGTGTGTGTGTGTGTGTGTGTGTGTGTGCATGCATGTATATCTTGCGTGTCTTGTCTGTTTGCGTGTATACATGCTTGCCTGACAATCATTGGGTCAATCTTTCAAAACCAGAAGTATACTTGTGTGGCTTGTTTATCGTTAGTTTATTATTCTTATAACAACAACTAAACAAGTGAGGGCTTTGATACATTTGGTGCTTCATCAGCTGACTGATTATGTGTATGTGTGTGTGTATTGTGTGTGTGTGTGTGTGTGTGTGTGTGTGTGTGTGTGTATCATACTGTTGGTGTGTGTGTGTGTGTGTGTGTGTGTGTGTGTGTGTGTGTCTGTGTGTGTGTGTGTGTGTGTGTGTGTGTGTGTGTGTGTGTGTGTGTGTGTGTGTGTGTGTGTGTGTGTGTGTGTGTGTGTGTGTGTGCCAGTAGTATTAAACATTCATACACTTTAATTACACATACTTAACTGTGACCCATGAGTGCAAATACTCTACAGCAATTTGCTGTTCTTGTCTCATAACACTCTTTAAGATAGCCCACTACCAGGTGGTGCATGTGTCATATCTTTCTCTTTCTTTGGCAGCCATGTTTTTCTCTGGCCTTGTCTTCTCAGTCTTCTCACAGTGGCTGAGTATTTTTCATTTTGTGCTGTCCATTGTTAGTTGTTTTGTGATTCCTATGCCTGTGTAAACCAGGCAGACACCTGTGCTGGAACAAATTTTGAGTCTGGACCTACTCAGGCAACCCTGCTCACTTATCCTCCAGGTGAATCCAGCCATGCTACACCTGCATGCATACTGTGTTACAGCATCTGCCACCACTGACTTGAGATCATCTTCAGTCTCTTCCTGCCAATATATCAGGGCAGTTTCACTTGTCCTTTTTTGCAGCAGGAGCCCTCCCCACTACACACACTTGCTGCCCTCCCCTGTTGGAAGGGCATGGAATCAGTGTACAACTGGAAGAGGTGACTCTTGTGATGTGAGTCAAGACAGTCTCACCCCATTGCCTCTCTGCTGTCAAGCTAGCCATGGCATGTTTGTCCAATTCAGAGGGTGTATCTTATGTCACCTCCAGGAGTTACAGATCAGCCATATGCACTACATTTCAACATGTGGAGGGGGGGGGGGGAGAGGAGGGAGCACACCTCAAAGTACTTTCTCTTCTGTGAGGTATCAAGAGGGCTAGTGACTCAAGAGCTTAGATTCCTCCTTGAATCCACTTATGTAATCTGGCTTTGGTCCTTGACACTCTCATCAGATGTCCCCTCTTTGAGTCCTTAGAAGTGGTTCCCTTTCCCTTTCTCTCTTTTAAGATGGTTTTCCTGCTGGTCTTGGCCATGTGTAGTTGCAAATGAAATCCATGACCCCAGGGGAGCCAGATACCACTTTTCATTACAACCGAGACCTAGCCCTTACACTCTTGCCAGAATTCACTCACTCCATCCAATTGTTAAATTCTGGATAAGTTGGTTATAGTAGAGTGTACGTGGGAAAAGGTAAAACAATTTTTGTCAGATTTAGTTTTGTAATTTCTTATTCAACAGAAAGGAGTGATGCTGACATAGTCATAGGCTTCATCTGGGCTGCTGGAGAATTAATTGATCTTATCAGGAATGGTTCAGTATCTTTCCAAGATACCAGTACTTTATAAAATTCTGAACTGGTACTTTTGTTTTTTCATTGTCATCAGTCATGGTGCTTTCAAGGCTTTTTTTTCCTGGTATATTTCCTTCACTTAGCCTCCTCGTTTCTTCTGATAATTTTTTGGAATAGTTACTGTACTGTGATTTATCTACTGTTTCAGTATTTTGGTGTTGAGAGAAATTATTATGAAATCTTTTAACTTCATTCAAAATAGTTTTATCAAATATAAGGTGACTTTTTTTTCTCACTCTAGAAACGGCATTGCTTTATTAGTGTAATGTTGACATTCTTATTCTTAGTTACAAAAAAATATTGACCAACTCTCTTCTCCCTTTGTAATCATTTGTTTTTTTTTTATCTTAATTATACACAGAAATTTTAGATGTCTTTTATCTTGCAATTCTTTTTCTTGTTTTGTTTTTAATCTGTCTGAAATGCTGGAAGGGTGTGGACGAGGTGCTTGCACATAAAAACATAGCTAAAAACAGAAATTGCCTATTTGGTTTACAACTGAAACGCTTGCAATACCTTCAGATTTAACCCTTTGACTCCTATGCCCTATCCACCAACTGCAAAAACTTAACCCTTTGACTCCCTCACCCTATCCACCAGCTTCCTTTAACCCTTTGACTCCCTCACCCTATCAGTTTCCTACAGGAAGCTGGTGGATAGGGTGAGAGTCAAAGGGTTAAGTTTTTGCTTTGCTAGCATGGTTGGCAATGCCAGATGCTGCTTGATGAGGTGCTGGAGTCAAAGGGTTAACCAGTCTGCTGATGCTTGAGAATCCTTCAGACTTGCCAGTCTTCCGACACTTGGGAATCCTTCAGATTTCATCAGTCTTCTGACGCTTAGGGATCCTTCAGACGTCACCAGTCTGCTGATGCTTGGGAACCCTTCAGACTTGTCAGTCTTCTGACTCTTGGGAATCATTAAGACTTGACCTGTCTACTGACACATGGAATCTTTCAGACTTGACCAGTTTACTTGTGCTTGTGAATGAAGGCATAGGGGAATGAGACCGATTTTCCAACTTCAACTGTCACAGACATGTTTGATTGTTAACTACATCATACATCATGGTTATTTATCTGCTTTTATAGGTTTTGGGGGCAAGCTGTATCTGAACATTTGAATACGTGGACATCAAGAGTGCTGATTGATATCCAGTGACCACAACAGAAAATCCTGAAACAATGACCCGACGGAAGCAAGGTAAAGCCATTTCTGTAGCTCAGGACTTGTGATTTTGTATTTCTACAATGTCATATCTTGTCATACTAGAAATAGAAAGCAAAGGTAAGGGGCTGGAACTAAACAGCAGGAAGACTGAAGTCATGGTGATCAGTAAAAAACATGAAATCCCCTCATGCAAAATAACAGCAAATGGCACAACCTTGACACAGGTTGATAAATTCAAATACCTGGCAACGATCATTTCATCAGATGGCAGATGCACATCAGAAATAGCTGGCAGAATCGGCCAAGCCAAAGCAGCATTCAACTTTCAAGAAGATGACAAGCATTCTTACCAACAAATGCCTATCAATTAACATCAGGAAGAGAG
Organism: Monoplex corrugatus; assembly: GCA_030674185.1. Classification (NCBI taxonomy): domain Eukaryota; kingdom Metazoa; phylum Mollusca; class Gastropoda; order Littorinimorpha; family Ranellidae; genus Monoplex; species Monoplex corrugatus. Next base: position 81,831,797 of record CM060315.1, read on the forward strand.
TTCTTGAATGTTATATAGAACCATTACTGTTGTACGGATGCGAGGTGTGGACAGTCAACAAACAAAGCCAGAACAAGATTGAGGCAGCCGAGATATGGTTTCTAAGAATGTTGAGGGTTCCATGTACAGCAAAGAAAACAAACGAGGCAGTCTTGATGGAGGCAGATACATGTAGATCGCTCATAAGGAAGATTAGGAAAAGACAGGCAACATTTATAGGCCATTTTATGAGGAAGGGGGATTTGGAGTACCTGGTCACAATGGGAAAGCTGGAGGGAAAGAGAGCGCCGGGTAGACCCAGAGAGAAAATGCTGGACGGACTTGCAGAGTGGCTGGGGACGAGGAGGGTGGGGGAGATGCTAGGGGCAACGAGAGATAGACAGATGGAAGTCCATGATCGCCAACGCCATGTGGCAGGGCACCTGATGATGATGATATCTTGTTATAGGCCAATGGAAATCTCATCACTCATTGTTCTGAGTTGTAAAAAGCATTGATGGCATAGTAAAGGTAGCATTCCAGCATCCAATCTAATTGCACTAGTTTGGGACTGGTTTGGGGAAATACATGGAGTGGTCCAGTCTTTCCAGCTAACAAACCCTGTTCAGGGTTGGGGAAGCTAAAGCAGCAAAGGAGAGGAGTCAGACCTATCCTTTAACAGCTGACCCAAGACTAGTTAAGTTTCTGCAGCTGGACTCTTCTTAACTGAGTTTAGGGTTATGGGACTATGGTATTCTTTTACCAGCGGCCAGGTTGGTGTAGAGGTAATGCACAAAACTTTGTCTGTGCAGCCTCCAGTTTACCCAGCTGTGAATGAATACCTGACTTTTTTCAAAGTTAGGGAAAGTTAAACAGCAAGGGGCACCATACTTGTAATGCTGAGAGAAGTTGAGGTCTCTACCATGTACGCTGATGCCTGATTTTGTTATAGCTGATGAATAGAAACTAGAAAAAACATGAACATAGAATAAGAACACATATTTGATACAACCAGACAAGACAGGTTTGGGGAAGCCAAAACAGCAAAGGAGAGGAGTTAGACCTATCCTTTAACAGCTGACCCAAAATTAGTGAGGTTTCTGAAGAGAATATACTCAGCCACAGCAGTAGAATTACTTTGTAAAGAAACAGGACACCAATCACATCTCAAGAAAAAGACATCAGATATTATATCAAAAAAGTGTGGTCCTTGAAATTTTCAAACTGACCCATAGATTGTGATAAAGAGAGTCAAAGTAACTCAGTTTTTGATTGATAAAGGAACATTGGTTGCTAAGCATTTGAAAGACAGGCCAGCCATCCATATTTCGATACAGGGGTATTTTCCAGTAGAATGAGACCAACGAACTTGTACGTCAAAGACTCACCGGCAAAAAAAATGATTCATTTCATCTGTTCGAAGTATTCACCTCCTGCTGCCACACACTTCTGCATTCGCTCGATCCACTGTAGAAACGCCGTTCTGTAGGCTTCTTTGGGTATATGTGACAGACACTGGAAAACTGCCGTTCCCAAGGCTGCTCAGCTCTTGAAACTTCTTCCTGCCAGTGATTTCTTCAGATGTGGAAACAGGTAAAAGTCACAGGGTGCAAGGTACTGGGGAGTAAGTAGGGTGTGGCAAAGTATGGATGTTCTCGGTTGCAAGGTATTCTCGTACAAGCCTTGACTTGTGAGCAGGTGTGTTATGAAGAATCTTGATTCCTTTCATGCCTGCGGTTGGTCAGGAAGTTGCATAAAACTTCTTGATGTCAGACAGTACTGAGTCTCTGTAGAACTTTCTGGTGATGGTCTCTCCTTGTTTGCATGGTTTCTGTGGCATGATCCCTTTGTGTTGAAAAAAGATGGTGTATAACACTTTCTTTTGTGAACGTTGACGACGAGCGATTTGAGGAGGAATCCCACCTTTAGGAATCCAGGCCTTGTTCTGTGACTTTCTCTGAGGTTCATACATGTACATCAGGTTTCATCACCTGTCACAATTTCATCCAGCCGCTTAGGGTCGCAGTTCTTGTAAATTTTCAGCATATCTTGGCAGAAACGTAACCTACCCCCCTTATTTTCTGGCATCAAAATATGAGGGATCCATCTTGATGACACCCACCTGTAGCCAAGCTGATTTCTTAGGATCCTTGATGCAGTCGACGAATGAATGTCTAGACAATCAGCGATCTCTTCAAGGCTGATTCTTGAATCAGCATCAACCATTGCCTTCACACTAGCCACTAACTTTTCATCGCAATTTTTGCTTTTTCACATTTTCCCCCTGTTGTCTTCAGTGCTGGCCTGGCCACTTGCAAAATGTTTTACCCATCTGAACACAGTTGCTTTCGAAGGAGCAGAAGGTTGTCCCAAAGCTGTCATGTCCGCAAGTATTTCGGATGCATTCTTTCCAGGCGACACGTACCTGATGTAGCTGCAATAATCCGCTGTTGAAAACGCCAATTTCTTTGCCATTTTTCAGATCAGTGTCTGACAGGGCCTTGACATACACTGTCAGAAGCGTAAGACGGATCAAAGATGAATAACGAAATTTGGCACAGAATTACATCATAGACTGACGTTTTCTGTGACTTATTTTTCCATTTTCGGTGAATGTGTTTTCAAGCTATACAGACGTGGTCTCATTCTACTGGAAATTACCCTCGTACTCTTAAGCCACGGTGACAGGATGTTTTGTTGTTTGCCACTACTTATGATGATTCCATCAAAAAGGCTGTCAGCGCATTTCATTACTGTGTAATACTGAGAGAATGCTTATAAGTTTAATTAAAGTAACAGTGATGAGATATTTTGTTCTTGCTGGAGTCTTTGCAGTCATATTACTATAGAATTTCTTCTCTGTGCATGTCAACTGCTGGTTTTGATCTGTATGCCCTGAAAGATGCCTGATACATGTACAATAGCAGCTACTGGGCCTACGATAAGGTGAATGTCACAAACTCCGAGATTACAGAGGAATGAGACAAAAGGGGAGCATAGGGCCCCCTGTTTTTGACGCTGATTTTGACAAAGGATGGACTATTAGTCCATCCAGTGTGACCATTCTACGGCCTTTCCATCTGCCTACACTTCATTTTCACTTCATATGGACAAAATGAAAGAGAATTTGAAGTGACCATTCGGTTCAACTTGCTCCATTGTTATCAATTACTGAAATGCTGACATAGTCATCATTATGGTTATGTCATGAACTCTTTTCGATGAAGGCTGACAAAATTGAGCAAGAACACAGAACAAGAATAAAAGATGGATACATTGAACAAAAATGGTGAAACATGTAGATCATGATATAGGTGGAAATGAAGATATTATTATCAATCCATTGTAACAATTATTATGAAAAGCAGGTGAAAAACAGGAACCCTTCAACCCCACCTTCACCATAGAATTACTTGGCATTAACTTCAACTCATGGTCTCTATCTGTTTTCCTTGCTGCTTAATTTTCCCTGTTGCAGAGTGGGGAAACAGTCTTCATGCTTTTGAAAATTGGAGTACTTTGACTTGAGTCAGTTTGATTTTATTTTGCAGTCCTTCAACCCCCTTCCCTCTCCCTCCCTTGCCCCAACTATCACCAAAGGATTTGTCAGTTGCAGTGCCTTTCCCATTTTGATTTTATACTAATGTTATGCTCTTGTCAGTTACAAAACGTTTTCACAATTTACATACAGAATTCGTTTCAACCACGGAAGTAAAAATGGAATTCATGGAAGTGAAAACTGAACTGCCAGAAGAGGCTGCAGATAGAGATGGGTATGTATTTGATTTTGATGTTTTTCAACTGGTTGTAAATATACTCTCATACTCTGAAGGCAGAGTACTGTGGTTTTCATTGAACTTACTGAGAAGTAAGATTGATTGACTGAATGTACTACCTATTAGAACAAGTAGTAACACACTGTGCACCTCAGTGTCTGTGTTATGTGTGTCTGTTTTTATTTTTTGCCATCTGTCTGTATCGTCTCATTTCATTTTTTCATGGTTATCATAGACAGATGTTGTTAGTTTGTTAGCGCAAAATTCTGTTGCCTTTGGCAATGTAGACCTTTATCGTGGTAAATTTTAATTTTGTGATCGAAATCATAGCTAACCTGACCAGTGTTGCTCTCTGTCATTGGCCCAGATTTCATGCAGTTGTCCCTGGCTGACATGTGATCTGCATGTGATCTATCATGTACAGTCTGTGGGGCCCATGCTTATCAGGTGTTGATTCTATCCCATAATCCCTCGTTCATTTCTGGAGGCAGCAAGGAATGGACATGCATAAGTTGATTCTTGTCTTGGCTTTCTCTTTGTCGGTGTTGTTTTATGTCTGAATTGGTCTCTGCTGTCATTCCTCACACTCTCCTCTTCATCTTTTCATTGATTGTTTATTATCATGAACTATTCAAGCTGCCATTGTGTCAGTTTTTTTTGTCTGCCGATTTCTGTGTACGTCCGGCAGTAGCGAACATGTCACCACAATTGGTCACAGTTTATGGCAATGATTGCGCTCAGGATCCTGGCCCTTAATTCCTTCTTCATTGCGGTCTTCATCTGTTGATGATCATGGGGCCTGTTTGTCCAAGCCATTGAAACAAAATGACTGAAAAAAAAATGCATTGACTTCGAAGGACATCGCAAGCACGGATTTAATCCAACAGTGGCAATGTGACCTCTGCCCCTTGCTTGTCACAAATGAGCAGGTTGATTGGTCCCTGAGGGTGCCGTTATCGGCTGTGTTTGTGGACCAACACCTAGTTCTTGAATTAAAAAATCATCAGTACTGCATTGTTCTCCCAAGAAGCAGGCAGCTTCTTTTCCATTAGATTTGTCTTACAGTTCTGAACGAGATACAGCTGTGCCTTCAAAACATCAGTAGAAGAGATGCTTCTGGTCTTCATCAAGGACATAGCCCCAGCATTTCTGGCCATGCTTAGGAGGGAGCGTGGAACTCCTTAGACAGTCTTCTGCCTGGTTCCTGGGGGTTTCCGTCTTCCTGCGGTCTGCTGCTACCACTTCGAAGCCTGCTGGTGCAATGCCACCCGCCTTGAGGTCCCGCTTGCATACATCTTTGTAGCGGAGTATGGGCCCTCCCGTGGGTCTGGAGCCAGTAGCAAGCTTGCCGTACAAAATGTCTTTGGGTATTCTGCCATCTTGCATGTGGGTAACATGGCCAAGCCAGCGCAAGCGTCTCTTTGTGAGCAGGGCAAACATGCTGAGAGTTCCTGCACGTGCTAGGACGTCCTTGTTGGGGACACGGTCCTGCCATGAAAGGTGTTGAGCCTGCATTCTTGACGGGAGTATAGATTCCAGGTCTCGCACCCATACAGCAGTGTGCTCAGCACGCAAGCTTGGTACACTTTAGTCTTTGTCTTGATGGTCAGCATTGAGTTTTCCCACACTCTATTTGACAGGCGGGCCATTGCTGCAGATGCCTTGTCGATCCTTGAGTTCAGCTCGGTGTCCAGGTTGAGACTGCTGGAAATGGTGGAACCAAGGTATGTGAAGTCTTCCACTATGTCGAGAGTGCAGTCACCGATGGAAATGCGAGGAGCCGAGCTGACATCTTGACCCAGGACGTTGGTCTTCTTTAGGCTGATCGTGAGGCCAAATTCTTTGCAGGCATGAGCGAAACGGTTAATGAGCTCTTGGAGGGCAGCCTCAGTGTGTGCCGTCAAGGCGGCATCATCAGCAAACAGCATCTCTCGAATGAGGACTTTTCACACTTTCGTCTTTGCACGGAGGTGTGCGAGGTTGAACAGGCTGCCGTTGCTCCCGGTGTGAAGGTAGACGCCTTCTTCGAATTGACTGAAGGCGTAGTGCAGCAGCAGGGAGAACAGGATGCTGAAAAATGTCAGGGGAAGGACACACCCCTGTTAGACTCCGCTTTTGATGGGGAAGGGGTCTGAGGAGGAGCCAACGTACTGGACGGTGCCTTTCATGTCCTCATGAAAGGATATGATCATCCTCAGGAGCTTGGGGGGACATCCAATTTTCTGCAGTAGTGTAAACAGGCCTGTCCTGCTGACCAAATCAAACGCCTGTCCTGCTGACCAAATCAAACGCCTTGGTCAGGTCTATGAAGGCAATGTACAGAGGGCGTCTCTGCTCGCGGCACTTCTCTTGTAGCTGCCTCAGAGAGAATATCATGTCGATTGTTGATCTCTCAGCTCAAAACCTGCACTGCGCCTCTGGGTAGACGCGTTCTGCAAGCGACTGCAGTCTGTTCAGTATGACGCGGGCGAAGGTCTTCCTGACAATGCTTAGGAGAGAGATTTCGCGATAGTTGTTACAATCGCTGCGATCGTCTTTGTTCGTGTAGAGCGTGATGTTGTTGGCATCTCGCATGTCCTGAGGCACAGTTCCTTCCTCCCAGCACTGTAGCAAGAGTTTCTTGGAGATGATCGAGGAAACTGGTATCTTTGCCTGCTATGATGACCTCGGGGGGGATGCCATCGTTTCCTGGGGCTTTGCCGCTGGCTAGAGAGTCGATGGCCATGCTGAGCTCCTCGGTGGTGGGTGGGTCGTCGAGCTCTTCCATGACTGGCAGGAGGCTCATGTTTTCCACCGCTGAGTCTGTAACAATGGTCTCCCTCGAGTATAGCTCTTGGTAGTGTTCTGCCCATCTCTCCATTTGCTTTGCATGATCGATGATGATTTCGCCAGTGGTGGATTTCAGCGGGATGATCTTGATGGTGCATGGGCCAAAGGCCTTTTTCATACCCTCGTACATGCCTCGAATGTTGCCGCAGTTGGTGGACAGTTGGATGCTTTGACATAGGTTCTGCCAGTAGTTGTTGGCGCACTGTCTAGCGATCCGTTGGGCGTCGCTTCTAGCCCTCCTAAGGGCGGCAAGTGTCTTTTCACAGGGGTCTTGTTTGTTGTTGAGTAAGGCAGTTCTCTTGAATGAGATGGCTCAAAGCAACATAAACTCTAGCCAGCGGCAAAGCCCCAGGAATAAGCAACTTTCAGAAATAAAAAAAATGCATCTGGATTGCCTTTTTGAGTGTCTGTGTGTGTGTGTGTGTGTGTGTGTTGTGTGTGTGTGTGTGTGTGTGTGTGTGTGTGTGTGTGTGTGTGTGTGTGTGTGTGTGTGTGTGTGCACACGCTCTGAAAAAGATATTGTTAGAATGTATGTTTTTGTCTGTCCTATAAAACAGGGATATATGTAGAATGGCTGGGCCTTTATTTTCTGTGTATATTTTTGTTTCTCTGTGGAACTGGACATTTGCCAACAGCAGCTGCTTAGTTTGTTGTCTGTAGCTTTTTTACATGCACTAAGCATGTGGTGCATGCAGGACTTCGGTTCATCATTTCATCCAAAAGGTCACATCAGGTGTACTGGACGATTTTCCTGAGGGGGGAGGAGATAAGAAAGCGCGCTCTTGTTGCAGGACTGAAGTATTGGATATCTCATGTCTCACGTCCTTATCAATCATTTCAATAGGCAGACCACCACTGTACCGTTTGTAGTGGTACATGTATACCACAGTTCACAGTATATATATATCTTTCTGTCCGTCTATTGGTCTATCGGTCTATCTGTCTGTCTGTCTCTCTCTATCTCTCTCTATATCTATCTATCTATCTATCTATCTATCTATCTATCTATCTATCTATATCTGTGTCTGTCTGTCTGGCAGTCTATATGATTATATCAGCTTATCTATCCATCTATCTGATAGTCATATCTATCTGTCTATCTATCTATCTATCTATCTATCTGATAGTCATATCTATCTGTCTATCTATCTATCTATCTATCTATCTATCTATCTATCTATCTATCTGTTATCTATCTATCTATCTATCTACATATATATATATCTATCTATTTGTCTGTCTGTCCATCTAGCTATCCATCTATTTGTCTCTGTCTATCTGCCTATCTATCTAGTATCTATCTACCTACCTACCTGTCAATCAGTCTATCTGTCTGTCAGTCTGTCTACCTGCCTGTCTATCTATAGATCTGTCTAACTATCAAACAAGTCCACTTGTCAGCATCATCAGTTGGGATGGTAGCCACTGTAGCAGAGATCATGACAGCTCTCCTCCATTCACTGCTGTCTTGACTTCCCTGTGCTACTTTGTAGACTTTCACACCATTCATGCTGGTGATGTTGTTCATAAAGGGGATGGGTGGTCTTCTCAGATTTCTTTTGGCCTTGGCTTTACCCTGCAAAACTGAAATGTTGTCATTGAGGTTGTGTTCATTTCTTTGATTGTTATTTTTGCCAGCACATTCTGTGCTAGAAATTTCCTCTTTTTCTGTCACTATCTTTGTTTCTTCTTGCTTTTCCTTTCCGTCATCTCTTCCTGTCATTCTCTGCCTTACTGGCCCTTCACCTGTATATTTTACGTAAAGCATTCCATAGTTTCTCTTAGGATTGATAACTGGGCACATGTATTAACTGCATTTTTGGTTGTGATATGCAGAAGCAAATTTACAAATTTAGATAACTTAGGGTAATTTTTGTATGTTTTAATGAATTTAGTTTATATATTTAGATTCAGTTTTTTCTAATCTCCTGGTGATAAATTGGATGGAGTAATCAGTGCCAGGGGCATATCCTAGATCATGTGTGCGAATACATTGATTGGTGTACGTAATTTTCTTTTCTTGTTTTTTTTCCAGGTTCAGAGAGGTATTGAGATGGTTGTAGACCTGATATGGCTCTGAGCAGTCAGCTGGGCTTTAAACAGTGATAGGGATAATGATTTCTGTCAACAGTTGACGTTGAACAGCAAGTTCATGTAAAATGCTTTCATTTGATCTTTCATTGGTCCATTTGACTCTAAGAAGCCACCTGTAGAACCAGATTTCTGCTGTTTCAATCATGTTTTCATCTGCTTTTCTGCATGTATATATATCTTTTTATAAATTTCATTTATAGGAGTGTTTGTGACCATACTGTGAAATGGAAATTAACTGAAAACAAGATCAGGTGGCCCGAACTGACCAAACTGAAAGGGTATCAGGTATGAAGCTGTAGCAATAGTTTGGCTTCTCAGACTTGTGAAAGGCTTATCCCTAGATATCCCTTTTCTTTCTTTCCTTATCTATTTTTTACGGAAGTTTATGAACAGTCATTTATTTTTTGTCAGTTTGATGACCCACACAATCTTTTTTGTGTCTACAGGTTATCAGCATCTCCAGGTACTGCAAAAGGTAGAAAGCGCAAGACAGATGATGAAGAGATTAAGAACACAAAGAAAGTCAAGACAGAGCTTGATGAAAGGAGAGAGACGGTGCTTAAAGATGGTTGCAGTTTTGATCCATTAATACCTGAACACATTTTAGATGAAACTGTGAAAAAAGAGAAATCAGAATCAGCTGACTGTTCATGGCAAACTGCAGTAGGATTGGAATCAGTCTCTGGAAATTCTGAAAATGTAACATGCAAGTCTGGTACAAATTTTGCTGCAGACGGCAGTGATGACGTACTTGTCAAAAAGATGAAAGTGGAAAAAGAACATGATGGGTATGAAAAGCATGAGAAAAAAAATCAAATGTGAAGATGACATCCCATCTTGTACATGTGCTTGTACTGAATTGGAAAGTGAAAACATTGAAATCTTTGGTGTAATGAAACATAAGGTGGAGAAACAGGAAGATATCATTCAGACAAAGGTGGAAGCGCGAGATGGAGATGTTGACAGTGACAGTTCCAATAAAGACTTGTCACTTAAGGTCGAAGACCAATGCCCTGCATCAAACAGTCACAACTCTTTCTTACAAGAAGCTGATAATTTGATAAAGACTTTTACAAAAGAGAAGGTGCCTTCATTAAAATCTTGTACTTGTCCAGAAATTGAACAGGAAATTAAGAAAGAAAAAGAATCACCTTTGTTACAATCATGTACTTGTTCAAATATTGACAAGGACTCACTGTCACTAAAATCTTGTCCAAACATTGACAAGGAAGAAAAAAATGTTGAAAGTAGTCGGTGGGATGGTAAGTTTGAAGTTGATGACATCAAGCTAGAACCAATAGAGGAAAGTGATTTGGGGATTGGTCCTTTGACATTTGAAGATGTTGAAGAGGAAGAAAACAACAGAAATGGATTTTTTGAAATTGGTCACAAACCAGACAGGACTGAAGAAGATAGTCAGTCTCAGGTTAGTGAAGGTTTCTCAGCTGATGTGTTGAAGAAAAATGACCAGGTGACAGCAGCAGTTGCTGTGACTAATGAAAGACCTCTTGTTGATGTTTCACTCCGAGACCATATAGACATGGTCCGTAAATCTTCGGAGGATCAGTCACAGGGCAGCATTGAGACCAAATCAGCTTCTGGTGTGAACACACCTCCAGTCAGAGTAGGGTCTTGTGCATCAGAGGTGAAAGTACTCTCATTCAAAGAGGGATCTTCCTCCCAGACTCCCCCCAGGTACGGTTTGCAGGTAAGCCTTTTCCCGTGTATCGGATGTAAAACCACTTGCACCCAAGAAGGAAGGTTCTTCTCAGAAAGTGGAATCCTCACGCACTCGGCCTGGCTCCCTGTTGGTGTTTATGCCTGCAATTCGGCCGCATTCCCGTACTCCTGGTGGTAAAGTACTTTCTGTCAAAGGTGGATCAGCATCTCTGAAAATGGATCCCTATCGCACTCATTCTCGCTCCCTGCTACAGTCTGCAAGTCATCCTCATTCTCATGCTACAGCAACCCTTAGGTCTGCAACCTCAGAAAATGCAGAGGTCAAAACAGAGGATGAAGCAGTTGCTGAAATCCTCTCTCAGTGGGACACTGTGCCGTTTTCTGGTACAACCTCCAGTTCGTCTGCGTCCATGGTCAAGATGATGGCTGTCAAGCATACCAACAACATTGATGCCTTTACCAGAACCGATGGAGCAGAAAAAGGTACTTTTACAAAAGAATGATTTAGACCAAAAATCATTTTACGAATGAACAAACAGTTAAGAGAGACAGTTGTTGGACACATAAAATTTTTTTTCTTCTTTCTGCACAGGCTAGAGTTCCAGCGAGCACTCTCTGAGCATTTAAATTAAACATTTAAATTAATCTAAATCAATCTACTTACTGGCAGAGGGAGTGGACTTTTGCATGTATGACCGTTCTTTATCCTACCTTAAAGGCAGTCACACTCCATCTTTTAGGAGTTTTGGAGAGAATTTGGAAGAAATATGGGTGAATGATTAGGAAGGCAGAAATAAGAAGAGTCTTGTGAGGAAACTAGAGCATGAAAAGAAAGAGGAACTCCTAACTGTCTGAAAACAATTTAGACAACTTCTGCAATTCCAAAACGAAAGGAGACATTTATTTCTGCAATGGCAGTAGCCCACTTTGGTTGGTACATACTGTTATACGAACAAGGATGGGCAGAAATCATCCACACAGTTTACCCACAAAACATACAGAATCGTGACAGTGTCCTTTACAATGAAGACCGTATATCCTGAACAAGATTTGTGCGTAAACATCTGTACACTGTTCTCATCCCCATCTTTTTAACCCTTTGACTCCTGCACCGTATCCACAACTGCAAAAACTTAACCCCTTGATTCCATCACCCTATCCACCAGCTTCCTGCAGCAAGGTGGTGGATAGGCTGAGGGAATCAAAGGATTAAGTTTTTGTTTTGCTAGTATAGTTGTCAATGCACGATGATGGTGGATAGAGTACAGGAGTCAAAGGGTTAAGCAAAAATTTCCATGCATACCAGTCTCCATCTACACCAGTCTTCTTAGGCAATCATCATCATCATCAGGTGCCCTGCCGCATGGCGTTGGCGACCATGGACTTCCATCCATCTCTATCTCTCGTTGCCCCCAGCATCTCCCCCACCCTCCTCATCCCCAGCCACTCTGCAAGTCTGTCCAGCATTCTCTTCCTGGGTCTACCTGGTGCTCTCTTTCCCTCCAGCTTTCCCATTGTGACCAGGTGCTCCAAATCCCCCTTCCTCATAAAATGGCCTATAAATGTTGCTTGTCTTTTCCTAATCTTCCTTATGAGTGATCTACTTGTGTCTGCCTCCATCAAGACTGTCTCGTTTGTTTTCTTTGTTGTCCATGGAACTCTCAACATTCTTCTTAGAAACCACATCGGCTGTCTCAATCTTGCTCTGGCTTTGCTTGCTGACTGTCCACGCCTCGCATCCGTACAACAGTATTGGTTCTATATAACATTCAAGGACTCTCTTTCTGATGTTAATTGATAGGCATTGCCAATCTTAGGCAATAACATCACCTAATTCCTTCTAATCAAGCGCTTAACTTCATGACTTAACTGAAAACAGAACTCAGCTACTGAAGACATTAATTTTAAAACGTGTGTGGTGTGTGTGTGTGTGTGTGTGTGTGTGTGTGTGTGTGTGTGTGTGTGTGTGTGAGAGAGAGAGAGAGAGACACCACACACACAACTATGCTGTGACATGACCTCAACATATATACAGCAGGGTTGGAATAAACAATTACCCAGCGTGCCACATGGAAATGGTTCGCATTTCATTCTCCCTTGCGGTTGAGACTTGACTGACAAGGGGAGAAGTTTCTGATTGAAACTGTGCCTATGTGGGTCTGTGACAAAATGTGAAAGAGAGCTTATAGGAGATTCTTTGCTCATCAGAGAACCAGTGAAGTGAACGGAGAAGAGGTGTGATCCAAGAAGAGAGACATAATCTGAACAGAAATAATGTGGGGTCATTTTGACTCAATTTGAGTTTCTTGAGTCTGAACAGAAAACAAGTTGGACAATGAACTAGTAGAGAATTGCGGTAATCTTTCCTGTACAGGACACAGCAGTAGGTGAAATTTTAATTGCATCTTCAGAAAAAGAGGGACCGATAAACCAAATCTTTAAAACTTATGTTAATCCTTTGACTTCTGCACTCTGTTCAACCGCATCCTGCATTGTCTACCATGCCAAAAAAGCGAAAACGTAACCCTTTGACCCCCTCACTCTATCCTCAAGCTTAGTGCAGGAAGCTGGTGGATAGGGTGAGGGAGTCAACAGGTTAAGTTTCTGCAGTTGGTGGGTAGAGTGCAGGAGTCAAAGGGTTAATGAATATATCAAATTCTGAAATTGAAGAGATTTGTTGTTGGAATGAGAGAGTTTTAGAATGAGAGTTTCATCAAGAGAACTTGACGAAAACAACAATGACAAAATGCAGAGGAACCTTGACGAAAACAAACAAATGAACAAAAATTGCAAACCACTATGGACAGCTGACTATTTGTTCTCTTTAGAATATAGTGAGGGAGTGAGAGAGAGAGAGGAAGGAGTGATTTTTGAATGCACTAAGAATCTAATCTGTGTATCTTATTAATTTCAAGCTAATCCTGGGTCATCCATGATGTCAGCTCAGAGATACAGAATAGAGTGGATCTGGTGATAGTATGAAGCAGAGATACATTGCTGGGTTTGGATAGATAGTGTCATCATTTAACTCCTTCTATCCCGGGTATGGGATATCTCATTCCTCACTTACTTCCCTGCAGACCAGGTATGAATATACTCATACCGAAGCACTTCGAGTTTTGTGTAGTCACACTGTAGAATGTATATGCTCAGCCAGCCTATTTACGGATAGTGGAAGCATGTCATGCATTTCCATTGGCCAGTCAGACTTGCTAGTGTGATCGATGGAAGTGTTTTTAGTGATGCACCCCAATTTTTAGTACAACAGCCTCTTGTGCTGGTCTAGGTAGTTGGTAAGCATCTTAAACCCGGGGTTGAAGGTGTTAAAAGATAAAACAAAACTGGTAGTACAGACATTGTGTACATCACATTTACCATTTGATGAGGATAGAAATTGGCATATGACTTCAGTATATGGTGTTGGAGGTCTTAAGATTCTGTGTAATTTTCAAATACTATGTTTTATGCTTTCTCTGTGAAAGTGTCCATTGTCATGTACATTTGCCATTTTTCTTAATTCAGAGTTGTTAGACATGTATGTTCCTAATTCAGTTTCTTATGATAATTGTTGTAATTGTGCTTAGTCACTCATTAACTTGAAAACTAACTCATATTCCATTAATAAGAATGATGGAATTATGTTCAGGAATTTGCCGCACTCCTGGGTGTGATGGATCGGGCCATGTAACGGGGCAGTATTCTTTCCATCGAAGGTAAGAAAAAGTACAGTTATTCTTTGTCATATCATTAACCCTTTGACTCCCGCAACCTGTCCAACAGCATCCTGCATTGTCAATCATGATAGCAAAGCAAAAACTTAACCCTTTAATTCCCTCACCCCATCCACTAGCTTCCTGCAGGAAGCTGGGGGATAGGATGAGGGAATCAAAGGGTTAAGTTTTTGCAGTTGGTGGATAGGGTGCAGGAATCAAAGAGTTAATCCATGATGTAACAGTTCCAGACTGGAGTATTCAAGGTTTCCTAAATACAGAGCAAATTATGTAAAGTTGTGAGGGATTAAAAAGTTACATATCGCCAGCTACTGTTGTGCAGTGATCAGTGCAATGAACTAGTGACTGAAAGGTTGTGGGTTCGAATCCCGTCAGTCCTATCAAAATCATTGTGAAATTTTTTTTGGACCTAACCGGCTCCTATTCAGAATTGAGTGTCCTATGGGTTCACTGGGAAGACTGGGATCACGCAGTTGAGTCATATCTGCTTCACAGATGTGTCTGTGAGGGTGTTGCTTAAATATCCCGAGCACACACCAGGTGTCCATATCTCTTGGGCCTGGTTGACCCCAGGATGCGTCATGAAAATAAGAAGTAGAATACAGCCATGCCATGCAGTCTTAATCCAGATTGGAGCTCCACAGTATCAAATCATCATCCCCAGTGATATCATCATCATAGCATTGCCAAAATAAAAAAGAAGTTCCAGCTTCTATAGCCGTCAAAGTGACATAGAAAATTTGATAGAAAACAAATGAAACAAAAAAGCATGTAAGTGTAGTTAGTAAACAAATTTGAGGATGTAGAGTGCATTGTGATGAATGTTCCTTCTATCACTCCATGCCTAACATTCTTTTGAAGAAAGGTTGCCTCCCCTGTGGGAATGCTGGGGGCTTTTTCAGTATAAATAGTATCCCCCACCTTCTTGAACTTCTGTGCTAGAAATTTCCTCTTTTTTGTCACTGTCTTTGTGTTTATCTTGTTCCTTTGCTTTCTGTCATTTCTTCCTATCATTTTCTGCCTTGATGGTCCATTCACCTGTATGTGTTTGAAAGTCTTAGGATTGATAATATATTAAGTGCATTTTTGGCTGTAGGGATATGAGATATGCGGAAGCAGTTTTAGGTAATTTATGCCCGTGTATACATACATGCATACATACATACATACATACATACATACATACATACATATATACATACATATGTTTTGTGTCCTTAGGTATGCTTAAATTTGTATTGACGTGTGTTTTTTAAAATCTCCTGTGCATTAAGTTGGACGAAGTGGCCAGCGCCGGGGGCATATCCTTAGATTATATGCGCTAATGCATTGATATGTGTACTTAATTTTTTTTCCTTTTTTTTTTTTTTTTTTTTACCTGTTGAGTTTTGTATGATTTGAAGCAGTAAAAGCCCTGGTATGGCTCTACGCAGTTTACTGGGCTTTAAACAACATAAATAACAATAACAACAGGAAAGGTTGTCATGCCCCATGTATTCAGCTACTGGTTCTGTTGATAGGAAAGTTGTACAGTGTTCATCTGTTTGAAACTCGGTTTTGGCAGCACACTTCTTTAGTCAGTTGCCTAGCCCTTGACCAGGCAGCTTCAGTTTCAGTTTCTCAAGACAACATCTCTGTTTTCAGAACAAATTCTATATGCACTAATGTCACAGGTGCCATGTGTATGGTGATCATGGCACAAGCCTTAAGCCTGCACATAAACCCATGAGCTGGTCAGGTCCTGAGGCCCTACCTAGCCTATGTTTTATTTAGTCTGTTTTTTTTTTTTTTACTGGTATTGTGTCAGCTTATCATTGGAATAGTCTTGGTTACATGTAAATGACATGTGTATCTTATCTTGAAAAAAAAAAAGGGAACATATACATAAAGTAAGTAAATGAATAATTAAAGGTCTGAATCACAACTACTACTCTGTATAAACTCGCCTCACATGGCCCCACCCTCATACATTAAAGACAGTGTTGTGCATGATGTCAGTGTGAAACAAATGAATTAAAAGCAAGTTGGGGATTTGTCTCCACTCTGTTATATTGTCCATAATCTAAATCTGCATCCTGAGTTTTTATCATTTGTGAAATAATTATGTAAACTGTATCATAGTAGTTTGCCGTTGGGCAAATCCCGCAACTAATCTCTGTGCATCACACATGAACTGAAGTATGGGTAGTTTTGATCCGATCGCCATGACATCTACTTTTGATCTTAGGAATAGGCAAGACATTGGGGCAGGGGAGAGGGGATTTGATGGCTTTACAGTTTTGATGTTTAGAACCATGGATTGTTATTGAATCAGAATGCTCATCAGTGGGTTGAATAACAATTTCTATCCGGATGAACTGTATTGGAAAGAGCGTCATGATGTAACTATCTGTGTGTGGATGTGAGTTGAGCTGTTGCATCACTTAACCTGTCTGAATATTCACATTTTAAAGGCATACATGATAGCTGTTAAAATGTTTGAATGAATTTTTCTTTTATTTCAGTATATCGGGGTGTCCAATCGGACAGAATCTAAAGGAAGTCTGTAAGTAAACTCTGTCATCTTTTTTACCATTTTGACTAGTAAAATGTTTTGAAATGTCATAGTAGTAAAGTCATGCTCATTCATTTGATAAATACTGTCACTCATTTATTGCTTTCCCCACAAGCAGACATGCTTCAGATCTGGCAAGAGCGCACACATTTCCAACTGTTGCATCAACATAGAAAAACCATCAGCAACATGAAAGTGATGTTTATCACAATTTTCAATTTCAAGAAAGCTTTCAACAGAATCTGGTGTGATTGCCTGTGGCAAGTCATGAGAGACTTCCACAGAAGAGGACCCAAAGTTGTCAAGATATGAGTAAAGCCTCAAGCAGCAGTGTTCTTCTCAACAGTCAACTAAAAAAGGCTCTCCCAGAGTACACCAAGGATGTCAGCTATCACTGTTCTTGATTGCGATCTTCCTAGAGTAAATCATGCAGAAAATCTTCCATGGCTACCTTGCCTTCTTCTGCATTGGTGGTTAACTGATGCAAGTTATGGTTTGCAGGCTACCTTGCCTTCTTCTGCATTGGTGGTTAACTGATGCAAGTTATGGTTTGTAGGCTACCTTGCCTTCTTCTGTATTGGTGGTTAACTGATGAAGGTTATGGTTTGCAGGCTACCTTGACTTCTTCTGCATTGGTGGTTAACTGATGAAGGTTATGGTTTGCAGGCTACCTTGACTTCTTCTGCATTGGTGGTTAACTGATGCAAGTTATGGTTTGCCATTGACATCAGTCACACAGTGGACGCTGGCAGTGAACTACAAGATCTCTTCAACAGACTCTTTGAAAGTGCATGGGCATGTGGAATGGAAATTAGCAATGAGAGATTGGGAAAAGCAAAGTTATGGCTAATGACATAACTAAACACTCCGGAAGCTGGAAGAAGTTGACAGTTTTAACCGTTTGACTCCTGCACCTATCCGCCAACTGCAAAAGCTTAACCCTTTGACTCCCTCACCCTGTCCACAGCTTTCTGCAGGAAGCAGGTGGATAGGGTGAGGGAATCAGAGGGTTAAGTTTTTGTTTTACTAGCATGGTTGACAATGCAGGATGTTGGTGGACAGGGAGCGAGAGTCAAAGGGTTAACATATTTGGGAATATCCAAATCAAAGAAGGCAGCAGAACATTAGAGATGTGAGCTGTGCATCAGGATTTCATGAGCAGCTGTAAACCAGTGGCCAGATGGAACAGAACCTGAAGAAGCTTCAGCTCTTCCATCAGGTACATTAACTTCACCGCCAAATACAGACTGTACAGAAACAGTAAGATTACTAAGAAAGAGACAGTTTTATGTAGGTTATGCACAGGTCACACATCCTAACTCGTTCAATCTGTTTAAAAAATGAAGAAGCACCATGGTGTATACCTTGTGATGAGCTGTTGAGCATCAGACACCTCCTCCTTGATTGCTGGGACTTGTACGATGTGAGACAAAAGCACTACATGGCAGACTCCTCTTTCGAGACGTCCCTCCTGATGCAATTATCCAGTTTTCACCTGATATGATTTTACAGCTGTTTTTCTTTAATTGCAGTTTGGATTTTAAGGTTAACAGTGAGCATGGTTTTTAACTGTTGTCTTTTATCTTAACGGGTTGTCGTTTTTGATGTTGTGTTAGCCCTGATATGGCTCTAGTAGTTGGCTGGGCTATAAGCAATATGAACAAATTAAGAATGTGGTAAAATCTGTACATGAGTTTGCATGCAGAATGCCTGAAAAGAGATGACTGGTCTCCTCTTGAGGATTCAGCTGAGTAGTTGGCTAAGTGGCTGGCCCTGTCCTTACTGGCTGAAGAGTGGTCACTTGGTATATTCAGTTTCAGTTTCTCAAGATGACGTCTCCGCACTTGGAGTGAATTCCATATACACTAACGTCACAGGTGCCATGTGATGGAGAAGATCCAGAATGATCACAGTACAAGCCTTAAGCCTGCACATAAACCCATGAGCTGGCCAGATCCTTAGGTCTTACCTAGGTACTTCCATAACCCTGGGGTCGCAGGGGAGTGAGGTGGCAGAGACCTCAACTTTTCGCAAGACCAACACCATGAAGGTGGCGCCCATCCCCTCTCCCTCACTTCAAGTTCAAATTCATATTCACTTTTTTTTTTACCAAGACTTCAGAAAGGCAAGAAGGCTAATTGGTCTTCAAGGGGTGGTACCTGGGAAATAAGCCTATCTCTCCAATAAGAAGGCTAATTGGTCTTCATGGGGTGGGACCTGGGAAATCAACCTATCTCTCCAGTGTTTTTTTTACCAATGCAGCCGGGCAGTGCCCTGCTCTGCATGATTTTCAACTGCCATGGGATCTTTAGCATGCACAGCCAGAAGGCACATGGGTCGGACTCGTGTTTCATCCCGTTCCGAAGGACTAGCATGGGTGAAAGTAGTTCCGGAGTATTCCGGAATTCCGGAATGAACCGATTGACAAAAGTTCTTTTCCGGAATGGCAAACTTGACTTCAGGAAAATGCCAATGCAAAAAACCAAAAAAAAAACAACAACAAAAAACAAAAAACGAGAGAGAGAGTCTTTCACACTGTCAGCTCGGCTTATCTGCATAATTCAATTATCTATATTATTTTTCCATTAGTCTTCGTTTGTATCGAACGGCGATTCTTCACTGGTGCTTGGCAACACAGAAAGGGTTTAAAGTTACTTCCCTTCCTTTTCATTCTTGCTCATGCGCATTCCGAGTCTAAACCGGGGGAAAAAAAAGTTTGCGAGCGAAGATTTGTATCGACAGCAAATTTGGGCCTAACACATGCGATAGCAACAATGAAGGACATGCCTGTTAATGCAGATGTTTCTGCAATAGACAAATCAGTAAAAAACAAGTGGCGATGGCTCTGGCTAGAAGAAGAAGAAGATGGCGATTGTTTCGAAGTGTTTCCATTGCTTCAGGAATGGACGCAGGTTTTCAGGAATGGGAACATTTAGAGGACATGGAAATTTAAGGTTTCAGGATTGGGAGATTTTTTCACTTTCACTCATGGACTAGACATTCAGTTCGATTTTCCGGTCAAACTGAGGAGAAAAGTCGAGGCCTGTATGGGGAGCGAATCCCGGAATCTTGAGTTTAGTTATTGGAAGGCGAATGTCTGAACCACTCTGCCACTCTTCTCCTCATTCACTCATCACTTGGTATAAGTACTTATGATAAGCAACCAAAAAACAATGGTTTACTTTTCAAGATTTCCAGTGCTTCTTTAATTTTTCATTTTGAAATGATTTTCAGATGTCAGAAATACATTTTTGAGGAAATCTGGCCTCCTTTTTCTTTGCATGAAGCATGACAGAGTTTAGTTCTGCTATTGATCTGTGTTCGTAGATTTCTCAAAAAGAAGGAAACAGGTGATTTTAGTGAGTACCAAGCAGTCTGTTCAATAAATATGTTTAAATGAGATATCAGTCATCACTAAAACATTTGTCAGTGGAGGTACTAGTCTACATTTGCTAAAACAGTTGTCAGCAGGCAAGACATTAGATGGCATCCTGAGTATGTTGGGTCAGAATAGGAGAGATATTCACTTGGTTTAGCTCCATGTTTGAGTGGATACTGTTTTTAACAAGGGACATAGTAGATAGTGTACTGTATTTGTGGGATGAAACCAGATACTACTGAACTCCACCCAAGTGTCCTGACAGCAATGTAGTCTTCTCTGGTGGGTGAATCTGTAACCTATTTACATCATCAGTTTCTTGTCCTGTAAATTTCATGGTAGTGGAAGTTCAACTTAAGCATGGTGAGTGTGTTGAAGGGTGGAGGAGGTGTGGTGAGTGTGTTGAAGGGTGAGGGAGAGACAAGATAAAAAGAAACATGAGGGTTGATGTCAGATTAACTCATTTGCAAGAAGCACAGGGTTGCCACTGATGTGTGGTATCACAAGAGCTTGACATTGTTTTCATGTAGGCCTACTTCCTGATACTATGACTTTGATTGTAGGTGGGTTTGGACAGAAAATGGCAACACAACCTAAAACAGGACATAATAAAACAGCAGGATTGATTATACTGCTTACGTTTAAAGGGATATCCTTGGCTGTTTAATATTTGCTGAAAGATTCCTCCCCTCCAGCGCTTGGGAGACAAGGTTTACTTACCAATAAGTTGTGAATTGCCAAGTTTTGAATGTGTATTACTAGAGGTTTGAATCACACTGAACCTGTTTGGGCTGCTGAATTTTTTTTTAATCTTTTGGGACAAATTTAAACTAGAATTTTGCTCAAACGTAAGCTTCATAAGAAGTCATGACTTTGTGAATTTTGTAAAACAAAGGTCTATTTTCAAGGTCACTGTTAAAAATAAGCATCCAAGGACTCTAAGAAATAGAGATCGTTGGAATATTGAATGGATTGGGTTTTGATTTATTAATTTTTAGTTGTTGTCAGTAATGCTACTTTAATAACCATTAGTATTATTCATGTGTATTTTATTTTGTCTTTTTGCAGTGATGGAACTAGATGAGTCTCCAAGGTAAGTAATCATAAAAGCAGTAAATCATTCTTGTGTGCATTTTTCTCCAAAATCATTTGAATTCACTGTGATTATTCATTTACTAGACACAGAGTGTAATACATATAGAAGTACTGATATATATGTAATGATAATAATAATGATGTTTATAAGGCTCCAAATCTTGATATACAAATAAAATTGAAGCACATACTTTCATCATTCATTACAACGTTCACTCACAGTGACTAAAACTGAAGGGAACAAAGCACATGTAAACATATTGGGAGGGGGAGGACAGATGGATAGTAGGATGAAGGGGTGGACACGTAGAGGGGGAAATCATTGCTGGACAAGAAGGTATGTTCTCACCTAAGACTGGAAGGAAGACAAAAGTATGTGACTGTGGAAGAGACAGGGGAGACATTGCAGTTCGATGGACAAGCCAAGAAACTGAATGTGGAACATTTGTGTTGCGGAATTTGTATACAAGTTGTGTTAGAAGCAGAACAAAGAGGTTACACATACACAAAAATCAGAACACACACACACATACATATACATAATGGAATACGAAGTTACATGCCTAATAATATGTACATACATATCTCTGGTCATAAACATGTACATACATGAATCAGTGTTGCTGGTTCGGATCAGTGGTCTTGTAGAGTCCACTTTCAAGGAGGCAAGAATGAAATAGAATCTTATAAACTCTTTAAATGTAGCTCAGAAAAGAATAATACATCAATTCATTTTTGTATTTGTCGCTAGGGAAAGTTGAAAGTAAGGTAGTGGGAGTGCGTGAGTGGGTGTAAAAGTAAAACTTACAGATGTTGAAAAGTGGTATAGAACAGGTTTTGAGCCTTGACATATTGAAAAGATTGTTTTCCAAATTATGTTGAAAAGTGACTAGGCTGATAGTGTTGGAGTCCACAAATTATGCTTCGATTCCCTTTATTTTGAGCATCTTGATAGAAATGTGACAACTATAATGATTCAGTTCCAGTACTTTCATCCACCTTCTGGATGAAAGCTTATACCCTCTCACCCCCCCTCCCCCTCCAAAAAAAAAAAGTTTAGCTGATTATATTATCACTGATGGCATAAACAGATATAAACATGTCTTTGCCAAAGACATCTTCATTGATTTTCACTGTTGTTATGCGTGGTGTGTGTGTGGGGGATTGGTTTTGTGTGTATGTGGTCATATTTCAATACTATCAGTCCTATGATACTGTGCTACTGATGCCTCTATGGGGTACTGTCAGCGTGATTGTGCAGCTGTTGGGTTGTGAACAGATGTGAGAGGCACTTGAGGACTTCACCATGTCTGCTACCATGTCCCCCTACCCACTTTGTACCAGTCAGCCATATGAAAACTGAACCTGATAAAGTTATTATTCCCAGAACAGACAGAAGAAATGTCTGGTAAGGAGATTTACCTTATAGAATATTGTGTACAGAAAATGCACGTTGATTCAGATTGACTGGAAGTAGGCTGTGTGTGTGTATATGTACACAAACAAAAAGATGTCAAGTGTTGCTGAGAATTTTTCAGTTGTATGGGGATATTTTTTTGTTTTTTTTCTTAATCAACTTTCGGTCGTAGATTTATTCTTTGTGGATAGCTGTGAATGAAAACATTGAATGGACTTGGATGAATTTCATTAGTGTCCAGAATCTGAATTCCTCCTCTGTCCCTCATATTACTATTGCGTGGTTTTGTCACATTGGGTTATCATCAGCCCTCTTCTTAAAGAAGAGGGAATTTGATTCAGATTGATGCAGGGTCTCTCGAGCATGCATTAGCTTGAAGACAAAAAAGTGCCAGTCAAGATTTCTTTTAGCTGTGTCTAGTTGGATTTTTATCATGCTGAGCTTGTTCCATTCTGATGGAAGGTCATAAATTTATGTTTGATTTAAATAAACAATGGATTTTCTTCCAAGATCAAGGTCATAGCGCTGAAAAGTATACGACAAAGCTGGAAAATGGAAATTGTTGTATTCGTTACTATCTTGTTTGGTTTTGAATGTGTTTCATTGTATAGAAATGTGAGGTATACTGGTTACCACTTGTCTGTTTGTGTGTCAATATATAGCTCACCTGCTAGGTTAGTGAATTCCATAGACTTGAAATGAGAATTCATACCTTTGACTTTTAGACTAGGTACTGAGGAAAGTGCCTTGCCTTAAACTTCCTTGTATATCCCTACCTCAAACAAAGACCTGTGACCCACACCTTGATAGAATTACGGGAAATGCTTTTGGCAACCATGAAATGACACAGCCTTGCTTCATTTATATTATTATATGCCACTTGCCTTGACACACAGGCCGAGATTGTCATTCAGTCTGCCCTAAAAGGAGGCTGAGGTCGATTGAAAAAAGAAAAGCTATGATGACTAGGATAGAATGAACCAACCTTAGCATGCCTGACCCGCTTGTTGCCACATCCCACAAACATATTTGGAGCTTGTCCACTGTTGTGTCCCATCAGATCTCCCACAACTGTGCACTGGTTGATAAAAGATTTTGATAGATTCATGATGACATAGTTTGGAAGAACTTTTTGTTAAGACCTTGGCTGATCAGAGACAAGAAAGAGAAAGAGAGAGGGAGGCAACTGCATATGAAAACTTGTCACTGTCTGAAAATATTCAAACCCAAGAAATATGCCAGATATTGTAAACGTCTGTAGAATCTTTCTGTACAATATATCAGAAGAAATAAGAATGAAATGAAACTTATTCAGTTTTGTTTCTTTTCTATTTTTTGTTTTGTTTTGTTTATCCAGTGGTGTTGATATATTAGCATATAAGTCAGCTTCTGTATCTTCTGCTGCTAATCTACTTATGTTTAAAAACAGAAAACAGGTTACTGCAAAAGAACGAAAAATTAAACAAAGTAGACAACAACAATAAATGAAATAAAACATTTCATTCTGAATACATGAAGGTGAATATACATGTTTGATTATAAAGACAACAGTAATTACAGCTGCAGCAAGGAATACAAATCATTTGAAAGTAACACAAAAAGTGAACACACAATTGAAAATTGTGTGTGTGTGTTAAAATATTATTTTAAAAGAACATTAAATTTTGGCTTTGTATATACCAGATCAAAACAAAAATCATAGCTAACATAACCAGTTTAATTACATATACTCACATACTGTACCGTGGCTCACTGATGGAGTAAGCGGCAGCGATTTGCCATTCCTGCCTCATAAACAATAAAGTCCGAAAGAACCATAACTCTGAGAGTATCCATGTCCAGTTTAGCTCCCTGTCCCCCCTCCCCCCACCTTGGGGATTCCCGGAGCTCTTTCAGTATAAATAGCATCCCCACCTTCTGGAAATTATGCGCTAGAAATTTCCTCTTTTCTGTCACTCTCTTTGTTTCTGGCTTGTTTCTTTGTTTTCTATCATTTCTGCCTATCATTTTTTGCCTTAATGGTCCATTCACCTGTATGTGTTCGATAAAGTCTTACGTACTATTTCTTAGGTTTGATAATTGGGTACATGTATTAAGTGCATTTTTGGCTCTAGGGAGGTGGGATATGCAGAAGCAATTTTAGGTAATTTATGCCCGTTTTTATATGTTTTGGTGTCCTTAGGTATGCTTACATTTATATTCAAGTGGGTTTTTAAAACCCCCGTGTGATAAATTGGATGGAGTGGTCAGCGCCAGGGCATGTCCTTGGATTATGTGTGCGAATGCATTGATATGTGTACTTAATTTTCTTTTCCTTTTTTTTCTGTTGAAGTTTTGTATGTTTTGAACTGGATATAGACCCGATATGGCTGTACACAGTCAGCTGGGCTTTAAACAACAATAACAATAACAATAACAACAGTAGCTCCCTGTCATTGGCCAAAATGCCATGTAGCTACCCATGGCTCTCAGTGATATGCATGACCTTAAGTACAGGAGGCAGCCTTTATGATACCGCACAGTTGAGACATGGAGCTTCCTAGCTCCACTCAAGGGATAGGAGCCCAAGTTTTTCACCTGTCTTACAGTTCTTTGTCTTTTCAGGGAGAGAAACGGTCTCCAGACACTCACCCCTTGAGAGGGGGGAGATGTTTGCACCTCTGCCCATTTTTTTTCTTGAGGGGTTCGCCCTTACCTAGGTTAGGCTCTGGTCGAGTGAGAAGAGAGAGGATATACATCCCACTAGGTGAGGTCAGGTCATTTATCCCCAGGCAAAGCCTGCTACCAGGGTCCTAGCATCTGAGCAGGACATCGTGTATGACTCTTTCAGCAGATATTGGGTCTCTGGGCCTAACCTGGCACAACAGTTTCTCCAATGGGGTCTTTTTAGATGCATTAGAACTGAAAATGCACCACTGCTTGTGGAGGAGGTATACTCCTCATGTGTTGGTCCACAGCTGATGACCTCCTTAATGCTCCAGAATGCCCAGCTGAAGGCAGCCCAGCCATGATGTGTCATCTGCCACCCTGGCTCTGGTTCTGGGTAAGTTTTTAATCCTTTGACTCGCGCACCCAATCCACCAACTGCAGAAACTTAACCCTTTGACTCCCTTACCCTGTCCACCGATTTCCTGCAGGCAGCTGGTGGACAGGGTGAGAGTATCAGAGGATTAGATTTTGACTTTGCTAGCATGGTTGGAAAAACCGGATGCTGGTGGATGGAGTGCAGGAGTCAAAAGGTTAAGTTCAGTCCCATCTAGGCACTTAGCATGCCTCTATTCTGAGGACTGTGATTCCTGGACTAAACTGTCATCGGCGGATCACCTGTTGGCTTCCCTCTGACAGATGCCTCACCTCCACCATTCTGACCAGGAGACCACTACCACTTCCCAGGCAAGCAAACCCACCATCCTACTGACATCCATCTCACCTGCGTTTATCCAAAACTTTTTGGCCGATCTACAGTTTCAAGTGCGGGTTGGTACTACTCTGTTGGACATCCATGAGCAAGAGCTGGGTGTGCCATAAGGGAGCATTCTCTCTTCTGCTCTGTTCAGTATCAAGATCAACAACTTAGTCAGGTCTTTACAGCAGGGCTCGGACTGTTCCCTGTATGTGAACGATTTTGCACTTTACGCAAGTGGAAGCTTCTATGCAGGCGTTCAGCGGCTGCTGCAGCTGTGCGTAGGTAGGATCCAGCAGTGGGCAGAGACAATCGGCTTTACTTTTTCTGCAAACAAAACAGTGTATCCACTTTCATAACCTGCGACAATTCTTTGCCGCTTCAGAAATTCATCTGGGAAAGTCCATCATTCCAGCTGTAAAAGAAGCTAAATTTCTGGGCTTGATCTTTGATGAAAAGTTGAACTTTCTCAGTCATATCCAACATCTGAAAACCTTGTGCCAGAAAGCTTTGAATATTCTAAAAGTTGTAGCTCATACAGACTGGGGTGCCGACAAGAAAATGCTACTACACCTGTACAGAGCTTTAATTTGCTCTTAACTGGACTATGGCTGCGTAGTAAATGGGTCTGGGAGACCGTCGTACCTCAAGGCACTGGATCCCATTCACCATCAAGGGCTGTGCCTATGCCTTGGTGCATTCAGAACAACTCCAGTGTATAGTTTGTATGCGGAGGAGCCCTCCCCGAGCAACTGTAGACTGAAACTTAAGCTTAAATTTCTGTTTGAAACTGTTCTCTGAACCGGAAAACCCAGCCTACGACTGTGTCTTCAACCCCAGATTCCGAAGTGAATTTGAAAAACATCCGAAAGTCCTCCTTTAAGACTCCATATCTGCCCCCATATGGAAAAGGCAGATATAAATTTAGCAGTTGTTTACAACTTCTCGAAGTTTCCAGATAGCCCACCATGAAAACACCAAAGGTTTGTTTTGATCTTGCTTCCTTCCGTAAAGACAATACCAGTGCACTGGCATACAGATCGTTTTATGCGGAACTGTGTGAGAAATCTCCGTCATCCCACAGAATCTTCACTGATGGATCCAAGTCTGATGAAGGTGTTGCTGCCGCTGCTTCTGCTCCGAGATTCCTGGCCACCCTAACCTGAATGAAATTCACCCATCTGCTGCAGGAAACCGTAAGAAAGAGACAGTGTTATGTAGATTACACACGAGTCACACATCCTACACTCCCTCGTTCCTTTTGAAAACTGAAGAAACACCATGGTGTATACCGTGTGACGAGCTGTTGAGCATCAGACACCTCCTCATGGATTGCTGGGACTTGCACGATGTGAGACAAAAAGCCCTACATGGCGGACTCCTTAAAGAAGCTCTTCTGAGACGTCCCTCCTGATGCAATTTTCCAGTTTTTACAAGAGATCAACAGATTTCACCTGATGTGATTTTATGTCTGTTTTTCTTTCATTGCATTTTAGATTTGCAAGACTAACGGTGAGCATGGTTTTTAACTGAATGGATTGTTCTTTTATTTGACATGGTGTTAGCCCTGACATGGCTCTAGTGGCCGGCTGGGCTATAAGCAATATGAACTGAACTGAACCTGGTGTTCAGGAAGCAACAGCTTCAGTGACTTGCCGTTATTCCAACACCGCTGTGGCCTCCCATCCAGCAGGCTTGTAGTCTGGTCCATCACTCGCATGTCTGGTGCAAGATGGGCCTCAACTCTTGGGGCCCAGATGCTGGAATCCATGTACAAGGTATCCTGGGAGGGACTGCTCCCCCCTGCAATCCTCCCCACCTCCCTATATCCTCTGCAGCGCAGAGCAGGAGAAGGCCCTGCAGACCGAGGTACCCAGTCTGCTTTAGAAGGAATCTGTCACAGACCTTTCCCCTTTTCACCCGGCATCTTTGTGGACATTTTCATGGTCCCCAAGTCCTCTAATGGCTGGCACTGTGTCATGAATTTCTCCCCTATGAACTGCTTCTCCCAGAGAATGCACTAAAGATGGAGACTCCTTTCCACATCGGAGACTCCAACAGTCTTAAAGGATGCTTACTTCACATCCTTATCCATTCCTACCACTGATGTTACTTAACCCTTTGACTCCCACACCCTATCCACCATCTGCAAAAACTTGAACCTTGGACGCCTTCATCCTGTCCACCAGCTTCCTGCAGGAACCTGGTGACTAGGGTGAGGGAGTCAGAAGTTTTTGCTTTAATAGCATAGTTGACAGGACAGGACGCCGTTGGACAGGGTACGGGAGTCAAAGGGTTACGGTTCAGATAGCATTACCAGTCCATTTTCAAGCCCTCCCTTTCATTTTTATCCTTTGCCCCCTTTCTTTTCATGAAAGTGGTCTTAGAATTAGCAATGACAGCGAGATCTAACTCCATCTACCTCTGTTGTTACCTGGACAACTGGCTGATCCTGACTTTGTGACTCCTGCGTCTGAAGATGCATGAAGCAAAGGATTCCAAGGGATGCCAAAGATCTTGCATAAGCATCTCATGTCAAATGCGTCAAGTTTCTTTTCATGGCTGGATTTCGGGTACCAAGTCTCACAACATACAGTTATGTTGACTTCACATTGGATTTATAAAGGTGAGGCCTGAGTCTCGGAAAACTTACTGTTAGTTCAAATTTTCCCCAGCTGGTTGTATGCTTCTGACGCTTTATATGATGTGGTGGCTGAGTTCATGGTTATATCCCCTTGTTGTTGGATGAAATTTCCAAGATAGATGAACTCTTTAACTCTTTGACTCCCACACTCTGTCCACCATCATCCTGTATTGTCAGTCATGCTAACAAATCAGAAACTTAACCATTTGACTCCCTCACCCTATCCACTAGCTTCCTGTAGGAAGTTGATGAATAAGGAGGAGTCAAAGGATTAAGCTTTCGCAGCTAGTGGATGTAGCACAGGAGTCAAAGGGTTAACATTGTCAGTCTTCTGATGGTTCATGACGACATATGTAATGTGAGTGATGGTTGCCTACCAGAAAGTTTTTCTGTTTTCATGGCACTTAGACTAAGGCCAAGTCCTGCACTGTCACCAATTGAGTTGACTAGATCTTGTAAGGAATGAGAGTTGTCTGCCAATGCAGCAGTGTCATCAGCAAAGTCAAAGTCGGAGAGGTTGTTGTCCTCAGGCCATGCAAAGCCTCTGTCTTCTGTTGGGGAGGGGATGGAGATGTGCACTCAGTGGACTTCTCTTTCTGAGCCAGAGCCCTCTTCTATGGTGTCACAAGCGACAGATCCCCCCTTGTGCAAGACATGTAATGGGCAAGTTGAACACTTAGGCAGATTCCCTCAGCAGGTCTCACTGTGTTCTCCAGACGGAACTGACCCTGAAAAGGAACACCCTTCAGGACATGTGGAATCGATGGTTTTGCCCCTGTATTGGTCTGTTTGCAACAGAGTTCAATAGATGTATCCCATTCTGTGTATCACCCATTCCCAACACAGAGGCTGAAGCTGTGGGGCATTCTTGATGGTCGGAGTCTTCTTCTCAGCTGCTCCTTTGTCCCTTTCCCCATTCTGTCAAAAGTGACTTGGAAGACAAAGGCTCAGGAATAAAAGGATGATCCTGGTAGCCCCTTAATGGATGGCCCAACCTTACTTCCCACATCTCCAAGTCTCTCTCTCACGACCCTCCAGTCAAACTTCCTGTTCATCAGGTCCTGCCAAAGCAACTTCATTCCAGGGTACCTCTCTTGAACCCCTAACTATTCACGGCTGAAGTGAATGAAAGAAATCATCTTTCATCTGGACAGTTCTGTCATTCTATCCTTCTGGAGTTCAGGATCAAGAACCAGACGGCCTCACATGTTATTTGACTGACTGTTGATTGACATTGTTGAGAAGTCATCTAAGGATTATTTGCTTTGCCTGGATTATTACTTCCAAGTTCTGCTGGGAATGCACTTGACACAGCCGCTCTGGACAGTGAAGTCTCTTCATCTATGTCAGTGAGAACTACCTGAAAGACATTTCAGCAGCAGTGGTTTCCCGGTGGACCAGCTGCACAATCTCCCAGACTTATACAGAAATGGGAAAGGATAAGAACATTCTAAAGCCCAGTATCCTTGAAGTCTGGGACCTGGCCACTTCCCCAGGCTTTGCACATTCTGCTCTGCTAACGGATAACCTGGCATATTGGCATCCACAGAACTCCATCATTCTCTACCTCTAGGGACACCTCCCTGATACGACTCATACGAGCAGACAATTCCTCCGGGCTGTCCCTTGTGGCAGCAAGCATTGCTGTGTCTGTCCATGGCTCCATAGCTTGAACCAGTGGGATGACACACCCCTCCTCCATTATTTAAATGTAGCTATCGTTTTTGATTTGGTGCATACAAAATTGAAACGGGGATTTTTCTCAAGCTCCTGTTTAACAAGTACACTTACCAAATCAAAAAGCCAGATTCCTGCCCCGCTTGTATCGTTCCAGCTGTCGCAAAGGATTGCTGCAAGGGCCAGAAAAATTGAGGGTCAACAGGAATGATCCAGCATCTGACGAGTATTGTGACCAGTTATTGCTCAAGACAGATCACGTGCTGATCGTGTGAGAGCCATGGACTTCTGCATGAAATTTTGGCCAATAACAGATAGCTACTCTGGTCAGCTTAGCTACTGTTTTGATATGGTAAGTACACTAGTTAAACAGGGATTTGAGAAAAATCTCATACTTGAATATATGAAACAGTATGTGTATGATAACCAGTAAGTTATTTCACTTAAAAAGATCACAAATTACAACAGCAGCAACAAAGTAGAGAGGGAGAAGGTAGTGGTAGTGATATGAATCCTAAGATATGTTGCTTGTACTGCATGCAAGGGCAAAATGCAGTGCTGTAGTGTCAATGGTATAAATCTTAAGACAGGCTGATTGTACTACATGCAAGGGCAAAATACAGCCCATCAAATGGAGGTAAAATTATTTGAAGAGTCTTATGTGATGCAAGTTAGCCGTGTGTGTGTGTGTGAATTACAGGTGTCCCACTCCAGGATGCAAGGGTCGAGGTCATGTTAATGACAAGCGCAACTCCCATCGCAGGTATGCAACACTAATTTCAGGGGTTTTCCCCTTTCTTTTTCATGTTTTTTTTTTCGCCATGATTTGTTTGGACACGAGTTTGTTCACTTTAAATATGTCTGTTCTTTACTTGTACTGTGTTGTAATCATTGACGGCCACAGTAGTCAAAGGGTTAACCCTTTGACTCCCGCACCCTATTTATCAACTGCAAAAACTTAACTCCTTGACTCCTTCACCCTATCCACCGGCTTCCTGCAAAGGATTACATTTTTGCTTTGCTAGCATGTTTGACAAGACAGGATACTGGTTGACAGGGTGCAGGAGTCAAAGGGTTAAGATATCAGACTTTTAGTTTGGGGTTCAGTCGTCCCCAGGTACCTTTCACCTGGTGGGTAAAGAGTTGAGGTTTTTCCAATCTTGCAGGTCAAACATATGTGCACACCTGTAAGTGTCTAGGTTTTTCCAATCTTGCAGGTCAACATATGTGCACACCTGTAAGTGTAGGTTTTTCCAATCTTGCAGGTCAACATATGTGCACACCTGTAAGTGTCTAGGTTTTTCCAATCTTGCAGGTCAACATATGTGCACACCTGTAAGTGTCTGAATCTTCTTTGTGTGTATATATGTGTGGAACATCAAGTATGCATGTTAAAGGTCATGTAAGTCATGTTAGTATTCAGTGGCTTGTGGGAAAACGGGAAAACACCCAGCATGCACACACACTGAAGATGGAGTATGCAGACTGTGCAGCAACATACTGCATGGGCATTGTGGACAACTGTGTATGCATATATCTGAGAAAAATCAGAATGCTTTAAACACCACCAACAAAAAGTTATTGGTAACTTGGTTACGAGAGAACTAAACAGAGTACAGGCTGTCAGTATTATTGCAAACCAGTGAAGGGCCAGTTGCAAAACTACTCAAAAAAGTTCTTGTGTAAGATTTGTGAATAGACTTCAAATATAGTAGCATGGGAAAAGATGGACATAATCGACAGGCTGTCTAATTAATTTGTAAAGTGTATGGCCTGGTGATTAACCCTTTGACTCCCGCACCCTATCCACCAGCTACAAAAAGTTGACCCTTTGACTCCCTCATCATGTTCACCAGCTCTGGTGGATAGGGTGAGGGAGTCAGAAGGTTACGTTTTTGCTTAACCAGCATGGTTGACAATGAAGGATGCTGGTGGACAAGGTTGGGGAGTCAAAAGGTCAAAGCACCTGTCTATGATGCAAGAAACCCAGGTTTAGATCACAGGTCAGGCAGGGATTTTTCTTCCCCACACCCCCTGCACTAGATCTTAAGTGGTGGTCGTGATGTCAACCCTTTTGAATGAAACAATAAACTGAGGTCACATGTTAAAGATCTGTGGCAGTAGAAAAGTTTTCCCTGGCAAAATTTCATATCAAAATCCATTTTCATAGGTAGGTAGAAATGTATGTACCAGTATATAAAAGGAAAAAAAATTACATGGGTGATGGTGCACTGTGGCAGAGCACGTTCCCTGGGGAGAACAACCTGAATTCCGCATGGAAAATGCATTGTAACAAAAGAAGTAAATACAGTTAACAGATACAATAAGTAAATACAATAAGTTAACAATTGCTGTAACTTGAGAAGTTATTAGTATGTTTCACTTGTCTTTTGGGTGAGTAAGTTTAGAATGTACCATATCGAGGAAAGAAATCTATTCAAAGTGTGAAGGAAAATTAGTGTTGGTTTCTGATTTGTCATTGATTGTTATCTGTATTACAAAATTTACCTCTAGATATTTCACATTGTCAAACAATTGCTGTGTCCTGCTTGTCACTGCTTATTGACAAGACATGGGAAAAGGGAAGTTTTATAGTTTATTACTTAATGTTGTTGGGAAGCAACATTTGAATGTTGGTCAGAGGACAACAAACATTGATGCAGTTGGTTATTTCAGGTCACTTGTGTGACTTCTCATGTGTTACTTACTGTTATAATGATGATTACTGACACAGTGACAGATTTTTGTGTGCTATCATGAGTGCTTGTGTCAGTGTCATTTATAACTAATAATCAAGTCAGATCCTTTAATGTCCTCCTTCGAGGAAATTTGCTTAGTAAGATTTTTAAGCACCATGACATGTAACCAGATGGTCACATATGTCACACAGTGTAAGATTGTGTGCATGCTCATGGGCATACAAGTGCGCACACATGCATGTACTGCTTTTTGGTTTGAAAATAACATTTATTGTTAGCATGAAAATAAAAGATAGTTGCAAATGATCTGATGCGAGTTTGACATAATTTATGACACTGCTGTAAGGTTAGGAATATTATACACAAAATATTTTCCTTTTTGCATTGTTTTTTTCTTTTCTTTTTATTATTTTGGTTTTTATTTTTATGTTTGTTTGTGTGTGGTTTTTGCTTAGTGCATCTGGATGCCCACTAGCAGCAGTAAACCGCCATATGAAACAGGCACAGTGCAAGAAAAAAGGTAAGTTACTGTTTTTCAGGAACCAGAAAAAACACGGAAGAAGAATAAGAACGTGTATTTAATACAAGAAGACAAGACAGGCACAAATTTTCGGCCAACTGGCCTTTGTCAAGCATAAAATTACGAACAAACAAACACCAGATACAAAAATTAGGAGAAAAAGACTGAAACTTCCCTGCTGCTGCTTCCCAGTGTGAAAAAGGGAATAAACTGACTAAAATGATATCATAATGTGTTTTTTGAGTAAATATGATGTCAGAGCGGAAATGAGAACTATGACGCTCTAGCGAAGAGTAGTGTTTGGAATGCAAAGGATACCAGTATTAGATAATGCATAAGAGAAAATACAGGCATACGTTCGGCTGAATGGGAAAATATTTAATTAAGAGGTATGGCTGATGTAAACGGATCGTGCCTAGTGCAACGAATCCAGTCTGACCTTGGAATAGGAAGAAAAACATCCTAAATCAACAGCCAAGGGGCTGAAGGGAAAACCGGAGTCCCCGGAGAAAAAAACCCTTAGTCAGAGGCGGCTGGGCCTGTCTCGTGAAAGGAGAAATCAAACAGATTGAATTTAAAATAAACATGAAAATAAAAATAAAAAAGGCATATGTGCAGCTGCAAAGCCAATACCTCACTGAGATGGGAAAATGGTGATAATATGGTCTATTTCAGTAAATCATCATCAAGGTAAAACATACATGGACTCAAGGGCACATTAAAAGAAGATGATTGTGTGCATAAAAACAAATTATACATGTGGGACAAACATACACACCAAGGTAAAAAAGTAGGCCTACATACACACAGAGCCATGTCTAGATAAAAGTACATGAAGTGGCATGATGCTGAATTCAGTTGAGGAAGTATTTACTGTTTGTCATTGAGGCCATGTGGCTTGCGCGTTCCAAGTTTACCTATAAGATGGGATTCTCTGTCTTTCCTGTCTATGGTGCTGTTACTCTATAGAAGCCACAGACCTTTCACTAGGATGTTGTTGATTGTGTGGTCCGACTGGTTGAAATGATTTGAGATAGTTTTATCTCTTTGATGTCGGATATCAGCCAAGTATTTTTTTCTTTTTTTTTTTCCAGTTTTTCAGTTAAAGGAATCTAGTGAGAAATATGAAATAAATGTGACTTTTTGTGTGTAAGAACATAACTAAGTTTCTGTAAATTTGGACAGTGTGTGGCCCAGCAGCTCAGGTGGCAAAATAAAATTCAGGTAATTCTGGAAGACAGTGGACTTGCAGAATGGAAATTTGACCTGGAAGGCCTCCCAGGATTGACTGTAGTGACAACAGAGATAATTTTCTTAGTTGAAAAAGATTTTTGTCTATTATGTATTTGTTTTTGTTTAGGGTAGATTTTCCAAATACCCTCTTGTCTTTTGGCTCCCCTGAATGAATTTTTGCCTGAAACTAATTCTGCATCAGCACACCAGAGGCAAGTCAACAAACAGCTGCACTTTCGTGGTTACAGGAACAGTTGCACATGTTTCCACTATGACTGAATGTATGACTTTTATAACAATGCTTCCTCTTGACATTTCTGGCTACACTTATGTCTTGAAGTGTTTGTTCTTTTCGCAAAATGATAGTACAGTGAGTTGTACTTGTTCAACAATGAAAAATAGCTTTTATTCGTGTGGATGTCATTTATAAAACCTGAACAGTTTTGATTTTGCAGAGTGAAGGTTGCTTATATACATGCCAACATAGAAAGTGAACCAAACAGGTCTCCAGGTCTTCTTTGTTCCCATGCCTCATAAATTATGTTTTAGAACCACTGGTAATCCATAGAAATTTGTCAAAATACAAGTCATTTTAAACAATCAGTTTGTAGCTTATCTGTTTCTTTGCTTTGCAGATTTTGTTTTTTCTGTCCACTTGACCTGAGAGGTTTCATTGTGACATTTAACATAATTTTGCCAAGATAAATGTCTAATAGCAGAAGTGCTGACAGTAATATTGATTTTTAGTAGTTATAATAGTTGTGGAGGTGGTGTCCATTGAAAGTGGTTTTGGTGTATTGCCAGATCTCCATCTGGTTGTGGTACCCAAATTGGATGACCCTTCTAAGGCCACGATATCCACCTGTACTGAGAAAGACCTAATACAATTGGCTGCCCAAAGCATGTTGAAAGGTGAATATATCATTGACTCGATTTGAAAAATCAACCAACCTTTATTTTATTTAACTTTTAGCTAAATCCTTTGCTATTATTTACTGCCTGGTGACAAATGTTATGGAATAACTGTACATATGCTTCCTTGTTTCCTTCTTTACTGCTAATGTAATAGGTCCATAAAAGGATGTGTATATATTGTTATGTACGTCAGTCGAAAGAAAATTGAAGTTCTTACACGCATGCATGCACACACACACACATGCACATGCACGCACACACACGCACCTCTCTCTCCCCCCCGTCTTTCTCTCACACTCAAACTTGCACTTACACATACGCGTGCACATATATACGCGCGTACATACGCACGCACGCACGCACACACAGATGTAGCATATGGATACACATTACACATATGCACCTCTCCAGTGAGGCAACTGAACAAATGGCTCGAAGGTGTGTGTGTGTGTGCGTGCGTGCGCGCGCGCGTGTGCGCGTGCGCTCTGATCCGATCATTGTATTTAAAACAAATTTAAACGTGTTTCTGGTATTCTGTTCATGATGATTTATAATGGTTATTCAATTATTTCCATATTTTTAATACATCAGTACAACTTTTACACTTACCTGACAGTAATGGTTGATGATGATGATGATGATGATTGTGTGTGTGTGTGAGAGAGAGAGAGAGAGATATCATCAAAGAATTCATTCTGTAAAAGCAGTGGCAAACAGTTAAAATCAACAAGTACACATGAGCTGTCACATTGGAAAAGCCTTTCTGCCTATTCAGTCAAGCATTGTTGCAGGCTTGGTGACCGAAATCATGGTCAGAAAGTTTGCTTTTGATAGCACATAACTTAACCTTTTCTTACAAGTGCATAAACTCAGCTAATGTGAAATGCCATACTAACTGCAAAATGTTTGACCAGGTGGTTGAGAAATTGGCGAAAAGACGTCCAACACCGGGTGTTGTAAGTTGAACCCAGCTGCCTGTCCTGATACCTAGCTCCAGTTCAAGTGATGCTTTTCGTCTTTTAGCTCAGTGCTAAGTGTCAACACCATATCCTCTCTGGTCTGCTCAGCCTTGTTTCTTTACCTGCTGTTTTCTCCCAGTTCGTCTTCTTGGTGTCTACCTCTTTCATCCCCTTGGCTTACGGGCTGTACCCGTAACCCCTACTTCCAGGGAGGCAACCACCCAGAGGACTTTTATCCCAATGCCAAAGTCCTCCCATCCCTGCAATTGGCCTTTTCCTAGCTTCTGAACCTGGACTCAGTATCTTCCTGGCTCACCATCTATGGGCTCCCAACAAAACCCATGTCCAGTCTCACCATCCTCCGTCCATCAAGGCTCCAATTACCCACCACCACACATGGTGGAGAACATTTCGGACATAGAGGACAAAGTGGATGACCTTCACACATCTGCCACCACCAATGCTGAATCTCATGAACTTGGGGAATGGAAGACCTTCACCTCCACCATGGAAGAGACCATTGCAGTTCTCCGGTCTGTCCTACCAGACCACATATTAGCTGATCCTCCCTCCTCATACAACTCAGCAAGAGGACCCCCTGTATTGCACCCCCACCACAACCAAATACTATGGTGGCCAACAAGTTCAGAGAGCTCATTGCCTAGGGGCAGGGAAATCCTCCACAGTTGTTCAGCACCGAACTTTCAGTTGAATTAGCCAAGAGCAAGGCCACGTAAGCTACTAACAACCACAGAGTTAGAAAGGAAAACAATCTCCATCCTGTTCTAGTTCTGTGGCAATCCCTGGTGTCACGCTGGACACATGGCTAAAAGAAAGGGAAAGCGCAAGGTCTCTTTCACTCTCGTTAGGCTTTCGCTTGACATGCGACCAGCTGGCCCAACTCGGGCAGAAGATGCGATAAAATGTGGTGCTATGTTCAGCTTACTTAATACGGGACACTTTATGCTCACAAAAGTGAAGTACAGTGGGCCTCAACTTTCCGCCAGTAACTAACACTGTAGAAGTAATACTCAAATACAAAGTACAGTCTGCTTTGAAAGTGGCAGAAACATGTGAAACCTACTAGATGGGCATATTGTGAATACAATTTGCTGTAAACATGTGCAAATGCAAAGAACACACACACATGGGGAGGCGGAGAGAGAGAGAGAGTTGGAAAGGGTGTTTGCAAAAAGATGGAATGAGCAAGAAAGAGTGAAAGAGGGGAAGAAAGAGAGGAGGAGAGAGAGAGAACACACACATGCACGCACGCACACACGCACACACACACAATGTTAGAAATAAAATGAGATTGACTTACATGATAAACTAAACTACTGGCAGTGGAACACACACACACACACACACACACACACACACACACACACACACACACACACACACACACACACACACACACACACACACACACACACACACACAACACACAACACACACACACACACACACACACACACACACACACACACACACACACCATGTTAGAAATAAAATGAGATTGACTTACATGATAAACTACTGGCAGTGGAAGAAAAAGACGGTGTGGTCAGGATATACATTAACAGTATTTTACATGAAACATGCTGTATGTAGGCTACATACTAAACACACTTTGTTTATGACATAATCTACAAACCACCTATAGTATACACACAGAGCTTCACAATACACTAAATCAGAAGTACAGAAAAAAAGGGATGGAAACGCGGTACACAATGTTAAAGACCAGGTAAAATGTTGTTTTTACAGCCTCCAACACAAAGTAACTCGCTGGCACCGATTCACTTTGTCAGTTAGCCTAGGAGGGGGATGGGAAATGTTAAGGTCAGCACCACTGCCTTATCCGACTTCCTTGGCCAGTTCAAAGCTTTCACTGAAGGACTTCGCCCTTTTCAATGCCTGGACGCCAGTATCATTCATCCCTATCCTTTGTCCACACCCAGCCACAGGCTGCGTCTCCTTGTGTGATCTAACATCATCCCAAAAGCCACGCTGTCTGTCAGCAATCTGGATTCCAGACTCCTGCTTCCAAACCGCTTGCCCCACCATGCCAGAGCCCTGTCTGTGCCCCACAAATTAGCCGCACAAACAGAGGATAATGCACGGAGGGGTCTGGAGATATGCTCTGCCTTTGAGGCCCTCATGCAGGGCATTCTGAATGTCATCTGGCATCCTCCTTTCTCTGATGAGGGCCCCCTCTTGCTCAGTCTCTGCTCCGTTTCCCTGAACATCCAGGAATGGAAGAACATAGGAGCTTTCCTGTGGATGTTGGACATTCTTCAGTCGGGTTTCTGACTACCTTGGGCACAGAAGAAAGCCCCACTCTCCCACTCCCCCTACATTCCCGTCTCCCTCAATCATCAGTCCCACTCAGTGGCATTACAAACAAAAATCACCTCTATGCGAGAGAAAGTTACCATGGAACTCATCATGGACATTTTCTCTCCAGGGTTCTATGGCAAAATCTTCCTCGTCCCCAAGACTACCAGCGGATGGTGTCCTATCGTTGACCTGTTGCCACTCAATGCCTTCTTCAGGACCATCAAATTCAGGATGGAAACACTATCTTCTTCCGGGAGGCCATGCACCCTGGGAATTGGGCTGCATCCTTGGACCTTTCAGACGCCTACTTCCACATTCCTGTACATCCATGAGACAGGAAATGGCTTCATTTCAGTGTGGACTCTGAGGTTCACCAATTCAAAACCTTCCCTTTTGGTCTCCATTGTTCTTTGGGTTTTCACCCACGTTGTGCGAGAGATTTTGATTATCACTAGGCGTTTGCTTCTGCCCCTACACAGACGACAGACCGATCCTGGCTTCAAGTCGCCAGTCATTTGTCTCCCATCTTTTCACCATACAGAAACTCTGTAACAGACCGAGTTTCAGAATCAACACTACGAAGTCCGAACTGATTCCAGCCCAACAGTTTCTATTCTTAGGAATGAATTTTGACGCCATACATCAGTCACTATGTCTGTCCAACCAGGGTCAAACGCCTACAAGCCTCCATATGAAACCTCTCAAGAACACACACTTCAGCCAGCTCTCTTTCAGCTGTCCTCATCCAGATGGAATCAATGATGGCACCCTTCATTCCTCTGGGCCGCCTACACAAACGATCCCTCCAGTGACAACTTCAACAACCCTGGTCACAAATCTCCCAATCCTGGGACACTCAGATCCACCTCCCCCGACAGAGGGACTCTTCACGGACACCTCCCCAGAAGGCTGGGGAGCCCATGTAGCACATCTCACTTTGTTGGGCTCTTGGTCTCCACATCAGAAACCGCTTCACATCAACCATTTGGAGATGGAGGTAGTCATCATGACTCTCCGCCACTTCCTCCCCTTCCTCAAGGAAAGACGTGTCCTACTGTGAGTGGACAACATCACAGTGGCCTGTTACATCCACAAACAGGGAGGCTCTCAATTGATCTCACTCTCTCTGAAAGCAGAAGCCCTCCTTCTTTGGTGCCAATCTCACCACATTTCCCTAGTGGCAAAATATGTTCTGGAAAAATCGAACATCCTGGCAGATGCTCTGAGCTGATCCCACATGGTCCTCCAGAATGAATGAGTCCTCATCCCCATCCCATCTGGCAGCAGTGATTCAAACCAACAGGGTTGCCTACTGTCCCGGTGTGTCCGTATTTGTCCCTGAAAATTGAGAAAATGGCCTAGGTGTCCCAGAAATCCAGTTTTTGGTTGTGCATCCCGGAAAATTAAAAACTGCCGAGACGGTTTTTTCATAAGCAGCTTCTTGGTACAAAAGTGCAAGAGTATTGAGGCGCAAGAGTATGGAGTGCACCTAGTATGAAGCCGGACCAATCAGAATTGACCTTATGCTTAAATGCCCTTAACAACGCATGCGCATCGCTTAGCCTGTTTGATAGGCGTACTATCAAAATGGTGTCTAAGCGGGAAGCTCCCGCGACTTCTGAGTCATCAACAGAGCCTGCGGCTAAGAAGATCAGGATTATACTGACACGTGGAAGTTTCTTAAAAGTGGCTAAAAAGGAAGTATGTTCGTGTTCTGTGAAGTGTGTGCCTGCGAGTTCTCAATCAAGTCTGGTGGCAAAGATGACTGAAGGCGGCAGGTGCGTACTGACAAACACAAAAGAAACCAGGAGCTAGTTGAAAAACAGCAAAAAAACAAGATCATCGGGGCATGTTAATGTGTGTCCCTGAAAATCATGCTGTGTCCCTGATTTTGACAAGGGATGTCCCTGAAAACACATTTTAGGGGTAGGCAATCCTGAACCAATGTCTGTGTTTGCAACCGAGTTCAACTTCCGTCTCCCCCTCTACATGTCCCCAGTCCTGGATCTGGAAGCATGGGCAGTGGGTGCCCTCTCTGTCAATTAGGACAATCTTCTAATGTACACCTTCTTACCTCTTCAACACCTAAGAAAGGTCCTATGAAAAGCAAGTATAGTTTATACCACCATCATCCTTATTGCACCAGACTGGCTGGCCAAACCCTGGTTTTCCGGATCTGCTCAGTCTGACTCACCTCTGCCCCATCAAACTCATGATTGGACCTCGAGACCTCCAATCTTGGTCAGGCATCCCACACCCAAACCCACAACTTCTCAATCTTCACACCTGGATGTTGTGAGGCAGTCGCTGTCAGCATAAGGTATCGCCCAAGACATTGTTGACCTCCTATTCCTCTCCCTTAGGCCTGGCACCCAGTGCGTCTACTCTTCCCACTGGAAAAAATGGACCTAGTGGTACACAGCGCAGACTTCCTTGCCTACCTCTCCTCTACCCTACACCTGTCGGCTTTCTCCATCAAAGCCCATATGTCCACTGTCTCCACCACCTTACTCAAATCGGCAGCCCCTCCAGGGAGGACACTTCCTTTCTGAGAGCTCTCTCGAGAGGCATCTCCTTACGGCAAGCCTCAGTCCCTCGAAGAACATCTGCCTGGGACCTCTTCCTCATTTTCAAGTTCCTCAGATGCCCCCATCCTCCCGTTCCCCCCCCCCCCCCCCCCCCCCCCCCCCTCACCAGGAGGCCTTCCTCAAATACCTTTCAGAGAAAGGGCCTTTCTCATCACGCTTTCCTCTGACAGGCATTGCAGCATCTTCAGTGATGTATCTGTGAAGTGGAGTTGTTTTGACTGTGGTCCCAGTCTTCCCAGTGAGTCCATAGCATGATCAACTCTGGGTAGTAGCTGGTTGGGCTGAAAAATCATGCAGTGATTTTGACAGGACTCATGGATTTAATCCACAACTTTCCAGTCATTTGTCTCTTGTACAGCAACTGGTTTAAAATGATATGTACTGTTTTGTTTTCTTGTAGGGCTGGTATAATACCTTAGTTTGAGGTATGCTCATGATTAAAGCGAAAGCGAAATACAAGAAAGTATGTATGATTAAATTTGCTTTGTTCATATGTTTCTTTTAACTAAACACACTTTCTGTGAAATGACTTTAATCTTACCAGAGTCAATTTTTCATAGTTACCGACATTTTATCTGCATTTTGACCTCTTTGTGAAGCCTTCATGAGGATGGACTTTGAATAACTAACTGGTAAGGATCAGAGTCGTTTCATAAAGTATGACAGAATTTGATATCAGCTTACATCCCCAGATACTTTATGAAGGGTTGTGTGTTCAACAGAAACTAAGCGGGTTGTTCGTCCCATGGTCTACACAGAATGTAAGGACAAGACTGGACTCCGACAGGAGAACCAGACTGGACTCCGACAGAGCACTGGCTTCACACGGGAAGCAGCAGGACCCAGTAAGCAGACAAAGGAACAAAACTCCATCACAACAGTGACCTCAGTCCCTCAACCCACCAATCCACCAGCTGCCACAAATATGGATAATGCTCCTGTTGTAAGTGCTTCCCACAAAACACCTGCTCCTGTTGTGATTGTTTCCAACCAAGCACCTGTTCTTGTGAGTGGTTCCAACAAATCACCAAGGATTCGTGATGGTCCATCAGAACGGCCTAATATTCTGAGAGGACGGCGAGACTTCAGGCCCAAAAATAATTTCCTTTCAAATCCATCATTGCTGAACAGCTTCAGAGATCGTAACAGTGATGCCTGGAACACCAGTTCAGGGAGTTCAGATTGTTGAGATGTCACAAAGGAAGTAGTGTATGCCCCTGTAGGCATCAGAGTTAGACTCACAGACTTTTACAAGAATGCCATCAAAGAAGTAGTGTAATCCATTCAGCCATTTCCTTCCCTGCTTTATCCATAAGCTTCCTGCAGGAACACATGGGTAAGGTAAGGAAGAGAAAGGACTAATAGCTAGCATTATGACAAAGACCAGAAAGAATGGTAACAGTAAAAGGTTATAGAAGATTGAGTAAGTAATAGTAGTCAAAATAGACTGCAGAAATGCTGTTAGTGGAAGACATTGAAGGCAGAAATATGAATGGAAGACAATAATGTATGCAACAGATTTTTACAAACATCAGGTAAATAAACTTGCAGGTACGCAGTTGTCAAAATTGGAAGAAAATAAAAGCAACACAGGCACACTGTGTTTTTCTTTCATTTTTTCATCATGTTTTGAAAAGAACAATGATTAAACAATTTCAGGAATGCATCTGAGTATCTTGCCTGACACTGGATTGTCTGATAAATTGTCCCTTTGATACAAGTGATTCATGTTGTTTTCCATCCTGCTTATGCTTACAGAGATTAAAAAAACGGCATCTGTAACTAAGCCAGGCTTTCATGTTTTTCGTATCATGGATGCTTCTCTTCAGAAGTGACTGAAACAAGAACAGGATTCAAAAGTGACTGAAAAAAGAATAGCATTCAAAGTTACTGAAGCAAGAAGAGCAAAGTGTTTTGGGTAAAATATTATTTGATATAAAGATTCCCACTTTTTTGTTTGTTTTTGTTTTTGAATAGTATCTTGACTGCAGTTCATGTAAAAAAAAAAAAAGTCAGTAAAATAAAAATGAACGAAAAGATTTCTGATTGTTCATAACACTTTTCAGCTCATGTTTCCTTTCACCTAGCTTCTTTTCAGTATTCAGAGAGGTCTCATCGTTTAACGTGGAAATTATTATCATGGCTCACTTTCAAGACATCTGCCCACATATTTTACGAACATGAGATGGAGTGAGTGCTTTTATGCCGTCAAGTGACTTAAAAACAAAAGAATGAAAAATGATGTAGGAAACAGGGACAGGGACTTCATTTGTTGAAATGATTCAGTATGAATTTTCCTGAGCATGTTTGATCAGTGTAGGGATTTTGTAAGTGGGTTGGTGGACATAAGTGTACAAGCAGATGCATACTTTAGAAGAGGATTTGCTTTATAAGCATTTGGATACATTTTGAATTTAACTCAAGGGGAGCTTTAGTTCCCAAGGATTGTTATATAGCTCTTGCATCTTCAAATAGTCAAGTTTGTGAAATTGCAAAGTAACATTTTACACAGAGAAGTGCAATGACTCGTAGTTTTTTATGATGAGGAATGCTTTTATTCTTCTGTTTGTTTTTTTTCAAATTAACTTTTAAGTCTGAAGAATGTTTTAGAGTGAATTAGTCTGAAAAATGTTTTAGTAATGATTTTTAGGGCTTAATG
Source organism: Monoplex corrugatus (assembly GCA_030674185.1). Classification (NCBI taxonomy): domain Eukaryota; kingdom Metazoa; phylum Mollusca; class Gastropoda; order Littorinimorpha; family Ranellidae; genus Monoplex; species Monoplex corrugatus. The sequence continues at coordinate 81,875,971 of CM060315.1, forward strand.
CTTGTATTGTTTTGTGTTTTAAGTATTGGGGGTTCTGTTAAAAAAGACCTGTAATTGGTTGAGTGACACATAATTATATGCATTTGAATGTTGGATGGTATTGTTGATTTCTTCTTGTTTTTGTCTTTTTGAATGCAAGTTTGAAACGTATACAAAGTTATCAGCTGAAAGTTTGCCTGTAAGTGTGAATGTTTGAATAAGTGGTATGCGTATGTGTGTGTTTGTGTATGTGCAAGCTGACATTGTCTATGTGCAACATGTTCTGAATTAACAGTGGGATGTGCTTGAAAATGGACGTGGGAGGAGGTTAAATTTTTATCAAAACAGGTGGTAGCCACGAATATGTGTTTGTAACTATGTTCAATAATTGTTGAATATAGATACCTGCTTTGCTGAGTTTCTGTCATTGTTCAAGGGAAGATTTCTTATTTAGCTTCATACATAATTACTGTTTTGAACATGTGCTATACTGGCTAGCTCAGTTCTCTGTCTTGGCCACAGTGTCAGTCAGTGAAGTCCCTGGACTTCATCTTGGTACAGCTGATCAATACCCTTTGTGCTTGGCAAGCCTGTTCAACTTGGCTTGGCTTCATTTCATTCCCTTGCTAAGCTCTCATTCTGTACCGACTGTCAGGTTTTCCTCACTGTTTGACCTGTCAGAGTTGATCCACACCCATTGATTTGTTGGTTAATTTTGATATGTTACCGACCTACTTTCTTTTTCTTGATCATGAACAATTTGAATTTCAATGGCAGTCATGGAAATTTTTATAAAAAAATAACTAGCATTTTGAATGCAACCTTGACTGATCTTGGAAGTGGGTCATGTTAAGAGTGAAGAAACTGGGCCAATGCCAGACCTCTCGACACTTTCATCTCACTATTATTGATGAATTCACCTCATTCTTTGAATTCTTGAACTTCTTTGCATCCATACAAACCTTTGAAAATTTTGGAACTTATGAGTCAGAACGGTCCAGCCATAAAAAATAAATTCTGGAACTTGGGATTGAGAACAGTCCAACCATTTCGGCCATTCCAACTGTGATTGGTCCCTAGTCTGTTCCCATTGGCCCTCATCAGATGATTGTAGAGATTGGCGTCCTCCAGCTCCTCGAACTGGGATGGTTTGGCCTTAAATTGCAGTTCAACTCCCGCCAAAGGTTTGGTTTCTGAAACAAATGTTCCTAAAGGCACATGTTTCTCCCTTTCCTGCCAACTTCGCACTGGACTTGAAGAGATTGACACGGATAGCCTTTTCATTTTCAGGTGAGGTGATGTATCCCATGTGCTTGTAGACGAACATTTTGGTATATTTTCTCAAAATTTGATGGAGATATGAGAACCAGATTGTCTAATCCTTCAGACAATCCCCAGTTTGGTTCTCGGGACTTTCACCCTCAGGGAACTTCCAACAGCTCTCAGGACCAGGGCGCTTTGTTCCCTAAGTGCAGGAGACAAAGATCCATATGACCCTGTGTGGACCAAACACAGACGCTTCATCTCCACCTCAAAGGAGTGAAGCCCATTCTGGATATGCAGCTCTCTCCCCTTGCAGGAGAGTGAGAAAATTTTCAATGAAAGAAGTTAAAAAAGCCCACACACTACTGTACCACACTCACATCTCCCTTATTAGAATGCTATAACATAAAGTATGTCTCTAAAATAGTGCTATTTTGGATAGTCAGTGGAAAAAGCATGGACATATGTGTACAGAAAGAACATACAAATGGTGATTTATATAACTTAAATATTTGTTTTTTTTGGATACGCTAATAATTCATCAGATGTCTGTACTGTTGATGGTTTTGCATAATACTTGAACTTTTGTTGCTTTGCTTTCTCTTTCAAACATTTTTACCCATAGTAATAATTATAATTTGCTGAGCGATAAAAAAATATCTGACAGTGTTCTTCTTTTGTTACAATACTGTGACATGATGATGAATTTCAATTTCAATTTCTGAAGATGAATTCCATATGCACTATCGTCAAGGTGTAATGTAATGGAGAAAATCTAGAATGATCATGGCACAAGCCCTAAGCCTGCATCATCATCATCATCATCAGGTGCCCTGCCGCATGGCGTTGGCGACCATGGACTTCCAACCATCTCTATCTCTCGTTGCCTACAGCATCTCCCCCACCCTCTTCATCCCCAGCCACTCTGCAAGTCCGTCCAGCATTCTCTCCCTGGGTCTACCTGGTGCTCTCTTTCCCTCCAGCTTTCCCGTTGTGACCAGGTGCTCCAAATCCCCCTTCCTCATAAAATGGCCTATAAATGTTGCTTGTCTTTTCCTAATCTTCCTTATGAGTGATCTACTTGTGTTTGCCTCCATCAAGACTGTCTCGTTTGTTTTCTTTGCTGTCCATGGAACTCTCAACATTCTTCTGAGAAACCACATCTCGGCTGCCTCGATCCTGCTCTGGCTTTGCTTGGTGACTGTCCACGCCTCGCACCCGTACAACAGTATTGGTTCTATATAACATTCAAGGACTGCATATAAACCCAATAGCTGGCCAGGTCCTGAGGTCCTACCTAGATAGTTGCATAACCCTGAGGTAGTAGGGGAGCGAGGTGACAGAGACCTCAACTTTTCCCGGGGCCAGCATTATGAGGGCGGCGCCAATCCCCTCTCCCTCGCTTCATATTCATATTCTATTTTTCTTTTTACCAAGACTTCAGAAAGGTAAGAAGGCTAATTGTTCTTCAAGGGGTAGGACCTGGGAAATCAGCCTATCTCTCCAATGTTTTATACCAAGGCAGCCGGGCAGTGCCCTGTTCTTCATAATTTTCAACCTCCGTGGTACCTTTCGCTTGCGCAGCCGGAGGGCACACAGGCCCGACTCGTTTTTTGTCCCCTTCCTAAGGACTATCGGTCAAACTGAGAAGAAAAGTCGAGGTCTCTACGTGGAGCGAACCCTGGAACCTTGAGTTTAGTTATTGGCAGACGAACGTCTGGACCATTCTGCCTCTCCTCTCCCTAAATGATGATGAAATACTGTGATATGATGATGAAATAAATGAAATGCATAAGCACACACATGAAGCAGAGACGAGACAGCTTCTGGTTCAGACAAGATTCGATATTCAGTCATCAAAATATTGTATGAAAATGACAAGACTGACACAGCCCCTGGTTTGGACAAGATTTGATACTTACACATCATATATTGTATGACAATGACAAGACTGAATTGCTCGCTCTCTGTCAAGACAAGTTTTTTAAGAAAGGTCATGTTCCTGAGGACTGAACTCTGGCTTCTTGAAAGCTTTACCCTAACTGGGTAAAGATCATCGCAGATTAAATGGGTATCACATTCTGACTTAGACTAAAGCAAAATACAATTTGAAAAATTTTGGAAATATTATGGCAAAGAAACTAGCCAGAGATTTAGAAGAAAGACGGATACTCCCTTTGAATAAGGTTGATTTAGAACAGGAAAAAAATACATATGTAACTACAGCTACCTCTGCGGATAAATTTTACAAGAGATTCCAAAGTAAAGAAGAAATCTTTGCTGTGGTTATTGGCCTAAAGCTGCATTCACTGTATTCGTGGAACTGCTTCAACGATATGACATCAACATGACGGTCACAAAACAGATTGCGCTACATTCAGGAAAGAGTGGTGATTTTCCACCTGAAAACTTGTATTTTGAAAACTCTCCACGGGACTCCCTTAAGGATCCCTCTCCAGTCCTTTATAACATCTTCAGAAAAGGACTTCCTGATTTTAATAACAGACCAGCCGGTATACTCACATTTGCCAGTGACAGACTTGCCTACAAGACAGGTAAGTATCCACAAGAAAGAAACAGAGCAATCCAAGAACAGTTGAACAATGTAGATCAGTGATGCCAAAAAAAGTGGATCTTCAGTGAGCTTTGATAATGCTCAGATAGGCCCACTCTGCTGCACTCTTGATAATAAAGCAGGTGGGTAGGACATTCCACCAGTTACATTCAGGGGAACCAATATCGAACAAAACCTGTGCTGCTTTGAAAACTTTGATAGAATGCTTGCTTACAAAAACATGTTGACACCACTACAGTATAAAAAGGATCTGTCAGTCCTGAAAGCAGCGGAAAGCAAAGATATTGAACAATGCCAACTCTTCCAAATATGCTAAGCTGTAATACCGAGTGTAATCAAATACGGGGACTTAAACTCACAGTGTTTTCATGGACCAACTTTTTGAAACTAGACAGAAGTCAAAACAAAATAGCCAGAGTAATCCTTAGAACTATAACAGATACTCCCATGATATCTATGCTGTAGCTTCCTGTTTTCGTCATCATCATCATCTTGTGCCCAGCTGCATGGCGTTGGCGATCATGGCCTTCCGTATGCATCTATCCCTTGTCGCTGCAAGTACGTCTTCCACCCTCTCTGTTGTCAGCCACCCTGCAAGTCCATCCAATATTTTCTCCCAGGATATACCTGTTTTACTTCCTTCAATACAATCAAGACAAAACATAGAAGAAGTAAAGGCATATTTCAGATCATTGGAAAATCCAGAAAATCCATTTTACAAAATCAATTCAGTAATGTGACTGGTGATCCCCATGCTCATAACACGGCTTATGAACATAGATCCCATGGACAGAAGTTGCATGTTTCAATTTGCTATGCATCTACACCGTATAATACAAAGCGTATGGGCTAACAGATGCCTTTTCTGATCCACTGAACAGGAATTACTGGTTCATTCATCCTATGATGTACGAAAAAATAGTGCCAAATTCATATGTATTTTAGATCAGAATGTATTTTGTGCATTTTAGATCAGAAGATCGAAATGAGGTCACTTCATTTGCATATTTTACATGGTAAATCCACTGTGAGAAAAGAAATGAATATGAATATTTGGTCATTTGTCACTGGGGTCAGTGTCATTGGTTTTGATGTGGACCCCATAAGTTACAAGTGGTAACCGATTTCAAACGAAGCGAAGCAGTGTAGTACAGATCCATACACAGTGTTGTATTTTTCAGTCTTCAGGTTTGTGAAGTTTTATTGTGCGCAGTTTACATCAGCATTCAACATGAGTGAAGAAAAACACCCTCTTCCCTGACCTTCCATGTAGGCGCTGTTTTTATAAATCTGTGGATTTATGGAACAAACAGAAAAGCAACTGTGCACTCCCCTTTGGAGGCTGACTCTTGTGCACAGGTGCAGGACTTATGCCATGATCATTTTGGATGTTATTCATCACATGGCATCTTTAGCATCAGTGCTTATGAAATTACTTAGGGAACATCTTTGCTGAAAATAGGAAGCTGGACAGAGAAATAGAAACTAGAGCCCAGAAGGCAAACATACCAATGGAAACCAAACCCAGACTGATAAACACAGTTTTCATTTCACACCCTCACCTGGAGCGAAAATTCATAACTTGTGATCAGGGCTTGCATGGTCTTTGAAGGTCTTTGAGAAACGGTGTGCTATTTTTTAGTCATTGAAAACTGACTGGAGTCAGCGAAAACTCTAAAAGGGGTTGTGAGTATGTCGTGAATGCTGTAAAATCTTTTTGCTGCCATGTGTTTGGCAAAAAGTTTGGCTCCTAACTACAGCTTAGTTATTCAACGCAACATTCTCGTTTGATGAAGCACAAATCCTTGAATAATGGAGAGTCGCGTCTCTTGACAATATCCGGGTGCTAAGATCAATGTGGCGGCCAGTGTGATAAGATTATTTTGGTCCAAATCAACCCCCAAAACGCATGGGAGTTGTCGTTTTAATGACATGTGGTTGGAGAAGACTGAATATAGGAACTGGCTGCAAAGGCATCAGGCTTAAAAACGGCAAACGTTTTGCGCGCTATGCAAAAAGTCCGTTTACCAACAATAGAGGAAGACACGTTCACTTTACACAAGAAAGGTAAAGTCTAGATCTAGATCTATGATGACTTTTGGTCACTGTTTACAAAAGAGAGAGTGTGTGTGTGCTGTGTGCAATACTAGTAAATTAGAAAGAAGGCTGGTACAATAATTTTTTTTATAGAAAAATGAGAGCAATGGTGTTGTGTATGTCCAAATGTTCCAGTGGTAGTAGGCATATATGACAGAAATGTTCATTTTTGAAAATAAGTAGTAGCCTAATTAGTGTCATTGAAAAGAGACAAAACAAAACAAAACAAAACAAAAACAACTGTGAAACTGTCTTCATTTTGTGTATATAAAGTGACATAACTTTGGAAAGACTGAACATAGTTCCAAAAACTGAATATCACCAGAGAGGTCTTTACAAGCACAAGGCAATGTAGGCCTATTCACAAGTTGATGAAACTGGGCACTAATTACCGTTAATTTATCTGATATAATTAAACGAGCTTTTAAGAAAAATTATGTGAAGATATTAAAAAATCATTAGTTTCCATAATAGCTGTAATTTTTACTTTTAAAATACCACATACAGACTCCAGATATTACTCATTACAAAAAACTGAATAGTCACAATAGTTTTGGTAATTAGCCCAGTAACTAATTAATAACTTTAACAAACTTTAAAAACATTTGTGAGAGCCCTAAAACTGCTGTAACTTCAATAATAGCCGTAATTGTGGCATGTAATTTGCTACACACAGACTCCAGGTATTACCTGTCATAAAATGATTAGTTAAAAAAAAGAAATTAATCAACAAGCTGAAAAATAGTATGTAACAGTCCGTAAACCATTTCAACTTCAACCAATTTTTTTTAATTCTGGCTTTTATATTGCCACATGCAGGCTCAAGGTGTTACTCATGAAAGGCTGTGATTCGTCATGATAGTTTTGGTAATTCGCCTGGTAATCAATTAACTACCTTAACGAGCCAAAGAAAGACCCTACATGAGAATCTTAAAACATAAACTTTCATAAACAGGTGGCTGAAATTCTGGCTTGTAAATGTGCCAGACACACACTCCAGGTATTATCACTAAAGTATGATTAGTAATAATAGCTTTGATAATAAACCCAATAAGTAATTAATTTAACGAGCTTTAAAAGAAACACTGCACAACGGCCATAAAACAATTCTGCCACAGTTGAAATTCTGGTTTGTAATTTGTCAGATATACTATAGACTACAAGTATGATCATGAAAAACTATGACAGGTTGCAATAAACATTGTGACAAACCCAGTGATTAATTACCTTGAAGACCTTTAAACATACTGTTTGGGACTTCTAAACCACCTGTACTTTCCCAATTGTTGAATTCTTGCCTTAACTTTACCACACACAGATTCCATATAATACTCGAGCTAAACAAGGATGACTAATCATTAATTGTGTTGATTTACACGGTAATTAATTACCTAAATGAGGTTTTAAAGCAACATACCTTAACAAGTTTGAGATTTCTATTCAAAAGCATTATAGCTTCTGCAGTTACACTAATTCTGGCATGGCATTTGTCACACAAAAACTCCAAATAATACTCATGAAAACCAAATCATAATAAGAAAAATATGATAATTAGGATGTGTATTCATTATTAAAAGAACTTTGAGAAAAACCCTACCTCGTTTTAAAAAACTCTAAATTCACCTTGAGAGAGTAGACTGTGACTCGATAGTTATTTGATTCAATCTTGCAGGTTTCAGTTGAACTTTGATTACCACCACCTCCCCAAATCCTGACTGATGGTCTGAGTGCTGGTATTTTGGATGAGATGAGAAACTGGTCCCTTCAAACTTCAAAACACCCATTACTCAAGTTTTAGCATAGATTTAGTGCATGTAAATTAATCCATTGCAAAGATTTGTACATGCAAAATTGCATAGAAAATCCACTCTTAACAACACACACTTGGTTTGGGGCGAAAAAGACTTAGCGGCACCATGACAGTGCAATTTTTTACGTGACGCACAGGTCTATCACTCATACAAATCAAAATGCAGATGTTAGCCACCATGCACAGCAAAGGTTCACAGAAAAAGCACAGAAAGACTTTACCGGAATATCAGTTGGCAGAAACTGGGCTTGCCCAGTCAGACCATCTTATCCTTTTCTTTGTTTTTGCCCAATATTTTACAAAAAATAAGGCCATACAAAGTATATAATAAGTTTAAGTAATGAAAACATGCAAACATAAAAAATATGTCATTATCATGTGTAGATTTAGTTGCCTGAAAAGTCTCAGAAATAACAGTCAATGTCATACAAAGCAGGTGATTTTTTTTTTCATAAGAGCTAAACAAAAAGTCCATGCAAACAGATCTATCTAGATCCGATTTTGTTGAATCATCATGAGATGGTCAGACTGAGCGTGCCCATCTACTGTGATTGTATTACACCTGAACATGACGACTATCTGCTAGACCTAAATTTTCGCAGAAAAAATGTGATAACAACCAGACGAATGATCTCAATGGACAAATAGTCCGTGCAACTAGATGATCTGATACTCATAAGATGGTCTGACTGGGCAAGCCCAGTTTCTGCCAACTGATATTCCGGTAAAGTCTTCATTGGCGATTACCAAAAGAAAAGAAAAAAAGGGTCTTGCACAACAAAAGAAATCATTTATAAAATAGTGCCTTCATCGCCCAAAACTCAATACAAAGAAGTCTGTTATCAGCAGTATCAAGTCACTAACAAAGGCGGCATGACGCGCACCATCGCCCCAGTACACCATACATACGCTCGCGGCTCGAATTTAACTCGTACACTATACACTCAAGGCTCGAATTTAAGTATCTGCATCACCATAGATATGCTTTAAAATTTGGCATACCAATAGAAGAAGGATCTATCTGAAATCCTGGCGATTACATTTTTTACTTACCACCGAAGTTTGCAGAGAATACAAACAAGTAGTCGGCCAAAGGTCCGTCTGCTCTTGAGTGTTTGTACAAAATGAAAAAAAAACAATCAATCGGAGGTTGCAGCTTCTCCTATGTTCAGCGTCTTAACAAGCATTGTTTCTATTAATGATCGTAGATAATGTTCAATCAAGGGTCCATCATGTGGACACCCCTCTGTCAAAGCGCCATGGCACGATTATCTCGCATACCTACCAGTAGGGGTGTGTGTGTTTATGTGTGCATGTAAAGTTTCAGTGTAGCCTATGCTTTTTTGTGTGTTTGATACTGATGAATTAAGTAGAAAGAAGTCTGCAGCTGCAGTGACATGATGAGTGTGTGTGTGTGCGCGCGCACGTGTGTGTGAGTATGTGTGCATGTAAAGTGTCAGTGTATATACTTTTGTGTGTGTTTGATACTGATAAATTAAGTAGGAAGGAGTCCACCGCTGCAGTGACATGATGAGTGTGTGTGTGTGTGTGTGTGTGTGTGTGTGTGTGTGTGTGTGTGTGTGTTGTGTGTGATGTGTAACACTGGTAAATAAATAAGAAAGTAGGAGCTCACTCAGCCATGTTACCCATAGCTTCTTGCGAATTCAGTCTCTATGAACAATTCAAAATTATATGTATAGTATGACGTTAAGTATGTGGACATCTGATCCGTGGTGTTGATGCTTCAGCTGTGCAATTTCTGTAATACCGGGGTATTGTTCTTGTTAGCAATGGAGGTGTTCTTGAAAGCAGTAGTGAGTATTTCAGGCCCAGCTGACCTTGTAAACGGATACCAAATACCCCCTCCAAAAGTTTTCATGGACGACACGACAGTGCTTTCTACAAAAGAAGAAGAGATACGTGGGATCTGAAACATTTGCACGAAGTCTTCACCTCATCTAAGATGAATTTCAAACTGAAAAAGTCACGGAGCCTCTCAGTGAGGAAAGGTAAAGTAGACGAAATCGTCAATAGTGTTTACTGTCGCCAATCAGTCCATTTCCCAGTGAAAGAGGAACCAGTGAAAAGCCTCGGAAGGTGTATGACGACACCCTGAGAGATACACAAAGGGGTAAGGAAACCAAGCAAATAACAGAAGAAAGTTTACAGGTAAAAGACTGCTGTGGCCTTCTTGGCGAATGCAAAGTATGGTGCCTGCAGTTCATGCTGATTCCAAAGCCCCTCTGGCCTCTGTTGATATACGATATCTGCACTAATACAGTAGAATCAATGGAATCTAAAATCAACAAAGACAAGGAAATGGCTTGCTGTCCCACCCAGTCTTACTGATGTTGTGCTCTATTGTCGCCATGCAAAGCTGAAGCTGTCCCTAAAATCCGCTGTTGAGGAATACAAGGCAGGAAAGTTCGGGCTTCTTAGCATGCTTGAAGACTCTGGAGATAAGGTTGTGAGATCAGTCCAACTCAAGCTAAGGACTAGTAAGACCAAGAGGCGCTGGTCGCAGCGAAAGGAAACCTCATGATCAGAGAAATAATAGGGCACACGCAGACCACTAGGCAGGGACTGGGATCAGCAAAAATGGAATGGTGGTCAAAGGTCAATGGGAAGGCAAAAAGAGATATGGTAATACAAAAGATAAAGAAAGAAGAGGATGCCACAAGGCTTGAGAAGGCAGTTGAGCAAAGCCAACAGGGGCAGTGGACGACTTGGGAAAACGCACTCCGAAGTCTTAGCTGGAATGACCTATGGTATATGGCCTCTCTCAGAGTGAATTTCATCCTCAGATCTGTGTATGACCTCCTGCCCTCGAATGCTAATCAGACGAAATGGAGGAAATCAGATAACTCTACTTGCCCGCACAAACAGACAGTGAACATGTCCTGAGCTCTTGCAAGGTAGCGCAAACCCAAGGAAAATACACATTGAGGCACAATCAAGTGCTTCAAGAGATCGCATTAGTGATCAGTACCGCCAGGACCGGGCATAGTTCTCCACTCTCATTCATCCAAACAAGTGATTCTGATCAAGTTTATTGTACCATACAAAAGTAGAATGGAGGAAGCCCATATCTGCAAGACTGAAAAGTATGCCAGTCTAGCCAGCAACTTGAGGACATTTGGCTTTCAAGCCAAAGTCCTCGCCGTAGAGGTTGGAGTAAGGGAGTTGGCAGGCACATCAGCCTATCTCATGAAGCAGCAGACACATCAGCCTATCTCATGAAGCAGCAGGCACATAGCCTATCTCATGAAGCAGCAGGCACATAGCCTATCTCATGAAGCAGCAGGCACATCAGCCTATCTCATGAAGCAGCAGGCACATCAGCCTATTTCATGAAGCAGCAGGCACATAACCTATCTCATGAAGCAGCAGACACATCAGCCTATCTCATGAAGCAGCAGGCACATCAGCTTATCTCATGAAGCAGCAGGCACATCAGCTTATCTCATGAAGCAGCAGGCACATCAGCTTATCTCATGAAGCAGCAGACACATCAGCCTATCTCATGAAGCAGCAGGCACATCAGCCTATCTCATGAAGCAGCAGACACATCAGCCTATTTCATGAAGCAGCAGGCACATCAGCCTATTTCATGAAGCAGCAGGCACATCAGCCTATCTCATGAAGCAGCAGGTACATCAGCTTATCTCATGAAGCAGCAGGCACATCAGCTTATCTCATGAAGCAGCAGGCACATCAGCCTATCTCATGAAGCAGCAGACAATCAGCCTTTTCATGAAGCAGCAGGCACATCAGCTTATCTCATGAAGCAGCAGGCACATCAGCCTATCTCATGAAGCAGCAGACACATCAGCCTATTTCATGAAGCAGCAGGCACATAGCCTATCTCATGAAGCAGCAGACACATCAGCCTATCTCATGAAGCAGCAGGCACATCAGCCTATCTCATGAAGCAGCAGGCACATCAGCCTATCTCATGAAGCAGCAGACACATAGCCTATCTCATGAAGCAGCAGGCACATCAGCCTATCTCATGAAGCAGCAGGCACATAGCCTATCTCATGAAGCAGCAGACACATCAGCCTATCTCATGAAGCAGCAGGCACATCAGCTTATCTCATGAAGCAGCAGGCACATCAGCCTATCTCATGAAGCAGCAGGCACATCAGCGTATCTCATGAAGCAGCAGGCACATCAGCCTATCTCATGAAGCAGCAGACACATCAGCCTATTTCATGAAGCAGCAGACACATCAGCCTATCTCATGAAGCAGCAGGCACATCAGCCTATCTCATGAAGCAGCAGGCACATCAGCCTATTTCATGAAGCAGCAGACACATCAGCCTATCTCATGAAGCAGCAGGCACATAGCCTATCTCATGAAGCAGCAGGCACATCAGCTTATCTCATGAAGCAGCAGGCACATCAGCTTATCTCATGAAGCAGCAGGCACATCAGCCTATTTCATGAAGCAGCAGGCACATCAGCTTATCTCATGAAGCAGCAGGCACATCAGCCTATCTCATGAAGCAGCAGACACATCAGCCTATTTCATGAAGCAGCAGGCACATAGCCTATCTCATGAAGCAGCAGACACATCAGCCTATCTCATGAAGCAGCAGACACATCAGCCTATCTCATGAAGCAGCAGACACATCAGCCTATCTCATGAAGCAGCAGGCACATCAGCCTATCTCATGAAGCAGCAGGCACATCAGCCTATCTCATGAAGCAGCAGGCACATCAGCCTATCTCATGAAGCAGCAGGCACATCAGCCTATCTCATGAAGCAGCAGGCACATAGCCTATCTCATGAAGCAGCAGACACATCAGCCTATCTCATAAAGCAGCAGGCACATAGCCTATCTCATGAAGCAGCAGGCACATCAGCCTATCTCATGAAGCAGCAGGCACATAGCCTATCTCATGAAGCAGCAGGCACATCAGCTTATCTCATGAAGCAGCAGGCACATCAGCCTATCTCATGAAGCAGCAGGCACATAGCCTATCTCATGAAGCAGCAGACACATCAGCCTATCTCATGAAGCAGCAGGCACATCAGCTTATCTCATGAAGCAGCAGGCACATCAGCCTATCTCATGAAGCAGCAGACACATCAGCCTATCTCATGAAGCAGCAGGCACATCAGCCTATTTCATGAAGCAGCAGGCACATAGCCTATCTCATGAAGCAGCAGGCACATCAGCCTATCTCATGAAGCAGCAGGCACATCAGCCTATTTCATGAAGCAGCAGGCACATCAGCCTATCTCATGAAGCAGCAGGCACATCAGCTTATCTCATGAAGCAGCAGGCACATCAGCCTATCTCATGAAGCAGCAGACACATCAGCCTATTTCATGAAGCAGCAGACACATCAGCCTATCTCATGAAGCAGCAGGCACATCAGCCTATCTCATGAAGCAGCAGGCACATCAGCCTATTTCATGAAGCAGCAGACACATCAGCCTATCTCATGAAGCAGCAGGCACATAGCCTATCTCATGAAGCAGCAGGCACATCAGCTTATCTCATGAAGCAGCAGGCACATCAGCCTATCTCATGAAGCAGCAGACACATCAGCCTATTTCATGAAGCAGCAGGCACATCAGCTTATCTCATGAAGCAGCAGGCACATCAGCCTATCTCATGAAGCAGCAGACACATCAGCCTATTTCATGAAGCAGCAGGCACATAGCCTATCTCATGAAGCAGCAGACACATCAGCCTATCTCATGAAGCAGCAGACACATCAGCCTATCTCATGAAGCAGCAGACACATCAGCCTATCTCATGAAGCAGCAGGCACATCAGCCTATCTCATGAAGCAGCAGGCACATCAACCTATCTCATGAAGCAGCAGGCACATCAGCCTATCTCATGAAGCAGCAGGCACATCAGCCTATCTCATGAAGCAGCAGGCACATAGCCTATCTCATGAAGCAGCAGACACATCAGCCTATCTCATGAAGCAGCAGGCACATAGCCTATCTCATGAAGCAGCAGGCACATCAGTCTATCTCATGAAGCAGCAGGCACATAGCCTATCTCATGAAGCAGCAGGCACATCAGCTTATCTCATGAAGCAGCAGGCACATCAGCCTATCTCATGAAGCAGCAGGCACATAGCCTATCTCATGAAGCAGCAGACACATCAGCCTATCTCATGAAGCAGCAGGCACATCAGCTTATCTCATGAAGCAGCAGGTACATCAGCCTATCTCATGAAGCAGCAGGCACATCAGCCTATCTCATGAAGCAGCAGACACATCAGCCTATTTCATGAAGCAGCAGGCACATCAGCTTATCTCATGAAGCAGCAGGCACATCAGCCTATCTCATGAAGCAGCAGACACATCAGCCTATTTCATGAAGCAGCAGGCACATAGCCTATCTCATGAAGCAGCAGACACATCAGCCTATTTCATGAAGCAGCAGGCACATAGCCTATCTCATGAAGCAGCAGGCACATCAGCCTATCTCATGAAGCAGCAGGCACATCAGCCTATTTCATGAAGCAGCAGGCACATCAGCGTATCTCATGAAGCAGCAGGCACATCAGCTTATCTCATGAAGCAGCAGGCACATCAGCCTATCTCATGAAGCAGCAGACACATCAGCCTATTTCATGAAGCAGCAGACACATCAGCCTATCTCATGAAGCAGCAGGCACATAGCCTATCTCATGAAGCAGCAGGCACATCAGCCTATTTCATGAAGCAGCAGACACATCAGCCTATCTCATGAAGCAGCAGGCACATAGCCTATCTCATGAAGCAGCAGGCACATCAGCTTATCTCATGAAGCAGCAGACACATCAGCTTATCTCATGAAGCAGCAGGCACATCAGCCTATTTCATGAAGCAGCAGGCACATCAGCTTATCTCATGAAGCAGCAGACACATCAGCCTATCTCATGAAGCAGCAGGCACATCAGCTTATCTCATGAAGCAGCAGACACATCAGCCTATCTCATGAAGCAGCAGGCACATCAGCTTATCTCATGAAGCAGCAGGCACATCAGCCTATCTCATGAAGCAGCAGACACATCAGCCTATCTCATGAAGCAGCAGGCACATCAGCCTATCTCATGAAGCAGCAGGCACATCAGCCTATCTCATGAAGCAGCAGGCACATCAGCTTATCTCATGAAGCAGCAGGCACATCAGCCTATCTCATGAAGCAGCAGACACATCAGCCTATCTCATGAAGCAGCAGACACATCAGCCTATCTCATGAAGCAGCAGGCACATCAGCCTATCTCATGAAGCAGCAGGCACATAGCCTATCTCATGAAGCAGCAGGCACATCAGCCTATCTCATGAAGCAGCAGGCACATCAGCCTATCTCATGAAGCAGCAGGCACATCAGTCTATCTCATGAAGCAGCAGGCACATAGCCTATCTCATGAAGCAGCAGGCACATCAGTCTATCTCATGAAGCAGCAGGCACATCAGCTTATCTCATGAAGCAGCTTTCGATTTCGGGGAGAGAGAGGACCAGAACCCTAAAGGCAATGGCATAAGCAGAGGAAAAGAGCTCCGGCTGGATCTGGACCAGGAGGAAGAAAAGTGAGTTTCATAAGGCTTAAAATTCCCCTATATGTTTGCTGGTGACCAATATCCAAGGGATTAAGACGTCCGTCACAGGGGTAATTTTGACTTGAGAAACCTGACTATCTAGGACGCACGGGTTCAGTTCTTAGGCGGAGGACATATCTTTGAAAAAAAAAAAGGCGACAGCAGAAGGCATCCAAGAGTCATGACCTGGATGCGGCCGGGCCCCCTTAGAGTGTCAGGATTGAAGGACTGAAACACTTGCTTGACGGGGTTTCTCGTTTGATGACCTTCTGCTCTCCGGCTTTCCCCGGAGTTTGTTACTACCGTTACTGACAGGATTGTATGTGTACTGAGATTTTCAACGTGTGGACATCTGCTCCATGCTGTTGGTGTGTCATCAGTGCTGTTGATTTATGAGTGTTTGTTTCTATTTTCAGTTCACTGAGATTGCGCTCAAGTTCTTTGAAAATGAGATAAATAGTCTTTGAAACGGTCTCTTAAAGTTTGTGAATTTTGACGTGAAAAGTGTGTATGAACCTTGGTTAAAGAAAGATGTTTCCAAGAACAGCTGGCAAAAGCAGAAGGGAACTGGTCAGAAATGATGGCATTGGACAGATAGTTGGTGTGATATATCAACCAGCTGCTTATACGATGAACTATGACATAAAGTGATTTAGTTAACTGACAAGAACGCCAGTCAAACAGCCAACCCTAAAAGCCAACAACACCAAGTATTCAGGCTTCAGTTGACGGAGTTTCAGACATGCTCCGCGCCCAAACCATGATGCTAATAGAGGCCTCATGTCTTGCCACAGATCACCAACTTAAATCATCCCACAATATTTCTCCGTAGAAGTGGCTGCATAAAAGATAATAAAACAAAACAAAACAAAACAAAACAAAACAAAACAAAACAAAACATGGAATTTAGTCGGAGCACAGAGACGCCATCTTAAAAAAACAAACTGCAAGTGAAACAGACATAAAATTTGTCTCTTACAAAGGGCAACCCTTGCAATTATAACACTGAGACATTGTTTGGAATCATGATCAACAACAACACTATTCTTTTCTTCATTAATAACTATGCAGTATGCTTTCGTTGGAGTAGGGGAACTGACTGGATACAGCAGCAGACAAGACCTTCCATGTCCGTCCCTCAGGTGTGACAGCAAATAGGTCAGGCGCGCGTACAGACACGCGCGCGCCACACACACACACACACACACACACCACACACACACACACACACACACACACACACACACACACACACACACACAGCACACACACACACACAGAGAACACACAAACTCACACACATGCTTACATTCACACACATATACACACACATACGCACATTTCCAAGAACACAATGTATGTTGTGTGTAAATATATGTATTTTATTATTATTATGCATACAAGCTCTAACTAGTAATATATGATTGTCTACATGAGTATGAATGAATATTGTATCATTAAGGGTGTATGTGTATTTAAAAAACAGCTCTTCATCTGCTAAAATAAATTTTTTAAAAGTCATCTAAAATACATGGTTAAAATGTCATTTCTTAATTTTCTCTCGTGGCATTAGTATTTAAAAACCGCTGTTCATCTGCTGAGGTACATTATTAAAAAGTCATCTAAAACACATTGTTGTCATTTCTTAATTTTCTCTTGTGTCGTTGAGTGTATATGTGTGTTTAAAAAGAACTCTTCATCAGTTTAAAAAAAAGTCATCAAAATACATTGTTAAAAAGGTCATTTCGTAATTTTGTAAGGAAAAAAATTGCGTGTGCATTAAAACATACAAATAAGCATTACAGATATGTATACACAGTATCACAAGGAAAAACCGTGCAATTGTATCATGTACTGATGTACAGTTTGATGTAAAATGAAAGAGACAGAACAAGAGATCGAGCAGGAATAAACATTCTATTAAAGAGGGAAATTTTTTAAGCGTAAAAATGTTTGTTTTTTTAACATCAAGCCTTGTTCCATGGAAGATCTACATTAACACAAAGGAGAAAGAGAAAAGGGGGAGGGGGTGAGGACATGAAGAATTTGACAGATATTTGTTAACCATAATAAAGTTAACCATAAAGCGCCAACTAATATGTTCAATGGTTTTTGTTTAATCACACAATCATTCGGTCAGCTTGCATAGTTTTGTAAATTCCAGTGCAATGTAAGTGACCACTTCCCCAATTTCATTCATTAAACAATCATGTGGGTGGGATGGGGCAGGAGGAGGGTAGAGATGGTGGGGAGTGGGAATATTTACGGCACTAAATATATCCAGTGACATTAAAAGGCACAACTTTGGGTCTTAGAATTTGATTATCGTTTCAGCTTTGGATATTTCACGATGTTTGACAATTTATCTGTTGCTTAATCTGCGTTGGCTGAGGAAAGCATTGCCAGAACACATTGAAACCTGGCACTTGGTATTTGTTCAAGCGGACAGTCCATAGATGCTCCACCCAAATCTACGAGTAATGGTGGAATACTTTTTAAGCCTAGATAAAACCACCATAATTATGTATGTGAGGTCTTCAGATGGAGAATGGAACCTGCTGGATTTTTTTCTAGACTCCATCGAACAAGATTTTTTTTCTCAAAGACAAGCACCAAACCAACACCACTGGTATGACTGAAACAGTAAGATGGACAGTGGGTAGTGGTTAGCGATGGGATTAAACTTCAAACAACAAATCTTGATTCCTGCGCTTTGACTAAGCGCTTGTGAAGAAGACAGCCCGTTAAACTATCACCAGCAATATCAACCTTTACGTCATTCCAACTTTTGTGATTCGATTCTCTGGAACAAAATCATGATACTCTTGTGTAGTAGAATCTTTATTTTAGAAAAGAACAAGTTTTGCGTCTGCCAGTGTCGTAATCAGTCAAGGTCTACCTCTACAGTTATGGCTACCCACAACATTATTGGAAGAGAAAGGGGGTGGGTGGTGGAGAAAAGAAACAAGAAAAGCACTTAAAACTTGGTGCAATATAAAATATAAAGTTATCTATGCAATAAGCTGTAAAATATTAATGACATGATTAGCAGAAGATGAAATATTTTGCGCCACTACAGATTAAATTTTTGTGTGTGTAGTTTTCTTATGAGAGACACGTTTGACTCCTGAAAAGGAAACCACCATGGTCCTGAAACATTAGTTTTAGGTTGCTGGAAACCACCAGGAGTTTAAACAAGATGCTCACAGGTTCCACAAAAGTCCGAAGAAAATGACAGCCAGCGCAAGAAAAAATGATGGAGTCAGAGCAGAAACTGATGATGACCCACGTGTTTTGCAGTGCTCTGCGGGATCGGCCCCCGTATCATTGGAATACTTCAAATATGGCGAGAATATCTCTGTCCAAAAAGTTGTTACGTTCTTGACCACAGTGGCTCTGAAAAAACAGTAGCATACATATTATTAAATCTGAACAAGTGTAATTTCAACATCATTGTTGTCATCATCATTTTCTGGCATCTTTGTCGTTGCATACTTACTGCAACATTCATTATCGTTGCATACTTACTGCAACCCTCTCAGTCATCCACACATGAAGGATGCTCTACTCTACAACTTCTTCCCCTCTCTAGATGTGACATGCATACAAACAAAGAACGTTGCAAATAATCCAATCATTTATTTAGGGCCTTAATAATTCTTTTAATCTCACAAGTCTGCAGTCAGCGTGACCATTGCGGGTGGGGGGGGGGGAGGGGGGCGATTTCCGATTCCGATTTGATGCAGTAGCAAACAGGGTCCTGCATTTCTGTCCCTGGGGTGCAGTCTCAAATTGTTCAGGCATACTGATCGAAGTTTACTCTTTTGTTGCCACTTATTGTTTATTTACTTTCTAATTAATTAATTAAACTTTTTTGGCTGTTTCAACTTGTGCATCACTTCATTGGCACTGCCTAATGCTGCTCATTTTTGGTCCTCAAAATGTTTCCCCAAGTTCATCCAGCCAGAGTCTCAATGTCAGGTGATCCACCAGAGCAAGCAGTGTGAAGCTGCCTTGGAGCTTACCTAGCTGAAAAGCTCTGCAAATTGGTGGAGTTCAATATTGTCTTTTCTCAGTGATCCAATATACGCAGGACATTTTCATACTAAGCCTACTACTATGGGCAAGTAAGTGCTCAGTTGCAGCACCAGAATGAGCAAAAATCTTGGTAAGGAGACTGCCCCTTTGGATTATGATTGCTTCTTTCAATGATAAACCCTGGCATAAAACAGACCCGTAAGAAACACATAACTGCAGCGTTGGTCATGAAATTTATGCAACAGTCAATGAGAGTGGACTTTGTGGTAGTCCTCCCAATCTAATGAGCCCATAGCTCACTCCGTGGTGGGTAGAAGCTAGCTGTGGCTGAAAAATCCCACAATGATTTGGGTTGATGGAACTGGAATCCCCAACTTTCCAGTCATATGTCTATTCCGCTAACCATGACGCCACTTATAAAACCACTACCACGTTCTTTGTCGTTGTAAAGCTCCCCTTCATCTTCTAATCCCATAACCAGTGTGGTCGTTGAGGGGGAGGAAGGAATGATGTATGACACACAGTAAATGGAATTCTCCATCTCTCATCTCTGGTTTCAGCAACAACAGTTTAAGTAGGCCTGTGTTGACATTGGTTCAGTCTTTGATATTGGCGACCAAGGTTTTGTTTGTTTGTTCGTTTGTTTTGTGTGTGTGTGTGTTAACCTCGATGATTCGATGACGATCTTTTGCAGGGTAACTTAAAAAAGATATTCCTGGACAGTGTGTCATGGCCGGTGAAATGACCAAACCCAGCAAACTTTCGATGTCTGACAGTCGCCAGAAGCAATTGCCGTGGACCCATCTGAACTTTGATCTTGTTCCGCGCTGGTCTTTATGGTCATGGTAGGATATGCAGAGCGATTTCTTCAGGTACTTGGTCTCAGTTATAATTGCCCGAATTCTGTTTCTTTGAGTGAGCAGATTGTGTTCAAGTTTCATATCTGTTGAGGACAATGGAGGCTATGAGTGTCTTACAGTCTGTACTTGGCAGTGAAGCTGATGAAGCTTCTTCTCCATTTTTTTCCCTCTTCAGTGTTACATTGTCCAGAAGTGGCAGTCAACTGAGTCAAGCTGGAAGGCCGGAAGAGGAGTTCTGCCATGTAACACAAAGATCTTCAGGTTCAGGCCTTTCTTGGTCGGTCCATTGCCTTAAACCCAAGTATTCTTTTATTGTAATACTTCACGAACCAGGTGGAGTTCAACAAGGTCTTCCTCATGTCCTCGGAGTCTAGGTCTTTCTTGATCAGGTCCGGTGTGTTGCTTTAAACCAATGTGTTCTTTTATGATAATGCTTAGAGAACCAGCAGGAGTTGCATTCTGGTCAGATGACAAAATCACTTAATTTTTTTGTTGATAAATGTGATGGTGGATTGGTATTGCTCCATCCATTTCCCTGACCTTTGTGTTTCTGATCATTTTCATGTCGGTCTGTTATTGCTGACAGTCCACAAACAATGATCTCACAGGCGGTAATTTTGTGTTTTAGGGGCATGGTCAGGGTTCATGTCTGGGACAGATATGTCACAAAGGTATAGAGAAAATGGAACTGATGGGTTTGGCTTTTTGTTTGAATGGGATTGCTATTCCCTGTATTTTACCTGAAAAAGATTGGGCCTGTGTAGGTGCTGGGTGTAGTCCACGTGAAGGTCTTAGTTGTCTGGTGAGTGTTGTTCTTGTGGGACACTGCGTTCTGTGCACATAAAACCAGTCACAATTAACACTTATCTTTACCTGTCTCTACATTACTACACATCAAACAGTAAAGACTGCCCCATAACCCAGAGATCGTAGGGTAGTGAGTTGGGCACAGACAAGATTTTCTGGTGCCAGCATTATGTAGATGGTATCCATCTTTTCTCCTTTGCTGCTTTACCTTCCCCAAATCTGAAAAGGATGAGTGCCCATTCACAGCTGGGTGGACTGGCACTTGCATTAAAAATATTTTCACTCAGATTCGAACCCGTGCAGTTAGGTTTGCTCCATGAAGCATATGTCACTCTATAAGCTAACTTAGACACAGTATCCTAGTCTATATGTCTATATGCTTGCTTTTTTAGGAAACTTTCAGTTATAAAACATACAATTTCGGGAAATTGAAGATACCGGTAAGATGTTAAAGACTTGAAAAGTGGAAGTATCTCCGTGACCCAATTTTGGTTCTGTCTAACTGTATTTAACCATAGCTATGAGTATGAATGGCTGGCTGTGTCTTGGTCGGGTTTTCCCATGCTGCATCACATATTTATTCTCTTTTGGCCTCTGGTCTCCTGGCCTCCCCTAACATCAGCAGCCCCAGCTAGGGCGCAGTACCCTCCCCCCTTACGGGAGTGCTGACCTGTCTGACTCAAGGGCAATGTGTGCAGATCACTCTGGCCGCAGGCTGAAACACGCTGCAGTTTTAGCTGCTGCCAGAAATCGGATAGAGGGGCCATTTCCTCCTTCACCCACACAACTTCATCTCTTCAGCCAGAGCTCGAGTTCATGGGTTGAGTTTAGAGCAGCAACCGCCGCGAAGGGTTGCTGATGCTGTGTGCTTTCCCATGTCCTTACCGCTCCAGGGATGATCCACTAACATTATGTCCACCCTCATGAACCATGGCCCCAAGGAGGATTCTCAAGACCGAGAGTGGCAGCAGGGACGTGTGTACTCGTTTTGAAGAGAGCTGGGAGGGGGACTCTCTTCCTGAAACTGGAATGGTTCTTCCAAGGCCAGTCCTCTATCAGGTCTGCCCCTGTGGTGGCCAAGGTCTCCCATGTCACCTGTGCTTAGCTGGATTAGCAGACCCACTCGCCTGGGCTCAGTTCTCCACACCTTATGATGGCATCTGTATCCAACCTCAAGACAGGATGTCCCAGGCCTAATCAGGACACTCTAAGAGCCTCTCAAATAACCTTAGCAGCCTGGGCCAGAAGCATGTAAGGTCTTGGTGAACTCTAATTTGACAAATATTGTTACAGAATCTTACCTCCCTAGAGCTGAAATTGCACCGACCTGAAAAAGCGATGTGAAATTTGTGAGCGAACTTCACACTGAAAGAAAAAAATCAGTGTCAAGCTTTTTGTCATCGCGTAAAGTTCACATGAACTTTGTACAATCTTCGTTGCAAAACTTTTCTTTCAAATGAAGACAAAATTTTCCAAGAAGTGGTCAGGGCTCATTTCAAGCTAAATTGCTCATCTGCAGAAAAAACAACATCGCAGCGCTAACAAAATGTGAAAACATTGAAAAACTGACGGGCTTAGTTCAAAAGCGAGCAGCCATATATGATCAGAGTTTGTTTGAACTCAAGGAGCATTTCTTGACGAGATCTCCATTAAGACTAAGCTCCCAGATCAGATTGTTGTAAGCGTCCTGGTTCTAGCAAAGCTTCAAAATACTGTATTGTTCACCCGAAATCGATGCTTCCGTTCTTCTTCCATAGCAACAATATTGTAATCAGAATGCTTACTTTGACTGTACTGTTGCCGTGGTTTCAATCAAAACCGCCAGGAACATTTTGCGTCTATGGACGATCGGTTCCTTTTTCTCCACATGTTAATTTCGCCGGAATTCTTCACATGCAAATTTTGCACAACTTTTTCCGGGTCAGTGGAATTCCATCTTTACCGGTGAGAGGATTACCAAGCCATGTGGTTGATTTCTCCACAGTCTGCTTCCTTCTTCAGTCGTTTCTCCACATCCCTTCCTTACTGAACGTGCTACAGCTGTGAGAGACTCGACCCCCTACTCTCCCAGTGGAGACCGCTTATTTGATCGTATCGGAGATACAAGCTCCATGAGAGCGGCAAAATCCCATTTCAGGTCATTCTTCCAGCTGCGAGCCTGGCACCACCTGAACAGGCTGTCACCTCAGACGCAGAAAGTGCGGATTTCATTCGCAGTGCAAATCACAGAAGTCCTCCCACCCTGGTCTGGCTTCTACAACTACTGCTTTGTAGTCTCCAGACCTCTTAGGGAACCTCCTTAGATCGGTGGTGCCAGTTATCCTTTTAAAGGGGAACTGGCTTTTGGAAGTGACCCAAGAATGGGCGCCAGCTTCCGACCTGACAGAGAGAAACCAGATCAAAACCCCATCCTTTTTGGCTCTATGCATGGACACCTCTCACGTAGATTAGGAGGCTGACATGGGCTCAGTCCACTTCTCAGGATTTGGTCTCTGGATACAACCCGTCTCTATATTATTGTAATCCAAACGGAGTCGATATCTTGTACTCTCCTTGTGTTCACAAACCTTGTCCCGAGCAAACCTTCATTGTTCACTGACAACACGATAGTTGCATAATGCATGAACAGACAAGGTGGGGTGGGGTGGGGGTGTCTCCTTGACCTTCTTTAGATGAGTCGATGAGGCACTCTGTGATGAGCTGAGGTCCTACTGAGGTGGCGCTACAGCAGATCAACCCCTGATATCCACATTATCAGAAGACTTAATGCCACTGCCAACTTTCTCATACGGCTTTTAGGGAGTCTGGGGCAAGTGATTTATGCTTATGATAGAGCTCTTTGCATCCAGAACTAACAAGAGATTGCTGATATATGTCTCTCCAGTTCAAGATCCAGAAACAACAATAGTGGCTGCTCTCTTAATAAAGGCCTCCTTTGATCATTATGTCTTTCCCATCTCCCTGACCGTACACAGTGATCAGGACCACGGGAAAAGAAAATACAAGAGGAAGCAACTCTGAGTAGAAGTGGCTCCTGTGGTGCCTCTCTGTTGAGCTAGCCAGTTTTGGGACACACCTCTCAATACAGAGTCTATCTCATAACACCACAAAAGGTTACAGATCGGCCGTGCGTACTAAACCCCAGCAGCCAAAGGGGGTGTGGGGGGCACACTCTTGAACGACTTCGTCTCCTGAGAAGCTTCGAGAAGTCTAGCGCCTCTTTTGGATCCTCAGACGGGACTCGGCCCTAGTCGTTGATGCTGTCCAGCGCCCCTTCCATTTGGGCTATTACAAGTGGTTCCCTTTTTGCTCATCTCGTGAGACGGCTTTCTTTCCTTCCTCGGCGACCTTCAGCCACTGCAGCAACATCCATGCCCTCAGTAGAACTAGGAAAGATTCAGTTTCTGGCCCTCACGGTCTTGCCAGATTTCCTGGTACCGACAGCAAGTGATCACCACTCATCCAACAAAGAGAAGGCTAGGCACACAAGCAGCCTGTTGGTCTGGCCTCTGGAGACGTTGATCGAAATATTTTTTCTGTTTTTGCAGCCCATCTCCTGCACCACTCTTGTGTCACTACCTCAGAGCCGCTAAGTTTGGTTCTCCAACACTCTTCCAAACCCACTGAAATTGAGATGGCCATGAAAGCACGGAACAAAGGGCCACAGAATCTAGATTTATCATAATGGTATGATAACAAAAATGGGGATGATAGTGCTGATGCAGTAAACTTCCATTTTGGATTCAAATTACGCTACAGGGCCAGAATGTAAACTTACTTTCATAATACAACCTGGCATCAACCAGGCCCAAGAGGTATGGACATCTGTTAGGTGGCCGGAAATTTTGGCTCCCCCCCCCTCCCCCCTCAGTGACGTATTTGTAAAGTGGATGAGACTTGACTGTGTGATTCCAGTTTTCTCAACAAGCCTATAGCTAATCAAAAAAAAAAGTGTGACTGCCCGCGTTCAAGCAAACAGGAACCAGAAAAAACAGGGAAAAAAGAATAAGAACGCGTATTTAATACGAGAAGACAAGACAGGCGCAAATTTTCGGCCAACTGGCCTTTGTTGTTTGTTTGTGATCTTACGCCTGACAAAGGCCAGTTGGCCAAACATTTGCACCTGTTTTGTCTTGTTATATGAGATACGCGTTCTTATTCTTTTTTCCTGTTTTTTTTTTCTCAAGCCTATAGCTTGCAGCTCTCGGTTGGAGCCAGTCTGGGCAAAGAAATCCGGCAATAATATCTTAGAATGATGGGGTTTAAATCCATGACCTCTCAGTCAGTGATTTGTTATACTAGTTACTTCACCTGGCTAGCGGATTGAAACAGTACTTGCCGGGTGATGACAGACCCTGATAAAAGTCGTATTTATTATCTTGCAGAGAGTATGACAAAGTCCGTTTTTGGATAGCATTCCCCTAAAGAAAATTAAAAGACGTACATTAGTTTTGCTGCCACAGCTGATCAGTTGAAGATAATCGTCATTAGCGGGGATGCTGAAAGTTCCGATGGACTCCTTGCTGTTACAGTTTTTAGCCAGACGGGCCTGTACGAACATTCCCTTATAGTAGGGATACTGCGTTTGCTGCTTGGTTGCCAGCGTCACTGAAAAAAAAGACACATGTATACGAGCACACACACACATGTACGCATGCATGAAAGCACACGCATGCAATTGTGCGTGCATGCCCACACGCATACAAATATATGTATGCAAGCGAAAGAGCCATAAATACCTCAGGGAATAGGCAAAGAGATACACAGCTTGCTTTAACAGACAGCTACAAAATAAAGGGACAAGCGCACACTCATACAATGTCAAGCAAGCAGACACACAATTATCTACTTATATGTTTATTTCTTTTGGTTACAATGGATTTACCATGTGAAATTCAGGCTTCTGTTCCCAGCAGGGCAGTGCATTGTCAACTATATTTTTCTTTCTTTTTCTTGTATGCGTGTGTTTTTGTTTACCAATGAAAACAGATGTTTCTATAGAGTTCTGCCAGATAAACCCTTTTGTTATGGAATGTTTAATGTGGATGACTGTATGCTGCACTGATGCTTTATTGTCTCAACTTACAGACTAGCACCTCGACCTCCACTCAAGGTCTAGTTAAAGGGGTAGAAAAAATATTGTCTTGTCGAAGTTCAAGCCCAAGTTCCGTGTTTTATGCAGGTGTTTTAATTGCAAGGCCACACACACACAGACACACACACAGACACACACACAACACACACACAACACACACACAACACACACACACACACACACACCACACACACACACGCACGCACACACACACACACACGCACACAACTTATAGTGAAAGACGTTAAATAAAGACGACGAACACACATACATACATACACATACACACACACGCGCGCGCGCGCGCACACACACACACACTTGTACAACTGAGCTTAGGTAGTCATAGGTAAATCTGACGTGGCAGGTGGAATAGACAATATACACACATACAGATCGATGCACGCAATGGAGAAGTTTACATGCACACAGTCATTAGCAGACAGGCACACACGCACGCACACACTACACACACAGACACATAAACACAGTACAAAAGAGTGAACGCAGGTAGGTGGTCCTCAGTCCCAGAGAGGGAAAACAGGGCTGTGTATCCTGCAATGGGAGATTAAACAACAAACAAACAAACAAACAAACAAACAAACAAACAAAACCCTGATAGAAAACTCCTGGCAGATACTTTGTCTATCTTCACTATGCAGATATATCAACATAATTACAAAGCTTTATCCCTATGCCCTCCCTCCACTCCGCACTCCGTCTCACGTAAAAAATTTTTTTTTTTACATAATTCTGGGCAAATACGTAGATTAGCGACAGCAAGTTTGAAAAATGGTTTTTACGGCTTTTAGCGAATATCTTCTGCCGTTGAAAAATAAAGTATCATTGTCACTGCCACCTTTTTTTTTTCAGTGTATGGTTTGTTTACCCACCAATATGACTTCACTTCCTGCAGAAGTTTGCTAGAAACAGCCGCTCCTTTCAGAAAAAAGTAAAATATCCTTTTTTGTCGTTTTTATTTGATTAGGGTTTTCTCTCTCTTTTTTTTTCTCTATATATAATAAGCACATATTGCACATGAGACCTCGGTTTGTCATCTTGACTTTAACACTGACACCCCCTCTCAGTGTCTGGTGGAAGAGGGGGTAAGAATTGGGGAGGGGAAGGACGTTAGGGGAGCAGTGTCATTCTCAACCTGCGGTTGAACCTGGATCCCCTCATTTCCTGGATGGGCACTCTAGTGGTTGAATTGCTCGCTCCCTAAAGTGGAGGTTAAATCAAGTACGATCGAGCGTAGCTGCCACATGGATGGGAGACCAAATTTGTGCCACGGCTACGCTGCCTCATGGCACCCATCAGTAGTTGGTACATTACAGACAGGGAGGATAAAGCGTCAAGGTGAGGAGATGGGCAATCGGCT
>CM060315.1:81905933-81995933 GCA_030674185.1 Monoplex corrugatus
TCTTGTACTGTGCTTGGATGTCACGGTACTGGTAAGTGCAATGTGTTTGTGGCTTTGCGCAGTCGGCTGTGCTTTAAACAATATGGATCAAACGTTTCTCTTACATTTACCTTTTGTGTACTTTGTTTAGATTTATTCATTTATTCATTTTAATTATTTTGTCATTTCATGTTCTTTGTTGTCTTGCTGTATGTATGTGTGATTAGCAACGGCTCCTCATGTAATGTGACCTGTGTTAATGTCTGTCTGCCGGAAAATGACGTTTCATTTCATCTTTCTCTCTCTCCCTCCCTCCTTTCCCTCCCTCTCCCCTCCCACTCTCTCCCTCCTCTCTGTCCCTCCCTCCCTGCGGCTCTTCTCTCTTCCTCTCCCTCTGTCTTTCCTGTTTTGGATTTGGTCCCTTTCCGCTCTAGAGGTAATTCTGACGGTAATATCAGCCACCCAGCCTCTGAAACTCGTCGAAGCCTTTTCTTGTCTAAAAACTGACGGTTACAATATTGTTCTTGCCTGGGTTCCTGGCCACCCTTCGTAATCGAGGCAATGAAATAGCTGACTGCCTTGCCAAGAATGCCGCAACGGAGACGTCTTAGGTAATTTCTCATCACTTACATCCTCATCCTCATCATCATGTGCCCTGCCGCATGGCGTTAACGATCATGGCCCTCCACACGAATCCATCCCTTGTTGTTGCAAGGTATCTCCCACCCTCTCTGTCCTCAGCCACCCTGCATGTCCGCCAATGTTTTCTCTCTGGGTCTACCTGGCGCTCTCTTTCCTTCCAACTTTCCTGTTGTGACCAGGTGCTCTAATTCCTCTTTGCTCATAAAATGTCTTATAAATGTTGCTTCTCTTTTCCAAATCTTCTTTATTAATGATCTTCTTGTGTCTGCCTCCTTCAAGACTGTCTCGTTTGTTTTCTTTGCGGTCCACGGAACTCTTAACATTCATCTTAGAAACCATATTTCAGCTGCCTCAATTTTGTTCTGACTTTGCGTGTTGACAGCGATCTGACACCCGAAGTACAACTTTGGTGAAAAACAAAAAACTCCGACAAGATGACTGGAACAGCCAAACGGACAACATCATTTTCCAAATCTACCCCGACCTGTTACAATTCCAACTGTGGGAAGGAGACTTATACAAGGTTACATACAGATCACACATTCTGCACTCAGTCATACCTTTTAAAAAACAAAGAAGCACGTACTGTGTAACGACGAGCTGCTAACATCAAGCGTCTTCTTACTGAATGCTGGGACTAGCACGACGTAAAACATAAGCACTACACCGCAGAGTCGTAGAAGAATCTCTTCAGAGATGTCCCTCCGGACGTAATTTTCAGATAAGCAGATTTCATCTAGTACAATCACTATGTGCGGGAAAGATTTCTAGATGTATTTGTGACTTGAAAGTCTATTCATATGCTTGCTTTTCTTTAATTGTTGATTTTGAGATGTTTTTAATGTGTTTTTAGCCTGACATGGCCTTAGCCGAATGTTTGGCTATAGGCAACACGATTTCGATTTTTCTCTCTACCCTCCTCTCTCCATCACTCTCCTTCCTTCCTTCTCTCTGCCTCTTTCACCCTCTCTCTATCCCTGTCTCTCTCTCTTTTTATTTACATGTATTTCTCCGTTCGGTTATCAGCAAGATGGTCATTCTTCATGGTGTGGTATTTCGAGTGTCACTCATTCAATATGTCTGTCGAGGGACTACGACTATATTGGGAAGTTACCTGAACACCGTTCTGCAAGATATGTCTCTGTCATCTAGTCAAACAAAATTATGGGCGGAGGGGGGGGGGGGTTGAGGGGGGAGATATCCAGACAGTAGTAGTCTTTCGCCTGACGAGTGCAGCTATCTGTCATCACACCACTTCAACACAGGATCAGAGCTACAGACATAAATCAGACGTAAATGAGGTAGCTTTATTTTCCAGGCCCTTCCACTTGAAGCCCGATTAGACTTCTTGGCTTTCTGACGTCTTGAATGAAAAAATATGAGAGACAGCAACACACAGTGAGTGAAAGAGAAAGTGAACAATAGAGTGAAGTGGGAAGAGAAGAGAAAAAGAATATGTTGGAACAGTATCTGTGACAGGGAAGTTGACAACTTGGGTCAAGGTTCACTCGCCTAACAGGCTTGAGCGTACCCTAACTCAGCGTCTTGTGTGTGCGTGTGTGATACAGAGGTAGGATGATGGCTTGGGTTATGGGCCACACGTCCCACTCCCTGTCTTCCCCCTTCCTGTTTGCGTGTGCTTTGTGCCCTGGAGTTTGGTCATTTTGGGGTGACTGCTTTGGTGACTGATGAGTGTGCGTGCCTTGGCTTGATTCTCAAATCAAAATTTGGTGCCGTATTATTATTATTACTATTATTATTATTGTTGTTGTTGTCATTATTATTATCACTATTATTATTGTTATCAACTGACCATTTCAAGTGTCCAGAGACAAACGAGGGATCAAGAAGCATAGGAATCAAGTACAAGGCAAGTTCTTCCACTTTCCCATACGATTTTATTTATCCCCACCCTCCAAATTTATTTCAGTTAGGCGTCACGTGGTGATCTAGTGACATTTGACCCCACCCAGCCAGCATGATAACTCCTGTCTCTTATTGGGATCCTGAGTCCCGCGTGAGATGCCGACAGTGGAAGTC
The DNA here is from genome assembly GCA_030674185.1 of Monoplex corrugatus. NCBI lineage: Eukaryota > Metazoa > Mollusca > Gastropoda > Littorinimorpha > Ranellidae > Monoplex > Monoplex corrugatus. Next base: position 81,908,595 of record CM060315.1, read on the forward strand.
GGTTACTAGTTTTGCAACACGACTTCCACCGTCGATGACAATGCACAAAGATAACCTACTTTCAGAAAAAAGGATCAAGCTCCAACCTTGTTTGGCTTTTGGCCCACTCACACTGTTGCAGTGACTTTTACCGTCACGACCCTTTATTACAAACCTGTCCCGTAATGTGTAGTTGAGTCTGCACGTAAAACGCAAGAAATTGAACTGGACTGCTTGTTTCCAGTTACACAAGATGACACGGTTCTACCCTCAACGACAATGCACAAAGACGGGCTGCTTTCAGAAAAGAGGCCAGATGAACGAAATAAACTTGCTGCTGCCGCAGAGTTTGAAAAAAAACGAGAATTGTACAATGTGTGTTGTGACAGACGCCTTAGCAGACCGTCAGTCAGACATTGATCAGCAAAGTGGGGTTGATAGAGAAATTACAGGCCGTGGTTGTGTAACGCAACGAAACATAAATGCTGGCAGGTCCACTGATATTTATAAAGAAGTTATGGCCACTGTTGAAGTACTAAAACATAAAGACAACAAACAAGTCTGATACGCACACTCAGCCCCAACATCCAAGATGCTGACAGTGGAATCTCCATCATAGACATTGGAAAAAGAACAAAAATGTCAAAATGACCGTTATCCTGATAACTGCGAAAATCTCATCAATAAAGTAATGATATTTGGTGAAAAGCTAATGTCTGTAGACTACCTCATGATATTTGGTGAAAAGTTAATGTCTGTAGACTACCTCATGATATTTGGTGAAAAGTTAATGTCTGTAGACTACCTCATGATATTTGGTGAAAAGTTAAGTCTGTAGACTACCTCATGATATTTGGTGAAAAGTAAAGTCTGTAGACTACCTCATGATATTTGGTGAAAAGTTAAAGTCTGTAGACTACCTCATGATATTTGGTGAAAAGTTAATGTCTGTAGACTACCTCATGATATTTGGTGAAAAGTTAATGTCTGTAGACTACCTCATGATATTTGGTGAAAAGTTAATGTCTGTAGACTACCTCATGATATTTGGTGAAAAGTTAATGTCTGTAGACTACCTCATGATATTTGGTGAAAAGCTAATGTCTGTAGACTACCTCATGATATTTGGTGAAAAGCTAATGTCTGTAGACTACCTCATGATATTTGGTGAAAAGTTAATGTCTGTAGACTACCTCATGATATTTGGTGAAAAGTTAATGTCTGTAGACTACCTCATGATATTTGGTGAAAAGTTAATGTCTGTAGACTACCTCATAATCATGATGTGATAACCATGTCACGGACATTGTGTGTTATTGTGGCTGACTATTTCTATCATATAATTATAACTGTCCATTGTTTTAGTAATTGACAATCTGTCCTCCCACGTGCCATGTTAACAGGCTGACAAAGCCTGAGACAGGAACTTTTTGGGCGTTTGTATTCCCTGTCTCCCTCTCCCTCCCTGTTTCCCGCCCCCTCTCTCTTTCCCTCTCCTTCCCTCTCTCTTTCCTTTCTCTCTCTCTCTTAGCTTTTTTTTTTTGTCTCTGAAAAGCAAACAACTTCACATTCCATCAAATAGGCGCGACGCCACACCTGCCTCATTGAAGAGCGATGACTAACTGCGAGGGCTAGTCTTCAGGAATATGGGAAAAACTACATGAACTGTGAAGAACCTGAGATTTTTGTGGGCTTTTGAGCAAACAAATTTCGCATAAAAGGTATTCAAATCCTCGCACGTTTTATCAATTTTAGGAAAAAGAAGCATACTCCGAGTGTTACTGTTTAACTTAAAGATGTAATCCACAACAAGCGTGACTGCCCGCGTTCATTGCGGGGAAAAAAAACAACAAAAAAAACGTCGAAAAAAGAATCAGCAGGCGTATTTAAATACAACCACACAAGACAGGCGCAAATTTTTGGCCAATTGTTGTTTGTCAAGCGTAAGATTACAAACAAACAAACAAGCACCAAATGCACAAATTTGGAGAAAACTGAAACTTCTCTGCTGCTTCGTTCAGTGTGAGAAAAGGACTCTAATTACATGGAGAGGTTCCTGGAGGTCGGCTGGCTGGTTTTCTGTCCTTTTCTCACACTGGACGAAGCAGCAGAGAAGTTTCAATCTCTTTCTCCCGATTTTTGTATTTGGTGTTTGTTTGTTTGTGATTTTACGTTTGACAAAGAACAGTTGGCCGAAAATTTGCGCTTGTCTTGTCTGGTTGTATTAAATACGTGTTCTGGTTCTTTTTTCGTGTTTTTATTTCTGGTTAAAGATGTAAATTAAAGTTTAACTTAGGCATAAACCCACATGCTGTACAAAGAGATCTTTCCAGTTTCTCCAGCAAACAAAAAAGTGTAAATAAGATGTGCGAATCTTAGGAACATTATTTGTTAGAAATGGCAGGTGTTTTCTGAGTCCAGGTTTTACCCATGAATAGCATATAGGCTACTATGTATGCAAATTTTAGCCTGAACTTTCAACCTTATCAGAAGCTTAGGCATAAACTGAGTAGTCTGAGAAAGTCTTGTGGTCTTTGCCAGCTTTTAAGCAAGCAAGGAATGTGAAGAATTGATATTCACACAGTAGGAACATTGTTTGCCTTTCTGTTTGTTTTTGTCTTGAACGGGAGGTACGTTTTAAATCACTTTTACATGTACCTTATAAACTTACCAGCCTAAACTTTCAACGTCATGAGAAACCTAGCCATACAGTGTTAAGTTCATACTTTCCTTTCTTTTAATGTGCTAGATACAGATAATCGACTTATCTGCTATTCAGATGTCATTTTTTACTCTTTCGATTATGCTCTCTCTCTCTCTCCCCCTCCCTTCCACCCTCTCTATCCAGTGCAGATCCAGGTCGCCGAGACAAACTGTAATAATGTGACATGTAGAACCTGGGGTTACATTTATGTATATTATCGGCAAACATTCTCTGTGATTCCATGAAGTGTTCCCAGTGACTGAAAATGACATACTGAATGGTTCGCCTACGTAGATAGTGTGGTCATGAGACTGTTTCAGCGGCTTGCCTGGTAAATAAAAGCATTGCAAAGTGGAGCGTGTGGCTTAGTGGTAAATAAAAGCATTGCAAAGTGGAGCGTGTGGCTCAGTGTTGAAAACACACGCCTAGGACGTGAGAAACCCCGAGACTGTGTCACGGAATAGACAGGGATTTTTCTCCCTCCGCTAGGAGAAGAGTGGCAGGACGGTTTAGACGTTCGCCCGCCAGTAACTAAACTCGGAAGTCTCGGGTTCATTTCCCCTTGAGGCATCGATTTCTCTCGTCAGTTTGACGGGAAAATCGAACTGAACGTCTAGTTCTTCGGAAGGGAACAAAAAAACGAGTCGGACCCGCATGCCTTCTGGCCTGCACGTGCTGAAGATCCCATGACAGATGAAAGTCATGAAGAGCAGGGCTTTTGCCTGGATTTCAAACATTGGAGACAGAGGTTGATTTCCAGGTCGCTCTCCTTTAAGTTGGCCTTTTTGCATTTCTAAAGTCTTAGTTAAAAAAAAAATGGTGGCGTTGCACTTCGACGACGCGCCCTCAAAGGGGAGAACAGCCGAGTTCTAGACGGTAGATCCACTGTGACAAAAGAAATGAAACTGAATATTAGATCTTCATCCGTGATCTAGCTACTAGTTTTTCCCGCAGTTCAGATGAGATGATAAACTAAGGCCTCGTACACAGCCCGCACTTGGCGCACGTTTAAGATGTCAGACAACAGACGAGTTATCGCACAGCAACAAATGAGTTGTCCCAGGCAAAATTCCTGTGACAAAATAACTTGAGTAAGCAGAAATACACGCATACAGTAGAAGGAAGTGAAAAAACCGCATAGCACTGCACGGGGCGATGCGTGTCTCCTGAGGAAGGAAACACGAATTTCATGTGGTAAATCGATTGTGACAAATAAATGAATATTAATGAATACATAATATGTGTATGCATATATAAGTAAGCACTTACATACGTATTACCTAAGTACACGCACACATCTATACATACATACATACATCTATAATACATACAACATACATACATACATACATACATACATACATATATATGTATATGTAGGCCTATACACACATTCATTCTAGAAGACACTCAAAAGGAGCATTGACTGATTTATTTCTATGTTTCGGCCCTTGGGCTTCCTCAGGGTAAAATGACAATAAAAGGGTAGATCTCATCTATATGTTATATATATATATATTATATAGATATATATATATATTATATATATATATGTACACGCACACGGTAAATAAAAGACACGATGAATACTTAATTCATTTCAGCCTCGCATTTTCTAGTCATTCCCTATTTATACATCTTCTCAACACAAATGTGAGCATTTTGGGATTAGGCATGTTCAAATTACTTCTGCAAAGAAATCGTGATCTTCCAAATGGATCTGTTTACATTGCACTCAACGTAACTAGGTCCAGAAGATAAAGATGTAGGCGCAACGGTCTGACCTCACAAACCAGAAACATCGGTATGACCTTTAATGTTCATATTTCTATCTGTCTTCTCAGTACAGTACAATAATAAATAAATAAATTGTGGATACAAGTTTACATATGGACTTATATTATTTCAGTGGCGTGTTCGTGTATGTTTTAATTGTAGCCATGAGCTGCAATCGGACCAAAATAAGGCTAAGCAAAGCAGACGCCATTTTCTAAAAGTTAATTCCTATATATCAGATGTGCATATGCACATTAAATTTGCACTACAGCCATTAAATGTAGGCATTCCTAAACAAAGAAATATTTTGCTTCGCTGTGTGTGTGTATTTATCATTGGAGAAAGTAGTTTGATACTAGTTGATTTATTCATGCACACCTGTGCGTATTTGTGGTGTAATATTCTTATTTCCAATACTAGTAAAACCAAATGATTTTTAAGTATCCATACTGTCATGGCTTATAACCGGGCTAACTGGTAGTAGAATGTCTGCAATCCTGCAAGTTGTTTCAGTGAGTCAACAGCTAAGAGTTGTTGTAGATCCCATACTTTTGATCTCACTTGGTTTAAATCTGATTTTTATTCGGGAAATATTTTTGCCTAACACGAAGTACCGGTATCACAACACACACAAGAAGCACAGAAAACCACAACATTCTTCTACATTCTTCCTGCAGGAAGCTGGTCGATAGGGTGAGGGAGTCAAAGGGTTAAGTTTTTGCTTTGCTAGCATCGTTGGCAATGCAGGATGCTGATGGACAGGGTGCGGGAGTCAAAGGGTTAAGGAGTGTTCTAGGTCTTAACCAGCAGATTTTGTTGGAGCGCATATGGGAGTGAATGAGCATCTCAAATTTTTCTTGAACAAGTAACACAGTATAATACTGGGATATGCAGAGTCAAGCTTGACGTCAATAAGATGTAATGCCGTACGCTAAAAATGGCGACAATGCCTTGTGTCATGCAAACCGTCCTTAGTGATAAAGCACATTATCAGCACCCTTTTTCAGACGTGAATGTGGCGTATTTCACGACTTGGTCCAATACATTTATCATTTTTATTTAGTTCTGAACACTAGTATATTTGACCAACTTACAGCACTTGCCATTTTATTCAGTATTATGACTAAACTTGTTCATTCATTCCGGGAGTGCCGACTTCGCGATGTAAAGATTAACCCATTGATTGCCTCACTAGCTTCCTTCAGTAAGGTAGACAGGGGAGTGCGGGAGTCAAAGGGTTTTAAAGGCATACCAGAGCCGTGATAAAGTTACAACCGCTAGAAAATACGTAGGTTGTGTCGCCCTTTCTGGATGCTCGCATAATATTTCACAGTTTTAAGGTCATAATATAGTGTGTGTGTGTGTTGTGTGTGTGTGTGTGTGTGTGTGTGTGTGTGTGTGTGTGTGTGTGTGTATGTGTGTGTGTGTGTGTGTGTGTGTGTGTGTGTGTGTGTGTGTGTGTGTGTGTGTTACGTGTACGCACGCGCATGTGTGCCAAATAACAAATAATGAAAATGAACATTTTTATATGTAGGCCTATTATCCCGGCAAACGGATAAAATGCCTTTCTAAACCAAACTATCGCGAGAATGAATACTTTTTCAAGCACGCACGGTAATCTGTATAAACAGGTTATGTCAATAAAACAGTCCCAGATTTATATGGCTGTATAGTTAGGCCTACTGTCGAATTCGGGTCATGAAGTGAAAACACAGACCTACAAAAATAATTATATCCATATTTATTTATTTCATCACAGTGGATTTACCAGATGAAACTCGGGCTGCTCTTCTCGTTGACAGTGCGTCACCGCAGTGCAGCGCCACCCATTTTTTTTTCGTCAAGACTTAAGACAGACAGGAAGGCTAAATGGCCTTATTAACCTTTCTTTTCCAATGTTTTATACCAGGGCAGCCAGGCTCTTCACAATTTTCAACTGCCGTGCGATCTATAGCGTGCGTAGGCCAAAAGGCATACAGGTCCGACTCGTTTTTGTTCCCTTCCCAAAGGACTAGTATAGTATAATTACAGTATAGATGTTCAGTTTGATTTTCCGGTCAAACTGAGGAGAAAAGTCGAGGCTTCATCAGGAAACGAACCCATGAGCCTCGAACCCTTGTGTGTGTGTGTGTGTGTGTGTGTGTGTGTGTGTGTGTGTGTGTGTGTGTGTGTGTGTGTGTTGTGTGTGTGTGTGTGTGTGTGTGTGTGTGTGGTGTGTGTGTGTGTGTGTGTGTGTGTGTGTGTGTGTGTGTGTGGAGGGAACGGGGGTAGGGGGAAAGGGGAACGGATAGATCAACCGTCTGAAAGTACTTACTTGCGTCATTTAGATTTGAGGTGGTCACATCATAGGCGTAGCAGGCTTTAAAAAAATGTTTCAAGGTTCAGGTCAAGTGGGTTGCCATTGTTCGACGTTCACACGATTTTTGTATGTATAGGAACGGTTCAACGATAGTGGTCGTGATTGCCTTCGGGCAAAGCTTAATTAAGTTTGATATCAGTATGTTTGGTCACGGATGTTTGTGTGCCGGATGCTTTTATCACTGGCTTGTTTTATCTTGTTTAATCTTGTTTTAGTCCTCCCCTACCAACAGAAAGACACACACACACACACACACGCACACATAATTATGATCAAGCTACACTGACAGTCGCCCTTTCCTGTTCCGTTAGGCATATTTTGCGTAACCTGACCTTGAAAACAAAATGATATCAGCAGATTAACGCGGCAGCAATCCCTTTCATGGTGTCTTAACGTTTGACCTCAAGGTAGATGTAACTGCTAATAAATATTGCTGAAAATAAAACAGTTGATGAACCCATAATAAAACATGATAATTGACGTGGGCTTAATGGTTTTCTCCGATTATGCTCCTTGGAAGATTCTGCAAAAAGATTTCCAATCAGGCCTGCAATCTAGTTTTGATAGAAACCAACCATAAACAGCCGGAGATGTATTTCAGACACATTTTCGTCTACAGCAGTGCAGATCAAATACACATCCGCAATGGGCCTATCGAACCCATTCTCCTCTTTAGAATACAAACAAAACAACACAAAACAAAAACAATACAAAAAAGGATAAGCACACTTCAAACAATGTGTCCTGAAAAATTGTCATTCTCTTCGTGATGCCTTTGGGATGATAATAGGAAGACTATACAAAATCATCTTTTGTTTTTCATTCTTTCTCCCTAAGAAAAAAAATATATAGATTCAGCACCACCTCTGCCGCGCACATTTCTGCTGTCCAGCAGACTGCTATAGTTCCCAAAAGCGAGGTCAATATCAGAGCAGAACGCACGGGGCTACAGATTATGGGACAGTTTTTCACAGTGCTATGATAATGAAAATGGGGATGACGTACTGAACTTACAATGCTATGAAATCTCACTTTGGAAGGACTGTACTTCACGCTTCCTCTCATAATCTATCTTGGTGTCAGCCAGCTCAGGAGCGATATAAGACACCTGCAGTGTTGGTCACGAAATTTGAGCAACAACCTCGCTGACGCATCCAAGTGGATGACACTCGGAGAATGTGGTCCCAGTCATCCCAAATGAACCTGTAGCACATTCAGATTTGGATGAAAGCAGATCGTGGCCGAAAACGGCCACAATAGCTTGGATTGATAGGATTCGAACCTGCCATCTTCTAATAGCTTAGTTAGACCGTTGTGCTAACCACTACTTAAAATCAACCCAATATCGGGGGGGGGGGGGGGGGGGAGGCGGTGTAAAGAAAGTCAGAATGATATATGTGTGATTTTAGATATTTTCACTCGCAAATGAGAACAGACTGATCCATTAAAAAACCTTGCAGCTCACTCTTGAGAATAGCTAGTGTAGGCCGCGAGAATAGTTAGCTTAAAATTTGATCTACTTTTTTTCGCCCCTTTAAAGTGGGAACAGAATGATACATTTATAGTTCTCAATGCAACATATGTTAAAAGTGTTGAGAAGGAGAAATCCACAATAATTAATGTTGTTCTGTCTTTCCTTCTTTCTTTCATTTCCTCTGGTTTTACTTAAGTAATCGCCTTTGAGAAAAAAAGAGACTTAATGGTATATTTCAGACCCTCATTAGGCCCTTATCTATTTGCAGTTCTCAGTACATCTCTTTTGTGGATGCTGTGAAGGAATACTTGCACTGCTCAATGCGGTTCGCTTTTAAAGTGCGCTGGAGGCAGGTTCAAGAATGTTTCATGCTTTTCTTTCCTTTTCCGTTCGTTCTCTCTATTGTTTATTCGTTTCTGGTGTTTTGTTTTTCCTCATTTTATCGCCCTGTGGAAAAAAAAGGAAGAATGACATAATTCTGTTCCTCAGTGCACCGCACTTGTAGCTGGTTTTTCAACTGCCAGTGATCGAGATCCATTTAGACACACCACACTCCGATCAAAAACCACAGTCTTGTGTGTCCAGTTTCCGCACGCAACTTTTGAATAGAAAACCGTGAGGGTGGTGTTGAGTAATTAGAAATTACCTTTAGCCTCAGTGCCCATGGTGTGAGAAAGAAAGAACAAAATGTACAAGCAAACAATACCTGTGAGAATACGTTTATTCATTTATTTTCTCAAATTTTGGATTGATGTAAAATGGATTCGTTGCATTCAGACATGTTTATGTGTGTTCCTTCCAAATGTACCGATTCAGGACCAGCCAACAACAACAATACTGAGATTCTTTCTTCTTCTTGTGTTCGTCGTCTACATGTTCAGGTCACATCTGGCGATAATGTGGCCGTTTTCTCCCAGTTCCTGCCAGTTGCCATGGAGCTTGGTGGTCAGAGGAGTTGTGATTGACCATGTGTCCTGTCGCTCCATTTCTCGTTGCAATTTTTTGTTCAGCTGTTTGGTCCTCTTGACCGCAGGGGAAGGCTGGTGATGGGGTCAGTTTGAAATTGCAGTTCATATGGGCAATGAGCCGCAGGGCTCCCAATTATCCGATTTTTCTCGGAAAATCGAGAAAACCCACAGATTGCTTCCGAAAGAAGTGCTTTCCGCGAATAAAAATCGAAATCCACAACAAGTGCGACCGCCCGCGTTCAAACAAACAGGAACCAGAAAATACACGAAAGTAGAATCAGAACGCGTATTTAATAAACCATCCAAGACAAGACAAAAAAAAAAAAAAAAAAAAATCGACAGACATTTTTTTAAATCTGCAAAACAGTCGGCTGTTTGTCTTTCTGTTGATCTCTCATAGCAGACGACGAAACTTCGGGAAGGGGGATAAATCCGTTATCAATTTCAAGTTCTGCCAAAGTCACTTCCGTTTTTTCTTTTTTGTCTTCTTCTTCTTTTATTCTTTTTTTTTCTTTCCTCCACCCCCCCCCCCCCCCCCGGGTCGAGCTTGACTTCAGAACCGATTACAGGACTTTTGAGGATTGTGACCATGTCTCGAGCCGATATTCTGGAGAGAGGGTCTACCACAGCAAAGACTGCAAAAATGAATGGTGTTGGGAGTGAGTTCACGAAAAATCGACGTCATGGAAATGAGCACATGGCTTTTAAAAATAGCAAATGCTGGCATAGCCTACTTCAAAAACTTGTGCCGATGTGAAGTCAATTAAACACTATAGTCGAGGTCGTATCCACAAACATACAGAACATCTGAAGTCAAAGAAGCACCAAATGAGGCAGAAAACTGCAAAGATCCATGAAGCTGTTCAGTTTAGGTTGTTCACATTTGTTGTCCAGAGCATACATTAGAAAAATACTTAACAAATTATTTTCCTTGAAATCTGACACCAGTGTGTGTAAATTATTTTCTTCAGTACAAAGGATCATAAGCCCAAGTTGTGCCAGCTAACGTCGGATTGCACTAGTTTGCATCTATATTTAATTTTTTTTTTCCGGGGGAGCATGCCCCGGACTCCCCTAGATTTTCATTTTCATTTGTCATTGGGAGCCCTGGAGCTGGTTGTGGCCGGTGAGGATTCTCATCAGGACCATTTGCTGTTCTCTAAACAAAAGTTGGTAGTCATCCCATGCTGCCCGTGGCTTGAGATGTAATAATGCTCCTCTTCTCGCTTTAGCTAACGCTGTTGTTTGGTTGGTCTTCCTGGGCTCTTGTTTTTCTGTTGGTTTGTCTGTCTTCTCGTTCCCTGGAATCTCACAGTGAGTGGGATCCACTGGAAGACTACTCTTCTGGTTCTTCTGACATGCTGGAAGATCTTTGTCAGTTGGGGGACCTTGTCATTCTCCAGGACCTGGAGATCAGCGAAGGTATCTGAGAGCCAGAGCACTTGATAACATCTGCCATCTTTATTCTACTCCAGCTTGGTATTGTGGCAACCATCCCCAACTTCGCGGATGGCGGATGGCCAGCAGATATGGAGGTTGGCTGCGAAATAAGCTAGTTTTGCTCGGATGAATGAGCAGTCCCAAACCAAATGGCAATAATTTCTGTCAGGACGCAGTAGGGTGGCCCTTGGCAAGGCCTTACATAGAAAATACTCTACGTGTCCTACGACAGAGCCACCAGGCAGATAAGGGCCACCTAAAGATCTAGCCCCATGCGATCATAGGATAGGTCTTTCATGAGCTAAGGGTGGGGTAGCTCTGCTCGGACAGAGAGCTTAGAGGGCTGAAGTCCTAGACCAGCCATCTAAAGCCTTGTACCTAAGATTATGACAGAAAGTTTTGTAATAGATCCTCCACACCGACATCGGCCAGCAATGATCATTATGATTTGGCAACAGTTTACATAACAAATGATTCTGGGAAAGGAATGAACAATTGTTGGAACCAGAATCGCTAGGTCTTTTTGTACAAATCTTAGATGAACTGAAAACGTGACCGTATTTTGCATCAGTGACTATGTATACAGATTCAGCCATGTAGGTTACTTGATTAAATTCTCCTCCTTGGGAAGATGCACACCCATAAATGCAGACTCGAAAATACTCTTCAGTGCACAACCATCTTCAAAAACACTTTCTGGTCTCAAAATGATTATCATGTAGATGATACAGTGCAGGGTTGATGTGGACCCATACAAGCTTTTGAAATAAATTATTGCCATACTGAATATTAAATCACAACTGAAACGAAACCGTTTCCACTTTCTTTATAACAACACATTATCTGTATATACAGCAGAAAAACTAACAATATGAATATGTCTGATTTTTCAGAATATACCCGTGCATGTGTCTGTTCACTTTAAGTGTTTTGGGATTGTTAATTATGATTTATGCAAATATGTATGTCCTAATGTCAATTTTTTAGCAAATGACTTTTCGACTTTCACGTTTCATGTCGTAAATACACTTACATTTTGCTGTTCCCGGCTGTCATGTATTTGTCTTATATTTGTGTTTGCGTTTGATCAAAAATGCAGTAAAAAGTTTGAAAAAATAAAATCAGTGAGGTAAAACTTTGAAAAAATAAGATCAGTGAGGTAAAACTTTGAAAAAATAAGATCAGTGAGGTAAAACTAATGTTAACAACAGCAAAACAACAACAACAGCACAACACACACACACACACACACACACACACACACACACACACACACACACACACACACACACACACACACATACACACACACACGCACGCGCGTGCACACACACACACACACACACACACACACACACAGATCTTTTGCTGTCTCATTTCCATCTCCTTCCCTTTCTCTCGGTCCATCTGGCCCTCAAACAATCCTAGCGGTGTGATTAGCAAATCAAAGAGAGTGTTAGCGTGCGTCAGTTTGCCTTGCTTTGCACCCAAAAGCATTAATTGAAGTAACTGCACAGCGTGAAGGTTATGTCCTGACCTACCGTTGCAAATCAAATATTCTTATTCAATGTGAGGCTGAAGGATTGTCCTGGAGAGATATACCTCGGCATGGACCTTTGTGGGTAAGCTTATTAAAAAGTGATGTCAAGGTCTTTTTCCGATAAAACAAATCTAGTACACCGAGAAAAAAAAAAAAAAAAAAAAAAAAAAGAGAGAGAGAAGAGAGGAGAGAGAGAGAGGAGAGGAGAGAGGAGAGAGAGAGAGAGAGCACGAAAAAACACAAACAAATAATAAATAGATAATTAAAAATAAAGAAAGAATCATGGAAAGATGAAAACAGAAGAAAGAAAAGTCGTACTGTCATGACAAAAGTCAGCTGTGATCGTAGTTGAAATTTCAACTGATTTCTTTTTTCTGTTGACAAAATTATTACAGTGGCTTAGCGCGAGTCAATCTCCCGGTTCAAAGTTTTGTCACTTTTAAAGGAAGATGTGAATATTTCATTTTCAAAGTGATGGAACTAGATAATAATAATAGTATCTTACCGAGAAAGAGGAAAGTAAAAATCAGCGTGAGGGATGTTCCCTTATCTTATATTTATTTGCAACACAAACACAACAAATAAGCAAAGACACATACCTTCATTTTAAATGTATCACAGAGAAGAAAACAGAAATGGGAAGATCTAGCGCGTCTGGCCAGCAGCTGAAACTGAAGAACAAAAAAAACTGCTTTTCAACAAGAAGATCTGTAAAGGTCTACGCCAGACTCGCCTTTCCCTCTCACTCTCGCCAAGTGACCTTTAGGCCTACCGACGCTGTATTTATGTCCGCGGCAGCCTGTACATCACGCAGGCAAACTGGATGGGGGTGGAGTGGGGGGGGGGGGGGGGGCGTGTGTGGGGAAAAAAAAGGGGGAAACTGGGTACACATTTTTACCACAAATTCGACAAGCTGAAGGATTGGATTTAATCTACCTTTACCGGCTAAGTGTTCAAATTATTATGCGTGCAGCTCTACGGATGTGTCACGATTTGTGCGTAGGCCTTCGAAGTGTCCATCCAGCTGTAAAGATAAAGCAGCGAGAGTTAGGAGGAGGACACCATTGTCTCAGTGCTGGCCTCGAGAATAGCCCCACCACTTCACTCCCCTACGACCAGCCTATTCTTATCTGTAAACAAAATAGCCCTACTATACCGGTACGGGGTTAGTTCGGTGACGCAGCGTCAGGGTGAATCATTCTCCCCACCACCCACGCAGAGGCCCTGTGTCCTTTTGCTGTCTCTTTCAAAAGGGGGAGATGGTCTCTTATTGACCGAAAGAGTTTGTGTGCGTGCGTGCGTGCGTGCGTGCGTGTGTGTGTATGTGTGTATGTGTGTGTGTGTGTGTGTGTGTGTGTGTGTGTGTGTGTGTGTGTGTGTGTGTGTGTGTGTGTGTGTGTGTATGTGTGTGTGTGTCCAAAATGTGTTACAAAGACTTTCTCAGCCGTGTCTAGCAAAATTGAGTCGAAGGCTTGGACCGTTTCAGGATTGCGAATGCGGTAGTTTGGACGTAACGGCGCCAAGATCAAGTTCGCATAGTGGACAAGAGAAAGAGCCTAAAATCAACACTTTTTGAAGGGGGGGGGGGGGGGTGAACAGCACTTCTTCTCGAAAATTTCTGGCAACATTTCAATTCTACGTTCACTGTTGTGACAGTCTACCGTTGTCATCGCTTGCTTTTATACGCACACTGACTCTACCAAACACCAAAATCGTCAGATTGTAAACGGCTGAGAAATTTTAAAATTGTGATTTTTAGCTGCTCAAAAGACAATCCAGATTTTTTTTACCTCTCAAAGTCAGTGTGACTTTGAAGAATCATAAGATGAAAGAAAACTTGACGTGAAGTGAAAACAACGGTAAGGAATGTCATGCTTCATAGGTGACACCCAATCGTCATCAAGCTGCTGCGGTCAGATTCAAAGATATAAAATTGGAATGAAAGAACATTCCTTAGAAACAAAAAAAAAAAAAAAAAACAACAACAAAAAAACAACAAAAAACAAGAAAACAAGAAAATATCACAATAGAAATGGAAAGGCTTAACTTAAATATTTTAGAACTAGGGGAGGTGAGATGGAAGAGAGCAGACATGATAACATCAGGCAAGTATAAAATTATGTATTCTGGTGAAGACACACATGAAAGAAGGATAGGCTAGGCGTCATAATGGACATTGACAAGTCAAAGTCTATTGAAGGATACTGGACTATATCAGAACGAATTTTATTAGTTAGATTAGATGGCAAGCCATTTCATATCAACATCATCCAAGTATATGAACCAACATCCGCAAGTACTGAGGAAGAAATTGACAAATTCTATGAAGAATTGGAGACAGCACAGACTCAGTGTAAATCACTGGATATTACAATAACAATGGTAGATTTTATTGCTAAAGTGGGACAGGAAAAAGTAGATGGCATAGTTATAGTTGGACCTTGTGGCCTTGGCCCACGGAATGAAAGTGGACAGATACTTGTTGAGTTGGTATAAGTAAATTAATTCATAATGGGAAACACTTGGTTTTAAGCAACGTAACAGAAGAAAATGGACATGTATGAATCCATGAGACAACACAAGAAATCAAACTGATTACATCCTGATGACTGAAAAATTCAGAAATTCTTTACTGATACTAAAAACAGTACCAGGCGCAGACTGCAACAGAAACCACAATCCTATAACGGGAAGACTTAGGCTGAAACTAAAGAGAAGAAAATAAACCAAAAGTAACATCAAACTTCATTTTGGACTCTTAAAGACAGAATCGACTCGTGCAAAATTTAACGTATATGTTCAAAACAAAATCAGTTACATAGAGAACGTTGGTGACAGGAACAATGGACAAATTTGAGAAACTCGATAAATGAAGATTATGAAGAAATCCCTAGAGTTGAAAGAAAAGCAAAAAAGAACTGGATGACAAAAGAAATGTTAGGCAGAAGGGCAAAATGAAAAGAGGAAGAATACAAAAAGATACATAAGTAAATCAGGAATAGGTGCAATGAACCTAAGAAAGCTTGACTGGAAACAAAGTACAAAGAAACAGAAGACGGACACAAAACAGATCCTGAGTTTATGTTCAGAAACGTGGAAGAAATTATCCACAGGAAAAAGACATGCACGTCAGCTGGTTGCTTAAAATCTAGAGATGGTACGATTTTTATGGAAAAAGACAAAATATTAGATAGATAGGGAGAGCACATTAAAGATTTATTTGATGCTGCCAGAAAGGAAGAGCACATCATAAGAAAGAACGTTGAAGGACCACCAATAATAAAAAAATCAAGTAAGAGTAGCGTTGGAAAAGACGAAACCGGGAAAAGCCCCAGTACCAGACAGTATTACTACAGAAAAGACTGACGAAAAATAAACAGTCATCCTTATGAAATTTATGACACTAGAAAAATCCCTAAAGATATGTCAAAATAAACTGTTCAGTGCGCTTCCAAAGAAAGCAGGGGCTATGGAATGCGAACTCCACCGTACAATCAGCTTGATGAGTCATGACAAAAATTCTATAAAAGAATAATCATGATGAGAACAAGGAACAGAATCAAAAGAGAAATAGCGGAAGAACACTGTGGATTTGTCGAAGGGAAAGGGACTATTAATGCCATGTATATCCTAAGAACTCTCGTAGAGAAATCAATGGAAATGAATAAGGATTCATAATTATGTTTTGTTGATTATACCAAGGCTTTTGACCGGCTAAGACATGAAGAATTAATCAACCAACTAGAAAGGATCAATGATGATGGAAAGGATCTAAGAATAATAATGAATATATATTTTGAACAAACGGCAGCAATGAGAATAGAAAATGACATAAACACACTACAAAATATGAAAAGAGGGGTTATGCAAGGATGTTCTGTCACCTGATTTGCTTTCACTTTACAGCGAAACCATCTTGAGAAACCTACAAGAATACCCTGGGATCTTTATCCCAGGAAAAACAATCTTCGTTACGCAGATGACACCGTTCTAATTGAAAAAAAAAAAACACAAAACAAATAGACCCACAGAATCTTGTGAATATAATAGCAATAGCAGAAACAAAGGGCCGGAGCTAAATATCAAGAAGTCTGAAGTCATGGTAATAAGTAAAAAAAACACACACAAAAACAAAAAAACAAAAAAACAATCGAAAAAACAAACAAACAAACAGCAACAACAGAAAAAGCACGAAATAACAAAACAAAGCAAAACAAACAAACAAAACAAACACAAACAAAAACAAGCAAACAAAAACAAAACAAAAACAAACAAACAAACAAACAAACAAAACACGGCCAAGCTAAAACAGCTTTCAAGAAAATGAAAAGCGTTCTTACTAACAAATGCCTATCAATCAACATCAGGAAGAGAGTTCTTCAGTGTTAAATAGAATGGATACTGTTGTACAGATGTGAAGCTCAGACAGTTAACATAACAAATGCCTATCAATCAACATCAGGAAGAGAGTTCTTCAGTGTTAAATAGAATGGATACTGTTGTACAGATGTGAAGCTCTGACAGTTAACATAACAAATGCCTATCAATCAACATCAGGAAGAGAGTTCTTCAGTGTTAAATAGAATGGATACTGTTGTACAGATGTGAAGCTCTGACAGTTAACATAACAAATGCCTATCAATCAACATCAGGAAGAGAGTTCTTCAGTGTTAAATAGAATGGATACTGTTGTACAGATGTGAAGCTCAGACAGTTAACATAACAAATGCCTATCAATCAACATCAGGAAGAGAGTTCTTCAGTGTTAAATAGAATGGATACTGTTGTACAGATGTGAAGCTCAGACAGTTCACATAACAAATGCCTATCAATCAACATCAGGAAGAGAGTTCTTCAGTGTTAAATAGAATGGATACTGTTGTACAGATGTGAAGCTCAGACAGTTAACACGCAAAGTCAGAACAAGATTGAGGCAGCTGAAATGTGTTTTTTAAGAAGAATGTTAAGAATTCCTTGGATCGCAAAGAAAATAAACGAGACATTTTTCAAAGAGGTAAACACACACACACACACACACACACACACACACACACACACACACACACACACACACACACACACACACACACACACACACACACACACACACACACACACACACACACACACACACACACACACACACACACACACCACACACACACACACACACACAAAACATTAATGAAGATAAAGAAAAGACAAACAACATTTATAGAACATTTTATGAGAAAGAGAAATTTGAGCACCTAGTCACAACAGGAAAGCTGGTAGACCTAGGGAGAAAATATTGGTCGAACGTGTGGAATGGATGAAGACAGAGAAGCTGGGAGATGTACTTGCAGTGATACAAGATAAATTCGTATGGAAGGCCAAGATTGCCAACGCCATGCGGCAGGGTACATGATGATGATGGTGATGTAGCCGTGACTTTGCAATTGTACCAAGGTTATCCAAATTTCGGAGTTTTGCGAGTATGACTCAAGTTACAAGGCTACTACGGTTGTGGAGGCGATTGTGTTCACTTGAGTCTGAAACAGTGATAATGTTCCTGTTCACACAAAGGAGGGTTTGTTTATATGGCTTGATCGCTTCTGTAACAGTGACTGCGATTACTGATATGTGTACAATGGCTTGCCAAAATCAATGTTATTAGGTTACAAACAGACGAAAAAACGTGACTTGGGAGTTTTTCTGCTTAGAAAAGATTTTCGATGTGCCACTTTTCGATATTACTGTAAGCTTGAAGATGTTTCGTCAATTAAACTTTGTGGGTCGGGAAGAAAATAATAGACTCACTCAACCATGACAGCAATTAAATCATTTTGGAAAGATCCTGAGAAAATGTTCTTCACATACTTCTTCCAAAAAGTGCCGATATTTCTTTTGAGGCCCATTGACAGTAGCCCTCTCTTTCCAGCCTTTATGTATTCTCGACTTAAGAAAAAGCTCTTTATGATTTTTAAGGAGATTGGTAAAAAAAAAAGGGGGAGGGGCATAAAACAATGTTAATGCAAGTCTTTAAACCTAATCACACCAACACTTACTTTCATTTGTTTGTTTTTATTTGTTTATTTCCTTTTTAGGAGATGAATACAAAATACAGACATATACATTTCTCGTTAAATGTATTAGAAAGGAACTAACTACTTAGAGTGCTAAATTAACGTCCTCTTACCTTATTATTGAACAGTATTAAAGCATCAAAACATATACTCTAGACGCATTTATTTGATAGTCTTTCAAGAGAGAGAGCGAGCGAGCGAGCGAGCGAGAGAGAGAGAGAGAGAGAGAGAGAGAGAGAGAGAGAGAGAGAGAGAGAGAGAGAGAGAGAGAGTAAAACGAAAATACACAAATGCCCTCATTATTTAAACGTACGGTATTACAGAACAAGGACATTTAGACATACATACACGCATTATTTCTATGAAGTATTAGAGACGGCCAAAGATCAATGCAAATTACAGGGCATTACAGTAACAATGGGAGATTTTAATGCCAAAGTGGGACAGGAGAGGGTGGAGGACATAGTTGGACCTAATGGCCTTGGCACACAAAATGACAGGGGAGAGAAACTTGTTGAATGGGCACAGAGGAATGAGTTCATAGTAGGAAACACCTTGTCTGAGCAGCCAAACATGGATAAGTCCAGGAGATAGTAAAAAAAATCAAATTGACTACACCCTGATATATAAAAGATTTAGAAATTATTTACTGATAACAAAAAAACTACCAGCCGCAGACTGCAAAAGTGACGGCAATCCGGTAATGGGAAGATTCAGGCTGAAACTAAAAAAAAACAACAACAAAAACAAAAAGAAACATCAAACTAAAACGACCTGTGAAAACTTTAACGTACATGTTCAAAACAAATTCAATGTTCTGGAGGACGCTGGTGACAGTGAGGAACAATGAACAAAGTTGAGAAACTTGATAAATAAAGCTTGTGATGAAATCCCCAGAGTTGAAAGAAAAGCAAAAAAGAACTGGATGACGAAAGAAATTATATGCTTGATGGAAGAACTGAGGAAGACAAAGGGAAAAGAGGAAGAAAGCAAAAAGATAAACAAAGAAACCAGGGATACGTGCAATGAAGCTAAGGAAGCTCGGTTGGAAACAAAGTGCAAAGAAATAGAAGACCGACACAAAGTAGATCCTCAAAGTATGTACAGAAACATTGAAGAAATTTCCCACAGGAAAAATACATGCACATCAACTGGTTGCTTGAAAGAGGGTACGCTTATCATGGAAAAAGACAAAATATTAGATAGATGGGGAGAGTCCATTAAAGACCTGTTTAACGAAGACAGAAACGAAGAACACATTATCAGACAGAACGTTGAAGGACAACTCATAATGAAAAATAAACTTAGAGCAGCATTGAAAAACATGAAACCTAGAAAAGCCCCAGGACTAGACGATATTACTACAGAAATGATTGAGGCCCCAGAAGAATTTGGTATTGGAAAAATTAGAGTCCTAAATAAAATTGATGACACTAGAAAAATCCCTAAAGAAATATCAAAATCAGTTTTCAATGCACTTTCAAAGAAAGCAGGAACCGTAGAATGCGAACTCCATCGTACAATCAGTTTGATGAGTCATGTAGCAAAAATCCTGTTAAGAATAATCATGATGAGGACAAAGAACAGAGTCAAAAGAGAAATAGCCTAAGAACAGTGTGGATTTGTCGAAGGGAAAGGAACTATTAATGCCATATACATCCTAAGTACTGTTATAGAGAGATCAGTGGAGTTGAATAAGGAGTTATATAAAATTTTATGCTTTGTTGATTATACCAAGGTTTTCAATCGGGTAAGACATGAAGGTATGTGAATGGCAGATGTGATGCGTCTAGTGTGTCGGCTAATGATTGCGTGCTTGTCACCTCTCACTTTCAGCCTGCACTGCTGGCTAGCACGGCTGCTTGCAGCTATGCGAAAAGAAGAGTAGAGTGCGTAAGTCTCTTCCTGTCATTACATAGCCTCTCCATCAGCAAGCCCCACGTTATGCCTCCTCGTGGCGGCATGCGGTAACTGAGCACCTCACGGACTCGGGCTAAATCTCGAGGGACTCGGAGGAGGTGCAGACGTGCGGCACGCAGGCCCACCGGCGTGTGGATATGCCCTGGTGCCCACGAACCAGACCCCCAGCTACGCGTAAATAGCTCCACTGCCTTGTGGACATCTCGGGAGAGAATAAGGCTAAGGGAGGTAACCCTGAAAGAAAAAAATCACCTAACTGCCTTGTAGGTTGTCGTAGGATCGACAAAGGCTAGCGGAGAGACAAAAAACAAACAAACAAACAAACAACAACAACAACAAAAACCGATGGAAGGCAACGGGAAACCATCATCGTATTCTCCCTAAAAAAATTATGGACAGTGAAAATGAAAATGAAGATAACGACGTGAATAGGTACTCCGATGGAGCACCTTCGTCCGTAGGGACCGTCATGCGGCGCAGGTGATACCAGACCGTCAGCAAGCTACTGCGACCAAACTCAAACTCAAAAATACTAAAATAGCAACATGGAACATAAGAACTTTGTTCCAAAAAGGCAAATTAGACAATGTCAAAATGGAGATAGAAAGGCATAACATTAGTATTTTAGGACTAGGGGAAGTGAGATGGAAGAGGGCAGGCATGATAACATCAGGAGAGTATACAGTGATATACTCTGATGGAAACTCACATGAAAGAGGAGTAGGCATTGTAATGGACAGGAACAAATCAAAAGCAGTTAAGGGATATTGGGATGTGTCCGACAGAGTCTTGCTGGTCAAATTGGGAGGCAGACCATTTGATATCAACATCATTCAGGTGTAGCCTATGCACCAACATCCACAAGTACTCAGGAAGGCATCGACAACTTCTACGAAGTATTAGAGATGGCCAAGGCCCAATATAAATCACAAGAAGTTATCATAATAATGGGAGATTTTAATGCTAAAGTGGGAAAGGATAGGGTAGAGGATATAGTTGGACCTCATGGCCTTGGTACACAAAATGAAAGGGGAGGGAAACTTGTAGAATGGGCACAGATGAATGAGTTCATTGTAGGAAACACCTGATTTGAGCAGCCTAATAGAAGAAAATGGACTTGGATGAGTCCAGGAGATAATAACAAAAATCAGATTGACTACATCCTGATTAATAAAAGATTTAGAAATTCATTACTGTCAGCAAAACCACTACCAGGCACCCACTGCAACAGTGACCACAATCCAGTAGTGGGAAGATTTAGGTTGAAATTACGGAAAAGGAAACAGACCAAAAGCAACATCAAACTAGATCTTGAACTCTTAAAGACAGATGAAGTGATACGTCCAAAATTTAATGTACGTGTTCAAAACAAATTCAGTGATCTGGAAGACGTTGGTGACAGTGAAGAACAATGGACAAAGTTGAGAAATTCGATAAATGAAGCTTGTGAAGAAATCCCTGTAGTAGATATAAAAGCAAAAAAGAACTGGATGACAAAAGAAATTTTGGGCTTGATGGAGGAACGGAGGAAGGCAAAGAGAAACGAGGAGATATACAGGAAGATAAACAAAGAAATCAGGAATAGGTGCAATGCAGCTAAGGAACTTGGCTGAAAACAAAATGCAAAGAAGTAGAAGACCAACACAAAACGGATCCTCAGGATATGCACAGACGAATTGATTTAATTGTCCACAGGAAAAAGACATGCACATCAACTGGTTGCTTGAAGTCGAGGGATGGCACGCTTCTCATGGAAAAAGACAAAATATTAGACAGATGGTGAGAGTACATTAAAGACCTTTTTGAAGATAACAGAAACGTAGAACACATTATAAGAAAAAACTTTGAAGGACCACCCATAATGAAAGATGAAGTTAGAGCAGCATTGGAAAAGATGAAGCCAGGAAGGGCCGCAGGACCAGACAACATTACTACAGAGATGATTGAAGCCCTGGAGTTATTCGGTATAGAAAAAATAACAGTCCTTCTAAATGAAACTTACGACACTGGAACAATCCCCAAAGATATGTCAAAGTCAATTTTCATTGCACTTCCAAAGAAGACGGGGGCTTATAGAATGCGAACTCCATCGCACAATCAGTTTGATGAGTCATGTAACCAAGATCCTATTAAGAATAATCATGATGAGGACAAGGAATAGAATCAAAAGAGAAATAGCAGATGAACAGTGTGGATTTGTGGAAGGGAAAGGAACTATTAATGCCATATACATCCTAAGAACTATCATAGAGAGGTCAGTTGAGATGAACAAGAATTTATATTTATGCTTTGTTGACTATACCAAGGCTTTCGATCGGGTAAGACATGAAGAATTGATCAACCAACTAGAAAGACTCAATATTGATGGAAAAGATCTACGAAATAATCAGAAATATGTATTGGGAACAAACAGCTGCAATGAGAATAAAAAACGATATAAGCTCTTTCCAAAACATCAAAAGAGGAGTCAGACAGGATTGTGTTTCGTCGCCAGATCTGTTTTCACTTTACAACGAAAACATCATGAGAAACCTAGAGGAAGACCCTGGATTAAAGTTTGGAGGAAAATAATAAACAACATTCGATACGCAGATGACACCGTGCTAATTGCAGAAAGTGAAAGGGACATACAAAACCTTGTGAATATACTTGAAATAGAAAGCAAAGGTAAAGGGTTGGAGCTAAACAGCAGGAGGACTGAGGTCATGATGATCGGTAGAAAACGTGAAACCCCTCATGCAAAATAACAGCAAATGGCACGGCCTTGAGACAGGTTGATAAAATTAAATACCTGGGAACGATCATTTCACCAGACGGCAGATGCGCATGGGGGGTGGCCAGCAGAGTCGGCCAGGCCAGAACAACATTCAAGAAGATGAGAAGCATTCTTGCCAACAAATGCCTATCAATTAACATCAGAAAGAGTGTTCTTGAATGTTACATAGAAACAATACAGTTGTACGGTTGCGAGGCGTGGACAGTCAACAAGCGAGGCCAGAACAGGATTGAGGCAGCCGAGGTGTAGTTTCTAAGAAGGATGTTGAGAGTTCCATGGACAGCAAAGAGGACAAGCGAGACAGTCTTGATGGAGGCAGACACAAGTAGATCGTTCATAAGGAAGATTAGGAAAAGGCAGGCAACATTCGTAGGCCATTTTATGAGGAAGGGGGAAATGGAACACCTGGTCACAACAGGAAAGCTGGAGGGAAAGAGAGCACTGGGTAGACCCAGGGAGAAGATACTAGACGGACTTACAGAGTGGCTGAAGACAAGGAGGGTGGAAGAGATGCTGTAGGCAACAAGAGATAGAGACAGATGGAAGTCCATAATGGCCAACGCCATGCGGCAAGGCTCCTGATGATGATGATGAAGACATGAAGAATTGATCAACCGACTAGAACGGCTCAATATTGATGGAAAAGATCTATGAATAATCAGAAACATGTATGTCGTGAAGGCCACAGGTAGACCCAGGGAGAAAATACTGGGCGGACTCGCCGGATGGCTGGGGACAGAGAGTGTGGGAGATGTACTTGCAGCAACAAGGGATAGATTCGTATGGAGGGCCATGATCGCCAACGCCTTGCAGCAGGGCACATGATGATGATGACACACACATGTACAAACATATTCATAAAGATTGTCCGAGAGACTCGGATTCGACAGACAGACAAACAAGCAGTCACACACACACACGCATGTTCACACACACACACACCACACACACACACACACACACACACACCACACACACACACACACACACACACACACACACACACACACACACACACACATACATATATACGTATGGACACATACGCGTGCGCTCTATACTTGAAACACACGGCACACATACACAAGTGCATGTATGCTTGCGCAAGCACACCATATGCATGCACAGACACTCTACACCACTTCCCCCCACTTTCTTCTTTTCTCTTAATTCCGACAGTGTAGAGTAATAGTGAGGGTGCCACCCTAAAGAAATGTTTACCAGATTCCTCTAGCTCTGTCGGTTGTGTGCCAAAGCCTAGTAGATCTCTGCAGATGGTTTCTTTGTCCATTCCACAGTCGGGGTTTTATTTGTCCATCGTTTTATCCTGTCTTTCTCTCCGGCTCCATTCCTCCGCAGTTCCTTGGAGGGTTGATTTAGCAAGGCCATTGGATCTCAGTTGTAATGTGGCCATGCCAACGCAGTTTTCTTTTCTTTTAATTGATGTCAGCAGATTTTCAGGTGGTCCAGTGTACTACTCGATGAATTGGCGCACTTGTTCATTGGCGATAATATTATGATCAGTGTATCTGATGTTTACTATCTTTGCAAAAACATATCACTTCCATGGCTTGGACTGATTTGTTTTTCCAAATCCACTGACACAATTCACACACACACACACACACACACACACACACACACACACACACACACACACACACACACACACACACACACACACACACACACACACACACACACACACACACACACACACACACACACACACACACACACGGGATTAAGTTGCCATCAATTCCAGTAAAGTTAGAAAATAACCCTATTCCTAGCTCATTGGAAAAAGCAGAAGCTTTTGCAGACGTGTTTGCTGAGGCCTGTCGTGTAGAAGGACTCCTGTTTGATAGAAATATAGGAACGAGATGAAAAGAAAGATGTATATAAGGATCCTGCCTCTGACAATACTCACTACATAAATGCATCACTCACACTTCAAGAATTAAAAGATGCCATTCAGTCCCTTCCAAGTAAAAAAACGTCAGTTGGACTAGATGCAATTTCCAATGAGATGCTGAAAAATTTACCAGAAAATTTTAAAATCTTGCTACATGACATATTTAAAAATGCTGGAATAGTGGGAAAATGCCTAACAACTGGAAAGAAACAATAGTGGTTCCTGTATTAAAACCAGGTAAATGTAATACCGATTTGAAAAACTACAGGCCAATTGCATTAACATCACATGTATGTAAACTAATGGAGAAAATAATCTTAAAGTGACTGATGCACTATTGTGAAAAGAATAAAAATAACCAGAAAATCAGGCAGGATTTCGAAAAGGCAGGTCACCAGTAGAGATCCTAACAAAGCTAACTACTAATATAAAACAAAAATTTGCAAGACGTCAATGTGTTTTAGCTACATTTTTTGATATAACGAAAGCATACGATCAAGTGTGGCACTCCAGATTGTTATTCAAATTTAAAAGTATTGGGCTGACAGGTCACATTTTTGGCTATGTTAAGTGTTTCTTAGAAAACAGAGTATTTCAAACGAGGATTGAAAATGTATATTCCACGAAACGAATTCTTCAAATGGGTATCCCTCAGGGATCCGTTATAGCTCCCCTTCTTTTCATGATATTAATGCATGACTTACCCAGTAAAGTATCTAAGCATGTAGTTTTAGCTCAATATGCTGACGATTTATGCATGTGGATGCAGGTAAATATGAAAAAGAAAACTCCTTTGCGCTGTATCAATTATACACGCAAATGCTACCAATTAGAACTTGATAAAATAGCGCGATACATGGTAGAAAATGGGTTACATCTATCCCTGGAAAAAACAAAAATAGTTTTATTTAATAATGGAGCTAACCCAGTAAATATTCCCACTTTCAAACTGGGAGATACTCTTCTTCAGTTTAACGAGTCGATTAAATTCTTAGGAGTTTTCCTTACAGCAAAATTATCTTGGAATCAGCATATTGAATACTTATTAACCAAAGCTCAAAAAAGTTTAAATTTCTTAAAAATCGTTCGCAAACAGACATGGGGTCAAGATTCATCAACACTTGTTCATCTTTGTAAATCACTTGTTAGATCTAAATTAACCTATGCTCAAGAAATCTTCTTCAGTGCACCGAAACACTTACTAAAAAAACTGCAGAGCATAGATTGTAAAGGTTTCAAACTTGCACTGGGTCTTCCAATGCATGCTTCCTGTCTTCGGACATATAATGAAATCAAACTGTTGCCACTTGATGAGCAAAGGAAAGTCGCTTCTACTAAATTTTTGTTAAGAAACACCACCGTAGAAAACATCTCAGAAACAGAAATTAAACTGAGATCAGATACCGACTTTCCAAAACGAGCTAAATCAATATCTTCACAGGTCACACTTGCAACATACACATCTGACGTCATGAAAGTCTCAGAAATTGATCTAGACGTAGATCCTGTATTTTATACGACCTTCCTTTTCGTCAGTACCCAGTTGGGAACTCCAAAGAGCACAATTTGACGTACACCACACTAATTTAAAAAAAGGAGACAATGTAAACTTACTGGCAAGTCAGGTTAAATGTCATATAGACGATGTATATTCTGATCATTTGAAAATTTACACTGATGGGTCAGTAATTGAAAGAAAAGCAGGCTCAGCGTTTTTAATACCTGCTCTCAAAATTGAAAAATCTTTCTACATAGGACTTGATAAAT
The DNA here is from genome assembly GCA_030674185.1 of Monoplex corrugatus. Classification (NCBI taxonomy): domain Eukaryota; kingdom Metazoa; phylum Mollusca; class Gastropoda; order Littorinimorpha; family Ranellidae; genus Monoplex; species Monoplex corrugatus. Next base: position 81,935,278 of record CM060315.1, read on the forward strand.
CTATCTTTACAGCTGAACTCTTTGCAATATTAATGGCTTTAAACTTTCTGATAAGTCTTCCTAGGACAATTTTTCAGATACTTCTTTGCGTTGATTCAAAATCAGTACTTCAGGCTCTTGAATTATCAAAATTACAAACAAGATCAGAAATGATTCTGGAAATAAGTCACTTGATTCATAATTTATCTTTAAGAGGCACTGATATTACTTTCTGCTGGATACCTTCTCATAGTTCTTTTAGTTATAATAATAAAGTTGACAGGGCTGCCAAACGGGGAGCTAATAACTCACCAGATTCAAACAATATCCAGCTTTCTCTCTCGTTGCACGAGAATTACACTTTAGTGGACAACTACGTCTGGAAGCAGTTCCAATTAAAACAGAAAAAGTATGATAAATGTCACATGAACTTTGAAGTTAGCAAAATACTTAAGCAGCTTCATGCCAGCAGAACTATACAGTCCCTTATGTACAGATGGAAACTTGATGCATTGAAAACAAAATATACCAATAACATAGTGTGTCTGTGTGGAAAGAAGATAACACATAGTCATATTCTTTCTTGCCTTAGGGTAAAACGACATATTCCAACACTATCTGTGAGTACAGTTTCTGACATATTTGCCTCATCATCATTACTGTATGAATTTTTTGTTAGCCTGTCAAAAAGTCCTATAGCGAATTACCTTTAAAATGTTATTTGACTTGTTCATTGTTGTGGTTAGTCAATTATTAGTTTTACTTTTTATTCATTTCTTCCGGATATTTACTAATTTTGTTTGTTAGTTTGTTTGTTTAAATCGATAATTATGGTAACATTATTTGTTAGTTTTACCTTCCCCTCTTCAAAACAGTTGTTTTCTGGATCATCTTTTCTCAAATTCAAAATTGACAATTTTCAAATATCTTCTTCACTCCTCCTCTATCACTCCCCTCCCCCTCCCCCTTTTTTTGTTGTTGTTGTTGTTGTTGTGGTTGTTGTCTAAAATCACTTTAGTGAATAGACATTAAATCAAAGACCACTACACACACACACACACATACACACACACACACGCGTGCGCGCGCGGGCGCACACGCACACGCGCGCGGGCACACACACACACACATAGCCACAAATTTGCACCATCTCCCATTTGAAATTTTATTCCTGTTCCTAGTAATATGCCACATCGTTCAGTCACTGATGAGGAGTTTACGATTACAGTTATTTAAATATGGTGTCATTTTAGTAATCTATCATAAGTCGCCTCCTGACTCGGCTGATCCCAGTTCGAGGCCCTGCCAATGCATAGGGTTTTGTGCAGGCTCAGTGAGTCCGCTGGATTATCACTGGTAGACTGGGTAGAGAGCATATGGAACTGTCTAAGTGTGATGAATCTTTCTCTTTTGAACAAACTTCAAACGCTGACTTATTAAATTGTCACAGGAATGGAGTTCCCACCATCCAGTGTGACTGCATGGATTTGATGGCTAAGAAAAACATTGTGTTTACGGCCTCTAGTCTACTCAGCTGTGAATGGGTACTTAACCCTGTGCAAGGTTGGGAAAGGTAAATAAGCAAGAAAGAGGTGACGAGCCCTGATCTCATACATAATCAGATAATGATGGTCACGGGAAAAGTTGCTGTTATACCATTTCACTGCCACTTCCTTATAACTTCAAGATTGTGAGACAACCTTTACATTTTATATTTACAGCTATCACCAAAGAGACTGTAAAAGATCTTTTACAGTCTCTTAACTGCTGCTACTAAACTTCCCCCATCCATCCTGTTGTTGTTATTATTTTATTATTATTGTACACAGGTCTGGCCCGTGTTTTTCTGGGTCTGTTTATTTCTCCTACAAGGGAGGCAAATCTCGTAAATCAATTATACATAAGAGTTACATCCCAACTTGGCACGGGAAAATGGCGCAACTTTGAACTTGCAAACAGTCGAATTTCTACAAAATCAGCAAATGTAAGTGCGCATGTTCATGATGTGAGACAGTTGTACGTGCTAAACAGAAAATGAATTTCATGAGTTGTATTGTTGTATTGGCATGGATGGACCATCACATGTCGTCATGTGACAATCCGATTTGTACGTGCATCATTTATTAGATTAATCATTAAGATTAGATGTCACACAGTCAGTGACACAGACACACACACACACACACGCATACACACACGCACACCACACACACACACACACACACACACCACACACACCACACACACACACACACACACACACATTGACAAACACACACACACACACACACACACACACACACACACACACACACGCCATAGGGCTTGATAGGCAAGGAGGATATGGATCACACACATTGACAAACACACCACACACACACACACACACACACACACGCCATAGGGCTGATAGGCAAGGAGGATATGGATCAACTTACAACCACTTACCAAGGTCAAGGAATACATTACGATCTTTTTGATCTTTTCACCTTTTTTTCTTCTTTTCTCTCTCTCGTGACTCGTCTGTTTATACAGGAGAAAAAGTATTACGTTAAACGAAGTGATGTGTTCTGCACTTATTACTACACCAATAGTGCAGTAGCATTGACTGAGTCATGAACATGCTTTGTTTCTGCAGTGGGCAGATAAACAGTCACACCATGCCCTGGTGTTGAATGAATGTTCATCAACTGAGTGAAAGTGTGGATTATGTAATCCCATGTTTTGGCTCCAGTTGGTTTCTTTTGGCTTTAGAGTTTAGATGGAGCCTGGTTCCATTGTAATATGAATGGTACATTGATGTCTAGTTTTGACAGATATTTAATTTATTTTAGATTGTTTTGACAGTGGCAGAGCTCAGTGGGCTGTGAAGTGAAAAGTAATGAGTGAGTCAACAACCAACTGCAAGGACCAAGCACTGGACAGTTGTATTGGAGCTAGCAGTGGTCCTGTTCAAACTGCTGGCTGTAAAGGAGGTAATGGAATGCTTGAGATTCAGATTCAATCTTGTTTGATTGATATAAAATGAGAACCCAGATAGAGTTACAGGACACAAAATTGTTACATTATATGAAAATGAATAAAAGTACAATGATTAACCTTTTGACTACTGCACCCTGTCCACCAGCATCCTGCATTGTCAACCAAGGTAGCAAAGCAAAAACTTAACCCTTCGAACTCCCGCATCCTATCTACCAACTTCCTGCAGGAAGCTGGTGGATAGAGTGAGGGAATCAAAGGGTTAAGTTTTTGCAGTTGATGGATAAGGTGCGGGTGTCAAAGGGCTGATTGATTAATCATATCACACTCTTGTAGTTGGAAAGTAAATACAAAAACAAGTGAGTCATGTTTTTTTTGTAGGCCTACATAGGCAGTCAAATGTTTTCCCAGGCCTATGCATTCTACAACAATAATTAAAAAAAATCTCAAAAGTTATCTTCATTAACTATGATTAAGACAGTAAATGTGTTACTGGGACTTAACAATAACATACTGTAAGTTTGTAACTGGAACAAGGAATAATTGAATTTTTGTGTTTTTCCCCCTGAAAATTGTGTGTTCTAGTTTCAGTCTTGTTTGTTTACAGTTAGCACTATTACCTGACGATGAAAGAAGTGATATTTGTTTCCAACTATGTCACAAATTGTATATTTTCCTCTATTGATATGTTTGTGTTTCTACCTCTTTCTGTTTATAATTTCATTGGCTGTTTGTGGTCAGTGGTCAGTTATATCTGTTAAGTACAGTTTTAAATTGTAACTAGTTCAGTTTTAAATTGTAACGAGTTCTAATTTTATTGTGTTTGTGAGTGTGCATGATGTGATTAGCACAGAGTTAATTTTATTTAAGAAGAAAAGTAGAGCAGAAAAAGTTAAAGTATCATTATTATGTCAAACGAAAGGTAGCCCATAATATTTGTGAGCATGTTATTGTTAGTGAGTGCTACTGTACCAGAAATTGTGAACATTGGCAATTGGGAACTAGTCTCATGATGGTATTCATGAGCATGTTTGTAAGTGCTACAGTACCAGAATTGTAAACATTGGGAATTAGTCCCATGACAGTAGTGCTACAGTGCCAGAAATTGTGAACATGGGTGAGTTTTGGTCAGTGAGAAATATACAGAGTGTTTTCATGTTTTAGCTCGTAATGTAGTCTAGTTCCATTTGAGTGACGGGGATGAAGTGGTAACACAGTGGATTACTGACTGGGAGGTTGTGGGTTTGAACCCCTTTTCAGTCCCACCCCCACCCCCACCCACTCTCCAATAAATTACTGAGAGATTTTAATTCCCTGACTCCAGCAGTGAGGCATTGCAGATGCAGAAATTAAGGTCTTTGCCTGTTTAGGGTTCCTTTTTTGCTGTCATTGCTGTCTTTTCCTCATGAGACTCTTAATCTTATTTCTGCCTTCCAGATCATTCACCTGTATTTCTTCCAAATTCTCTCCTCAGCTCCCCAAAGATGGAATATGAATGCCTTAAGCTAAGATAAAAAAAAAAAGGTTATACATATGCAAAAATCCACTCCCTCTGCTGGAATAGTAGGTTTGTATGAATTTAAATGCTTAGATAGGGAGTGCTTGCAGGAGCTTTAGCCTGCGTAGAAAGAAGCAGAACTGCTTTGACTGGCTCCTGCCCAGATACGAGTGTGCTGTGGTGTCATTGGGAAAACTAGAGCCATACAGTTGAGTCTCATCCATTTTACAGATGCATCATTGAGAGTGCTGTTCAGATTTCCTGATCAACACTGTTGGTGCCTTATTTCTGGTTGATGTCAGAAAATATTAGGAGAGTAAGCCTAGAGTATAGCCCTGTCACACTGTCTGAATTCTAGATGGAACTTTTTAGCATCATGATAATCATCTCCATTCAATCATTATCACAGTAAGCATTGTGAAAATTGTCTCAGATTCTGTGGTCCCTCATGCTGTGATGTCATGGTGACTTCATTTGCGGTTTCCTCTACAACTTCCATGCCTTAAGTGACTTTGTTTTGGGATCTTTGATGCTAGTGGTTCATAGGGTTGTCAGCAGAGAGGCATCCAGGAGTCATGACCTGGATGCGGCCTATCCCCCTTAGAGTGTCAGTAGTTGGCCAAAACACAACAGTTTGCTTGTTGGGGGTTTCTTCTCTGAGGAGTTTCTGCTGTCCAGCTCTCCCCAGATTTTCTTACTACTGATGGCAGCAGTGCAGGGTCTGGTCTGGTGGGTGGCCCTTATGATGTCATGACATTTCTGGCTGCCATGGGCTTCCTGACACAGAGACTGCAACTGAATGAACTTGAGATTGATAGTGTGTTATGGAGCCAGAATGAGCAGCATAGGATCAGTGTTACTGAGATGGTGCAGAACTAACGGGGGAAAAAAAAAAGATCTGGTTCCAATTTATATCATTATTTTATTTTAGTATGATAAAAGATACTCTGATGGCTGGATTTGATACAAATGATAGTAACTTATGTCTAGTTTTGGCAGTCACTTTGAATTAGATCAGTTTATTCGAAATATCTTTTAAACTATTTCTATCTGCTGATAATTGATTAATTTGATCTTGTAAGTATTTGACATCTAAGTTTTTCAGTCACTTTTAATCAGATTGTTGTATACATAGATTTTTGAAACTATTTTCATCTGCTGGTGATAAAAAAAAGGTACAGAATATTACAGAAATTATACATGTGCTTGTATACAGCATGCTTACACACATGTGCACATGCATGTATGTTCTCATGCATGTGTGTGTACATACACACTCATACTTAGTCTACCATTTATGACAAAATGTGCATATAGATCTATACATATATTGTAAGTTATACTTTTTTGGAATGATGTTCAGTTTGGACTAAAAATTGTCCTTTTACTTTTCTGCTTCTTTTTAAATAAATTCTACCATCACATGATGATATGATTAAAATACATGTTCAGAAACACCCAGTTGAATGCAGTGTTGCTAAATAGAGTTTTATTCTTGTTGGCAGATACAATGTTGGACACAAGCACTAACGTCAAGCACATTGGCGCTGGAGATACCTGCATTTCAAGCATTGAAAAAGTAAAAGATCCAGATGGCAGAAGATCCAAATCTGGAAGACGACGGTCAGGTTTCTCCAGGGGACGTGTCTCTCTGACCCAGCTGAGTAAAGAGACCTCTGCTGCTGACATTGATTTGGCTGGTAAGCTGTACTCCGTAGTGACACTGTCACAGTTGTTTAATAAACTTTTTGCAAAAGTTTGAAATTCACACATATACAGGAAGACCTGTCTTTGGTGGATTATCACCCAAACGTCATACGCCCCATCACATTCAACTTATGCAGTATGGCACATGATTGCTACAGTTTTGGTGTGAACCTAGCCAAGATCACTGAGAATTTGGTGTGGAGATGTCTCCAGGTGGCACTGCGCAAGTCCTACTCATACTGCCTAGGTCACACATAAATGCATTTCCTCCTCTCTTTTCCAGCCACAGCACCACACAAGCAGGCCACACCATCACGGATCTTCGTTCTTGAGCAGATAATTTGTATTCTGTACCTCTTTCAGTCATTCTTTTGCTCAGTTGAGTTCCCAGTGCAATCTTGCTTCAGGATTGTGTTCTTACTCGTACCCACCTGATCAGTGTGAAGTAAGGTGTGTTTTTCCTTTTTTACTTCCCAGATCAGTGTTTGATCCACTATGGTATGGCTCTGGGGATCAGCTAGGATCCAATCCCTCAAGGAGTAGATTGAATTGTTGGTCTCATGATCATGATTCCGATCATTTCTCCTCTAGCATTCACTCTATTTGTCGTAAGGGGGTTCTGTCACTTTGTGATAATCACTGGAGTTTCAACTCCACTAAGAACTTCTGGCGCCACATTGTCAAAACTTTGCTGATGAAATGTTTAATACCCATACCTCTTCTTTGCGGGGAGGGTGATGCTTCTAGCGTTTCCCTGGCCATGGGGAGGGCTGCTCCAAATGAGGTACATGAGTAAAGCTTAGCTTCCCCGCTATTCTCTGAGGACAGCATGCTGGGACCTAATCAGTCAGTCCCCCCAACATACCAAGGTGCCAGGGACTGTGTACCCTGTTGAGCTCTGCTCCCAATACAAATCTTCCTCCCTCACCTGCAGTAATGAGTCTCTCAACCCATCCTTGGGTCCTCATGGTTTCCTAACAAGCTCCCGCATGGGTTCTGTAGCCACCAATTCCACTTCACCCCTCTCCTGTCCAACATTACTTGAGTCAAGCTTTGCTCCTCTGTGCACCAAGGGAGCATGCTTACATCCTCCCCTTATGAGCCTCCTGAATGGAGGACTTGCCTTTTGCCTCACACAGTCACACAGTCTGGTTCTGCTCTCCTTCAGCAATCTATTTTCATCAGTCTCTGGCCCTTATGACCCTCTCAGCGGTCGGTAATGAGACCCAGAGCACATGTTGCTGGTTTCCACAGCCTACTCTGTCGTTGGTAGCATGACCCATGGTAGAGCTGGGACCCCAGTTGCTATACCCACACCCGTTTAACTGTATTTTGTACACAGTTTTCAGTGCCAGTAGGAAAGAAAAAGAACTTACCGGCCTCCCTAAAAAGAAAACGTTTTTCATAGTTTTGGCTAATTCAGAAACTTAGTCTGATTTGTGAGAAAATATTCTTGTTCTTCGCCCAGAAGAAAAGGTTTCTCACAGTTTTGACTAATTAAGCAATTAGTCAGACTTATGAAAAACATTTTCTGGTTCTACAACCCACCAACTCTCAGAAGTTGGGAAAAAACTGTCAGCAAAAATGTTTTAACTGCAAAAAGCACTCAGAAATGTTAATGTCTGATTCCAACTTTTACACAACCACAAACATAGCTTTATATTTGTCTGTGCCTGGAGGCTTGTCAAAGCGTTCCTGTACAACGTTTGGCTGGCAACATTTAAAGAATACATAAAATGAAACACAAGTGCCCAGGTTCTTTTTGGTTCTCTAGCACTTTGGTCATTGATAAAAAAAAAAAAAAATTGTAGAATGAGTTTGAGTATTAGTGGCATTGCTGGAGAGTTCTCCAGTTTCATTTGTTGACATTTATGATGAATGTATGGAAAGGAGATGTGATATGCAGAAGCAGTTTAAGATATTTAAGCCAGGCTTTATGTTAGTTTTAGTGTACTTAGTTGTGTTTGAATTCATTTGTATTCAGTTTTGTTTTTTGAACCCCACTGATGATCAGAGGCTTATTCTTAGATTATATGTGCAAATGTATTGATGTGAGTATTTAATTTCCTTTTCTGTTTTTTTTTTTTTTCAGGGTCATTAAGGTATTGTGTGTATTTTGAGATGGTTATAGTCTTGAAATGGTGCTGCGCAGTTGGCTGGGCTTTAAACAATAACAATAAACAATGATAATAAATATAATAATAATAATAATAATTACAATATTTATATAGCGCAAAATCTTGATAAAAATCAAATATAAGCGCTGAACATACACATATGCATGCATGCACACACACGCACACACACACTTGTACACATGGCTATGAATGGGGAAGAAAAAGAAAAGCAATGGAAAATTATAGAAAACATATATACAAATATATATTACAATGTGATTCCACACCGAGTGGAGACAGGTTTCAGTGGGGGTTGGGTGAGGTCGGGATTTTATGCAGAGGAGAAAAGGTGAGTTTTGAGAGCGGACTTGAAGGAGACAAAAGTAGGTTGCTGACGGACTGAGAGAGAGGAAGTTTGTTCCAGGAGAGTGGACCAGAAACAGAGAAGGCTCGTGGACCATAGGTATTGAGCTTAGTGTGTGAAAGCGAAAAGTGAGAGGGTCGGAGGCAGAGCAGAGGGTACGTGAGGGAACATAGATCTCAAGTAGGTTTGACAAGTAATCAGGGGCTGCGTTATTGAGGCTTTTGTAGCAGATAGTGTCTAGTTTGTACTGTATGCGCTTTGATACAGGGAGGCAGTGAAGTTGTGCCAGGAGAGGGGAGATGTGGTCAGCTTTTTTCTTTTTGAGTGCAAGGCATGCAGCATTGTTTTGAATGCACTGTAGGATGTGAATGGTGGAGGCAGGAAGACCAGACAGGAGTGAATTGCAATAGTCAATGTGAGACATTATGAAGGAGAGAACGAGTTTTGCAGTTGTTTCGACAGAAAGATACTTCATGATCAGGCTTATACAATGGAGGTGATAGTAGCAAGATCTGGCAGTTTGAGAAACAGTGTTGTTCATGGAGAGGATAGAGTCAGTGTAGACACCAAGGTTCTTAGCTGAATCAGAAATAGGGATTGATGTGTTACATAATGAGAGAGAAAGAGGAGGCAGCTGAGAAAGTTTCTGACAGGTGCCAATGAGGATAGCTTCTGTCTTGTCGTCGTTAAGCTGAAGTTTATTGTATGTCATCCAGTTCTTAATGTCTGAGTAACAGTCAGAGGTGCTAGTCAAGAGGCGCTGTTGAAGTTTATTGTATGTCATCCAGTTCTTAATGTCTGAGTAACAGTCAGAGGTGCGAGTCAAGAGGCGCTGTACATTGTCAGGTGAATCACTGTCTTGAAGTTGGGTGTCATCAGCATAGAAGTGGTGTTTTATAGAGTGGAAGTTGATGATGGTGGACAGGGGGGAGGTGTGAAGAGTGAAAAGAACAGGGCCAAGGACAGATCCTTGTGGAACACCACAGGTCAGGTATGCAGGTTGAGAGTAAATGCCATTGATGAGAACAGTTTGTTTTCTGTTTGATAGATATGAAGTGAACCAAGAGAGAGCAATGTCAGAGATGCCAAAAGTATGATGGGAGTCTAGAGAGGAGAATACCATGATCAGTAGTATCAAAGGCTGCAGACAGATCAAGGAGTGTGAGGAGAGAGACTTTGCCAGTATCAGTTGCAAGGAGGAGATTAATCTGATAATAAATCCCTCTGTACAAGATTCCCAGCCTGGCTGACTCAAGGACAGGGCATATGTGGCGTTCCAGCCACTATTTGGTGGGGGCAGGGTGTTTTTGTGTGTGTGCTTGGCACCAGGTGCATATTCTATCCTGGCCAAACCAGTCACCGTTCCCCTCTGGTCTCCAGTCTCTCAGTAGTCCGTAATGCAACCCAGAGTTCGCCCATGACACCAGTTTCCATAACCCACTCTGCCATCTATAATGTGACCCGGAGTGCAGCTGGGGCCACTTTTACCATACCCTACTCATGGACTGGTTTTGCAACCCAGAGTGCAGCAAGGAAGTTCCAATCCCAGGCTCCCTAAGGTAGAGGAGGTAATAAACAATCCACTGTTGGTGGCCCCAGTAGAGCCCAGGACCCTTCCTCCGTATGGAAATACTTACCTGGCTGACACAGGGGCAGAGCATGTGGACATTCTAGCTGCTAGCTGAGGAACATGAGTAAAGCTTCGCTTCTCGGCTGCTCTCCCAGGAGAGTGCGCCAGGACCTAGTCTGTCAGTCCTGCACACACAGGTGCTGGGGACTGCCTGCGGTAACCATTTCCCACAGTAATATGACCCAGCGGTGTTGACCTGGAGGCTTGCCACTCCTGTGGCCACCCTTAATGTCAGTGGCCTATGCTTGGGCCCAGCAGCGTCCCCCTCTCCTGCATAAGGGAGTACCATTCTGGCTGACCTTCCCGCCAGGGTGTGGGTTTTTTTGGTCACAGGCTGGAACTTGCTGCAACTTTTAGCTGCTGTCAGAAGTCGGGCAATTGGTTTACATCATGAGGATCAGAGCCCCCCTCCCCTACCATATCCTAGTCATCCGAGTAGGAGCATGAGGTCAGGATTTTAGGAAGGAGCAGCAACTGCCGCAGGCATCACAGATATTCTCCTTGCACCTCCTCTTCCCATTCCAGTTCCGTGTATTATTCCTCTGATGACTTGTAAGGATGGAAGTCCAAATGTTGTCAGTGCTACATGTGCTGTCCTGGATCCTCTCGCATGTAGTAGAAGGGATGACCACATTTGTTTTGAGAGAGCTCTTTCTTCATCCCTACGGTAACTCCCGCCATGGCCCAGATCTTCTTGACCACCACCCGGGATGACCAGGATAAACAGGCCCAGCTCGACTCACCTTTCTGCAACTTATGCCGGTGCCTGCATGGAGGCCTTTACTCTTTGACTCCCACATCCTGTCCACCAGCTGCAAAAACTTAACCCTTTGACTGCATCACCCCATCCATCAGCTTCCTGCAGGAAGCTCATGGATAGGGTGAGGGAGTCAAAGTATCAAGTTTTTGCTTTGCTAGCATTGTTGATGATGCAGGATGCTGGTGGATAGGGTGTGAGAGTCAAAGGGTCAAGCGACAAGGTGTTCAAGGTGCAGTGATCCCAGGCCCCTTTGGGATACCCTGAGAACCTTGCAGATAGTCCTGTCATCCAGGGTTGGGAAGTCTAGTGTTTTTGTTGACCCCACTTGCATGGCAGTCCAACTGATCCTCAGCCTCATTTTATTTTGATGAGACGCCATTTCACTGAATAGCACCACCTAAAAAAGGGCCACCATGCTATATGGCTGTTCCCTCCACAGCCTGCTTTTTTCTTCAGTCCTTCCATCCAGTCCTTCATTACTGAACAGTCTATGGCTTGGAGAGACTCAGCAGCCTTATCCCACTCGTGGAACTGCCAAAGCAAGCTGTCAGACAGGGTGTAGACTGGGCTATTCTCATAGGCCAACAGTGGCCCCCATTTCCTCCAGTGAGAGATGTTCAAAGGATATTCAAACAACCACCATAGCAGGCTGGCCAGCTTGTATAAGGAATCTGATACATCCTTTCTCAGAAATCTGAATTTGATGAACTCGGCTTTCTTTTCTGCTGCTACATTCCACTGCTATCTCCCCATCAGGGACATTCTTGAAGCAGCTCACTGGCGCCTGGAATCCATTTTCACTAACCATTTCTGTGAGACCTCAAGGTCTTTGGTTCAGAGTCTGTCTTGCATCTCCTTTGTGGTGGCCAGTACCGTCATCAATGTCTCCAGGCAATAGGCAAACCATCCAGTCATTAAATTCTACATAAGTTGGAAATGTTTGAATGTATTATGCTAAGAGAGGAATTTTTACATATAAATGCCTGTTGTTAGTACACTTTCCATATCCAGCTCTCAGTCTCATCTGGCCATCCCCTCTTCTGGATGTCTTAGTGGTCTTTCAGCTAAGCTGCAGAAAAGAAGAAGCAGAAACGTATTTACATGTGACCTGGGCATTATTGGTAGGGCATACCGAATATATGGAGATGCAGGTTCTGGCCACAAATAGAACAATCATGTGCCATATTGCATAAGCTGGATATGGTAAGTGTACTGGCTAAACAGGAATTTACATGTGAAAATTCCCTTTTTTTTCATTGAAAACAATCAACCAAACATATAAAAACAAAACAACAACAACAACAACAACAACACAACAACAAGAAAACCAAGCAAGCAACAAACAGAAAACAACCAAGGAAACAAGCCAAAAGTATTCCATGATTAAGAGAAAAGAAGTAGTTGGAAAAAAAAGTACAATGTGCACATGCAGTTGTTCCACAGAGAAGTTGTGGTGGAATGTTACAAATTGTTGAAACTGTTAATCGCTGTAAAGGTGTTTTGACAGGCAGTGAGCTGTACAGACAGATTCCAGTGGACCTACCTCCTGCTGAACGTCTGAGTTTGCTGCCAAGGCTGGTATTGCGAGTAAGTTGATCTAAGTAAAGGGGAATGTTGGATTAACACTAGATGGTTGCGTCATCGATGTTTTCCACACAGGCACATGCATACCAAACAGACACGGAGACACACACACACACACACACAGAGACTCACAGAGACAGACAGACTGATGCAGACACACAAACACACCATGCACTACAGGTTTGTCTCTTTTGTTGTTTATACTGTTTTGACCGCAAGGTAAGACCTGTCAGATACATATGAAACCAGGCTTTGTTTATTGGTTCCTTTTATCCCCACCCCCTTCCCCATTTGGGGAGAGCAGTGCTGTCCATGGTGAGGACTGTTTTGTCATTGTGGGAGGATGCACACACCATGTTTACCTCAGGTCTGCAATGAAAGACCATCACCCCACAGCTGCTTACAGTTACATGCTGAGTCTCTTCCATCATCTTCTGCCTGTTACCATTGCCATTCCTCCATTGTTGTAGGGCCTGGTCTTAGCCGGTGATTGAAAGCTTCATTCTTCTGGCTTGCAGGTATAGGTATTTTCCCAGTGCAATCCTCTCCCCTCTTTGCCACGGATGCTTGACTGCAATTTGTAGAACAGCCTCAGCAGGCGCACTTTGTTGTTCAGTGTCCATGCCCTAACCTTTGGCTCAAGAAATGTCCTCAGAGGCATGGAGACATTTACTTAAGGCTGGAACACTTCATTGGTTTGAAATCTAAAGTTGTCCCTCTAGATCGCACACATGCATGCACGCGCACACACACACACACACGCACGCACACGCACACACACACACACACACACACAGAGAAGCCATTTCCCATCCACAAACCTCATACATATGCCTAACCACTCCCACACCCCACACCCACCCATACACAAATACCCTGCACAGAAATGTACATACACGCACACACACACACACACACACACACAAACTCAAACCTCTTCCCCCTATACACACAAACATCCCTCAGACCATCACTCCCCCCCCCCCCCCACTTCACACACACACACACACACACCTCCCCACACATTTGCGTGCACACATACACAAACACACACACACACACACATGACATACATACACAAGCATACTGTTTAATTTAATTTGTGTTTTTTGTAGCTGCACTGGCTGTTAAGGGCCATTAGTACGGCTGTTACACAACACACACGCACATGCGCATGTCTAATATCACTCAGAATGAAAAGATGTTAAAGAATGAATACACCACAAACACCCCACGCACAACAAACACCCCACATACACAAACATCCTCCCCCACCCCCGTCGACAAACACTTATACAAACATGCAGTTTGATTTAATTCGTAGTGTTTATAGCCTCATTGACTACGAAGGGACATTCCAGGACTGTGCACCACATTCACATTCACACACACACACAAACTCTCTCTCTCTCTCTCTCTTTCTCTCTCTCTCTCCAACCAAAGCAATACGTAGCTCACGATCCAGACCTGTGTTGTACAAGGCTCGTAAATGTGGAATGGTAATTGCAAAGTGGTCTTACTTTTGGTCTGATAAAACCATATCATTGCATAAAATGAATTGATGATGGGTGAAAGCTCACGAGTCCATCATGTATTTGTTTGAGCTAAAGAAAACAGAGGAAAAGTGCATGAATGTTTTAGATGTGTGTTGGTATGCCTGTAACAAGGTTATGTGTGCTGTTCAAAAACATTTTTTAACATGTAAGTTTATGGCTGGTATAGTCTGTTCGTCAGCCGATACAGGTATCACTGTAGAGCTCCCTCTCATCACTGTGTATGCAGTTTATTGTTTGTGTGTGTGCGTGCATGTTCGTATTGTGTGTGTGTGTGTGTGTGTGTGTGTGTGTGTGTGTGTGTGTGTGTGTGTGCGTGCGTGCGTGCGTGCGTGCGTGCGTGCGTGCGTGCGTGCGTGCGCGCGTGTCAAGCTCACTAAGGCTTGAGTTAGAATGGAGAGACAGAAACAGACTATCAGTTCTAACACCCCCTTTCACTAACTAAGATAAAGAAAAACTTTGAATAAATACATTCACATAAATTTTATTCAGTCACAAACAATACAACATGACACACCATACATACATATCATAAACATAGAATAATAGCACCACTCAAGGTGGCACCAAGGAAAATGACATTGCATACACACTCCAAATCCTCAAAGAAAACACCCCCAAGAATCCCTTGGAACAACAACAAAACACACACACAAAAAACCAAACAAGATCAATGTAAGCAATGATTAAATGCGTTTAACAACGTAAATGTCTTCAATTGCTCCCGTCCACTGCTTCACATGTGTATCAACCCTCATGAGGAGGAAAACATGTTCATAACATAGATCCACGAAGGGTGACGCTCGCTGTCTCACACAAACGATCCAACACTATGATTTTTAATTTTACTTGGGTCTTACAGACGAACGAGTGGCAAACAGGTGTTGACTGAACGATCGATGATGTAGACAGAAGACTTACGAATCAGTAGAATGATGAAACCCGAGCAGGACGATGATGTGGGAACGAACTGAGACGAAAACAGCTGAGCAGAAGGCTCGTCACGTGGTGAATACTGGCTCGCCACCTCACGTCCTGGTGGCCGTCGCAGGGGCAACAAGCCACCACCTAATTGCCGAATCCTGCAGGGAGTTGCTGTTGGAAGTGCCCATCAACCATGCTTGCTGAAGACTGGTGATAGTGATGGGGCAGCCGACACTGGAGACTGAAGAGACCCAAGGGCTGCAGCGTGCCTGTAGTCTGACTCGCCACCCTCACTCCTTTGGGACCATCTCAGGAGCAGAGAGCCAACAGGAAAGGCAGGAAGCTGCTGCAGAAATGCCCACCAGCCGTACTTGCTCCGCACGTTCATCACCATTACAACAGCTCAGACATGTTCGCCTTTCTCGTAGAGGCTTGGGCCAAACATGGGCATAAACAACAACTGTGGTGCAGGACACTACTGATTTTGACCCACCACTCAGATGAAATAGAGAAGTAATCTACCCCTACCGACCGGGAGGTATATGGAAAGCTACACATTAAACAAAGACACACAGAAACTCTTCCACTTCTAGGACACAAAGTCCAACTACGGATGAACACTGACAGAGACTGGCCCTAACCACCCTAACTGCAAACCAATTGTAGCAGATGGGCACCAACATCAACTCTGTTCTCTTTACTTAACCCTTTCGCATTTGCACTGCTAGATGTAAAGCTAGCTCCTAGTATTTGCATTTTTCTGACATTTTTTCATCCGAGTACAGTCATGCTGACAAACATACTGCCATTCATTTGTTTGAAAGTAGAGAAGAAAGATTTTTTGCACACATATACATGTGTCCATAGTTTGATTTGCATGTGGTTTTGTGTGTCCTGGGTCTAGTGTGCGTGTCCCTGTCACCAAAGATGTCACAGACAGAGGTATTTTTATGATGACAATGCAATGGTTAGCATACAAACAAGCTCTATTGTCTAAAAACAACATTTGTTAGTTGTACACACAATACCTGTCCTACCCGACGCTGTCTCTGCTCCTCCAGTATAGTATCCAATACACAGGCACAACACAAATGTCACAGAAAAAAATTGTCACGATGTCACCAAATGAACATAAACAGAAAGAAAAGAAGTGTTTTACGAAGATATTTTGTACATGTTCGTCTACAGATTTCATTCCCTATACACTATTTACACATATGTGCCTATACAGCAAACTTGCAGCTACTGTGATGATGGTGAAATGTTGTCATCGTCACTGTGATTGTCGCCGTCATTGTCAGTGGCAGTGTCACCAGTGTTGTCACAAGCGCTGGTTGTAGCCTGTGTCGTGGTGTTTAGCGCATGATAGTCCCGGAAATAGTCCCGGGCACGGCAAAGGGGCACCTGACAGAAAGCGCACATGAAAATGGTCTCCACTTTGCGGCCTGATGGTGTCCTATTGGCGCACATATCTTCTATCGATCATCACACTTCACCAGCTTATGATGATCAGTCGTTTGCAGCACTGACAAAAAATTCTAATGGCAGAAGAAAAAAAAAATAGTCTACTGGTTTCGCATCAGTGGGCAGCGAATGTTTAGGCCCAACAACTTGTGAAAATTCCTTGACTTCACTGCCACGTGTCACCGGTCGCCATGCCTGCACCAGTGCAGTCAGTGGTACATCGTCGTCTATGTCACTGTCATTTCCAACTTCATCACCACCTACTTCAACATCTGACTCTACATCTTCCTTTTCTTCTTCATCTTCTTCTTCAATTTCTAAACAATCGATTTCCCTAAAAATTTACTGCAACTCTGCTTCAGTGTAATCCACAAATTCGTCTTGTTCGCTGAAACTCGCCATCTTTCCCACGCTCACAGTTGTGAATGAAAGCACGTAGCAAAGCATCAGTACTATGTCTTTCAGTAGTGAATGGAAAGTTCCTTGCATCCCAGAATGCTTGTACTATTTCTAGAACATTCAACGCGAGACTGACCAAGATTCTAACCACATGCGCGATAACACCGCAAGGCCAGTAGTGATGGAAATTCCCCACACATGTGCCGGAAAAGGTCGGGCGATCTCAACCGCTATGAACGGATTGGCATATTTTTTCCGCAGGGCGGTTACGGGCTTGTGAACAGCTAAGGGTTAAACTCCTGCCTTAAGCACAGACACACAGAAACTCTTCTACTTCTAGGACACAATGTCCAACTACAAGTGAACACTAACCAGAGACTGGCCCTAACAACCCTAACTGCAAACCTACTGTAACAGAAGGGACCAGACATGAACTGACTCCTGGTTACACATTTTTACGCTGACTTTTAGGACACCAAGCACGGCTGTTTAAACCGGCCGCCGGGCGATCACTTAGTTTTCGGACACGGTGTCAGCGATTCGCACGCGAGAGGCGTGTTTTCCTGCTTACCCGCTGCGCTACATGGCCCGTCAGCGGTTTGGAGCTGTGAATCATCGGTAGGCAAGCGGTACTGTGTGGCTGCCTTTGTGTGACGTGATTACTACTGTTTCTACATTTCCCGCAATACTGCTTTGGTCATCTAGCCATATATGTAATTATCAATCTTACCGAAAAGTAGACTCTCTCCCCTACACATACATATCAAACACGAACTGGTTTGTTGCCATAATGCGTTACGGGATTACACAGAAAAGGAGGAGAACGATTCTGAAAATATCGCGCCTTCACTGTTTCATGAGAAAAATAAACCAACTTCCAACAACGAAAACAAGAGTTCACCAGTTATTACAGCAGAAAGAAACACATACAGAGGAAGAGTAAAGTATGTTTTAACAGGCTGACTTACCAGACAGATGTTCCGTGGCTTCTTGTGGAGGTAGCGGTGGGTAAATCGAGATCACTGATAACAGCATAGACTCCATTATCCTTCACACTAAAACCAACATTTCACTGATAGTGATAGTCTTGTATACCGCAATCTCCTTACTGCCATAGTAGGAACGTATACACACATGTCCGTACAAGAGTCAAGATTGGGATCACGATACTGAGACGACCATTCATTAAAAAAAATGGAAAGACACAGAGAGCGATAGAGAGAGAGAGAGAGAGAGAGAGAGGGGGGGGGGGGGGAGAGAAGACAATACATTTACGAGAACTTTAGGTTCACTGGTATTAAAAAGAAATTAAAACTCCTGAATATCATACCCACTTAACTACACTGAAATCTTTCTGTCTGCCTGTCTATCACTCTCTCTCTCTCCCCACACACACACACACACACACACACACACACACACACACACACACACACACACACACACACACACACACACACACACACACACACACACACACACACACACACACACACACCAAGAATACTATGTATTTTGCTTAACAATGATAATAATACTCAAAAGTCTTTAATTACTTATTTCATTCATGAAATGCATACACTTAAACATACAAGCAGACAGACAGATAGACAGACAGACAGACAGGCAGACAGACAGACAGAGAGACAGACAGAGAGAGAGAGAGGAATACTTTGCACTTCGCTTAATGTCTTTGGGCCCTTATTAATTGTCTCACTCAAGAAATATGCACACACACACACACACACACACACACACACACACACACACACACACACACACACACACACACACACACACACACACACACACACACACACACACACACACACACACACACAAAAAAAGAAAATAAACAGAGATAATCAACAACTACAACATGCAAAACCTGACTCTGGTCGTCTCAGTACACTGATATTTCAAACAAAAATGTCCAAGGCAACACTATACACAATTATCAAGCACAGAGGAATTCTGCCACAGTGTGTACATGGTAAGCGTTATCCAGAGGACTGAAATGATATCAACATTCACTGAAGACTAAAGATTAATGAGCTGCCAGAACCAGTAACCATCAACCGCCTCGCCGACATCCCTGTTTACCTTAGCTGTCACATGTGTTATTACGACACGCTATACGTGGCCCCTAAGCTGCGAAACATGAAAAATGAAAAACAGCCGTCCTCTACAGACAACATTCTTCTGATGTGTGCCTTTACTTTCATTCGAGAACTGGCATTTGGATTTTACCGGCGTTGGAACATTGATCATTTCACGGTCGAAGATTGAAAATCATGTCAACACCGTCTTTCATTCTCTTTCTTCTCTGTGCGTTTAGTTAGACACTTACATGCACGTAACGTGTTGAGTTACATATCATTTTATTGAGAAAAATCTCATCTTTTTAATGATGCATATTACAGACCAATACAAACAAAGCTCTTGAGAAAATTAGTGGAAAACTGAAGTTATTGTTTGTAATAGTTACTACTGCGCTTATACGGCGTAGCGAGATCGACGGTAACAAGGCGGACCTACGAGCTCGTATTTCTAGGTCAGGGCAGCACTAAGTTGGCTTTGCGCTGCTACAGCTGCCGCCGCGGGACGAAACTAAGTGATCACCCTTAAACAGCCGTGCAAGTCCAACTGCAAGTGAAATACTGACCAGAGACTGGCCCTGGCCACCCTAATTCACACCGACTGTTGCAGAAGGGGCCGGACATCAACTGACTCCTGGTTACACATCTTACACAGACACACAGAAACTCTTCCACTTCTGAGACACCAAGTCCAACCACAAATGAAACGCTGACCAGAGACTGGCCCAAACCACCCTAACTGCAAACCGACTGTAGCAGAAGGGGCCGGACATCGACTGACTCCTGGTTACACATTTTACACAGACACACAGAAACTCTTCCACTTCTAGGACACCAAGTCCAACTACAAGTGAAACACTGACCAGAGACTGGCCCTAACCACCCTAACTGCAAACCGACTGTAGCAGAAGGGCACCAAGCATCAACTGACTCCTCTTTTCTTAGCCCGCCAACACAACAAGTTGACAGAACAACTGTTCACAAACACACCACAAAAGCACGCAAAAAACCACAGACACACAGGCCCATGTAAACCATAACTTAGCCCATCAACACAACAAGTTGACAGAACAACTGTTCACAAATACAGCACAAAAAGCACGCAAAAATACACACACACAGGCCCAGGTAGACCGTAACTGGTCAGGTAAGTTTTGTCCATTTGGCTGAGACTCTACAGGCATGCTGACCTGATAAAACACTCTTGTCCATAAATGAGAAGTAAAGGGAAGTAAAATAAAAAGATAAACAAACTGCCATGACAGTGCGCGTGCATGCATATGCATGTGCATGTGCGTGTATGTGTGAGTGTGCATTCGTGCATGTGTGTGTGTTGCGCGTGTTTGTGCATTTGTCACTGTTTGTACAGTGTTTGTGCAATTATCACTGTATACTTGTGTGTCTTTTATTTCTTTTTGACCTGTTTTGTAATGTCTATACAGCACACACTGGAGGTACTTGACAAAGAGTTTGAAGATATGCCAGGTTTTGACGACTTCAAAGCTGAAGGTAAGAGTAGGACAGAGCATAGTGATAACAGCAGTCATTACTGAAAGTTGAGATAAATTATGTGACTCTCTCACCGTTTCAACCAGGTACAAAAACTTAACTTTTTTACTCCCGCACTGTGTACATGAAATGGTGGACAGGGTGAGGGAGTGAAAGGATTACGTGTTTGCTTTGTTATCATGACTAACAATATAGGAATCTTGCAGACAGCATACATGTCAAGTTGTACAGTTTACGTCCTGCATTTTTTTCATTGCTTTCCAAGTACTATGGTGTACAAATAAAAGCATCATAAGAAATCAAAACATAGCGTTAAAGATACATCTACAGCCTTCCTGCACGGCAGGGGCAAGCTTGTGTTGTGAATTCACAGGACGCCTGCAAAAAGTTGGACGCTTCATTCATCATGTGCTGCTAGCTCCACCTGTTTCAGTCATTTGAACTGTGAGCGTATCTTTGTTTGAATTGAGCTTAGTCAGGAACAAGCTACAGCATTGAAAATAATTGCTAGATCTTGTCTGCTGTATTCTTTCACATTTTTATTCATTGTCAACATGTTCTCAGGCACATAGAAAACTGTATTAAAATGTTTGAGGATAGCGAAGAAGTTGAAATGGAAATGGGTGTCTGCTGTTGTCAAGACGAAGGTTGTTGATGAAGACACACGCTATCACATGCGCAGTGCTGCTAAAGTTGTTTATATCATTTGAAAGTGTAAATTACTTAATGTTACAGCTCTTTTTAAACCTTGAGAAATGCTTGAGGCTAGTCCCAGGTAGCTTTGATTTTGGTTGATAGAGAAAAAAATGTAGGAGGAGCATGCCCCCGAGCCCCTCCAGTTTATATTTTTCCTTTCTGTTAGTTCCCATGTCTGTGTAAACATTTTTTCCTGTTACAATCATTTACAATAAAATATGTAGTATTTAGTATGATACCAATTAGCTGCACATAAATGCATTCATTGACATAGGAAATAGTGATTTTCAGTGATGGAGAATGTTGGAGCTGTAGTGGATCGGATGGAAAGAGATGGAAGCTTTGAGAAAGCCTGCACCACACCCAGGTATTCACTATTTAAGCTTTTTAGTTTTATCATTTCTCATTAGGAAGAGAGATGTTTCATTGATTGCATAGAATAGAAAAGTATGAGAAAGAACAATAGATTTTTTTCAGGAACACTTCAGTTCATTTAGTATGTTTGTGCTGGACATGCACTATAATGCAGATTAATCAAAACGAAGCATTATGACTTATCATCTTACCATACTATCAGACACCTTTCAAAGCCACTGTTATGATAGCTATCTGGGCTTTTCAAGATCAGTGGCTCAGGCTGAATGGTATTCCATTCTTGGTTACTGAAGAATGAATAATTGTTTATAGATTTTGAGGATTTCCTTCATAGCCATCTTGACTTTTCATTTTATCCTGCAAAATCTGAAAAAGCGTAAGAATGTTAACAGAAGGAAACAGTTGTAAGTTTGACATTGGTATTAACTCTTCCACGCTGTGTTCTGATACCGAGCTTTCCCTCTACAAACAGAATTATTCTCCTTGGCATATAACATTTGGAGATGTAAGTGTATGGTGTGAAAATCATTATTTACATACTACGTTGGTATCAGTATTAAGAATATGGTCTCAGTATGAAGAGTAGTGTAGATGTTTATCTTTGAGGCACAATGTGGTCTTGGTTACCTATTAAAACAGTCAGAACACTTTATCTCAGAAAGTCAGCACACACATAATTATGTTTGCTACGAAGCCAGTGGAACTCCGTACAGCACATACATAGGTGTGCCATGTTATAAAAAGGTTAAGTGTGTGTTTTTTTCCTTTCTTTTAAAAAAAATTACATTCTTCATTGTACTTGAGTTACTTTTGTATATTTTCCTGTAGTTAACAATTACAGGAGAGCTTGCATCTTCTGCACTCACAACTTATAAGACTTTAGATTTGGAACTTAGCATTGCTAAGAATAGTCAAAGTAGCAATAGTACAACTCTTGGTTAAGCAGGTTGACCATAAGACAGATCCTGGTTAGATAGTAGTATGCATAGCATCAACTCTGTGTGTTAAGACAGCCCTTGTTTGCAAAACAGGCACTGCACCTACCCCCTCCCCACCCCCCTTGCTGCAAAGCATACTTGAAAATTATTGTCATCATAACCATTTATTATCAGGTTAACACTTAAGTTATACTGATAGCTGAAAATTATCATTGTCAGCTATACTGTGCTTTAGCAGTGTATTTGTGTGCTTCTAATCAACAAATGTTTATCATTTCTATAAGCAACACCTGTGCATGAGATATAGGTTTGCAATTGGCGATTTTCTTGTTTTGTTAGACCATGCTGTGACAAGTATTTGGTCATTTCAGCTTGGCCTCCAACCCTGTGAACTTACAGATGGACAAGAGGATCAGTTCACTGACAGCAAGCATCAAAAGGTACTTTTATTGGTTCACTGTCATGTATATGTTGTAACATCCTTCACAGAATAAATCATTTCTGTAATAGTGATATGAAATCATTTGTATCGTTCACATCATTTTCAGGAATACATTTATAAGGTGAAAGTTAAATATGATGAATACATAAAAGAAGAAAGGATGTTTTAGTGTCTTGTAGTTTGTCACATTGGACATAATGCTACTTGTAGTTTGCCACATTGGACATAATGCTACTTGTTTGCCACATTGGACATAATGCTACTTGTAGTTTGTCACATTGGACATAATGTTACTTGTAGTTTGTCACATTGGACATAATGCTACTTGTAGTTTGTCACATTGGACATAATGCTACTTGTATTTGTCACATTGGACATAATGTACTTGTAGTTTGTCACATTGGACATAATGCTACTTGTTTTGCCACATTGGACATAATGCTACTTGTTTGTCACATTGGACATAATGCTACTTGTTTGTCACATTGGACATAATGCTACTTGTAGTTTGCCACATTGGACATAATGCTACTTGTAGTTTGTCACATTGGACATAATGCTACTTGTTTGTCACATTGGACATAATGCTACTTGTAGTTTGTCACATTGGACATAATGCTACTTGTAGTTTGTCACATTGGACATAATGCTACTTGTAGTTTGTCACATTGGACATAATGCTACTTGTAGTTTGCCACATTGGACATAATGCTACTTGTAGTTTGTCACATTGGACATAATGCTACTTGTAGTTTGCCACATTGGACATAATGCTACTTGTTTGTCACATTGGACATAATGCTACTTGTTTGCCACATTGAACATAATGCTACTTGTTTGTCACATTGGACATAATGCTACATGTAGTTTGCCACATTGGACATAATGCTACTTGTAGTTTGTCACATTGGACATAATGCTACATGTAGTTTGTCACATTGGACATAATGCTACTTGTAGTTTGTCACATTGGACATAATGCTACTTGTAGTTTGCCACATTGGACATAATGCTACTTGTAGTTTGTCACATTGGACATAATGCTACTTGTATTTTGTCACATTGGACATAATGCTACTTGTAGTTTGTCACATTGGACATAATGCTACTTGTAGTTTGTCACATTGGACATAATGCTACTTGTAGTTTGTCACATTGGACATAATGCTACTTGTTTGTCACATTGGACATAATGCTTACTTGTAGTTTGTCACATTGGACATAATGTACTTGTAGTTTGTCACATTGGACATAATGCTACTTGTAGTTTGTCACATTGGACATAATGCTACTTGTAGTTTGTCACATTGGACATAATGCTACTTGTAGTTTGTCACATTGGACATAATGCTACTTGTTTGTCACATTGGACATAATGCTACTTGTAGTTTGTCACATTGGACATAATGCTACTTGTAGTTGTCACATTGGACATAATGCTACTTGTAGTTTGTCACATTGGACATAATGCTACTTGTAGTTTGTCACATTGGACATAATGCTACTTGTAGTTTGTCACATTGGACATAATGCTACTTGTAGTTTGTCACATTGGACATAATGCTACTTGTAGTTTGTCACATTGGACATAATGCTACTTGTAGTTTGTCACATTGGACATAATGTTATTTGTAGTTTGTCACATTGGACATAATGCTACTTGTAGTTTGTCACATTGGACATAATGCTACTTGTAGTTTGTCACATTGGACATAATGCTACTTGTTTGTCACATTGGACATAATGCTACTTGTAGTTTGTCACATTGGACATAATGCTACTTGTAGTTTGTCACATTGGACATAATGCTACTTGTTTGTCACATTGGACATAATGCTACTTGTTTGTCACATTGGACATAATGCTACTTGTTTGTCACATTGGACATAATGCTACTTGTTTGTCACATTGGACATAATGCTACTTGTAGTTTGTCACATTGGACATAATGCTACTTGTTTGTCACATTGGACATAATGCTACTTGTAGTTTGTCACATTGGACATAATGCTACTTGTTTGTCACATTGGACATAATGCTACTTGTGTTTGTCACATTGGACATAATGCTACTTGTGTTTGTCACATTGGACATAATGCTACTTGTTTGTCACATTGGACATAATGCTACTTGTTTGTCACATTGGACATAATGCTACTTGTGTTTGTCACATTGGACATAATGCTACTTGTGTTTGTCACATTGGACATAATGCTATTGTAGTTTGTCACATTGGACATAATGCTACTTGTAGTTTGTCACATTGGACATAATGCAACTTGTAGTTTGTCACATTGGACATAATGCTACTTGTTTGTCACATTGGACATAATGCTACTTGTGTTTGTCACATTGGACATAATGCTACTTGTAGTTTGTCACATTGGACATAATGCTACTTGTTTGTCACATTGGACATAATGCTACTTGTTTGCCACATTGGACATAATGCTACTTGTTTGCCACATTGGACATAATGCTACTTGTTTGTCACATTGGACATAATGCTACTTGTTTGTCACATTGGACATAATGCTACTTGTTTGTCACATTGGACATAATGCTACTTGTTTGCCACATTGGACATAATGCTACTTGTTTTGTCACATTGGACATAATGCTACTTGTTTGCCACATTGGACATAATGCTACTTGTTTGTCACATTGGACATAATGCTACTTGTTTTGTCACATTGGACATAATGCTACTTGTTTGTCACATTGGACATAATGCTACTTGTTTGTCACATTGGACATAATGCTACTTGTTTGCCACATTGAACATAATGCTACTTGTTTGCCACATTGGACATAATGCTACTTGTTTGTCACATTGGACATAATGCTACTTGTAGTTTGTCACATTGGACATAATGCTACTTGTTTGTCACATTGGACATAATGCTACTTGTTTGCCACATTGGACATAATGCTACTTGTTTGCCACATTGGACATAATGCTACTTGTTTGTCACATTGGACATAATGCTACTTGTAGTTTGTCACATTGGACATAATGCTACTTGTTTGTCACATTGGACATAATGCTACTTGTAGTTTGTCACATTGGACATAATGCTACTTGTTTGTCACATTTGACATAATGCTACTTGTTTGCCACATTGGACATAATGCTACTTGTTTGCCACATTGGACATAATGCTACTTGTTTGTCACATTGGACATAATGCTACTTGTTTGCCACATTGGACATAATGCTACTTGTTTGTCACATTGGACATAATGCTACTTGTAGTTTGTCACATTGGACATAATGCTACTTGTTTGCCACATTGGACATAATGCTACTTGTTTGCCACATTGGACATAATGCTACTTGTTTGCCACATTGGACATAATGCTACTTGTTTGCCACATTGGACATAATGCTACTTGTTTGTCACATTGGACATAATGCTACTTGTAGTTTGTCACATTGGACATAATGCTACTTGTAGTTTGTCACATTGGACATAATGCTACTTGTAGTTTGCCACATTGGACATAATGCTACTTGTAGTTTGCCACATTGGACATAATGCTACTTGTAGTTTGTCACATTGGACATAATGCTACTTGTTTGTCACATTGGACATAATGCTACTTGTTTGTCACATTGGACATAATGCTACTTGTTTGTCACATTGGACATAATGCTACTTGTTTGTCACATTGGACATAATGCTACTTGTAGTTTGTCACATTGGACATAATGCTACTTGTAGTTTGTCACATTGGACATAATGCTACTTGTAGTTTGTCACATTGGACATAATGCTACTTGTTTGTCACATTGGACATAATGCTACTTGTAGTTTGTCACATTGGACATAATGCTACTTGTAGTTTGTCACATTGGACATAATACTACTTGTTTGTCACATTGGACATAATGCTACTTGTTTGTCACATTGGACATAATGCTACTTGTAGTTTGTCACATTGGACATAATGCTACTTGTAGTTTGTCACATTGGACATAATGCTACTTGTAGTTTGTCACATTGGACATAATGCTACTTGTAGTTTGTCACATTGGACATAATGCTACTTGTAGTTTGTCACATTGGACATAATGCTACTTGTAGTTTGCCACATTGGACGTAATGCTACTTGTTTGTCACATTGGACAATGTTACTCAAGCCGGCATAATCCCTCTAGCCAGATTTGTGAAATAAGACGTCTGTAGGCTCCATGTCCTCAACCATGCAGTCATTGCTTCTTGCTATCAGGTAGTCCAAGATAAGCCATGCCACTCCTTTGGCCATCATCTTAACTGAATGGACATGGGGTTAATTTCTTTGCCTTGCTGATCTCCTTTTCTTGGTCTTAGTTTGCCACTGACTGTTTGTCTTTTTTTACTTTGATCTTTTGTTTCTCAGCCCCATGATCATTCAAAGATTGATTGTAATTATTTTTTGGTGTTGGGTAATGTTTTTGTTATGGGGAAAGATTCAGTCATCTTGATCAACTGGCCATTGTCAAAGTCAGGGTGGCTTAGGAGAAACAAGTATTACTAGTCCTCGCTAAAAATGGTCTATACAAGATTTGTCCTATATAGTAAAGTTTAAAGGTGTTACACAATATTTTGCTCACCTAGGTTCATCCTGCACTCTTTCATGCCAAGGGAAAAGTCACAAACAGTGTCTGCATTGAACTTCTTCAACCCCTTCATGAATCATCAGCGTTGTGACATGGGAAACCCTGTCCTTGTTCAGATGATTGAGCCATTCATCTTGATGCTGCAGCATGTGCGAACTCAAACTGCCACAAAAAATAAAGCCATGGATTTGATTGGACCGTGATGCACATGCACTAGCTAATTAGTGTCCAGTTTGTTGCATCCTGTCCAGAATGCTATTTCTGTCACTGACGCAATGCCTGTGCCAGTTGTTTAGCTGTGACAGAGAGTGGTGATTCAGGCAACAAAAAACCAGTGCAAACTATCGTGTGACAGTGGTTTGCGTCTGAAACTGGGAAAATAAGTTCTTATGGCCACAAATATTTTGCCTGTCGGAGCAAATTAAACTGGTCCTTGGGATTGGCAGTTTAAAAAAAACATTCTGGTTTTGCAAACTTTTTTTTACATCTACCGGTTAATGCTATCACTGATTGGAGGCTGTATACTATTAGTAGTATAAACGCACATGGAAGTTACATCAAGAATACAGTATTATCAACAAATCATTAAGTCATGTGGGGTGCTGCTAGGGGCATTCCTGCATGAAATCAAATATCTGTCACATTTAGAAGCAGACGCCTTGAATGTCATAAACGCGGAATATTACATTTCATGAAGTCTTGATTGACTGACTGATTGATATTATTGAATCTTTGTTATACAGTCTGGAAAAGGAAGACGCAGACTGGGACGAACTGGTCAGTC
Organism: Monoplex corrugatus; assembly: GCA_030674185.1. Classification (NCBI taxonomy): domain Eukaryota; kingdom Metazoa; phylum Mollusca; class Gastropoda; order Littorinimorpha; family Ranellidae; genus Monoplex; species Monoplex corrugatus. Next base: position 81,963,682 of record CM060315.1, read on the forward strand.
GACTGCGAACTCAAGCACAGAATGCTGAACAGTGAGTTATTCAGTATTTAGTCATTTTTTGATAGACAGCTGAGAATTTGTGCATTGACTGGGGGGTGGAGGGGGGGTTCTGTCATTTGAGACAGGTTTATACAGAATAGCTAGTTGTGTTGTGATTCAGATACTCATGTCATTTACATGTAACCAAGATTATTCCAGTAGACTGATAAAATACCAGCATAAAATATAGACTAGGGAAAACATAGTCCAGGTAGGGCCTCAGGACCTGGCCAGCTCATGGATTTATGTGCTGGCTTAAGGCTTGTACCATGATCACCATGCACATGGCACCTGTGATATTAGTGCATGTGGAATTCGTTCTGAGCACAGAGGTCATCTTGAGAGACTGAAACTGAAACTATGCATTTTTGTCTTAATTTTGTGGGGAAAAAATAGAAACTGTACATCCAAGAGTTATTGTGTTCAGTCAGTAGATATGTTACACGTTTCCCATATTTACATGAGTGTTTACAAAGGTCTATATAAGCAATCATGCCACTTTATGCAGTGAACTATTTTCCCTTTCTGATAAATCAAAAAACAATTAATCATTATTACATTTTTTAATTTTTAGATAATCTCTGTATGTAATTTTTAGAGCTTCTAAATCTAAATACTGTGCAGTATTTTGTGAACTCTGGTTTCTCAGTAAACATTTGTTTAAGTGTAGTGCTGCGCATTCTGTTTGCTATGTACAAGGGTGACACCTTTCCGGCTGGGAGCCGGAATTCCGGCTTTTTAAAATTTCCGAACCGGAGGTTTCAGGCTTTTTAAAATATCGAGAGAGAAAAAACTGGACCTATTTTCTTTGGCCATTACTTTGAATTGGATTTTGAAGATAGTTGGACACATTAACTTTGGCTCAGTACTGCATGTATTCATGTGGGCTGAAAATTCTACAGAAAGTGCTTGCCTGCAATTGATCTTCTGTGTAACCTAATGAAAGTAAGTGATATAATAAGTTTCTCTTAACAACCATCAATGCTTTTTCAGTTTGAGAACAACATTGTACTTTGTTTTTTATGAGATCTTTAGATCTAACTTATTGTTGGTTTCCTCAGAATAAACATACATACCTTAATTTATAAATATTTTATTATTGGAACTTGCATTCAAAATAGTTTCAGGAGACGGGGATTTTTCCTTTTGTAATGTATTTAAAGCGTCAGCGTCTGGGGGCTTTGCCCCCCAGACCCCCCGAGCAGGGCTTTGCCCCTGCACCCCAACAGGGCCTCAGCGGCCCCTGGACCCCAGCCTTTCCTGTTTTTCAATTTTCACAGGTGTCACCCTTGTATGTAGCAAGGGTATGCGCATGAAGGTTTGTTGAGACAGAACCTGTAGACTGCTGTCATATGTAACTGGGTCCACAAGAAATATTAAAACTGAAACTTATGACCATATCTGTATTAATACCAACACAAACGTAGTAATAAATATCATATCATACATCTGCACATAGTATGGACTTGTCAATGAGAATAGTCTTAGTGAAGTGGGGGATTTCATTTTAAGAATGTGTGGTATGTAGTGAAAGTGTTCAAGGGTTGATTTACCAGTTTGTTACTTTGTTTACGGAGTTCAGTCTCATTCCTTAAAGCACTTAACAGATTTTTTATTGGCTTGTCCATTTCATATGTCAGTCGTAAGAAAACACCCCCAAACAAAACAAGACAGAAACAAAATTGGCTGCTGGCTTCATGCATACTTCATGTAGATGAAAATAAAAGCTTTCTGATTCATGTGAATTGAGATTCCCTTGGTTGATAATGGAGGTAAGGAAATTTCTGATGTGACAGGGATGTATCTGTATGTCCTTTGCAAGATAAATAACATATTACATTCGTCCTGAAGAGATTAATAGACACCCACGCTTGAAATAATAATGATGATAATCATAAGTCAGTAAATGAATAGAGCATCATGAGTGACCAGAAAACTTATCATTAATATATTTATATGTATACACTTTGACATATCTGTCCATACCTGTAGCGTGAATCAACACATACAAATGCATACCAATGATATGAAGTAACACATGCAAGCATTTTAGGTAGTTTATAATGTTTGCTTTATTGTTCACAATAGTGTTTTTTATTTCTAATTTTTCTGCTCTAGCTACCACTACCAGTACACAGTGGATGATGTGGCTTAATGGTTAAAGCACCTACTAACAATACAAGAAGATCTAGTTTAAATTACAGATGTGACCAGGATTTTTCTTCCTTCTCCATTAGATCTTCAGTGTTAGTGGAATGCCTGGAATGTGGGCTGCTCCAACATTCCTGGGAAGGGAGGAATCAAGTTGGTGCTAGGCAGCAGCAAACTAAAGACAAGGAAAATGGGTACATTGCATATTACATTATTACATTTGGTTTATTTACAAACTTTTGTTTCCTTACTCACTGCCTATGATGCCATTGATATGAAGGCCAACAACTAAAGATCTGTACTTCTGATTTGTTAGCTCATGCCTTTGTGTATACTAGTTTGTATGTTACAAGATGGCAGTGTATTTGGAAAAATATTTGAACCCACAAAATAGAATTTCAAACGGTGAATCTCAGTATAAACACAGAGTGCGTGATTACACGTTCTAATTCATCAGAGACAAATTTGTGTGCTTGTATTGGGAACCCCAATGCTACTTTAATTATTTAGCTGCATGTTGAACTGCAATGTATGCTTCTTGAACTAATTCTTTCAGACACTTCTTGAACTGACGTAAAGTTGGATGATCCCTGCTTTATGTTGTCAGACAACTGAGCCAGCTGGACATGGCATATGGTGACATCCCTGAGGATATCAAGGAGATTTCCACTACCTTCTTGCCCCAGTCAGCTGACACGCCTGATCTGAAGACAATCTGCTCTGAGGCTGTCAAGGATGTCAAAAGCATCTCTGTTTTGGTAATCTGGAGTGAATTTTGCCTTCCATTTCCTGTATCAGAAAGTGGCGATCGATCCATATTTACCACTTCATGTGCGCTTGTGTGCCAGAGTTTGTGTTTTGTGGGAATTCTTTTTGGTTTTATTTTGTTAGTTGAGCTTACTTTTCGTTCTTTTGATGTAGTGTGTTTTTAAGCGTGAGAATGTATTTGTGTGCCACATTTGTCCGCTGATCTTTCTGAGTAGTGTGAGAATGTCTTTGTATGTCTGTCCATTTAGGAAAGGATTTGTACCCATTTTTCCCCAGTTCCAGTGAACAGATCATTTCAGAGGGTAGTCACAAGGCCATTAGCTTTGAATGACTGTGTTTTTGGATGACAGTTGTTGGAAATATCCCTGCGAAAATTTCTTAGCTTTAAATCTTTATTTCTTTGACAAGGATATTTGTGGCATATTTCAGGACTGCCAGCAAACTTAGCCCTGAGAGGCTAACAAAATGAATGAAAATTGTGTAAGGATGACCCAGTAGGGTAAACATACTCATCCAAATGGTGTATTGTCTGTGTTTAAAAATAACAGCCTCCATAGTGAATATGTTGTATGATGAATGATGCTGTGACATACTAGACCAAGCTGTATACAACTGTCAGACAGCTCTGTCATCATTCTTTCCCACATTCCGTAAGGGAGACGGTAATTTACATTCTAAAGCTGAACCCTGTAGAATATCCCTTTTAAGCACTTGCATATTTGTGGGTGCATTTTGCATTTGCAACAGTTTTTAATTCCTCCACCACTTTGGCAGGAGCGTTTCTTTTTGGGAGATTGGCCTCTGTTTCCAAAGGATGGCAATTATGTCTGAAGCTTATCATTGCTAAAGACAATACCCATATTGTAAAACACATTAACATTTTGACGAAACTCACGTATGCTTAAAAAAAATCAGAGTTAGGGATGTGGCAGTGGAAAAGGTGAATTAATGAGAAATTGAAGTCACTACCCTAACCTAATGATCATGATGATGAAACAGTATAAAAAACGTTTGGAAATAACACAGCACTTGTTGCCAGGGCCTGGTGCATTATTGTTATCCTGGATGGTGTAAATGTAGAGCCCATCTCTTCAGCATTTTCAGTCTAATTGCTTAGATTTTAGCCAGGCGTGTGATACTGCAACTGGAGACCATGCAGTTCTCAGTGAGTACATCCAGGGTCTCACCTGTCTCACTGTTGGCGTCACCGGGTTCGGTGTTGGCCGCTGCATGTCTGGACACCACTATCCCCCTCCAGACCGCTCTGTCTTGACTTTTGTGGACAATTTCTTGAATATTTAGGCCACTGATGTATTAGAGGTCTGCCTTTTTCCCATTTTGCCACTGTTTTTCCTTAAAAGATGGTTGCTATGAGGTCCGTGTTCTTGCTGCGTGTCACATGGCCAATGTATTTTAGTCTTCTCTTCTTGATGTCTCTAGTAGTTTTCTGGTGGTATCAAGTTCTTCCAGGACACTTTCATTTCTTCTTCTATCTGTCTATTTGACATGTAGTAGGCTCCAATAAAACCACATCTCTGCTGCCTCAGTTCTTCTGCAATCATGACTGGCCAGATCACACATTTTAGAAGTCTTAACTTCAGGCCATTTGGTATGCCTCTGTCTTTCCAGATGTTGAGTTGGACCATTTTTTGCTTTGCCATTCCAGTTATTTTGATGTCTTTGTATCAGGATCCATCATCAGTTTTTACAGAACCAAGATATTTGAAATCCTTAAAATTTCCTAAAGGAACTTTTTCAATCAAGATGTCATGATTGTTTTCAGTGTCTTTGCCTTTGATATGTAGCACTTTTGTTTTCTTGGCATTCAAGTTTAGTCCAGAGTAAGGAAAGGTAAAGCAGCAAGGGAGAGAATTGTGATCTCTTCAAAAAGTTGATGTGAAAGTAATAATGTCTCCACTTACAGTGTCCAATAACCATAGGGTTACGGGACAGGTTGTACCTTTTAATCTTTTAAATCTTTTTTTATTGAGTCAATGACTAACTTGTGTTGTTGTTACAGATGGATGATTACTGTCATAGTGTGGAGCTGTTGAACATTGTGCACCGTCTTGCAACAAAATACATGGATAGTGTCACCAAAAAACTGAGTGAGTTTTACATTTTGTTGGTATATCTTTTTCGAAAATGTTATGTAAAAAGGTGATTGCTTGTTTTTTTGGCTTGCTTTGTTTTTACCTTAAAATTTAAAAAAATTTTCTTTCTTTTGTTTGGATAAAAGAGATTATTTCATGTTAGCCAGAGAAATGAGTGTAGTGTGTGTGTGTTGTGTGTGTGTGCGGTGCGTGCGTGCGTGTGCGTGGTGGCATTTCTGTCAAATGTGTTGACACAGTTTTTTTTTCATGTTTTCATATTCATTCTCTTTGTCACAATGGATTAACCATGTGAATCTCGGGCTTCTCTGTGCATTGAGAGCGTGTCGCTGCAGTGCAGCACCACCCATTTTTTTCAATTTTAAAGATTTTTTCGATCAAGACTTCAGAAAGGCAAGAAGGCTAATTGGCCTTCAAGGGGAGGGACCTGGGAAATGGACCTATCTCTCCAGTGTTTAATACCAGGGCAGTTGGGCAAATTGGACATTGTACATTGGACACAGCAGCAGGGACGTTTCAGTCTTTTTCTCAAAATTTTTGTATCTGGTGTTTGTTTGTTTGTAATCTTACGCTTGACAAAGGCCAGTTGGCCGAAAATTTGTGCCTGTCTTGTCTTGTATTGAATACGCGTTCGTATTCTTCTTTTCTGTTTTTTCTGGTTCCTGTTTGCTTAAACACGGGCAGTCACACTTGTTTTGGATATCATTCTGTTGTCCTACCTCAACATGACATTGACTTGTCAGAATGAGAGTTACCCCTAAAACTTAAAAGGAAAAAATTATTCAAACCTCTGGAAGACCGAGTGATTGCAAAAGGGAGTGTGTGAACACATGCTCAGAGATGTGATAAGAAAACGAAGAATTGGAAGCATTTTGCAAACCTGGTCAGGAATGGGTCTACCGGTACTTAGTCATGGTTTCATCACATTTTCAGATCGCATCAAGCGTACAAGTCACCCTCCCATCTCTCTCTGTCTCTTGCCTCTCACTCTCCATCATCACATCACATCACATCACATCACATCACATCACATCACATCACATCACATTACTGGCACATATGAACACATGCACATACAAGGTGCTTCTGTCTCTGATTGGCCTACGAAAATATGAAACAGGATAAAGTACATTTTTGTTTGGAAGGAAGCTTTTGGCTGAAGTAGAAGACATTTAGGCTAAAAACATGCTCCCTATTTCTGTATTGAGCCCTGTATGTTAATGTCATCATCATCAGAAGAAGAAGAAGCTTCTCTTCTGCTGTTGTACTACCAACAATGAAATACATTTTGTTTTATGGTGTTCTGCTTTGGTTGGCCTAAGAAAAGAACTTACTTTGCAAAAATAGTGGAACATCCCTCGACATATAAAGCTAGTTCGACTTCTCTCAACAGGAAATGAAGATGTAATGAAAAAGTTGGCAATATTTCTCTATCAGTCTCTCAAAAGGATAGAGGATGTTTTGTAGATATGTATTTGTTTAATTTTTGTTCTGTCTCTTGGTTATGTTTTTGTTACAAAATTGTTCGGGTTACATTCAGAAAAAGATGCATGTCTGCTTACAAGTATTTTTTGTTAATTTGATTTGTTTTGTCTCACCCTTTTATGAGTGGCTATGGCCTAACTGAATAAATTAAATAAATTATGTTAAGTCAGAAAATTGAAGCCGCTCTTGATCTGTCTCAAAATTTTAATGCCAGAAACAGAAAGATACAGCTATAAATAAGACAATGGTGCTGTTTAAAAAGGAGGGGAAAAAATTGGGGAGTGGGGGGTGGGTGGGTTGGAGCATGGCTATTTGAAGATCTTGGGATATGCAGCAATGTACATGCTTTGTTTATAGGTATATGTCTCGCCCTGAGTTATAACTAGACTAAGTTACAGGCCTAGCTCACTATGTTTTGAAATCTGTGTTTGGTTTTTGTTTTTGTTCACCATGTACTGTGGAGAGTGTGTATTCTAGCCATTTTCCATACCATGTATGTCACTGTTTCACATACTCGGACTCAGTCTTCATGATGTTTAAAAACTTTTTTTTCATGTGGATAGCAGGAGAGAAATTTGGAGTGGAGACAAAATAATTGAAATTTTTTTTTACCCAGTTTTATTTTAAAAAGTGCTTCAATTTCAGGGGCTGAGCTCTCTGAGTCCCATCAAAGCATGGCCCCTGGACCTCACGGTGGACTTACACTAGCCCACTCAAACTTCCAACAAATCTCTTTTCCCCCCTCCAAAACTGTTTTCAAGCCTGAACATATGTGTTGTATGAGAGAGAGAGAGAGGGAAAGAAAGAGATGTAAGTAGGTAGAAGCAAAATCGGTCAAACCAAAACAGCATTCAAGAAGATGAAAAGCATTCTTACCAACAAATGCCTATCAAATAACATCAGGAAGAGACTTCTTGAATGTTATATAGAACCGATAATGTTATATGGTTGTGAGGCATGGACAGTTAACATGCAAAGCCAGAACAAGATTGAGGCAGCCGAGATGTGGTTTCTAGGAAGAATGTTGAGAGTTCCATGGACAACAAAGAAAACAAACGAGACAGTCTTAATGGAGGCAGACATAAGAAGATCATTGATAAGAAAGATTAGGAAAAGTCAGGCAACATTTGTAGGCCATTTTATGAGGAAAGGGGAATTAGAGGAAAGCTGGAGGGTAAGAGAGCACCAGGTAAACCCAGGGAGAAAATATTGGATGGACTTGCAGGATGGCTGAGGACAGAGAGGGTGGAAGATGTGCTTGCGGCAACAAGGGATAGATACATATGGAGGGCCATGATCGCCAACATGTGGCAGGACACTTGATGATGATGATGATGATAAGCTAAAAATCGCAAAATCCAATTTGGCTACCTGTGTGACATAACCAGTTTGGTATGACCTGACCGTGTGTTTTGGAGTTTTCCTTGCATCTTGTTGGGGCTGTGGGTAGCCTGTTCTTGTGAACTGAGCTGTGTACTAACTGCTGTCCGAGTTTTCATGGGAGTGATATAAGACTTTCATTAAGTAGGTTTTCTTTTGGATAGAGAGTTCATAATACTAAGAAAAACAAACAATAGGACCCATCAGTTAGATAGAAACTTAAGAACATTTTAAATCCTTCAACACTGTCTTGAAAAAAAGGAAACTGAAGTGTTTCTTTAAAACTAATTGTCTAAATGAATTTACATACAGGTCATGCAATAACGACTACTTAAAGAAGAAATTCCTCCATTGTCTCCTTCAGAGAGATAATAGCTTTGGCTGTCAGATAGAAACAAATGATACAGTATACAAATAATGTCGTTTATGGCAAGATAGAAACAAATGATACAGTATACAAATAATGTCGTTTATGGCAAAGCTAGACAGAAAAGATGAAAAAGATGGCCAAGACTTACCAGTCCTCTCTTTTCATCCTGTGAAATAAACATGCATATGCAGACATACACACACATGTACTTACATACACACCTTTTTATTTATTTCTCTCACTGGGCAAATCTTTGACAGCACCAAATGTTTGTTTCTCTGTATGTGGCGTGGGTGTGTGTGTGTGTGTGTGTGTGTGCTTGTGTGTTCTTTGAAAAGGGAAATTTTTAGGATGATGTGACTTTCTTTTCATATTTGTTTTCCCCCCTCATTTTCTACGTCACCTTTTTGTTTTTTTAAAGGATCATCACACTTAGGGAAATTTCCCTTGTGCTCACTTTGTTTTGGGTCCCATTTTATGTATGACTTTAATGGCCTGGGAATCTGGCACTGCAATGATGTTGATGGTGATGATGATGAAAAGGAGGATGATGCTGTGGAGTTCCATCTAGGATTAAGACAGGGCTGTACTTCACACTTACTATCAGAATGTCTTGGCGTCAGCTGATTTGTAGCTAGCTTGAAGATCACTGCAGTCAGGTCTAACTACAGAGTATACATGCTCTTTTCTTCTAATATTTTCTTACATGTTCAAAAGGCATCATTTTTAATGAGTCCTGTAGCCTTTTGCAGACCTTTTTATCTGTACCATTTTTGCCTATTTTGTACAGTTTTTGGTGTTTGTACGCAGAAAGAAAAGTCTGCTACAATAACAGTGAAACAAACAAAAAATTTCGGTCTCCTTCCAAAGATTTTTTTTTTATTGGTTTTGGCTAGTCAAGAGACCTGTTTACGTGAAAATATTCTGGTTCCAAAACCCACGAGACAAGACTTCATAAATTGAGGCAAGACTGTGGATGGTAATGTTTTTACTGCAGAAAATGTGCAGAAAATGTTCTGATTCCAACATTTTCACAGCCACAAGTATCATGTCATTTTGTTTGTATACGCAGTCATGTTGAAGCGTTCTTCTGCAACATTTTTGGTGATAATTCATCGGAGAGTGCTTGCTGTGTTTTTGTTTTGTTATTTGATACATAGTTTTGAGGAGTAAGCAATTTTTGAGGCAAGAGTGCACAGACTGCAAATTTAAGGTGGACAGCTTTGGTTTTGTTGAAGAGGACAAATTGAGTAAATCTTTATGATAAGTGCATGCACACTTAGCAGCAATTGGTAGCACTTTCCAAATGTAAAAAAAACCTTCGTAAATTGATAGGCTCTGAAATTATTGAAATCATCAAGGCTCTGAAATCATCAAGATATGTATGTGTGCATGCACTTGCAATATGCAGCAGTGCTTGTGTGGATATGTATGTGTAGACAGATAAATGTGCATATTTGTGAGAGAGTTTTCATCACTTAGAAATGTAACTTCACCACTGACATATCACTGATATTGTCTTGCAGACCAAGCCAACAGTTGCACAAGATGTGATCCTAAGGAAAGCATCCAGCACCTACTGGCCATTTGAAAGGAATGGACATCTACTGACCCACAGATCTGAAATGGATGCTGGAAACAGTTGCAGTGCCATTTAAACACGATGGGATGTGTGTGAAATCTCTTATCTCATTACTTTCAGTTTCAAGAGAAAAATCAATTGTTAGTTTGTCCTTATGAAAAGGAAACTGATTTAGCATCAAATTCCTGGTTGGTTTTATTACTTGACGTATAACTTGAGAAATGTTAAAACAGTCCGTCATGGATGGTTATCATATAAAGGTACTGAGCAACAACAAGCTTATCTCACCTGTCTCACCTGTCGGCGTCACCGGGAACAGTGTTGGCCGCTGCACATGATGTCCTCACAAGTTGCCTCCAGCACTCTCGATCTTGGCTAAGTCTGACCACCTCCTGGAGTTTCTTGCCACTGATGTTTGTGATGTTTCTAGCAAGTGATGCAGGTGGCCGTCCTCTGTTTCTCTTTCCTTCCACTTTACCTTGGAGGACAGTGGACATCAAGTCTGTTCTCTCATTACGGATTGCGTGTCCAACATATTTCAGTTTCCTCCGTTGTATGAGTACTAGAAGCTTGCGTGTAGTACCCAACTCATTCAGTATGCTTTCATTTGAGCGCCTATCCGTCCATTTGACCCTCAGCAGTCTTCGGTAAAACCACAGCTCTGCTGCTTCCACTCGTGGAGATTATAAGTAGCAAGAAACTCTGGGGAGAGCTGGACAGCATAAAATCCTTAGGGGAGAAATCCCCATCAAGCAAGTGTTTGCCCTACTGGGTCATGACTGCTGGATGCCTCTGTGCTGTTGCCTTTTTTTTCCTGTTTTATATTATGGTGTATTAAGCCTTATTAAGTTTTTTTAATTCCTCCTTCACCAGGTCCAGCTGGTACTTTTTTCAGCCGCTTCTGCGATTGCCTTTAGGGTTCAGGTCTTCTCTCTCCCATTAATCAAGAGCCTATTAGTTCCCTTGCTCTAACTTTTATGGTGAGGACTTAAATTAAAAGCAAGATTTCCTCAAGCTGCTGGCTAGACTGGTATACTTTTCAGTCATATAGATATGGACTTCTTCCATTCTACTTTCATACGGCATAGCGAGTCCAATCATAGTCATTTGTTTTGAAGAATGGGAGAGGAGAATTAATAATAATAATAATAATAATTACAATATTTATAAAGCGCAAAATCTTGATAAAATCAAATCTAAGCGCTGAGTTATATCCAGTCTCATGCTACTCTTGCTGACAATTTCTTTTTTTTTTCCCATTGTGGGAGATCTGCTGTGGGAGACTCCTAGTTGTCTGCTCCATCCAGCAGATCTGCCTCCATGCTCTAATGTCAGTTTTTTCAGGCCACAGTTTGCTATCTCCACACTGGATGAAGCAGCAGGGAAGTTTTAGCCTTTTTCTCCTAATTTTTGGATATGGTGTTAGTGTGTTTGTGATCTTACGCTTGATAATGGCCAGTTGGCGGAAAATTTGCGCCTGTCTTGTCTGGTTGTATTAAATACGCATTCTGATTATTTTCTCTTTTTTTCTGGTTCCTCTTTGCTTGAACGCAGGCAATCACATTTGTTTTGGATCGTGTAGAAGGTTGTCAGAGCTTCTGCTGGAATGTCTATTTCTCCTGGCAGTACTGATCGTTTGTGTGATCTGTTGTAGAACTTGATTGTGCCTTCATGTGTACCTTCCTTGCATTAGCACTACTTCGTTTGCATGAGCACAGGACATATTCCACGTTTGTTTTCCCTAGCAGAGGGGCCCGCAGTCGTCCGATTTCCCCCATTTCACCAGAATTGTATTCAAGGACAGGAGGTCATATACAGATCTGAGAGGGGCCATATGTCACAGGTCATTCCAGCTTAGATTTCTTTGGAGTGTGTTTTCCCATGTCATCCATTGCCCCTGTTGGCCTTGCTGGACTACCTTCCAGATTCTTTTGACATCCTCTTCTTTCTTTTCTCTAGTATTATCATAACCCTTTTTGCCTTTGACCACCATTCAGTTTTTGTTGATCCTAGTCCCTGTGACATCATTGCATATGAAATTCATTCTGAGCGTGGAGATGTCATCTTGAGAAACTGAAATTGAAACTGGTCTGCGTATATGCTATTATACGTCTGATCATAAGGCTTTCCTTCGCTATGTCCACTGCCTCCCAGACTTTCCATTTGTTGCCAGTCCTCAGCATGGTCTGGCTTGATCAACAATGAATTAATCCTCCTGATACTGCATGGTCAAAGATAGCCATGAAATGGGCATGTATAAGCATACTACTTCAGGTGTGATTTGACAGGAATAGTGATTCTAATCACACTCTAACCTCATTTGCAATTAGTTACTGTGTAACCAACTCATTCATACATGAATGATTCTAAACCCAAGTCAGTTTATCTGTTTTAGGCAACTTGGTCCGATTATTCTTAGGATTGAAGTTATTGATATTGTTCATTATCTTGAGGTTGATACATTGTACTAGTAACTGTTCTGACAGGTGGTAACTTATTTTTGTTATTATGATTACTGCTAATGTGTTATTTCACAAGATTTATGAACTACCAAAAGCTGCTAAAGTGAGAGATAAAGTACTTTAGCGTAGTTGAACCGTTTGATTATGGACTGAATAGGTAGAGAGCTGACTTCTGTGATTTTTGTCTTCTCAGTTCTATTGTGTGAATGACTACTGTTTTTGTCAACAGATTTCTAATAGTATAATATGCTGTTTTGTTATCATCACTGGACATTTGCCGTAACTGGCTAGTAGCTGTCCACTCCAGTGCTGTTACTGATGACCAGCTGCTAAAATTAAGGGGCTTTATCCCAGTCACTTGAGTAGTGTTTTGCATACAAGTTCATACATTGCATATTTCACTGCTGCCATGTTATAGCTATTCATTTCTGTACTTTTGCATTATTGTTTATGTACTTCGTTTCTGTGTTTATGATTCCCTTTTGAGTCTTTCAGGCACTGTCATCTTCTTCAGTATGGAAATGTCTTCTTTTATTGAAGACTTTTTCAGATGTCTTTTCTTTGAGGTCTTTTCAGAAATATAGTTGTAGCTTGTGGTATTGTATTAAGGCCTCCATTGCCTCTGTATCCAAGTTCTGTAGTTTGGAATTTCAGCTTAAATTTACATTGTACAAAGTGGGAAAACTTATTTCTTGGTCTGTTTCATGTCAATGTATAATATGCAGATTTAGTATAATTTTTGCTTGGGCTGTTTCTTACAAGTCTGTTGTGGTTTGTGTTGAGCTTTTAAAGAAAGAAATGCATTTTATTTATTTGAATGTTTAAAAATGCATTTCTACCATATATTTATTTTAGTCTAAGGTAGTTTCTTCTGTCTTCTGTTAGAAGGAATCTCAAATAAGCAGGCTAGTCTCCTTTTACTTTTACAGAAAACTCTTGTGCTCTTGCACTTTTACTGGTGCACTTCTTAAGTGTAAGTGCACCAGTAAAGTGCAAGGTTTTTTAGTTCAGCCAAGTTGTGAAAAATGTAAGCTTACAATTCCCAGTTTTTAGCTAGCATGAATAGCTTAGCATTTCAGAAAATGGTTGAGAGAAAATAGCTGGAATTGAGAGAGAGAAAACAGACATAGTGCCACTGTTGTGGCAGACAGAAAATGGAAAACAAGACTCATGAAGGATGTTTATCAATTTTTATTCAACATATGCAAACAAAGTAGTTTCAAGTCCTAGAAATCCACAATGGGAGAATACATGTAGTGTGCACCCCCCCCCCCCCCCCCCCCTGAAACTTTCCATGATTTTCTCCTGTTCCCAAAAGTCAGGAATTCAAAATGGGAGTACAAGATTGTATTCTTTTTTACTTCTCTTTTAATTGAAAGCCTGGTGTGTGTAGGTTAGGACTGAGAAAGATCCCAGAGTTAGAAAACGGGCAGAAATGCATATGTTGCTGTTCCATTATCCCGGCTGTATCAAGCCCCTTTCCATATGTAGAGGCCCAATCCATCCTATCAGATGTAACAAGCCCCTTTCCTTATATATGGAAAGGGGCTTGATACATCTGGGAAGGAGGAAGGATCAGGCCCCAGCAGTGCATACATTTCTGCCCATTTCCGAACTCTGGGATTTTTGTATACTCGGTCCTAACCTACACACTAAACAAGAAGTGAAAAATACTCTTGTACTCCTATTTTGAATTCCTGACTTTTGGGAATAGTAGAAAATCAAGAAAAACTAGGGATTGCACTTTAACTGGGGATTTTTAGGACTTGGACAATTTTGCCATCCTTGACCCCCAAACAAATTTCAACTGTTGTCTTTGTTATTCTCCTCATCAATAAAATAGCTATGGATTTCTAAATGTGTGTGTGTGTGTGTGTATACTAAAGTGTTTCGCACAAAACCTTATTATTTCACTAATGCTGAATTAAGCAACAAAGAACCCCTCATCCTTCATTACCTGACAGAGTGAACTATTTCAGAAGAGCTGCCAATTTGTTGTCCTACAGTCATCACATGAAAACAACTGACAGTCATCTATTAGGAACCTTTTACCCTTCATTGCACTCATTTCTAAATAAGATGGTAAAAGCATTCTACAAAATCAAATTTAAAGTGCAATGTTGAGCAATACAAAGCAATTTCTTAGTAGTAATTCACAAACTGAAAACAAGGCTAACTTCAAAACAATACAGCAATGCTAATTTCGAAATAACATTTTGTATCTAAAGCATTTATATACAAAACCACTTTCTTTGTTGATATAAAGATTTTTTCCAGTCATTTGCAGATGATACATGGTTGTATGATTCTTGTCCTCATAGAAGATTTGTTCTACCATCCACGTTACTGAGAACCATAAGTTGGATATAAAAAAAAAAAAAGGATGACACAGAGCTAACTGAAACTGAAGAAGCCCCCAAGTTAAAAACATTGTATTCACATCTTCAGCTTCAGACCTGATGTGCTCATACCCTCAGCTTGAGACTTGGATTTTACAGTCTCCGATGATACGTCATTTGTCTCACGTCTCCAACATACATTGCTCAGTCTGTCTAGAAATTCCCTGCGCTAGTGGTATCCACCCATACCTGACCACTCACACAGCAAAATCACTGGTTTGTGCCTCTGACCCCAAATAATAAGATATTACAATTCTCTCCTTTTTGTCTACCCACAGTACATTCTCAGCAAACTACTGCAGATTCAAAATTCCGCTGCAAGAATAGTTTTGAAGGCTCATAAATACGATCACATGCAGCCTCTTCTTTACAAACTTCACTGGCTCTCAATCAAAGCCTGGGCAGACTTCAAGCCCTGAACGCTGTTACGTCTTTTTCTCCAAAGCCACATTTCCATTACTTACTTCTGATCTCCACACCATTTACACTCCTGGACAGCTCTGGCAATCATTAGATAATGTGTTTTCTACATTCCTTGTGTATAGACTAAGGCTTTCAGAAATTCATTGTTTGCAATCTTTCTCTTCAATCTTTTTTTTCTCTTTTCACAGAGCTGTGAAAACTTTTTCTCTTCAGACATATTAGTACTAGTATTAATCCTCTGTCCGTATCATACTTGTACAACTGATTGTCTGAGACCGTATATGTTTCATTGATTTTGTTTGTAATCGTATGTCATTGTATGTGTGTTTTTTGTACTTGCAGCCCCTGTCCATCTGGATTGAAAAGGTGCTGGTCTCTGGTGAGAGAGACAAGCACCACTTTCATAAAGCAGACCCCCAGAAAAGTTGAGATTTCTACTTCACATTCCTTGAGGTTAATGAGCAACCTTGACCTACCTTAATGTTCAGGAAGAGTACTCATGTCTGTGTAGGAGATACCCCTGTGTGTCTGTTGATGTATGCATATTTGTTCAGATAATATTTTAGTCATGTCATACCTGTATGATGCTGTTTTCTTTTTTTATTCAATGATGTATACTTAACATGGCTGACTTATTGTTATTTACATCTTCATGTGTACATTTTCTATAAAATGAAAGTGCTTAGGGGCTTACTACACGTCTTTCATTATTATCATCATTATCAAGCATTTTGTAAGATCTTTCATTTGTATTTCAAGCATTTTGCAAGATCTTTTTTGTATCAAGCATTTTGCAAGATCTTGTTTGTATCAAACATTTTGTAAGATCTTGTATCTCGAGCATTTCATAAGATCTTGTTTATATCAAGCATTTGGTAAGATCTTTCATTTGTATTTCAAGCATTTTGCAAGATTTCTTTTGTATCAAGCATTTTGTAAGATCTTGGATCTTGAGCATTTCATAAAATCTTATCTGTATCTCAAACATTTCCCAAGATCTCATTCGTATCAGGCATTTTCTATGATCGAATTTGTATCTCAAGCATTTTGTATGATCTTTTTTGTATCTGAAGCATTTAATATGATCTGTCATTTGTATCTCAACATTCTGTAAGGACTGCCATTTGTAACTCAAACATTTATTAAGATCTGTCATGTCTATATCATGTGTGGAGGGATCTCCTACACAGACATGAGTACTCTTCCAGAACATTAAGGTAGGTCAAGGTTGCTCATTAACCTCAAGGAATGTGAAGGTAGACATTTTTCTGCAGGCCCGCTTTATGAAGATGGCGCTCATCTCCCTCTCTCTCAGCAGAGACCAGTTCCTTTTCAGTCTAGACGGACAGGGGCTGTATGTACTTACAAAGCTGTCTCGAACTTGGCTTGAACCCTTACAGTCTGATTCAAGGCGGATTAAACAAAACAGAAAAATGAATTATGTACATCCACCTATTTATAAATAAAGAAAGAATAAAGCCAATGAACTAATGAAAAACCAAATCAAATTGCATGCATGCACTGAAAAACGAAGGAAGAATAAAACTGAAACATTAATTCATACCGAGAGCTTAGAAAAGTGAATAATATTGTAGTATATAATGTTGCTGTATCCAAGCTGAAGATGCGAGACATCTGTTCACACTCCAGTACTGAGTTTTACACAGAACAAAATTCATTGAAGTCATGCATACACAAGTACACAGTGACTGGAGATCAAGATCTTGAAATGAAATGGCACTAGCAAAATAATAATACAAAAAAAAACAACAAAAAAAGCAATGTTATCATTATTCTATAAGTCTACAACATTAAGTATGTCACAGACTTTTTCCTCCTGTGTGCATCATATAAATATGTACAATACAAGCGAGAAAAGAAAAAGATGTAATCATATGTTTTGAAAAAGCAAAACCATGCTGGAACCCCTCGATTTTATAAACTGGAAAATGAATGCTTGAAAAAAGAAAAGAAAAAGATGATTATGACAATAACAATCCCATGAGCCACAAGCTACAAACAAATTCTGAACATAGCTGATACAATATATCTGAAATAAACCATAAGACTCATTCTATTTCAATACAACAGACAGGCAGTCTGTTGTAAAAGGTATGATTCATAACTTCCACACGAGTTCTGTGGTCTTCACGGTCAGAGGAGGTTTTGAAATATCTGCAGTTTGCAGATAGGAGTCTGCGCTAGTTGAAAGAACTACATGTACCTGGAACCACAGCTCAGTTACGCCTAACTGGGCAATGGTAGCATTCAGTTTGAATCAGTTTGCTGATTTCATGAGCATTCTCAAGCCATATCAAAATTCATGTTGTTTTCCTTCAAAAAGAGACAAATGCAGGGGTGCTACTCTGCCGGAAATTCCCGGAATTCCGGTTTTTATTAATCAATTTTCCCGGCACTGCCGGTTTTTGAGAATTTGAGAAGCAACGATTTTCCAAACCGATTGCGCTGGGACGATAAGGAGAAGGAAAAGGCTAACACCAAGTAAATTGTACAGTACATCTGTTTGTTCCTGCAGTACTCTTACTGTTGCACACTTAAATTAAGACTTAACTTTCAGAATAAGACTAGGGAACATTGGACATTTTTTGCAGAAGATAGCATTTATGAACTGAGCCAGATGATGTGACTTGAAACTGAGCATTTATGAACTGAGCCAGATGATGTGACTTGAAACTGTTCCATGAAGATGGTGGCCATTATCATTATAAAGGCAACTTGAGCTTCAGATTTTCTATACATGTAAGTATGCTTTGCTCCCTAAGTGATAAGTTGAGTTCTGTGTTCTGTGTTGAGCCTGAAAAATAGCTTTAAAAATGTAAATTCTTCTCTGATTTGTTCTGTGTTCATGTTTGATGCTTCTGCTTTTCTACACTTACTTTTTTGTGTTTAAAACTTACCTCTGAGCTCACGGGAGAGCCTCAAAAATAGCTTTAAAAATGCAAATTCTTCTCAGCTTCAGGGGGGCAGCGCACTGCCCCTGGACCCCAACTTCAGGTTTTTCAAAACTTGGGAGTAGCACCCCTGCAAATGTCTCACAAAAGATTTTCAACACACATACACTGGAAAAGTTTTGCTTTTTGAGCTGGAAATGGTCCAATGACCATTACCAAGGATCAACCCACCAACAACATGTACCACCACCAGCACCGTTAATGCTTTATACCATTTCGTACCAATGGCCTGAGAAGTGGATTATCAAACACTTAAACAAACACAGTAAAATGCTGGGAAAACACTTGCATACCCAACATCTGAAAAACTTCAGCTGAGATATGGCCCTCATCCAGCTAGTTACAGACCCATGTTGTTTGCTTACGTTTCAAAACTGATATGAAAAAAATTAAAATTTAGAACAATTAAATTTGTAGGAGAAAAATTATACAATTCTTGTTACTGCTATCTGATATAAACATTTAAGTCATTCCTCAATAATAATAGTACAAGGCAATTTCTGTTGGATCCCATTTCACTTAGCAGACGGTGCAACACTAAACATGGCATGCAATGAAAAAATTCATAACTCTCCATGAGAAATGATGATGAATCATTTTTCTACAGTGCTGTTCTCCAAACTTAGATGAACTCACCTGGCATTACACATGATCAGACTTGCTGCAGCACAGAGAACTCAAGCTGTTAGGTGAGCTGACCAGTCCATTATGCTGTTGCATACTTGTGTTTGGTGGGCGTTTTCATGTTTACATATGCCAGCTGCTGCTATGACTTACAGGATATCTTTCTATTTCAAGTATATTCACAAGGTTTTGTAGATCCCTTTCACTTTCTGCAATTAGCATGGTGTCATCTACATATCGAATGTTATCATTTTTTCCTCCAACCTTTAATCCAGGGTCTTCCTCTAGGTTTCTCATGATGTTTTCTCATGATTGGTTTCTCATGATGCTCTCTCCTTTTTCACTTCGTATTTATCAAACAGAAAACAAACTGTTCTCATCAATGGCACTTACTCTCAACCTGCATACCTGACCTGTGGTGTTCCACAAGGATCTGTCCTTGGCCCTGTTCTTTTCACTCTTTACACCTCCCCCCTGTCCACCATCATCAACTCCCACTCTATAAAACACAACTTCTATGCTGATGACACCCAACTTCAAGACAGTGACTCACCTGATAATATACAGCGCCTGTTGACTCGCACCACTGAGTGTTACTCGGACATTAAGAACTGGATGACGTTCAACAAACTTCAGCTTAATGACGACAAGACAGAAGCTATCCTCATTGGCACCCGTCAGAAACTTTCTCAGCTGCCTCCTCTTTCTCTCCCATTATGTAACACATCAGTCCCAATTTCTGATTCAGCTAAAAACCTTGGTGTCTGCATTGACTCTACTCTCTCCATGAACAACTTTGTTTCTCAAACTGCCAGATCTTGCTACTATCATCTCCATCGTATAAGGCTGATCAGGAAGTTCTCTGTCGAAACAACTGCAAAACTCGTTCTCTCCTTCATAATGTCTCGCATTGACTATTGCAATTCACTCCTGTCTGGTCTTCCTGCCTCCACCATTCACATCCTACAGCGCATTCAAAACAATGCTGTATGCCTTGTACTCAAAAAGAAAAAAGCTGACCACATATCTCCTCTCCTGGCACAACTTCACTGGCTCCCTGTATCAAAGCGCATACAGTACAAACTAGACACCATGTGCTACAAAAGCCTCAATAACGCAGCCCCCGATTACCTGTCAAGGCTACTTGAGATCTATCTTCCCTCACGTACCCTCCGCTCTGCCTCCGATCCTCTGACTTTTCGCTTTCCACGCACTAAGCTCAATACCTATGGTCCACGAGCCTTCTCTGTTTCTGGTCCACTCTCCTGGAACAAACTTCCTCTCTCAGTCCGTCAGCAACCTACTTTTGTCTCCTTCAAGTCCGCTCTCAAAACTCACCTTTTCTCCTCCGCATAAAATCCTAACCTCACTCAACCCCCCCCCCCCCTCCCTCTGCAGCCTGTCTCCGCTCGGAGGGGAATCACATGGTTATAATATATAATTGTATATGCTATGCTCTCTATAATTTTCCATTGCTTTTATTCTTGCTTTTATTGCTTTTATTCTTTCTCCCCATTTATAGCCATGCGTGTGTGTGTGTGTGTGTGTGTGTGTGTGTGCGTGTGCGTGCGTGTCTGCTTCAGCGCTTAGATTGGATTTTATCAAGATTTTGCGCTATATAAATATTGTAATTATTATTATTATTAAAGTGAAAACAGATCTGGTGACAAAACACAACCCTGTCTGACTCCTCTTTTGATGTTTTGGAAAGAGCTTACATCGTTTTTTATTCTCATTGCAGCTGTTTGTTCCCAATACATATTTCTGATTATTTGTAGATCTTTTCTATCAATATTGAGTCTTTCTAGTTGGATCATCAATTCTTCATGTCTTACCCGATCAAAAGCCTTGGTATAGTCAACAAAGCATAAATATAAATCCTTGTTCACCTCTATTGACCTCTCTGATAGTTCTTAGGATGTATATGGCATTAATAGTTCCTTTCCCTTCCACAAATCCACACTGTTCATCTGCTATTTCTCTTGATTCTATTCCTTGTCCTCATCATGATTATTCTTAATAGGATCTTGGTTACATGACTCATCAAACTGATTGTGCGATGGAGTTCGCATTCTATAGCCCCTGTCTTCTTTGGAAGTGCAATGAAAATTGATTTTGACATATCTTTGGGGATTTTTCCAGTGTCGTAAATTTCATTTTAGGAGGACTTATTTTTTCTATACCGAATTTCTCCAGGGCTTCAATCATCTCTGTAGTAATGTTATCTGGTCCTGGGGCTTTTCCTGGTTTCATCTTTTTCAATGCTGCTCTAACTTCATCTTTCATTATGGGTGGTCCTTCAAAGTTCTTTCTTATAATGTGTTCTATGTTTCTGTCATCTTCAAAAAGGTCTTTAATGTACTCTCCCCATCTGTCTAATATTTTGTCTTTTGCTTGTTTATAAAATTGTAAAAATTCTAAAGTCTTTGATAATGCCAAACTCCTCCAAGATTATAAATTGTACACCATTTTTCATCATTTCTGCCAACAATAATTCAATAAAAACATTCACATTAATTTTATGTTGTTGTTTTTTAAAAATCAACATCTGATTATTTTTTGAAAAGTAAATTATCCCCCTTGTCCTGGAGTTATCTGTGCTTGGATTGACGAAAAAACATCTGCAATAAATAGCCAGTTCATTTTCCTTCAAGAAAACAGTTTATTAGATATTAGATAATTTAATTGTTTTTTATTATTTTTTCTCTACTGTAACCCATGTTTTGCAAAAAATCTGAAAAGTTCCGGAAGTCAAGGGGTTAACTTATTCTTTCTTTTCCATCAAATTTATGTCATATCCCTACTCTGCAACCAATTCCATCACATTACCACCTTTTTTTCACTTCGTTGTGGTATTCTGCTGTGGGAACAAGACCAAAATTAATGTGAGACCATTCAAGTAGTTTATGTGGCAAGATGATAACAAAATGCCATCACCTGTCCACCACCTTGGTCCTGGACAACATCCTGCAAACCATATCTGCCCTACATCCTCACTGTTGCCCTGATCTCAGAAAATGTAAGCATTTTTCATACTGCTGTCTTTGTGAAGTAAACACCAGACCTGTGAAGGAGTCCCCCAGGATGTTCAGTTTTCATGCCAGGTCCTGCACACAGGGAGGTTTGCCTAGTACGGCCCCATCTCCACCGATTCAGAACTAACTTAGTGCACCTCCAAAACCAGTCATGAAGGAAGACTGAGGATTGTATTTAGAAAAGTTATTGTTTTTTGTTGAGAAATGCTCACGATCACCATATGAGTTGCGTATGATGGAGGGAGGAAAAAAGCCAGTAAAGGAAATTCAAACGCTTAAGCAAAAACAATATAAAAAAAGTGAAACAACAGATAGCCAAGACAGAGTGAAAACTTGAAATGTACACACAGAAGATGAGCATGGCCAAGGAATAAAACAAAGTTAGTAGACTAGAGGCTTGTCAGGCGGGATGGGTGTTGATTGGATGTACCAGAATGACACCCAGGGACATCTCTCCGACTGAAATTCTGGCAAAGACAGAGAACTGAGCTAGCTAGGATAGCATGTGTCAGAAATGGCAACTGTGCACAAAGCAAAACAAAGTCATGACAAAATCAACACAAGATTAATATCTGCATTATTACAATTAACTCAGTAAGTTACATCATGTTGAGCAAACAAAAAAAAGGTAACACAGATCAGACAAACAACATACTGTTGTCTTGGCATTTCATTTCAAATGATGTCTACTGCAAAATGACAGAAGAATTCAGTTATTACTATGTGATCGAGTGGGCACAGTGAAAGAACGACATAGGAAGAGGGTAAAGGTGCTGCTACCATAAACCACTACTATACACTGTTGAGGTGATTTAGCCAAAGTGCAGTCTCCTCTTGTGGGTAACCCTATGGCAATCAGACACTAATGGCTGCTTTTGGACCCCAGGTTTCAATGCCCAAAAGACAGGAGACAGCAACATATAACTTGAAACAAAATGCCTGGACCATAGTATGCTGACATCTTTCTGTGTGTATCCCATTCATATGTCTTTCATTCAGTCCCCGTGGCAAGAGACTGGACTGTAAGGCCTTGATTATATTATACTGCACTGTACTATGGAAATTTGTCTTGTCACAACAGATTTTCTATGTGAAATTATGGCTGACATTCATGAGAAGAATGTGTCAACACAGCACAGTGCAACTCTTTTCTGGTTCCATGTATACATTCAAATATTTTTCTTCATTAATATTTTACATGGACTCCCCCGAAGAATTTTGCCATGGACAAGGCCTTTGTTGCTGTGGATTCTTGTACATGCACAAAGTTTTGTGCAAAGGCTGGCACCCAGGTCATCTCTAAATGTTCAATGGAAGAGGTCACAGAATTCCTGTCCCACCCAAGGGCTGAACACGGGATGTCTTGCTGCCAAGTCTGGTGCTCTAACCACTACATCACCATTCCACTTACAACTCAAGCAAGGGGGGGGGGGGGGGGGGGGGGGGTGGTGTGAGGGGACCAGTAATCGAACGCACATAGAAAAGTCCAGATATTCAAATGCTCACAAGCATTGCATGACCTGCAAAATATACAAACTAAAAGAGCAGAATCTCATGTCAGGATGTGCATTTCTTCGTTTCTGTGTGTATACTATTTACATATTAATGTCCATCGCTGTGCATAGCACTGACCCACTCACAATCCTTCTATTGCATCCATACCATGGACAGAGCGTCAACCATCACCTGTTCCAACCTCTCATTCTTCACGCACAATACTCTGACCAGCACCTACATTTATACATTCACTGGTCATTGTATTGTTACAGTCCAGTTTCATAGTCACCATCACATTGTTTTCAGTGTAACTACACAGGCAATTAAAGTTTCACAGCCAACATCTTACCCCACATCCATGATTCTAACCCTTCGACTTCCTTAGTCTATCCACCACTTACAACAGGAAGAGGGTGAAAGCTGGTGAATGGACTGAGTGAGTCAAATGGTTAAAATGAAAAGCTGCATCCACCACTGGTAATCACAGAATGTATGCTGTACAGACGGAATTCCTTCAAAAATGTCATTTTATGCAACCAGTCTGGATTCTGGCACTTGTGAGCACACATCTGCTTTCCATTTTTTTGAAAAAGTCATAAATGTTCATCCAAAATATTATCAACAGCTGTCTTAAGAAAACACAAGAAAAGGCAAAAACTGTATTAAATTTTCCATTCCCTTGCCCTATTCACAAACTTCACGCAGATGAGGGAGTGAAAGAGTTATATTTTTTCATTGAAAAATTGTCAAGCCACAATAACAGCCTCCCTTCTTTTCTGGCACCTGTTTCACAGATTTCATGCACTACTAATAAAATCAATTGATCACAATAATTTATTCTAGCATCTAAAACAATATTCAACTTTCATTCAGATAAATAGACAAGACCTATTCAAAAAAAAAAAAAGTACTACAACCGTACAATTATCCAGATTTATCTGGACATTAAACGTTTCAAAACCACGGCTCTATCCACAAGTCTGGATATGTGGTCCATCCACTGACAAACAATCAAGAAATCCTTGATGTTTGTGAACACGCTCTGTGGAACAAGATTCTTGTTTAACAGCACACATCCTCAACAAATTTGGATTAAAAAGAAAATTCCACTAGCTAGAGAATTTCCAGCAAAAAATATTCACATTTTGGACCACCCTGGTCTAAATACTGGACCACTCCAGCCCACACATAAAAAGACATGAGATATGTTCATGATTATTCACTAGAAATAATCTGTGAATCAAATTGAGTGAAAATCCATTCACAGATGATAAATCTTTGACACATTTTGTTCTCACACACACACACACACACACACACACACACACACACACACACACACACACACACACACACACACACACACACACAACTTTAAAAAAAAAGGAGGGAGATGGGGGTTTGTGGTCTACATACGGGAACTTGATTCACACATCCCTGCCACCTGAAGTCTCTGCACGTGCCGGTGAATCTTGAGAGCGGGGCCTAGTTTGAGTGACATGCCCATCAGAACATCGCTCCGTTTCATCAGAAGTAATGACTTGCCGTCAATTTCCTGCATCAAAATTCAGCATCTGTATGAAGTCCTGATCAGTGACACCAACTCTATACCTTACCTGAACAGGATATGAGGTTTTCTGACACTAGTATGTCTCATAACATGACGGTTGTCTTCTAACCATGTCACTGATAATAATCAAACATCTCCCCTGCAAGGTCTAAGGAGTTTGCCAACGACACGCCATGAAAGCTGCGAAAATCCTGGACATGGCTGCACTCGTAATACCACTCAGTCAACCCAATAAAGCTCTCAAGATGAAACTGAGAGTTTGTGGTCAGCAAACTCTAAGGACCCTTGTAGGTGAGGTATTCTGACTTCTTTTTTATGATAAAAACACACAAATGTACCAGAAGACATCAAAACATAATAATTCCATTTGTATACTGCAAACAATCAATATCAAAAATATGCTTGTTGCATGTTACATAAAACAGGGCAGGAGATTGTGGGGGCATATAATTAATGCTATGAAAACAGATACATATATCAACACAGCATAAACATGGCTCATAAAGGATAACAACAGACCTTAAGATAAATCAGGAATAGGTCATATTAGTCCATAAAAAGTATATAACTTATAAGCAAGACAGATGCATAAATCATTTCATAAATTATGTCTTTCATACACACACACACACGAAAAAAAAAAACCCACACACACATACATGCACACACACACAAACATATCAGGGCCGGGCAGAGGAGGGAGCAGGTACCAGGATCATACACTAATGTAGTCTACTTTAAGGCAGCATATTATTGAAAGTTCATCAATAAACAATAAAACTTTTATAATATGAACAACAACAATTAAGATAATGGATCTCTCTGAAAACAAAGTACATTTTATCATGACGCATACAAATAACATGTCACAAAGCACCTATCTGCAGTTCAAGCCATGATCGAAAAAAATTCCAAAGATGTTTAAAAAGACACCTTTCACTTCTCCCCCATTTACCTGCCCCCCCCCCCCCCCCCCCCCCCCAAAAAAAAAGGAAGGGGATAAATAAACACCATGTATGTACCAACAGACACTACATTATGTAGGGTGAGAGACAGAGAGAGAGAGAGAGATAGAGAGAGACACAGAGAGAGAGACACAGAGAGAGAGAGACACAGAGAGAGAGAGAGAGAGAGAGAGAGAGAGAGAGAGAGAGAGAGAGAGAGAGAGAGAGAGAGAGAGAGAGAGAGAGAGAGAGAGAGAGGGATAATCATTCTTCTCCACACATATACAAAAGTAACCCATTTCCTGAAATCTGTCAGTTGAAATACCTACAAAAAGAAAACTATTGCCTGTGCCAGTCGCCGCATGTAGTGGTTAACACAATGGACTACTGACTGGGGGAGGTTGTGGGTTCGAATCCCCATCAGTCCTTTCAAAACTATATCACTGTGGGATTTTTTTGGCTTTAACTGGCTCCTACCCAGAGTTGGGCGTGCTATGGGCTCATTGGAAAGACTGGGACCACACAGTTGAGTCTCATCCACTTCACGGATATGTCATTGAGGGTGATGCTCAAATCTTCTGACCAGCACCGCAGGTGTCTGTATGTCTTGGGCCTGGCTGGCGCCAGGATATAATATTATGATAGTAAGCATAGAGTACAGTCCTGTCATGCAGTCTCAGTCCTAGATGGAACTCTACAGCATCATGATTATCATCCTCATCGACATCATTATCAATTATCATCGCATTGAAAAGAAAAAAAACAACTGCCTGCTTATGTGGCCATTAATGATGGCTTAGAAAATGGGATGAAAAAAAAAAGACTGCCTATGTTGAACTGCAAAGTAAACGCAAATGCAGGTATGTTTTCAGTCTCAGGAAAGGGACAGTAGGGTTGTCTCCAGTACAATGATAACAAACGTAAAGACAAAGACAAGAAAACCTTTTAATCGACAGAATTAACTGTTTGGTCTGAAATACAAACAAAACAGAAACCTCTGAGGATGACTGCACTGTAAGGGAAAACAACAAAATAAAATGCTGGAGGTTGGGAAGCAAGCCCAGGTGACCCTCCCTGAAGTGCTCTGTAAGTATTTGTGTCCTTAAAAAGTAAGGTCCTTAAGCTCTCAAAGCAGGTGACTATCATTTTGTCCTGTAAGACTCCTTGAATTTGTGGTGTTAACCCTTTGACTCCCGCACCCTGTACACCAGCATCTTGCACGGTCAACTATGCTAACAAGGGATGAGGGAGTCAAGGAGTTAAGTTTTTGCAGTTGGTGGATAGGGTGAGGGAGTCAAAGGGTTAAGAACGAAACAATCGTCACTTGTTTCAGAAGCTAAACATTTTTCCTATGAAGAACCCAAATACTGACACAACACTCCAGAAGGGTCACCTGCACCTGCTTACCCAGTCCTCAGCAAGCTTTTTTGTTTTCTTGTTGTTTAACATTCTGATGACAGGTTTGTTTTTGTTTGCATTTCAGATCAGTGTAAAAACTCTATTTAGAGTAAGTTATGCTTGTCTTTGTCTTTCTCACATTCTGTTCATTGCTTATCAGCGCAAGCGAGACAAACCTTTCCGTTTCTCAGGACGTTAGCTGACATACCTGTTCGCGGAACACCTCAGCCTGTTCAGAAAAACCAGCTGAAATGAGGAAGTCTGCAACATCGTCGATGGTCCAGTCAGTGGCGTCAGGATACGAGGTGTTGTCGACAAATCGTGGTTCCTTCGACAATAACCTTCGACCTGCCCCTGGGTCAAACTGTGGCCTGCCCCTGGAATGTAAAGAACAAACTGTTTCTTCTTTTTCTCTTCTTTCTCTTTTTTTTTCCTTGTACATTGAAAGCAGCCAGAATCCATCTACAGCTAAATGGCAACTGGTGTTTAGACAACACAGCCTCAGCCATGTGTGCCTTCAAACATTTTCATCTCATGCTGACCTTTAATTAACTAATGGGGGGACACAGGTTTCTGCTGGTTGTGATACCAGAAAACACACAAAATCTTAGCCATAACAAAAAAGGTGTATTAGGATGACCAAATAAAACCTAAAAAGCCCATGACACGATCTATTACTTTTTCAAAATAGTGAGCATACCACTGAAATTTTCTCTTTTCCCCTCTTTTTTTTTTAACCTCACCGCAAATTTGATCAGTAATTGGGGGGTGGGAGGAACACACTTTTTTTTGTGAATGACACTGTACTGCTGCAACAGTCTATTTTTCCATATCGAAGGCCAGAATCCATGTATTTCACTTTCAGGAAAAAAAAAAAAACTGCCCCAAAATTCTTTACAATTGTGAAGACTACACAAACAGTAACAGTCTAAAAACTGTGATTGCTATGCTCAGACTGTTCTGACAGTTTAAAGGGAGGCTATTACATGGAAAGTTGTGATTGTTTTCCTTGGTCCTATTCTCTATGTCACCTTTATGGCCACAGATGCTAGGACAGTTCTGACAACAGTATGATGATGGTGACATTGTGAATGATAACCATGACAGTTAACCATGTGTTGAAATGGATACCAAGTGGTGCTGAGAGCTATGAGGTGATTGGTCAATGGTGAGGCATTGTTGCTCTGGGTGTGATCAAACAACGTAGGGTGGTTTTCATCAACTCTGATGATGCTGACAATGTGGATGATCATATGATGCAACGGAGTTCCATCTAGGATCCAGACTGCATGACAGGGCTCTATTCTACGCTTACTATCATCCTAGTGTCAACCAGGTGCGAGTGATATACACACTTGTGGGTGCTGGTCAGTAGATTTGAGCAACACCCTTGATGCTGCATCCGTGAAGTGGATGAGACTTGACCGTGTGGTCCCAATCTTCCCTATGAGCCCATACCATGCTAACTCTGGGTAGGAGGGAAAAATCCCACAATGACTTTGAAAGGACTGATGGAATTTGAGCCTACAATCTTCCAATGAGTAGTCCATTGTGTTAATCACAACACCATGGCAAATGGTAAAATGCTTGTATTTGCCTGTGGTCAGTTCCCTTCCAGTATTCACCTATCTTTTGACAGGAAACTTTTACGATTTATCAAATCATCTGATCCAATTCGTGTCCAACGCTTTGTGTGTATATTGCATAAGATCTGATACAGTGCCAATGAGTTAAAAACTTTGGTTACTTAACCCTTTGACTCCCACACCCTATCTACCAACTGCAAAAGCTTAACCCTTTGACTCCTTCATCCTATCATTCACCACCTTTCTGCAGGAAGCCGGTGGACAGGGCAAGGGAGTCAAAGGTTAAGTTTTTCAGGAAGCTGGTGGATAGGGTGAGTGAGTCAAAGGGTTATGTTTTTGCTTTGCTAGCATGATTGAAAATGTAGGATGCTGGTGGTCAGGTGTGCAAGAGTCAAAGGGTTATTTTTTTCAGAATGTAGTGCTGCAGCAGCTATACTGCCTATGCATGCTACACATTTTGACATGTATCACATCTGGATCATTACAAGACATAATCTGGACCACTGGATGCACAAAAGTTGAACGTTTTGGTCATTGTTAAGTTTATCTTGCTTTAAATATAAATTTAATGTAGAATACAGCTACTTTACTCAGACAGCACCATACGTTTCCATCCTCAAGTACTATGGAAATGCCATGGGGAAATAATCTTTAACAGAAAAATGTAGTATCAGGACAGAATTAGTAAAAGAATTCAATTGTTAACCACGGAGTTTTTAGGTGTAAATGAAACGTACATTAAGAGCACAGAACAATTCACAACTTATGAACAGCAACCGACACAGCTGCACATACTTTTACTGCATTTCTGGCAAAACAGTCTGAATACCTAACAGAATTTGACAACTAAGGATTCAAATGTGAACAGTTAAAGTGCTGTTCATCTGCATTTAATCCTAATCCATTCACAACATCCACAGACACCTGATCATTAAATGTCAATTTTAAAACACTGTCTTGTAATGTTTAACCTTTCATTATAACAGAACTTTGCTAAATTAATTGGAACAGTACAAGGCAAAAGTGTTAACATTATTATATATACTTTGCTGAAGTTTTTCTGTATGCTCTGGTAGGGGGGGGGAGAGAGAGAGAGAGAGAGAGAGAGAGAGAGAGAGAGAGAGAGAGAGAGGAGAGAGAGAGAGAGAGAGAGAGAGAGAGAGAGAGAAACAGACAGACAGAGACAGAGACAGAGACAAAGAGTGTACACTGTTAAAGACATGAAAGATGCCAGACAGTGTGAGATTTGGAAACAAGCACACAGAGAGAGAAGAGAGAGAGAGAGAGAGAGAGGGGGGGGGGGTTAACTTGAGAGACAGACTGACATTCTAATTGCTTAAAATAATGTCTTTTCTATCATTCAACTCTGAAGAAAACTATTTCAAAATATCAATCACACTGAAACATTGAAAGAAGTCTGTCACACACACTTAAAATTAAGCTACTCCTAAAGTAACACATGAAGTAACGCAACGGAACAGTTTTTAGGAGAGAGACAAACAACAGAGGCTTCAAAATTTTATTACTTTTGAAGAGATAGTGGCATTAGGTCTCCATGGTCCTGTTGTAAATGTAGTCCTTGCTACTTAATAACATATACAATATACAGACGATAAACCAGAGAGAGAGAGAGAGAGAGAGAGAGAGAGAGGGAGAGAGAGGGAGGGGGAGGGTTTGAGAGAGAGATAGAGAGGAGAATGAGAGAGGAGAGAGAGAGAGTTTTAAAGCATATTTCAGACTGCCATGTAATCTCTCTCTCTGTGTGTATATATACATATAATGATATAACACACACACACACCTCTCTCTCTGTCTCTGTGTGTGTGTGTGTGTGTGTGTGTGTGTGTGTGTGTGTGTGTGTGTGTGTGTGTGTGTGTGTGTGTGTGTGTGCGTGCGTGCGTGCATGCGTGTGTGCGTGCGTGCAGAACAAAAAAAAGTATCACCCCTTCAACAAGAAATATAAAGAACATAAGACACAAACAACATTTAACAACACCATATGTTGTTGTCTGAGAGAGAAGCTGAATGGAAAAGAAACAAACATAGAAAGCAGGCCTAAGAAAGAGAAATACACAAGACAAAAATAAGTACATTTAATAGTATAACATACACAATCCACTCCACACTCACCCGTCTCCAGCAGCAGATGGAGATGCAGCTGGTGTCAAAGGCAAACTGGAGCCCGATTCTGTGCACAATCAATAACACATACGCAGATGTAGTGAATGCATAAAATCAACCGCAAAGACATGGATAAAACGCTACGCACACAATCAACACCGCATCCACAGATGAAAAGAATGTTCAAAGTGAATAGCAAAGAGAAGGACAAAGGATAAACCACTGTAGCCTACAATCAATACCACACACAGCTTTAAGAAATCAAGTCAATAGAAAAACTATAAAAATGAAATGTTTTGTTCTGAACCAACTGCACATACAGGTCGTAATGCATCTATTTTAAACCAACAGCTTGTACATTAGGTTCAAAATCAATAACTGTTTCACTTCAGTGCAAACTAATAGCAAATACATTGTCACAGTAGAATATTAAGTTTTGAGAGAAAGAAAGAGAAGGAAAAATGGTCTAGCCATTCTGTAATCGTTTTCATACAAAATGAATAAAATTAAAACAAACATTTGTTTTCAATATGTTTCTCATTGCAACACAGAAACAATCAAACAGCACAGCTATTAAAACCATCATTATTATATTGTCCAGAAATTCATACAGTTTGCCATATTTACATCTGTGAAAAAAAAAACCCTGAATAACAAAAACAAGAAAAACAAGGAAATTGTAAATATCTGTGATGAACACCACTGTTGATGATTTTAGGCAGTAATTTGGTCGTTGTATCCTGATCATGGATCATAACATTCAAAATTTATATATGAAGCATATGTCTGTTTTTACACAGATGTATTACAACAATGGGAACATGGAATGCATTATTGGTAAATTTAAGGATGTGAATTCTGATACAAGTGTAAGAATAATAGTTTGCAACGCCTTCTCTAAAATCTCTTTCAACAGATTCCTTACTATTTTTTTTTCATGGATTTTTCAAGTGATTCTTATCCAACTGTCATGACACTGTCGCACTATTTCAGTGAGTACGTTTCCTTTTCATACTTTAAATACTTTTTGTTGGGCACACATGTCCCTGATCTTGAATATCTGCCATTGTGATGATAAAGAAACTCCACACGTAATTAAACTTCAATACGTGACATGCGGTGAGTACAAAGATTTACTGCTACAACTGTGAAAACAGACCTGATATACTGTCAGCGGTTCCTGAAAAAGTGCTGGTCACACAGCTACTTAAAAAATTGCTGAGTTTAGACACTCTTTTGGTCCACATGATCTTGATCTAGGTACCTTACCTTCTAAACTTACTCTTTCATACCTCTATTTCTATCTATCCAGCAATGTGAAAAAACTGTCCCAGA
>CM060315.1:82000933-82013433 GCA_030674185.1 Monoplex corrugatus
CAACTGATGAAACATATTATTCTCTATTCCAAAACCTCCTTAAAGACAGCTACCGATCTGGTGCCAGATTTTTTTTTTCAATTTGAGGCTCCTGCTGTTATCTTATTATGGAGTGTATGTGTGTGTGTGTGTGTGTGTGTGTGTGTGTGTGTGTGTGTGTGTGTGTGTGTGTGTGTGTGTGTGTGTGTGTGTGTGTGTGTGTGTGTGTTGTTTTTTTGCAACCGTTTAGTTATTTATTTGGTTATAAATATGTATGTAGTACTAAATCCTTTCCAGCTCTTAAATACTTGGAGTATGCAATGTAGGGAAGATGGTTTGGGGATGCAACAAAAAAAACAAACAAACCTGTTCCACTTTTATTTTGATGTTCTTCTCCTCAAGCTACCAGTGCTGGAAACTTAATAACAAGATGTTTTTTTTATGCTGTAACAAATTACAAATAATTTTTATTAACATTTCTTTATATGTTCTGATCTGTAGCAGCTGCTTGTGCATGCAACTGTTTTGTTCCTGCTGCATGTGGTATGTGTGGCACAACCTGCAAATTCCATGCATGTTTGGTGTTTCCATGTTTTCACAAGCCTGTCACTGACATGGTTACAGGAACTTTAGCATGCATATTTGATATTCTGCAAGTGTACACACACGAAGGGGGATCAGACAGGTCTGTAAACAGGTTGATCCGGGAGGTGGGAAAAATCTCCACTCTTTACCCACTAGGTGGATGTGTCCAGGCCAGCTTGACTGCAGTGCCTAACTTTTAGTGCTTAATTAACCCTTTCACTCTCGTGGCCTGCCCATAACCTGCACAGATTTTACCCTTTCACTCCCTCACCCTATCTACCAGCTTCCTGCAGGAAGCTAGTGGATTGGGTGAGGGAATGAAAAGATTAAGTTTTTGATTTGCTATTATGGCTGGCAATGCATGATGCTGGGGGAGTCAAAGGGTTAAGCTTGATCTGTGTTTGTTTCCAATGGCTATAGGAATGATGTATGTGTGTTAGAGCCTGATGGGTGCACAATGTCATTTCCATACTTGGATAAATAAAGAATAATTGTATTGCACTGTATTGTATTGATTGTATTGTATTGTATTGTATTGATTGTATTGTATTGTATTATACTGTACTGTACTGTACTGTGCTGTACTGTACTGAATTCACTCCCAGAATGTGTTGACCTAAACTGAAAACATATATCTCTTTCAGGAAACTTCTTCCTAATGCCTCAACATCCTGATGTTATGTATCTCATCACTGTGTTGTGTTGTGTTGTGTGTGTATATGTGTTGCACTGCGCGGTATTGTATGCCATGTTGTACAAATGCATTGTGTTCTACTGTGCATGTACTGTAAGTTCTGAAGTTTTGTGGTGTTGTGTGTGTGTGTGTGTGTGTGTGTGTTTGTGTTTGTGTTTGTGTGTGTGTGTGTGTGTGTGTGTGTGTGTGTGTGTGTGTGTGTGTGTGCGCGTGCGCACATGCATTAGTGTGTGTGTGCCTCATGATCTGACATAACATGTATGTTTTCTTCGCTATTCATTTATCTATTTTCTAATAATATGAAAATTTATGTTTAAAAAGGCTAAATCTGACACATATCTGAGCTTAATTTATAGTTTTTTTTCGCGGAAATTTTTTTTTTCGTGGATTCTCACTCTCGGTTTTAGCGGAATAAATTTGTGGAAAAATGGGAGCCCTGATCATCATTAGGTGTCTTGCCACATGGCGTTGGCGATCATGGACTTCCATCTGTTTCTATCTCTTTTTGCCTCAATTCAAGCACTTCTTCCACCCTCTTTGTCTTCAGCCACTCTGCAAGTCCGTCCAATATCTTCTCCATGGTGCTCTCTTTCCCTCCAGCTTCCCTGTTGTGACCAGGTGCTCCAATTCCCCTTTCTTCAAAAAATGGCCTATAAATGTTGCCTGTCTTTTCCTAATCTTCCTTATGAATGATCTTCTTGTGTCTGCCTCCATCAAGACTGTCTTGTCTGTTTTCCTTGCTGTCCATGGAACTCTCAACATTCTTCTTAGAAACCACATCTGGGCTGCCTCAATCTTGTTCTGGCTTTGCTTGTTGACTGTCCACGCCTTACAACCGTATAACAGTATTGGTTCTATATAACATTCAAGAACTCTCTTCCTGATGTTAACTGATAGGCATTTGTTGATAAGAATGCTTGTCATCTTCTTAAATGCTGTTTTGGCTTGGCTGATTCTGCTGGCTATTTCTGATGTGCATCTGCCGTCTGGTGAAATGATCGTTCCCACAGGTGAAAAAAAAAATCTAACACACAGAATCACAAACACAAGCACATCAAAGTACACACGGGAAATATGAAAGACAGAAATGTGAGAGCAGAGAGCAAAAGCTTCATACATCTTATATTTATAAACATACAAATGAATTGGGGGAAAAAGAAAAAGCAAAAACAAAATTAAAAAAATAAAACAAAAACAAAACCCCAAAGAACGAAAAGGAAAATGATACCAGAAGAAGAAAAGCAGAATTTTTTTTTTTAGACTTCCAATGGTTCACTGATACAAGCATTTTCTGTGGAAAGCAAGACAAGGAGGGACAATGCAAATGTGAATGGGAATGGTTTACACACACAGTATGACATAGCCTCTTCTGAAAGGTTGTAAAGAAGAGGAAAACAAGTCACATAAAACTGGGTCAAATCAATACCATGTATCATCATGAAAAAACACATTAGTTTACTAGAAGTTTATCATGATGCTCTGTGTGTGTTTGGGGTTTTCCTCCCAATATTTTGTACAAATAATACATTTTTATGAAATATGCTATCATTCCATGTACATGTAAAGCAATGATAATCTAAAAAAAACATGAGTTTTGATAAAACTTAAAAGGGATGTATAGCTCACTGAGAGAGAGAGAGAGAGAGAGAGAGAGAGAGAGAGAGAGAGAGAGAGAGAGAGAGAGAGAGAGAGAGAGAGAGAGAGAGAGAAGAGAGAGAGAGAGAGAGAGAGAGAGAGAGAGAGAGAGAGAGAGAGAGAGAGAGAGAGAGAGACAGGCAGCCAGGTAGGCAGGCAGGCAGAAACAGAAAAAGAATATGAATGATCACTGAATGCTTTGAGTCTTAGGCCAAGTCACATGACAGCCGGGGGATGGGATGGCTTCACGACATGAGAACCAGACCATGGTAATAAGAAAATCAAGCAAGTACATGTACATCATTCTAGAGTACACTTATTGATCATATTTATATTTCAATATGCAGGAGTGACTGATATACACTGTGGACTTCACCGTGGGTCCAGAAGTTTTCATTCTTACCAGCGTTGTCTTTGGAATTATCTTTATCTATTGATCTGGAAATATTGCAAAATCTTTTCTCTATGTTTCCTTGATACATAGAATTATGAGAGAGAGAGAGGGGGGGAGGGAGGGAGGGAGAGAGTGAGAAAGAGAGACAGAGAGAAGAGAGAGAAGAAAGAGAGAGAGAGAAAGAGAGAGAGAGAGAGACAGAGAGGAAGACAGAGAGACAGAGCCACAGCAGAGACAGAGAGGGAGACAGAGACAGAAAGAGAGACTGTGAAAAACAATAAAACAAAACAAAAAAACCAACAACAAAAAAGAAGTCAGAACAACACTTACTGGGTCTCCAGCATCCTGACAGATACAGCAAGTCTTGCAGTCAATGCACTGCCATGGTCCCTTTCTGGCTCGAAAGCTCAGTTCTTCGGAGTATTGCATACATGATGGATGTGCTGGAAACAGAATTGAACTACTCTGCTCTGAGTCCGGCTTAAGAGAAAAAAAAGTTGTGCATCGCGTCTCCAGCCTACCTATCTGTGAATGGGTTCCTGACCTCGTTCAGACTTAGGGAAGGTAAAGCACTGAAGGGGATGAGATAAGAACTGCTCTCATACTGCTGTCCCTGAGAAAAGTTGAGATCTCAACCACCTCACTTCACTACAACCCTCAAGGTTATATGATCATCTTTGCCGTGCGCTAGCAACCCGCTTCCTGTCATTCTTTTTTTTCCTACTTGTTTTTATTAATTTTCAAAGATATAGCATTTACAAACATCTTGAAATGTATACAATGCATAATCAACATATCTATTAAAATGTAAAAAGAACAAGTATTTGTTGCAATATATATGTACACATACATATACACACATTATATGTATCAGAATAATATACATACACAGATAGTATATACACACATCTACATAATATATACATACCACACATATACACGTACACATACATATATACACACACATATATATAATACACACATAATATACATACAGTAATACTCACATATGCATACACATATATATATACACCCACACAGACATATATATACATCACACAACTATAAACACATACTATATATATATACAACATACATATACACATATACACATACATATATATATATACACACACATATACGTCCATATGTCAACTGTAGCATATGAAGAGATATAGATAAATTCGCATTTTAAGAAGAAATGCTTCCAATCAGTCTAGTTGCCTGTAGCTTGTATATAATGAAGCTCTTCTTATGTAAATGGTTTATGAGCAGACATCTTATTGTAACAAATGGTGTGTTTTCATGCAATGACTTGTTTCATTTTGGACTTGTTCAGTTATGACAGATTTGTGAATGTTTATTTTTTCAATTAGTGCAGAGAGTGAGGCGTGCATGGAATGAGCCTATGCAGATATGTGCATTATTAAATTCCTTATTCAGATTTTAAATAAAGAAGTATTGTATTGTACTGTACTGTATATCATATTGTACTGTACTGTATTGTATTGTGTCCTTTTCAGAGCAAACAAGGCACAGTGACAGGAAATGGGCATAGCATTCATATGCTGACTGTGGGAACAGTTCATGTCTCCAGCCCCTCACCCCCCAACAACCTCAGGCTTATGAAAAGCATGTACATGGTATTTTTTTCAATCTCCCATTAAAAAAATTGTTTCATATTGACCAGGTGTGTGCGTGTGCATGTGTGTGTACATGCATGTGTGTGTGTATGCGTGTGTGCACGCGCATGCGTGTGTGTGTGTGTGTGTGCGCATGCGTGCGTGTGTGTGTATACGCATGCATGCATCTGTGCATGTGTACGTGCATTTGTGTGTGTTGAAGTCATGGTGTAAATATCAATGTCACTCAGACCAAAAAAATTACTGCCTTTAATCAGCACTTTCTGAGGAAGGTGTGTTAACAATATGTTCCAGAGAACTGCTGAAAATAATCACATTCTGTTTCTACTGTTGTGGCAGCCTACCTACCACTGTGCTCACTTCACATCAAGTTTTATTCCATGCGATGTTTCTTGAAGGTGACAGCAACGCTGATAAGTACAAAATTAGGATTTTTTGTATAAATTTTTGCATAACATGAAGACTGAAATGGCTCAGCCCTCTTGTTTTGTATTGCATTGCACTATGTTGTATTGTATTGTATTGTATTGTTTTGTATTGTATGCCTCAGTCACTAACCTTTAGCAGTGCAGTCTTTGCAGAAGAGCAGAGCCTCGAAGACCCCCTTGCGGTTGCAGAGGGAGGATTGCTGGCAGTAATCACAACACTGTTCTGCCTGGATTATACCTCGGCTGGGTTGGGGTTCACTTCCCATAGAGTCTAGGTCACCAGGTCGTTTGAGCAGCTTCTGCAAAACATCAGCTGTACTTTGCAAAAAATCAGTTCCACTCATAACAGACACAGGTACACAAATATCAATTTTCTAAGGATAGAATGTAAAACCAAAATCGATCTGTATTGACAGTGAGGAGGAAAAGGTTCATTTCTGGTTCACAATCAGACAAGGCAGACAGAAACGCGTACACAAGTTTTCATATTATTTTCATGATATTTTTTTCAACCTCAACACAGGCTAACAAACATTTTCCCTTTTCACTAACACAAAACAAAATGACTTCTAACCTTTTTTCATCCCCCGTGGGGTTAGCCAGGGGCTCTTTCAGTATAAATAGTATCCCCATCTTCTGGAAATTCTGTGCTAGAAATGTCCTCTTTTCTGTTACTTTCTTTGTTCTACTTTCTTTTCTTTCTGTCATTTCTTCCAATCATTTTCTGCCTTAATGGTCCATTCACTTGTATGTGTTCGATAAAGTCTTACATACTTTTTCTTAGGACTGATAATACGGTGCATGCATTAGGTGCATTTTTGGCTCTAGGGAGGCGAGATATGCGGAAGCAATTTTAGGTAATTTATGCCTGTTTTTTATATGTTTTTGGTGTCCTTTGGTATCTGTATATTTTGTATTTAGGTGTTTTTTTAAAAAATTG
The DNA here is from genome assembly GCA_030674185.1 of Monoplex corrugatus. Taxonomy (NCBI): domain Eukaryota; kingdom Metazoa; phylum Mollusca; class Gastropoda; order Littorinimorpha; family Ranellidae; genus Monoplex; species Monoplex corrugatus. The sequence continues at coordinate 82,007,232 of CM060315.1, forward strand.
CCTGTGCAATAAATTGGACGGAGTGGTCAACGCTGGGGGTATGTCCTTAGATTATGTGCACAAATGCATTTACTTAATTTTCTTTTTTTTATTTCCTGTTGAAGTTTTGTACGGTTTGAGATGGTTATAGCCCTGATATGGCTCTATGCAGTTGGCTGGGCTTCAAACAACAACAACAATAACAACAACAACAATCTTTTTCAGACAGACAAAGTGGTAACTCCTTGCTGTAAACATTAGTTTTCCATTCTTTATTCAAAAAGTGAAACATTCAAACAGAAAATACACACTTCCCTTCCCCCCCTCATTTTTTGTTTTTCCTTTTCCATGAGTGATCTGCGTTTTCCCCAATAACCTGCACCTGTTTTCACAGGCAGCCAAGATATCTGTGATGCTTATTTTTACACCATAAATCACTAGGAAGACCAGTTCTGAAGTCTCAACACATCTTTTCTTTTAATGTCATAAACAGCTGATAAATATTACAATCATTACAATATTACATTGGACACATTCTCTCTCCCTCTCTCTCCCCCTCTGACATATATAACTATGTGTGTGCTTGTGTTCCACACACACACACACACACACACACACACACACCACACACACGAGGTTATCTGAATACTCTTCTACTAAAACAAACACCCCCCCCCCCCCTAAAAAAAACAAACAAACCACACACACACACACACACACATGCAGGCACACACACAAAAATTTCTTGAGTAGTGGTAATTGTGAAGAAAGGAGGCAAACTTATGTTTCTGGGGAAGTGAGACAAATTCCACAATGTAAATGTGGTCATGCCATATTGCTATTGCTTTCTCCTTAAGATCATTCAGGGCCAAACCATAGGACGTCAACAGACTATGACATAGTTATAGAACATCCTAATCCAACTGCAAAGAGGTGAACAGAAAACTGGAGCACTCAGGGCAAAAACCCTTTGACGTGGCTGGCCTGTCTTGTAAAGCAGGAATTGAAACAGATAAAATGCAAAAAGCATCAAGATATATGTGCAGCCGCAAAGCCAAGACCTTACTGAAGTAGGGTGTGCAAAAAAAGCAGGGGGTGGTGGTGGTGATGGCCAATTTCAGTCGATAAGACATTAAGGGTTGGAATGAAAGTACTGCTTAACAGCATTATTGTGGAGCATGCATGGATACATACGCATTCGGGGGCACACTAAAAGAAGATTGCATATATATAAACTCATCCAAGTGATATTAACACAACTATACATGCATGGGCAACAGAATTAATATCTGTAGACTTGGACAACACACACCAACGCACACCAACAGATAAAAATGACAGAATCATGTGCATATAAAGAAATAAGACAGGCGCAAATGTGTGCACATGAAAGAATCATTGTATTGCATTCTGTAAGGAAGTGCTATTTTCACTGGTTCTTCTGTTTGTAGTTTGTTTGTTGTCTCATGTTTAAGCTTGACAAAGGCCAGTTGGTCGAACATATGTCTGTCTTTCTTGTTACATTAACCCTTTGACTCTCACAGCCTATCCACCAGCTGCAAAAACTTAATCCTTTGACTCCCTTATCTTATCCTGCAGGAAGCTAGTGGATAGGGTGAGGGAGTCAAAGGGTTAAGTTTTTGCTTTGCTATCACTGATGACGATGCAGGATGCTAGCAGTTATGGTGTGGGAGTCGAAGGGTTAAATACACATTCTGGTTCTATTTTCATGTTTTTGGGTTCTTGTTTTGAACGTGGGTGGTCACACTTTGTTTTACATTTCTTACACCGCTACTAGGGGAAAAAACAAACAAAAAACAATCAAAACAAAACAAACAAAAAAGAAAACAGCATAACATACACACAAACACAACTCAGCAGGCCAACAACAATCACATCCCAGCACCAGAAATCAATAATTCCACAAGCCTCTGGTCGGTTTTTACCACTTACAAGAAACTAAATATTCTACGGCCTTCACTCTATAAGCCTGCCTATCTGTAACAATTACGTCAGCTATATCCTGATCCTCCTCGCACAAACTCCCCCCCCCCCCCCCATCCCCACCTCCCTTAGAGAATAACAGACGTCTACAAGCACTCCGGCAATTCTGGACTTTCTGCTTTGTATACATGTGAAGGAATCAATGTCTGCACTGAACTGGCCGCTGGTTACTTTGCAATGTATATAGATGCCAGTTGCATACCGATTGCGAAGTTTGACATGTCTATTATACAAATAAACTTTCCATGGGGAATGGCTAAAAAAGTGTTCCTTCAACACATGGACGTTCAAAATGCTCGAGAGAGAGAGAGAATGTGTGTGCGTGTGCATGTGTTTAAGAGTGTGTGTGTGTGTGTGTGTGTGTGTGTGTGTGGTGTGTGTGTGTGGGAGAGAGAGAGAGAGAGAGAGAGAGAGAGAGATAGTGTGTGTATGCAAGTGGATGTGTGCATGTGCATGCAAGTGGATGTGTGTGTATGCGTATTGTATGCATATAATAAATGTATGTTATGTGTATGTATGTATGTATGTATGTACATTGTATGTATGTATGTATGTATGTATATGTACATTGTATGTATGTATGTATGTATGTATGTATGCACACACTCTCGCTCTTTCTCTGCTGCGATCTAGGATATAATAATACAATTACTTTCATCTATATATATATTATATATATATATAGACAGAGATATATATATACATATATATATATATAAGAGAGAGAGAGAGAGAGAAAACACACCCACACACACACAGTGAGAGAGCGAGAAAGACACAGAGACAGAGAGTGAGAGACACAGAGAGAAGAGAGTGACAGAGACAGAGAGCAGTGAGGATAAGGATGCATTTTGCTTCACCACAATGTAATGAAATAAGCCATTGCCAGTTTATTCTTAAACCACATCAGTAATAAAACATCGACAGTTAACATTGATACACTGCAAAAACATGATAAACAAAACAAAACCAAAAAAGGAAAGAAAAAAAAGGACAGTAGGGAGAGGAGAGAGAGAGAGAGAGGAGAGAGAGAGAGAGAGAGAGAGAGAGAGCAGAGACAGGGGGGGGGGGTGCTGTCTGCCAATAAACACCTTCAAATCAGCCTTCTATATATATAAAAGAGAATCAAGGGAGGAAATCCATCATGGCTCTCATCGAATTATTCGCCAGGAAGACATAGGGCCTACATGATATAGGCCTACTAATTGACAGCAGACGAAGCGTTTTTTGAATCTGGCACTGGTGATAGCAAGAAAGCCAGTAATGATAAATATGTGAAAATGGGGAAAGGGGAAGGCGGTAGAGAGAGAGAGAGAGAGAGAGATTGGACGCTAGTGAGAATCAGACGTAGGCTAGGCGATTTTCAAAAAACATAACATCGCTTCAACGTAGCATTCCGCGAATCTCCCCCCCCCCCCCCCCCCCCCCGCCCACTAGAGTCTACAACCTTCCTCGCCCATGCGTGTGTATGTGTGTGCGCGCGCGCGTGTGCGTGTACCGTGCATGCGAATGCGTTCTTTGCGCTGCGAGCGCATGTGTGTAAGCTCGTGACAGCTTAGCCCACGAATGACAGATGTCAAAATATACGTTTCGAGAACCATCAACCTTACACACACACACACACACAGAGCTCTCAATAAAAACAACAACAACAAACAAAACAAAACAAAAACAAAACAAAACAAAACAAAACAAAAAGAGCGTACACCTCAATAAATGAAATAGCAACATATGGATGAAATTACGAATGTGAAGGCCGCACAAGTGCATGCCTTGTTTCGAGGCCAAAACAGCCAGAGTTTTCGCCCCTGGCTGCCTGACTGACTTTATTGTAATACATACATGACACATGACAATGATGATGTTATTATACAGCAATAATATCATTTTCACAGTATTTATTAACAATCGATGGGATATGGGTCTCCAACCCGTGTGAGACATGTCAAAAGATGGGAAGGTGACATAATTTCTTTTTTTAAAAATTTTATTTCCTTAACCCTATCCACCAAACTTAACCCTTTGACTCCCGCACCCTATCCAACAAACATAACCCTTTGACTCCCACACCCTATCCAAGATGGCTGACGGATAGAGTGAGGGAGTCAAAGGGTTAAGTTTTTGCTTTGCTAGATATGTTGGCAATCAGGATGCTGGAGAACAGGGTGCAGGAGTCAAAGGGTTAATGTGGTTATCTTCAATAATGTCACAGGTGTTTCGAAATTGCATAGTGGTGAAAAAGGGGAGACAGGAAAGCTGTATGGAAATATTATTTTCCTCGATGTAAATTATACAACCTCCGCCCCCACCCCATCCCCACTCACACAAACACACATCTTTAAAGATTTAGCACACAAGTCCTCTCACACTTAGATGAAGAGGTAGGCCACTTGCTCAAGTTGTGATCAAGTGTTTAGTGAACGGCCGTGCTGTGTTGAAAGTCATTTTCACGTATTTGGAGGATGCGGGAGGGAAGTTACTGTTAACATGTTACTATTTTTGTTGTTTAAACCCCAGCCGACTGCGTAGAGCCATATCAGGACTATAACCGTTTCAAAACATACAAAAACCTCAACAGAGGAGAGAAAGAAAAAAAAGAAAGAAAATAAAATTAAGTACACATATCATGCATTCGCACACATAATCTAAGGACATGCCCCCAGCGTTGACAACTCCATCCAATTTATCGCACAGGGGATTTAAAAAACAAACCTGAATACAAACTTAAATATACCCAAAGGACACCAAAACATATACAAAAACGGGCATAAGTTACCAAAATTGCTTCCGCATATCTCACCTCCCTGGAGCCAAAAATGCACTTAATACATGTACCCAATTATTAATCCTAAGAAAAAGTATGTAACACTTATCGATCACATACAGATGAATGGACCAGCAAGGCAGAAAACGACAGGAAGAAATGACAGAAAGCAAAGAAACAAGGCAGAAACAAAGAGTGACAGAAAAGATCCATGTCGTTCAAAACCTGCGAACTGGATCCTCTTCCAGGTTCTCTCTACTCCGACTGTCTCCCTACTCTCCTCCCATTCATCACTGACATCATCAACACTTCTTTTCAAACTGGAACTGTCCCAGATTCTTTCAAGTCTGCTATTGTTCACCCTCTCCTCAAGAAACACAATTTAGACCCAAATGAACTGAAAAATTACAGGCCTATCTCTAATCTCTCTTTCTTGTCAAAACTCCTTGAAAAAGTCGTCCTCAACCAGCTGAACTCTCACCTGTCTGCCAACAATCTCCTCAATCCTTTCCAGTCAGCCTACCGCCAGTGCCATAGCACTGAAACTGCCCTACTACACATTCTCAACAATCTCCTCCTTGCAACTGATACTGGCAAAGTCTCTCTCCTCACATTCCTTGATCTGTCTGCAGCCTTCGATACACTGACCATGGTATTCTCCTTTCTAGACTTCATCATACTTTTGGCATCTCTGACATTGCTCTCTCCTGGTTCACTTCATATTTATCAAACAGAAAACAAACTGTTCTCATCAATGGCACTTACTCTCAACCTGCATACCTGACCTGTGGTGTTCCACAAGGATCTGTCCTTGGCCCTGTTCTTTTCACTCTTTATACCTCCCCCCTGTCCACCATCATCAACTCCCACTTTATAAAACACCACTTCTATGCTGATGACACCCAACTTCAAGACAGTGACTCACCTGATAATATACAGCGCCTGTTGACTCGCACCACTGAGTGTTACTCGGACATTAAGAACTGGATGACGTTCAACAAACTTCAGCTTAATGACGACAAGACAGAAGCTATCCTCATTGGCACCCGTCAGAAACTTTCTCAGCTGCCTCCTCTTTCTCTCCCATTATGTAACACATCAGTCCCAATTTCTGATTCAGCTAAAAACCTTGGTGTCTGCATTGACTCTACCCTCTCCATGAACAACTTTGTTTCTCAAACTGCCAGATCTTGCTACTATCATCTCCATCGTATAAGCCTGATCAGGAAGTATCTCTCTGTCGAAACAACTGCAAAACTCGTTCTCTCCTTCATAATGTCTCGCATTGACTATTGCAATTCACTCCTGTCTGGTCTTCCTGTCTCCACCATTCACATCCTACAGCGCATTCAAAACAATGCTGTACGCCTTGTACTCAAAAAGAAAAAAGCTGACCACATATCTCCTCTCCTGGCACAACTTCACTGGCTCCCTGTATCAAAGCGCATACAGTAC
>CM060315.1:82015933-82025933 GCA_030674185.1 Monoplex corrugatus
CATGCAGGATGTAATTCAGTACATATTTGTGTCCGATATTAGCATAAACGGGACATCAAAACAGAAAACACATTTCGTATTCCAATGAGTTTACACAGATTTTTCTGGAGTTTGGATTTCATTGTCTTTTTAGAATTGTTACTTTATATCAAAACCTTTTATGACAAGTCGTACTTTAACCAAGCCGTCTATTTCTTTATAGTCACACTGTTTGCATAAAGTTCTGGATGAGGAGATGATTTAAACAAACGATTAACGACCCAGGAAAAGCGATCATTACTCGCTGTTCTGCTTTTCTAGTCAAGGAGTGCAGGATGAAGCGAGAGAGAGAGAGAGAGAGAGAGAGAGAGAGAGAGAGAGAGAGAGAGAGAGAGAGAGAGAGAGAGAGAGAGAGAGGTGTTAGTGGTGGTGCTGGACACAATAGCTTAGTGACGAAAGGGAAAAAGCTTAAGTCACAACCACAGACGTCTTTAATAGATTTCAGTGATCACAAAAGGAAAACAGATGCTGGCACACACACTCAACAGAGGGAGAGGGAGAGGGAGAGAGAGAGAGAGAGAGAGAGGAGAGAGAGGAGAGGGAGAGGGAGAGAGAGGGAGAGGGAGAGAGAGAAAGAGAGAGAGCGAGAACAGGGAGAGAGAGTGATACATTGACTTGTGAAACATGTACAAGATGCTTTCTTATACATGTACATGTATTCATACCTACCTACCTACACATATAAAGAAATGCTCACGTACACCAATCCATTCATCCATCCATTCATCCATCCAGATATATACATACAAATATATATTCACACACACATACTACATACAATGATACCATATACATACATGTAACATACACATACATTCTTACAAACATTTATACATACATCACAGGAAAAAAAAAGAGAGAGTGAAGACAGAGAGAGGAGAGAAAGAGAGAGAGTGTGTGTGTGTGTGTGAGGGGAGAGAGAGAGAGAGAGAGAGAGAGGAGAGAGAGAGAGAGAGAGAGAGAGACAGGAGGAAGAGAGAGAGAGAAGACAGGACAGAGATGGAGGAGAAAGCAGGACGCAAGAGTCCCTTAGACAGAAACAACAACAATTATTACAGCGTCATCAAAAGCTTACAGCTGGGATGCAGGGCCTACGTGTTTCATACTCAAGCGTTAAAAGTGCAACGTACTATATATATAGGCACCTGACCCAGTGGCACACAATTTGGAACTGATTACACGTACTGCAGTGATATGCATGACTGCCATATTGTCGGAACTAGACATGAAATTACAGCCGATAGTTGTAAGGATACGTGTGCAAGCGTATATGTGTGTGTGTGTGTGTGTGTTGTGTGTGTGTGTGTGTGTGTGTGTGTGTGTGAGAGAGAGAGAGAGAGAGAGAGAGAGAGAGAGAGAGAGAGAGAAAGCGATAGAGACTGAGGCACAGACAGCGATAGAGTGTACGTGCGAGAAGAGAAGAGAGGAGAGAGAGAGAGAGAGAGAGAGAGAGAGAGAGAGAGAGAGAGGAGAGAGAGAGAGAGAGACAGACAGACAGACAGAGGAGAGAGAAGAGAGAGAAAGGGATGGTGGGAGGGGGAGAGAGGGGGAGTTCAAGTTCATATTGCTTATAGCCCAGCCGACTAACAGAGCCCATATCAGGGCTAACACCACGTCAAACACGACAATCCGGTTAAGATAAAAGACAATAGTTGAGAGAGAGGGAAAGAATGTGTATGTGACAGAGAGAAGAAGAGAGAGAGAGAGGTATGTGTGTGTGTGTGTGTGTGTGTGTGTGTGTGTGTGTGTGTGGTGTTGTGTGAGAGAGAGAGAGAGAGAGAGAGAGAGAGAGAGAGAGAGAGAGAGAGAGAGAGAAGGGAGTGAGAGAAAGAAGAAGGGAGAGAGAGCCAAATCATCTCCAGACACGCAGAACAGAAGTCTGTATTTGAGAAAAACAATTCACCGTCAAAACAAAGGAAACCACTGCACATTAAACGAATCCTTGACACAGTTCTGGCAATCCTCTGTCTCTCTCCCGCTTGCCATCGATACTGATTAGATAGAACAATAAATCCACAACAGGGAAGTTCTGCAATAGTCTTGTCAATCCAGTTCGAGTCATTTTCAACCCCGCCGACCCCTCAGAGCCATATCAGGGCTGTGTTTGCCACAGTCCTTCAGCACTATCAAAGAAATAAAGAAATTCTGTGAAGTTTAGGCTACCTTTTATGATAAGGTCATAAGCTATAGCGATATCGCATCGTACATATCGGTGAAATGATAGCGATTGTTTTCCCCTTCGAGGGGATGTCTGGGATTCTTTCAATATACTCGTACATGGCATCCCAGAGGTAATACCCCCCCCCCCTCCCCATTTTGTACTCGATCGCTCAATCTTTTTCTGTCGTTGTATTTTGTATCCCTCTCTGTGTTCAGTCTTTGTTTTTCCGGTCTCCTCCTTTCGTATTTCTCTCTTTGTGTCTGTTCTATCCCTCTGTTTTTGTCTTCCCATTTCTCTCTATGTAACTTTTCTTTTTTTCTTTTTTGTTTGTTTGTTTCTGTCCTCGTTTTTGTTATCCCTCTTTGTCTTTGTCCTTCGTATCCCTCTGTTTCTGTACTTCATATGCCTCTCTTTGTTTCTTTCTTTGTCTTTATTATCCATCCTTTGTTTTGTCTTTTTCATCCCTCTCTTTGTGTAGTCTCCTTTCTGTCCTTAACTTGTTTTTGTCTTTTCTGTCCCTTTGTTTGAGTCAGTGTCATTCCTATCTCTTTGTCTTTGAATTAAGCTTCGTCTGTTCTAGCTATTTTCTATCGTCTTTTCCGTCCTGACTTTGTATCGTTTTTTTCTAATTTCTATGTCACTGTCTTTTCTATCCCTCTCTCTGTGTCTTTGCCTTTCATAATCTCTTTTTGTTTCTATCTTGGTCTGTCCTATACTGTTTCTTTTTCTTTTCTACCCCTCTCTGTGTTTCCCTCTGTTTTCTTTTCCCTCTCTTCTCTGGGTTTTTTCCTTGTAATAAAATACAGACACAAACATGGAATACAGAGAAGAAAAGTTAAGAGGACCTACCCTCCTTATCTCTCTCTGTCTTTTTTCTATCCTTTGTTTGTGCCTCTGTTTTCCTATTTCTCACTGTTTTTTGTCTTTTCTATCTCCCTCTGTCTTTTTTTGTGTATCCCTCTCTTCGTGTCTTAATCTTTCCTATTTCTCTATTTGTGTCTTTCATCTTTGTATCCCTCTCTTTGTCTGTTGTATCCCTCTCTTTGTGTCTTTGTCTGTCCTTGTCTTTGTTCTTTCTTTTCTATCACTCTCTTTGTATCTGCTTCCTTTTCTATATCGCTCTTTATTTCGTTTTTTTCCTTTCATATCTCTCTAATTCTCTTTGTTTCTGCTGTCTTTTTCCATCTCACTCTGTTTCGGCCTTTTTCTTTAGTATCCTATTTCGATCTTAGTTTACTTATCTTTCTCTTTGTTTCTTTTTTTTAAAAATTCTTTCCTTTGTCTCTGTCTTTTCTATCCCTTTGTTTGTGTCTTTTCTATTTCTCATGTGTGTTTTCTATCCCTCTGTTTTCCTTTCGATCCCTTTGCTTCCTCGTTTTGACTTACAGGCCCACCCACCTGTACTTCTTTAAGACATTCAAACACGTTTAAACTCTCACTCTCTGCTTTTCTACTCATGGGGTCGGAGTGTGCAGACTATGCAGTATAACTTTACGTTGCTGCCCAATGTGGGCCAACTACCTAAACACCATGCGTACACACGTCAAAGCCAATATGAACGTGTCTCAGAATAAGAAAAAGAAGACAATGTGAATAATTCATGTTCAGAACAATATTTTGCCTTTACGCGTTAAATTGATCTTTTTTTTCTGTTGTTTCTGGCTTGGAGCAACAACTTTTGAGTTGCTGACAAACTTATACGGAGTGTTATTCTCAACAAAGGGACAGCTTGAATTTGGCATTTTTCTTATTGTTGCTTTTTTTTGGGAGAACCCCCCCCCCCCCCCCCCCCAAAAAAAAAAAAAAACAGAGCAAAAATTGTCTCATGTTCCAACAGAAGTCAATTACAGCTATAAATAGAAAGTGCCACAACAAACAAATGAGATACTTCCGATGTCTGAAGTGTGTGGTTGTGTTGTTGTTGCTGTTGTTGTTGTTGCTGTTGTTGTTGTTGTTGTTGTTGTTGTTGTGTGTGCGCGCGCGTGCGTGAAGGTGAAAGTGTGGGTGTGAATGTTGTGTGTGACGGTAATTGTTGTTTAAAGCCCAGCCGACTACGCAGAGCCAGATCAGGGCTACAACCATTTCAAAACATACAAAATTTCAACAGGGGGAAAAAAAAAGTTGGACGACCAATGTCTTAAGTATTGACGACAGTCATGTCCGTCAGCTATTGTTATTGTTATTGTTGTTTAAAGTCCACTGACTGCCTAGAGCCGTATCAGGGCTATAACCGCTTCAAACATACAAAATTTCAACAGGAAAAAAAAAAAAAAAAAAAGAAAAGAAAAGAAAAGTAAGTACACATATCAAAGCATTCGCACACATAACCTAAGATGTGCCCCCAGTGTTGACCACTACGTCCAATTTATCACACACGGGATTTAAAAAAACACACCTGAATACAAATTTAAGCATACATAAGGACACCAAAACACATATAACAACGGGCCTGAATTACCTAAATTTGCTTTCACGTATCTCACCTACCCAGAGCCAAACATGCACTTAATACATGTACCCAATTATCAATCCTAAGAAAAAGTACACAAGACATTATCGAACACATACAGGTGAGTGGAACATCAAGGCAGAAAATGATAGGTAGAAATGACAGAAAGCAAAGGAACAAGGCAGAAACAAAGAGAGTGAAAGAAAAGAGGAAATTATGTGCGCGAATGCATTGATATGTGTACTTAAGGTTGTTTTTTTTTTCCTGTTGAAGTCCTGATATGGCTCTACGCAGTCGGCTAGGCTTTAAACAACAATAATAACAATGATGTACAACACCAAGGAGAAACAATCTGTCGCTAGGTGGCGTGCTGATACCGGTTGCAGTTTGCCTGCCTATCCTTTCTGTCTTTCAAACGTTTTAAAATTTCTTTTTATTAAAGAGAGTACATTATACATTTATTGTTAGCAAAGCACAGCAACAACCAAAAGCTTTTATCTTTAACACATGAAAGTCGCCAGTACTCTTTGCCTGACCTTTCATTGTCATTAAAAGTTCGCTGACAGAGAAAAAGACACGCGAAATTTGTATATTATCTGAAAGTTGTTTCGTGACAGTAGAACTGATCATTACACGACTCAGCTAAGTCTATATAGGGAGAAGAGTGGCACGGATTTGTACCCAGTCCGAGGTTCACCTGCCAATAACTCGAGGTTCTAGGGCCAGGGTTTGCTCCCCGTAGCGGCCTCGATTTTTCTCCTCAATCTGACCAGAAAATCGAATTGAACGTCTAGTCCTTTGAAAGGGGACGAAAAACGAATCGGACTCGTGTGCCTTTTGTCTGTGCACGCTAAAGATCCCACGGCACTTGAAAATCGTGAAGAGCAGGGCATTGCCCGGCTGCCTTGGTATGAAACATTGGAGCGATAGGTTGACTTCCCAGGCCCCACCCCTTGAAGACCAATTAGTCTTCTTGCCTTTCTGAAGTCTTGGTAAAACAAACAAACAAACAAAAAACAATGTGAATATGAATACAAATTTGAAGCGAGGGAGAGGGGATGGGCGCCGTCCTCGTGGTGCTGGCCCCGAGAAAACTTGAAGTCTCAGACACCTCACTCCCCTACGACCCCAGGGTTATGGAGCTATTTAGGTAAGACCTTAGAACCTGGCCAGCTGATGGGTTTATGTGCAGGCTTAAGGTTTGTGCCGTGATCATTCTGGATCTTCTCCATCACATGCGCCTGTGACGTTAGTGCATATGGAATTCATTCCGAGCGTGGAGACGTCATCTTGATGAAAGAATGAAAGTTACAGTTATATCCTGATTACAACTGAAAGTGTACAGTTATATCTCCTGATTACAACTGAAAGTGTACAGTTATATCTCCTGATTACAACTGAAAGTGTACAGTTATATCTCCTGATTACAACTGAAAGTTACAGTTATATCTCCTGATTACAACTGAAAGTATACAGTTATATCTCCTGATTACAACTGAAAGTATACAGTTATATCTCCTGATTACAACTGAAAGTGTACAGTTATATCTCCTGATTACAACTGAAAGTATACAGTTATATCTCCTGATTACAACTGAAACTATACAGTTATATCTCCTGATTACAACTGAAACTGTACAGTTATATCTCCTGATTACAACTGAAACTATACAGTTATATCTCCTGATTACAACTGAAACTGTACAGTTATATCTCCTGATTACAACTGAAACTATACAGTTATATCTCCTGATTACAACTGAAAGTGTACAGTTATATCTCCTGATTACAACTGAAACTATACATTTATATCTCCTGATTACAACTGAAGCTGTACAGTTATATCTCCTGATTACAACTGAAACTATACAGTTATATCTCCTGATTACAACTGAAACTATACAGTTATATCTCCTGATTACAACTGAAACTATACAGTTATATCTCCTGATTACAACTGAAACTATACAGTTATATCTCCTGATTACAACTGAAACTGTACAGTTATATCTCCTGATTACAACTGAAATTGTACAGTTATATCTCCTGATTACAAAATGCTTCACTTGAAGGGGGCCAGAAATACACTACAGGCTATGTGAAACGCAGCATGGGTAAACCACGGACTGGGTACAAATCCGTTCATAAAAATCCAAGAAAAAACCCTGCTCGAAGATTTCAACATTTTCAAGTTAACCCTTTGACTCCTGCGTTAACCCTTTGACTCCCACACCCTATCTACTAACTGCAAAAACTTTAACTCTTTGATTTCCTCACCCTATCCACAAACTTCCTGCAGGAAGCTGGTTGAGAGGACGAGGGAATCAAACGGTTAAGTTTTTGCTTTGCTAGCATGGTTGACAATGCAGGATGTTGGTGGACAGGGTGCGGGAGTCAAAGGGTTAATGTGAACCCCTCCCTACCTTACCCTACCTTCACCACCCCCCACCCCCCAGCGTGTCATGCCCAATTTAACAGGATCCATTTCAACTTATGGCGTTTGCGGCTTCCCATTGGACAAAACCATCGCGAAAACCTTTCGTTTTCCACAGGAAGCTGGTGGGTGGGAGTTGGTGGACAGGGTAAGGCAATGAAAGGGCTGCTGGTGGGAATGGGTGAAGGAATGAAAGAGTTAAATCTGATTAAGACATCTGCCTCCCCCTCCCCCCACCAAATCTTCCGAGCAGAGAAAGAGAGAGGGGGGAGGGGAGATGGAAGAGACTCACACACTCACACACACACAGAGTCAGACAGACCGAAAGAGAGAGAAAGAGAGAGAGAGAGAGAGAGAGAGAGACAAGAGATAGAGAGACAGAGAGAGACACAGAGAGAGAGAGAGAGACAGAGACAGAAAGAGAGAGAGAGAGAGAGAGAGAGAGAGAGCGACAGACAGACAGAGACAGAGAGACAGAGAGAAGGAGAGAGAGCGTGAGAGATTCTTGCTGACATTCAGTTTGCGGACACGCACACGTAGCTGACACACACAGCCTTGTCCCTCACAAGCAATCCTTTATGATCAGCTTAGACATCTCCAACATACAAAATCCTTTTAAAGTCATACGGTATGCGGAAAAGACTAACATGTGTTATGGAACTCACTCTCATCCCGCCCAAACACTGTGTGTGTGTGTGTGTGTGTGTGTGTGTGTGTGTGTGTGTGTGTGTGTGTGTGTGTGTGTGTGTGTGTGTGTGTGCCCATGTGTGTGTGCGTGATCGCTTGTGTGTGCGTGTGCGCGCGCGTGTGTGCATGCGCGTTGTGTTGTGTTGTGTGTGTGTGTGCGTGTGTGTGTGTGCGCGCGTTTGTGTGTATGTGAGTGTGCATATGCGTGTGTGTGTGCATGGGTGCGTGCGCGTGTGTGTGTGCGCTCGCGCACGTACCTTCGCGTGTGTAAGTGCGCGCGCACAATAATGAAGACAATAATGGTCTTGCATTAACAAGTGTGAGGTATTCAAGGGATGACATGTACACATCTACACATGTGACACTGGGGAGTACAACAAACGTACAACATTTCACACAAACTGGCCAGTGTCACAATGACCACCTCCACGTTCTGTGACAAAATTGACACATCAAGTCATCTGAATGGTGGACTATTTACTGTCTACACCTGTGTTACGTCAGTCTATGGGATGTTACTGACAACTTGTGACATACATACGTCTATTAGGCGTCGAAATGAACCATTGTTATTGTTATTGTTGTTTAAAGCCCAGTCGACTGCATAAAGCCACATCTGGCTATAACTGCTTCAAAACATAATACTTCAACAAGGAAAAAAAAAGAGAAAAATTTAAGTACACATATCGACCACTCCGTCCAATTTAGCGCACAGGTGATTTAAAAGACATCTGAATACAAATTTAAGCATACCTAAGGACACCAAAACATATATAAAAACGGGCATAAATTACCTGAAATTGCTTCCGCATATCTCACCTCCCTAGAGCCAAAAAATGCATTCAGTACATATACCCAGTTATCAATCCTAAGAAAAAGTACGTAAGACTTTATCGAACACATACAGGTGAATGGACCATTAAGGCAGAAAATGATAGTAACAAATGACAGAAAGCAAAGGAGGAAAAAAGAAACGAAGGGAAAGACAGAAAAGAGGAAATTTCTAGCACAGAATTTCCTGGGGATACTATTTATACTGAAAAAGCCCCCGGCATCCCCACGGGGGAACGGTGTTGTCAGTCTATGGACTGTTAATTACAACTTGTGACATGCACACGTCTATTAAGTGTTGAAATGAACCATGTTCTATGTACTCTGCTGTGAAAACGCAGCAAACCGTAGGGCCAGTAATGACCCAGAGTTGTCTGTATCACTGGAGGGTGTAAAAATATCTCCGTACTTGTCACTTCTAACGAGGTCTTTTCTATTTGTTTTTCAGTTATTTTCTTCTTCTTCTTATTGTTTCGTTTTGTTCGTGTTGTGTGTGTGTGTGTGTGTGTGTGTGTGTGTGTGTGTGTGTGTGTGTGTGTGTGTGTGTGTGTGTGTGTGTGTGTGTGTGTGTGTGTGTGTCTGTGTTTGTTTTTTTGTGTTGTTTGTTGTTTTTTTTTGCTTTCTGATTTTTCTTGAATGCGGATATGCACGTTATTTTGCCCACACTATGCAGGTGGTATGCTGGTGAACAGTCTGCTTGCTCCGTCATTATCATTATCATTATTAATGTAACATTGAGGGCCCAGCCAGCTACGAAGAGCCATTTCAAAACACGCATAACACCTCGCTGATACCCCCACCCCACCCTTAAAACAACAACGACGACGACAAAAGTACACGTGTCAATGTATTCGAGCACATACTCTAAGGTTATGCCCCTGGATTTGGCCATTCTGCAGAAATTATCACCCGAAGAGTTTGAAGAAAAACAACCGAATACAAATGTATAAACTATGTACACTAAAACATAAATACAAACCTATCTAAATTATCTGGTACTATTGTGTATTATCAAAAACTGCTTCTGCTTATCACATTTGCTTAGAGCCATAAATGCACTTAAAACAGAAAGTGAATAGGCTTTACAAAATACACACATAGGTGAATGGACCAGCAAGGTAGAAAATGTTAGGAAGAGATGACAGAAAACAAAGGAGTAAGGCAGAAACAAAGATAGAGTGAGAGAAAGAGGAAATTTCTAGCACAAAATTTCCAGAAGGTGGGGGATACTATTTTGTACTGAACGAGCCTCCGGCATCCTCACGGGGAATGCATACTGTTAGTCTTTGGTGGGCATACATATTGGATGTTTTCTTGTTCATACATATTGGATTGGTTTTTCTTGTTCATACATATTGGATGTTTTCTTTGTGTTCATACATATTGGATGTTTTCTTGT
>CM060315.1:82030933-82055933 GCA_030674185.1 Monoplex corrugatus
GTTGACAATGCAAGATGCTGGTGGGACAGGGTGCAGGATTCAAACAGTTAAAGTACAGACAGGTCTGCACGCATGCTGACCTTGGAGATGGGAAAAATCTCCACTCTGTACCCGTCAGGCGGAGGTGTCTGGACGGATGGAACCAAGACCTTCATACTGGACGCTCGACATTTACCTACTTGACTGCCGCTAATTGTCAGTTTAAAGGTTGACAATGCCGGATGCTGGTGAGGACAGGGTGCGGGAGTTATAAAGGGTTAAAAATACAAAGAAACGACAAAAGCGACATAGCGAGGAAATCTGCCACCTGTATATACTAACACATTAACAATGAGCTGCAGATAGGGGGAAAATCAATACTGGAAAGGGACGTCACACAAAGATACAACACAACGGCTGACAAAAAAAGGTATGTGCAGTATAAGACTATCCCGGTAACTGAGCCAAAGGCTCACATCTAGAATGCAAGACTACTTCCTGGTAACTGGGCCACAGTGTGAGAAAGTTCTAAGCAAGCCACTGACATGACTTGCAGGATGTTTAACGTGCGTATTTGATATTATGCATGTGTACAACAGGAAGAGGGTTCAGACACTACCAGGTCTGCACTTACACCGATCTGGGAGACAGAAACAAAAATCTTCATCCTTTACCCACAGGTGACACCAAGTAGACTGGAACCCAGGCTTCCTTGTAGGAAGACAAGTGTTCTGACCATTTTGGTTTTCATAGTGGTTATTGTTATTGTTTTTAAAGCCCAGCCGACTGCATAAAGCCATGTCAGGGCTTCAACCACTTCAAAACATGCAAAACTTGAACAGGGGAAAAAAAAAGAAGGAAAAAGAAAACAAAATTAAGTACACATATCAATGCATTTGTGCACATAATCTAAGGTCATGCCCCCAGCGCTGACCACTCCAATTATGTAAGAATTTATCGAAAACATACAGGTGAATGGAGCAGCAAGGCAGAAAGTGACAGGAAAAAATGACAGAAAGCAAAGGAACAATGCAGAAAAACAAAGGGAGTCACAGAAAAGAGAATTTCTAGCACAGATTTGCCAGAAGTTGGATATTATTATACCGGCATTCCCATAGGATTTTTTTCATAGTTAGTAACAATTTTGAAAACAAGAGTTCAAAATACCCACAGACATCGGCTACTCTCCATAGTGGTACGTGTTATTCTCTTTGACACAGACACATGACAATGGCTTGTCCACAGATCCAGTGAAAAACGTTTTTGTGTCCACTGAAGACACTCGGGCTTGAGACGCTGACGACACCTGTGGCTTAACGACAAACACTTCGCTGTAAACTGCTCTGAGAACCGGCCACGTGTACCACAGTTTTCTCCAGAAAATCAAAGGCAAATGCACACAATTCAAGTGTCAGCCTAATGAAGTTTTTCTGCAGAAACTGTGTTTCTTTAGCCAAGTATGACTGGAAACTGTCAATATTTCACGGTCCAGCATTGGACGGCAGATACTCATGGTGAAAGCAAAGAGAAGTTTCGCGTCCTCTGGTGTAACTCGTCGTCGAAGAGATAAAGTAGATTAAAAAGGAAATATAGTATTTTTGCTGATAAAACTGAACACAAATAGGTGGATGGATGGTGGGTTGGGGGTACTACGAGTCTAGCTTACGTTGCTATAGATAGCGCACCTCTTCCCGCGGAAAACAATTTCACGTGGTCGGTCACCATGGCAGTCTTTAGGTGCACATACTGATACCAACGAGCCTCAATCTTCTCACAGAATAGAAATACGACTGAGAGAACTATTTGACTGGGGTGTATGTCAAAAGTGGTTTGCGCAATGGAGGTCATAGGTTCAAATTCCCGTCGGTACAAAATTTTTTAACCTTATTCTTATTCTTATTGTTGCTTAAAGCCCAGCCGACTGCCCAAGCCATATCAGGGCTGTAACCATTTCCATGCACAAACAGTACTTCAACAGGAAAAAAAGGAAAATAAAATTAAGTACACATATCAATGCATTCGAGCACATGATCTAAGAGAGCCCCTGGCGTCGACCATTCCGTCCAAATCGAATAGTGGGGTGAGGGTGGGGGGGTAAAAAACATACTGAACACAAATTTAAACATAACTAAGGACACCAAAATATATACAAAAACTGGCCTAAATTATCTAATATTGCTTCCGCATGTCTCATTTCCCCACAGCCAAAAATGCACTCAATACATGTAGCCAATTATCAATCCTACGAGAAAGCACTTAAGACTTTATCGAACACATACAGGTGAATGGACCAGCAAGGCATAAAATGATAGGAAAAAATGACAGAAAGCAAAGGAGCAAGGCAGAAACAAAGAGAGCGACAGAACAGAGGAAATTTCTAGTACAGAATTTCCAGAAGGTGGGGGATACTATTTATACTGAAAGAAGCCCCGGCATCCCCACGGGGGGATTATAAAATTTTTCTATCCTTCACCGGCTCTTACACACAGGTGAGGGTAATATGGACTCACTGGGAAGACAAAGACCACACGATCAAGTCTCGTCCACTTTATGAAGCGTCATTTTGGGTGTCGCTCAAATTGTCTGACCGACACCGCGGGTGTCTGTATCTAGTTAACGCCAGGATATATTAGAAAAGCAAGCATAGAACACAGGCGGCAGATGCACATCAGAAAGAACCAGTAGAATCGGCAAAGCCAAAACAGCATTCAAGAAGATGAAAAGCATTTTCACCAACAAGCATACAAATACTAACAAAGCTATCAAATACTAACAAATGCCTATCAATTAACATCAGGAAGAGAGTTCTTGAATGTTATACAGAACCGATGTTATATGGCTGTGAGGCGTGGACTAGTTAACACACAAAGCCTGAACAAGATTGAGGCAGCCGAGATGTGGTTTCTAAGAAGAATGCTGAGAGTTCCATGGACAGCAAAGAAAACAAACGAGACAGTCTTGATGGGGGCAGAAACAAGAACATCACTGATAAGGAAGATAACGAAAAGACAAGCAACATTTAAGGCCATTTCTGGGGAAAGGGTATTAGAGCACCTGGTCACAACAGGAAGCTGGAGGGAAAGAGAACATCAGGCAGACCCAGGGAGAAAATACTGGACGGAATTGCAGGGTGGCTGAGGACAGAGAGGGTGGAAGATGTGCTTGCGGCGACAAGGGGTAGATACATATGGAGAGTCATGATCGCCAGCGCCATGTGGCAAGGCACTTGATGATGATAGAACACAACCCTGTCACGTAGTCTCAATCCAAAATGGAACCCTATAGCATCATCACTATCATTTCATTATTATCATCACAGGATCGTGAAAAACTGTCCCAGATTCTGTGGCCATTCGTGTCCTGCTCTCATTCAGATGAGCGGGAGGTGTGTTGGACAGCTGAATATGAGCGACGTGGAGGTAGCCACACAGGGCTGTGCATATGAGGCAACATACAACCAAACAAATTAAGTAACAAAGTAAAAAACTAACGAACGAACGAACGGAACGGAACGGAAACTAAAACGGAAACTAAAACGGAAACTAAAACTAACTAAACTAAACTAAACTAAACTAAAACTAAAAGCTGAAATAACTAATACCAACACTGTCAATAGCAACTAAACAAACAAACTAAAACTAAACAAATAAAAAACTAACGAAAACGAAACAAAACACAGAACTAAAACTAAACTAAACTAAACTAAACTAAACTAAACTAAAAACTAAACTAAACTTAGAAAAAAAACAAACAAAGGGGGTCTCGTGAATTTTTTCTTCAACATTCGCTTGTTTTCCGATCCCAAACACCTGAACGGCCATTCAAAATATTTTTTTCCAAACTGTGCATTCGGTCGAGGACAAAACTTTGTTGAATTTTCACGGCAAGGTGGAAAGAATGAAGAAAAGACCAAGAAAGAAAGAAAGAAAGAAAAACAAAAAGACACGGCGAAAACGTGTGAATACACCTTCTACAAACTCTCTCTCTCTCTCTCTCTCACTCCCACACTCACTCCACACACACACACACACTTTCTATCTCTTTCTGTTGTTTAAATGAGTACATTAGCGACAGCAGAATGTAATTCACTGACACACCAATGTGTACTATTATCCTTACCGCTGGAGAAGTTGCATTTCATGTTATTCTCTCCTCTCTCTCACAAAACAAGAAAGAGAGAGAGAGAGAGAGAGAGAGAGTCAGAGAGTTAGAGAGAGAGAGAGAGAGAGAGAGAGAGAGAGAATCATTATCAAAAGTGTGCGCCAAAGAGAGTGAGAGAGAAAGAAAAAGAGAGAGAGAGAAGAGAGAGAAAGAGAGAGAGAGACAGACGACAGACAGAAAAACAGAGATAGAGACACACATAGACAGCGAGAGAGAGAGAGAGAGAGAGAGAGAGAGAGAGAGAGAGAGAGAGAGAGAGAGAGACAGAGACAGAGAGAGAGAAAGAGAGACGGACAAAGAAAGAGAGAGAAGGAGAGAGACAGAGAGAACGAGAGACACGTAGAGACAGGGTGACAGATAGAAACAGAAGAGAGTGAGTGTGTGTGTCTTCATAAAAAGTGTGTGCCCCCTATTTTACAGGTTCAGTGTTGTCATTCCTCTTCCCATGTTGAAATCAGTCATGTTCTGTCCGACTTGCTGGCCACTCTATCGATCACTTCACTGTAGTGGAGCTGCTTGCAACTTCTGTTGCCGCTCCTGCAGCTGTTCATTTATTTATTTCCTCTTTTGTTTTCACTGCTTCTTGCAGTCAGTCTCTTATCTTGGAGCGCGAGCGTGTGTGTGTGTGTGTGTGTGTGTGTGTGTGTGTGTGTGTGTGTGTGTGTGTGTGTGTGTGTGTGTGTGTGTGTGTGTGTGTGTGTGTGTGTTTCTTTAAACATATCTAGACTACAAACAACATCAATAGTAATAATAATAAAAATGAAAATAATACCAATAATAACAACAGTAATAATAACAACAATAATGATACTACTACCACTACTGCTGCTCCTACTACTACTAATGATGATAATAATAATAACAACAATAATAATAACAATGATGCTAATGATAATGATGACGATGATGATGGTGATGATGATGATAATCATAATAATAATAAACGTCTGACACATTGCCACGCATATAAACGTTTGACACATCTTATCTGTCATCTGTCGGCATCACCGGGTGCGGTGTTGGCCGCTGCAGTCAACGTTTGACACATAGCCACACAGAAATATTAAGCCAACACCACCAGTCACATAGCCACACAGAAATATTAAGCCAACACCACCAGTCACATAGCCACACAGAAATGTTAAGCCAAACACACCACCAGTGTCAACATAAGCCACACAGAAATGTTAAGCCAACACCACCAGTCACATAGCCACACAGAAATATTAAGCCAACACCACCAGTCACATAGCCACACAGAAATGTTAAGCCAACACCACCAGAATAATGGAAACATTCAGATGAGCAGGGAACAGACCAGTTGTTTCATGTTACAGACCGAGGCTGAACTGGAGAGATCAGATCTGACTTCACAGTGCCAAGAAAACAGCCGACCAACCAGTTTTTAACCCTTTGATTCCCGCACCCTGCCCACCAGCATCCTGCATCGTCAGTCGACCTAACTGAGCAAACACTTAACCCTTTGACTCCCTCACCCTATCTACCAGCTTCATGGAAGCTGGTGGATAGGGTGAGGGACTCAAAGCGTTGATTTTGCAGTTGTTGGATAGGGTGCGGTAGTCAAAGGGTTAACTAATCAATAACTAAATAAAGCGTATCACGAAGTATCAGTTATACCAACCGGTGGTCTTTATGTGCAGAGACTGTCTTGTCACGTATAATTCATAATACAGTTATTCCACTCGTCTCCCTTTTTCTTTCTTTTTGTGTACAAATAAAACACTAGAGAAGTAGAATGCATCCCTACATTCTAAAAGACCAAAACATATCTCTGTCAAAAAAAAAAAAAAGCCTGAGACATAGGGAGACACATGTAAAGTAAACACACGTCAACCCATATCGCTAGGATGAAAATAGGCCGACTGTTAAAGTACAATGTTAAAGAAGAAATGTATACAAATGAATGCTAATAACATATCCCATTTTGTGCGTCAGTGGGTCATGAAAAGAGATGGACTTTAAAAGTACAAAAGCAATGAAGACATTTCTCTTTCTCTTACACAACACAGCACACACACACACACACACACACACACACACACACACACACACACACACACACACACACACACACACACACACACACAAAGGTCCCTATATAATATATTTCAATTGTCTTCTCCCCCCCCAAATTACTTCTACTACCGCTGCTAAAACGAATAAGAGTGAACAAATAAATGAAATTACCCAAACGCATGATAAACGTCTTTCCACTTCAAATGGAGGGGAAATCAAAATCTAAAGAACTCTAAAATAAAATAAAGTTGCAGCATTTTCGATTAGGAATGAAGAAATAATTACATCTCTCTCCTACACATCCGCTGTCCTCTCTATCCCCCTACCCCCCCCCCCCCCACTCTCTCTCAATGAAGACAGTATCTTTCTGTATAAATCCCAAACAAGCTCTCTCTCTGTGAGAGAGAGAGAGAGAGAGAGAGAAGAGAAGAGAAGAAGACAGAGACAGAGACAATGATTTTAAAGCTAAAGATGCACTACTGTTTAGGCCTCTTTTACGTAATATTGTGATATTCATGATAATGTACGTACATATGTAATATGCTTGTTGTTTACACCTCTTTGTAGAGGGTTAGGCCTATTTGAAATTCTGTACTCTCTCTCTCTCTCTCTCTCTCACCACACACACACATACACACATACATGCACACACACACGAACAAACAAACAAACAAACATGAACACGCATACACACGAGCTTAAAGCTTGAGCATTTAGAAACACGAATGAACAAAAAAAAGAAAAAAAAATCACAGGAAGGCCTGGACAATATTGCCTGAATGTTTGTTTTCAAACGCCAATGAATAAATGATTGGATAATCTACTTGTAGAGCGAGCGCTGATGTGAGAGGATTGCTATTGATCAGTCACAACACTTTGTGGGACATTTTTTGTTTCTTTTCACCGACGAAGTGGTTTGATCTGCTATATTATTCATCGCAGATCACATGAAGCATGCGAACTGCTGCGTTGTCTTTTTTCTTTGAAAGAAGAGATTAATTCACATCAACTGGAAACGCTCTCTCTCTCTCTCTCACGCTCGCTCTCTCTCTCTCCCTCCCTCTCTTTCTCTCTCCCACCCTCCTTCTCCCTCCCCCCTAAGCGTTTTCTATAATCAATACTGTATTATATTATGTCTCCGTTCACAAGGGGCTGTAGCCTAATCTGAATAAATTCCATTTCCATCCATTACCAAAATGTTGGCAAAATGTTCTTAGCCGTTTCTGGACAATTCTGACCAAATTTTGGTCTAAGGTGTGGACCGTTAAGGAACCACAAAGTGGCTGGACAAAGTGTCAAGGTCAAGGTCACATGGACCAAACAAAGTGCATAAAATCAGCGTTCTTTAACCCTTTGACTCCCGCACCCTATCCATCCACTGCAAAAACTTAACCCTTTGACTGCTCACCCTATCCACCAGCTAACATTACCCTCCAAGCACGTCAAGCGACGTTTCAACTACAGCTTTTTCAAGATCACGGTGATCTTGAGAGAAGTACAGGCTCAGGATTTTTCATAAGTTTTGTATAAAAAGGGAGATTGTTAGAAATGGCTTGACCATCTTGTTCGTTTTTGGTGGCGCGCGCGCGTGTGTGTGTGTGTGTATGAGTGTGTGTGTGTGCGAGTGTGTGTGCGTGTGTTGGTATGTATTGTATGTGTGCGTTTTCTGCATATGCAAACCAGAGGGAGGGAGGGAGGGAGGGAGGGAGGGAGGGAGAGAGAGAGAGAGAGAGAGAGAGAGAGAGAGAGAAAGAGATTGTCACGCGCATGTATGTATGCGAGTGTGTGTGTGTGTGCGGCGCGCGCGCGCGCGTTCGTCTGTGTGTGTGTGTCTGTGCGTTCGTGTGTGTATGCGTGTCTGTAAGCGTGTTAAACTCCACGGGTATCATCATTTAAGGACATTTCTTTCTCTACAATCAATCCGAGTGCCAGATTACTTGATATATTCCGCCATTTGCAATGCCAAAACAATGCCAAAGATTATTTGGGTCAAGAGGCACCAAGCAACAAACCTCCATGTAAAAAAGAAAAAGAAAACAAGAGAGAAAGACAGCGAGAGACAGACAGACAGACAGAAAGAGGGGAGAGAGAGAGAGAGAGAGAGAGAGAGAGGAGAGAGAGAGAGAGAGAAGCAGACAGACAGACAGACAGAGACAGAGAAACAAAGACAGACACACAGAGACAGAGAGAGCAACAAGCCCCATACATATTAAAATAAAAATCCCTTATCGGTTATGTTTTAAAGCAGGGATTTATTTTCCCCATTCCACTCGCATCCAGTGCATGTTCCATTGGGAGGCGAATATCTGATTCTGAATAGGCATGCACTTTTTGCACTTGTCTGTCTTTCTTTCGTCTATTACCACCCCCACTCTTTCTTTCTAAAGGATGGAAGGGGGGGGGGATGGAGTCTGCAAAATGGAGGTAGAGCAGCGTTTATAAACACGGTCTAGTCATTCTCAGCAAACCTCTTTTGCTACGGCTTAGCCTCGCCTGTTACGCCAACGCTTAGCTACTTTGAAACCTTATTGAGCCATGGTCACTCCTGAACAGTTGCAACTCTCTAACAGGCCCACACTTGGCCCAAATTAAGTGAAATCTGGGTCAAACGGATCTTGTCAATATAGATAAAGGCCGGAAAAATGTTTGTACGGAAGCACTTAATTAATCATTTCGAACTAACCGTCGAAATATTTTTACTAAAAGACTAAATCACATATTTCAAAGAAGTATAACAACAAACTACGTTGGTTAGAAACGATTTGCTTTGTTTTCTTATTTTGTCATGGAAAGATAAACCTAAATAAAAAAAACAACAATTTATGACAATAAATATCGAACACTAAACCAACAACCAACCAAACCGACAGACTTTCTCACAATACGTGACACACAGTTCGACTAACACCACGTTTGACTTATCTATTCATGTGCCTATATTTATTTCTATACCTTTACAGCGCCACTTTGAGCGACAGATCTAAAGACGAACAGGTCCCTGAACAAACAGAAGACACATAATAATCCTGTTGTATTCTTATATCTATGGTATGACGGGCGCGGAAACCAAGTAGGTAAACGTCCGCCTTCAAATCGCAGTGTCCAGGGTTTAATCCGTTTTAGACACCTTTCTCCCTGGCAGGTAAATAGTGAGATTTTTCCATCTCCAGGTCACATGTGTGCAGACCAGCCAGCATCTAAGCCCTCTTCGTGTGTACACATGCATAATATCATTTATACACGTTAAAGATCCTGTAAGTCATGTCAGTGTCCAGTGGCTTATTGAAACATGAAAACTCCCAACTTGCACGTCCACCGAAGACGGAGTATGCAGACTGTGCAGCAACATACTACCTGCATAGTGTTGGGCAAAAACAACGTGCATACAGGCATCCGGGAAAAAAACAAACTTGGAACACTTAAACATATCAACCATTACGAAAAACTATAACTCTGGTTTTGTCCAAATTGACGGTTAATCCCAAGGATCTTTTACAATCGCAAATACAGTCAGCTATATCTGGGGGACAATTACACTGTCAGAAAACAACGCAACGTCAACAGGAAAAAGTAATATGAATAAATCAACTATCTCCACAGACAACTGAATGCCAGGTTTACGTTTAAATGTAATATCTTTGGTCAGTCATTGATAAATAATCAAAAAATATAGGTGAACAAACTTCACCCTGCTTAAGTCCCTGAGGACAAAAGAATGCATTTGTCATGTCCCTTCCTGCCCGGATTTTTGCTTTCACGACGGAATACATGTTCTTCACGGCACTGACGATTTTTCCGCTGAATCCAATTTTATACAAAATCTTCCATACTTTTTCTCTGCATACAATATCAAATGTTTTACGAAAGTTGATGAAGGCAACGTACAATTTTCTGTGTCTCAAGAATTGAATCTGAATCATGGATAAAAATATGAATAACAGTACTATGACCTTTCTGGAAACCTGTCAGCTCTTCGCCTATGATACCGTTGTCTTCATTGCAGTTTGAAATTCTCTTGTTTAAAATAAGACTAGATATTTTGCTGCATACGTTTAGGACAGAAACACCCTATAATTACCGGGATCATTACGATCACCTTTCTTATGGAGAGGTTGCAGAAATGATAAGGACCACTGATCAGGAAACAGACCATTTTCAAATAAATGGCTGAAATTTTCACTAGAAAACGGTAATGTTGTTTGCCTATTAATACATAGGGGCCTGGAGCCTTTGTGTGTGTGTGTGTGTGTGTGTGTGTGTGTGTGTGTGTGTGTGTGTGTGTGTGTGTGTGTGTGTGTGTGTGTGTGTGTGTGTGTGTGTGTGTGTGTGTGTGTATCTCTGTGTGTGTGTGTGTTTGCTCTTGGATTGCCAGAATAATTTCGTCAGTAGTAATTGGCACGTTTCGGGAATTACTGCTGACTGAAGGTGTGCCTGTATCGCAAGCTCAGGATCATACTTCCTCCCATTCATCACTGACATCATCAACACTTCTTTTCAAACTGGAACTGTCCCAGATTCTTTCAAGTCTGCTATTGTTCACCTCTCCTCAAGAAACACAATTTAGACCCAAATGAACTGAAAAATACAGGCCTATCTCTAATCTCTCTTTCTTGTCAAAACTCTTGAAAAAGTCGTCCTCAACCAGCTGAACTCTCACCTGTCTGCCAACAATCTCCTCAATCCTTTCCAGTCAGCCTACGCCAGTGCCATAGCACTGAAACTGCCCTACTACACATTCTCAACAATTCCTCCTTGCAACTGATATGGCAAAGTCTCTCTCTCACACTCTTGATCTGTCTGCAGCTTTCGATACCATTGACCATGGTATTCTCCTTTCTAGACTTCATCATACTTTTGGCATCTCTGACATTGCTCTCTCCTTTTTCACTTCGTATTTATCAAAAGAAAACAAACTGTTCTCATCAATGGCACTTACTCTCAACCTGCATACTGACCTGTGGTGTTCCACAAGGATCTGTCTTGGCCTGTTCTTTTCATCTTTATACCTCCCCCTGTCCACCATCATCAATCTCCACTCTATAAAACACCACTTCTATGTGATGACACCCACTTCAAGATAGTGACTACACTGATAATATACACGCCTGTTGACTCGCACACTGAGTTGTTACTCGGACATTAAGAATGGATGACACACAATAGACTTCAGCTTAATGACGACAAGACAGAAGCTTCCTCATTGGCACCGTCAGAAACTTTCCCAGCTGCCTCCTCTTTCTCTCCCATTATGTAACACATCAGTCCCAATTTCTGATTCAGCTAAAAACCTTGGTGTCTGCATTGACTCTACCCTGTCCATGAACAACTTTGTTTCTCAAACTGCCAGATCTTGCTACTATCATCTCCATCGTATAAGCCTGATCAGGAATTATCTCTCTGTCGAAACAACTGCAAAACTCGTTCTCTCCTTCATAATGTCTCGCATTGACTATTGCAATTCACCCCTGTCTGGTCTTCCTGCCTCCACCATTCACATCCTACAGCGCATTCAAAACAATGCTGTACGCCTTGTACTCAAAAAGAAAAAAGCTGACCACATATCTCCTCTCCTGGCACAACTTCACTGGCTCCCTGTATCAAAGCGCATACAGTACAAACTAGACACCATGTGCTACAAAAGCCTCAATAACGCAGCCCCCGATTACCTGTCAAGCCTACTTGAGATCTATCTTCCCTCACGTACCCTCCGCTCTGCCTCCGATCCTCTGACTTTTCGCTTTCCACGCACTAAGCTCAATACCTATGGTCCACGAGCCTTCTCTGTTTCTGGTCCACTCTCCTGGAACAAACTTCCTCTCTCAGTCCGTCAGCAACCTACTTTTGCCTCCTTCAAGTCCGCTCTCAAAACTCACCTTTTCTCCTCTGCATAAAATCCTAACCTCACTCAACCCCCCTCTGCAGCCTGTCTCCGCTCGGAGGGGAATCACTTTGTTTTAATATATAATTGTATATGATGTGCTCTCTGTGGTTTTCCATTGGTTTTATTCTTGCTTTTATTCTTTTCTCCCCATTTGTGGCCATGCATGTGTGTGTGTGTGTGTGTGTGTGTGTGTGTGTGTGTGTGTGTGTGTGTGTGTGTGTGTGTGTGTGTGTGTGTGTGTGTGTGTGTGTGTGTGCGTGCGTGCGTGCGTGTGTGCGTGTGTGTCTTTTCGGCGCTTGGATTTGATTTTGTCGAGATTTGCGCATATAAATATTGTAATTATTATGTATGCTGTGCCTATACGTATGTATGTATGTATGTATGTATGTATGTTACGCTTAGATTTATGTATGTATGTATGTTGCATGTATACGCTCAGCTTAGATTTATGTATGTAAGTATGTGCATGTATGTATGCATGTATACGCTCATATGTATGTTGGTATGTTGCATGTTACGCTCAGCGCTTAGATTTGATTTTGTCAAGATTTTGCGCATATAAATATAAATATATATTATTATATATATTATCATTAGTATGATCATACTTTAATTGAGTCGGACACGAGAATGAATTTCATTTCATTTCATACTGCTTATAGTCCAGCCGACTACTAGAGCCATATCAGGGCTAACACCACGTCAAAAACGACAACCCGGTTAAGATAAAAACAACTGTTAAAAACCATGTTCACCGTTAACCTTGCAAGTCTAAAATGCAGTTAAAGAAAAACAGCCGCAAAACCGTATCAGGTGAAATCTGTTGATCTCTTGAAAAAACTGGAAAATTGCATCAGGAGGGATGTCTCGGAAGAGGTTCTTTAAAGAGTCCGCCGTGTAATGCTTCTGTCTCACATCGTACAAGCCCAGCAATCAGAGGAGGGGTATCTGATGCTCAACGGCTCATCACACGGTATACACCATGGTGCTTCTTCATTTTTTAAAAGGTACGAGTGAGTGTAGGATGTGTGACCCGTGTGCAACCTTCATAACATGTCTCTTTCTTACTGTTCCCTGCAGCAGATGGGAGAATTTCTTTCAGATCAGGGCGGATTTGGAAAAATTGAATTGAACAGATTACTGAAATAGTCA
The DNA here is from genome assembly GCA_030674185.1 of Monoplex corrugatus. NCBI lineage: Eukaryota > Metazoa > Mollusca > Gastropoda > Littorinimorpha > Ranellidae > Monoplex > Monoplex corrugatus. Next base: position 82,044,144 of record CM060315.1, read on the forward strand.
TACCACTGATTGAAAGTTAAACCGCTGTTTCCAACAGGCCTTCTGTCAATGGACCTTAATGTGTTCCAACATGCATTTGGGTTTTTAGATAAGCCTTGTAGGTTGTCATCCATTTTTTTTCCCTCGGTGTTCGTTTTTTCAATTTTTATTTTTTATATTAAGCAAAATCTTGTACAGTTTTTTCTCTTCAACATTTGAAAAACGATCCACATCGGTGTGTGTCTTAACCTTTGCACCTGCACCAATATCTACCAACTGCAAAAACGTAACCTTTGATCCTCACCCTATCACAGCTTCTGCAGGAATGTGTGGATAGGGTTGAGGAGTCAAAGGGGTTAAGTTTTTGCTCTTCCAGCATGGTTGACAAGAAGGATGATGTTGGACAGCTTGCAGGAGTCAAGGGTTAAGCTCTGTTCGCAGCTACGTTCAGTATTTCTAACTCATTGCATTCAAAATCAAATCATCTTATTCTTTTCAGGTCCATATGTTTGTTTGTTTCATACATTCACATCATACTGGAGGCACTGATTAACTCTGACACAGCCAACTGTGATCAGAATCAATATCTGCCATTGCATAGACAGTAAGAATTGAGCAAATCAGAACTGAACCTTTCACAAAAATTCGTCTTATTGTAACATTCCACTTATCTGTCGTGATTTTAATTGGGTTCGTTTATTTTACAAAATGTCAGGTTAGGGAAGGAAAGGAAGAAAGAGAGAGAGAGAGAGAGAGCTAACTCCCATGGCGAATGTGTGTGTGTGTGTGTGTGAGAGAGAGAGAGAGAGAAGGAGAACACTCCATGGCGAATGTGTGTGTGTGTGTGTGTGTGTGATGTGGAGAGAGAGAGAGAGAGAGAGAATGAGAGAGGAGAGAGAGATGAGACGAGACGAGAGAGAGAGAGATGAGAGCGAACTAACTCCCATGTCGAATGTGGATGATAACAAAGTCAGAAACGCGAAACCACGCTCATTAATTTAAACAAAATCTTATACTGTAGAGGCAAAAACTACGCTGTTGGTGAAGTGATATCGACGACAAGTCCACACACAGGCTGGCTGTCAAACAGTGTGATCAGCAAGTCTGTGCTACATTACTGGAGTAATAAACTGTATTACGTGACCAAGCATGTACACTTAGTACTGCCTGCCTACCAACAGTGCGATTGTTTTCACCACAGAACGACTGGTTGGTTGATACGAGGGTTGAATGGTAGTGTGCTGAAAAACGGACCGCAAATGAGTGTGTGTGTGTGTGTGTGTGGTGTGGTGTGTGTGTGTGTGTGTGTGTGTGTGTGTGTGTGTGTGTGTTGTGTTGTGTTGTGTTGTGGTGTGTGTGTTGTGTTGTGTGTTGTGTGTGTGTGTGGTGTGTGTGTGTGCGTGTGCGAGAGAGAGAGAGAGACAGACAGTGTGTGTGTGTGGGTGTGGGGGATGTGAGAGAGAGAGAGAGAGTGTGTGTGTGTATGTGTGAGAGAGAGTGTGAGAGAGAGAGAGAGAGAGAGTGTGTGTGTGGTGTGTGTGGTGTGTTGTGTGTGTGTGCGCGCGCGTGCGTGAGAGAGAGAGAGAGAGAGAGAGAGAGAGAGAGAGAGAATGTACGCGTGTGTGTGTGTGACGGGGAGAGGGGAGTACACTTCAGCATCAAACATTGTCAGAACATCACGACTAATAGCAGGTAATACCATAAATCAGAAAAAGGCAAGCGAGTCGTACGTGAATAACGGTTATGTAATCTGAATTCTACAACCAAAACATCAACACACACTATCTTATTGGAAAGTTAACCCATTGACTACCACACCCTATCCATCAATTGCAAAAACTTAACCCTCTGACTCCCTCCTGTACGAAGCTGTTGGGTAGGGTGAGGGAATCAAAGGGTTAAGTTTCTGTTCTGCTAGCCAAGCATCTTCTTCAAAATACGACTCACGTCTTCTCAGTTGTGTTTATGAGCAACCACGGACGCGGCGCTCTGTGTCTGTGGGGGGGGGGGGGGGGGGGGGGGGGTATTAAGGAGGGGGACAGATAAGGAAGAGGAAGAGAGAGTGGAGTTAGTAGTGGTGCTGGACACAAACAGCATATTAATGACGAAAGGGAAAAAGCTTACATCACAACCACAGATTCTTTAATAGACCAGTGATCACAAAAGAAAAACAGATGCTCGCGTACGCGCGCGACACACACCACAGAGAGAGAGAGAGAGAGAGAGAGAGAGGAGAGAGAGAGAGAGAGAGAGAGAGACAAGTGGGGAGTAGCGATGTGGAGAGAGAGGGAGACTAACAACTGTGTGGTGGCGCGCGGGCTCGCGTGTGTGTGGTGTGTGTGTTGTGTGTGTGTATAGAGAGTGTGAATGTGTGTGTTTATGTGTATGTGTGTGGGAATTACAAAACACGGTGTATGCATATCAAGTTAATTCTATTCCAGGAAGATGTTATTCCAAAGAAGGCACAAAGGTGTCTGTTTCCCCCCTCTGAGTTAACTACGTACTGTAACGTAAAGTACGCTCGACATGTACACGTGGGTATAGTGTTACAGCCCCAAGAGAGAGAGAGAAGAGAGAAAGAGAGGAAAAGGAGAGCTGTTTACTTTGCAACAGTTACGAGCAGACAGAAAGACAAAAACAAGCAAACAAAAAGACAAGACCTTTTACTTCAATGAATAAACTGGTCTGGTATAGAATACATAATGAAACAAAAACAAAGTCCAAAACAAGTGTGACTGCCCGCGTTCAAGCAGACAGGAACCAGAAAAAACACGAAAAAAGAATAAGAAGCGTATTTAATACAACCAGACAAGACAGGCGCAAATTTTTCGGTCAACCGGCCTTTGTCAAGCGTAAGATCACAAACAAACACCAGATACAAAAATTAGGAGAAAAAGACTGAAACTTCCTTGCAGCTCTGTCCAGTGTGAGAAAAGGATTCTTTAACCCTTTGCCACCTGCACCCTATCTGCCAACTGCAGGAAGCTGGTGGATAGGGTGAGGGAGTCAAAGGGTTAAGTTTTTGCTCTTCCAGCATGGTTGACAAAGAAGGATGCTGTTGGGCAGGCTGCAGGAGTCAAAGGGTTAAGGATTCTTTTCTCACACTGGACAGAGCTGCAAGGAAGTTTTAGCCTTTTTCTCCTAATTTTTGTATCTGGTGTTTGTTTGAAAGAAAAACAGTTAAAAAAACAAACAAAGAAAAAAAAAAGGCTCTTGGGAATTGCGTAGCCAGGAAATCCTCCAGGAGCGCTCTGTCAGTATTTAGGTCCTTCAAAGGGAAGGTCCTAGAGGAACACAGGACCGTTTCATCTTCAAGACCAGACAGTTTATTCTGTGGAGTAGTCTGTTTTTTTGGGTTTTTTTTCTGCCCACGTGTTCTGCTGAAACCCCCCATGGGGATGCCGGGGCTCTTTCAGCATAAACAGTATCCCCACCTTCTGGAAATTCAGCGCTAGAAATTTCCTCTTTTCTTTGTTTCTGGCTTGTTCTTTTGCTTTCTGTCATTTCTTCCCATCATTTTCTGCCTTGCTGGTCCATTCACCTGTATGTGTTCGATACGTCTTACGTACTTTTTCTTAGGATTGATAATTGGGTAGATGTATTAAATGCATTTTCGGTTGTATGGAAATGATACGCGGAAGAAATTTTAGGTAATTTAGGACCGTTCTTATGTATGCGTTAGTGTCATTAGTTATGTGTCAGTTTGTGTTCAGGTTTGATTTTTAAATCCCCTGTACGATCAATTGGAAGGAGTTGTCAACGCCAGGGGCATCTCCTTAGATTATAAGCACGAACGCATTGATATACGTACTTAATTTTCTTTTCCTTTTTTATCCTATCGAAGATTTCCATGTTTTGTAACGGTTATAGCCCTGATATGGCTCTACACAGTTTGCTGAGAATCAAACAACGATAACAATAACAAGAGTTCTACTGTAAGGGAGACAACTTTCCTTTCCCTCTCTTGGGGGTGGGTGGGGGTGGGCCGTGGCCTTCGCGACATAATGTATGTAGCAAAGGCCACGGGTGGGCGCTGTATATGTACTGTACTTGGCAATCAGTCTCCGGCAGTCTTTGCGAATGCATATTGTGTAATGTTAACGCTGACATGCACCTCTGACGGAATTCATAAGTCTTATTGACGGAAACATTATTTTACGAGGGTTGGTGGGTTATTTTGATACAGCCATGTCTCGAGATTTTTGTTTTTGTTGTTGTTGTTGTGTGTGTGTGTGTGTGTTTTGTTTGTTTGTTTGTTCCCATTTTCTACGCCACCTTAATGGCCACAGAAGTTGGAACAGTTTTTACAATACGATGATGATGTCGATGAGGATGATAGCCATGATGCTATGGAGTTCCATCTAGGACTGTAACTGCGCGACAAAGCCGTTCTCCACGCTTACAATCATAATATATCCTGGCGTCAACCAGGCCTGTGAAATACAGACACCTGCGATGCTGGTCAGAAGATTTGAGCCACACCCTCAATGACGCATCCATGCAGTGGATGAGACTCGACTGTGAGATCCCACAGTCTTCCCAAATGAGCCCATAGCACGCCCAACTCTGGGCCGGTTAGAACCGAAAAATCCCACGATTTTTGAAGGGACTAACGGGGATTCGAACCCACAACCTTCCAATCAGTAGTCCGTTGCGCTAACTACTACACCAAGGCGACTGGTGTCGGTTCGAGATCTAATATCCCGAGTTTAATCCCAGCCAGTGACATTAAAACTGGTTTGTTTGACGTTCATCTTAATGTTTCCATTATTTTGGTGGTGTCAGCTTGATTGATCGGTTGATATGGTTCAGTTTTTACGTCGGCACCCACCTCTGGTGATATGGCCGATGGGGATAACCATCTCAAGGAAGTGGGGGAAGGGAGACTTATCTAATCTTATACCGACACCACCAGTACAACAATGATGATAAGATGGGACAGTAAGAAGGCCAGTTTTAATGTAGCGCGACCGGGATTCGAACCCACAACCATTAGCATGTGAATCCGATGCTCAAACCAACTGAGCTACTGGGGCCCAAGCATTGTGTTTCATACAGTTTTCTTTTATAGGCTCCGCTCCCACCCACCCCTCACCCCCACCACTTCCTCATTTCAAGACCTTGCCAGCGCACAGGATTTTGCGCAGGCTTAAGGAGTGCCAGATTATTGCTGGCAGTTTTGAGTTGAGCACATATGACACTGCCCGAATGCAATGAAACCCTTTTAAACAGATGTACAAGCAGTGTTCATTTTCAAGGTTACTGTCTATCGACATAATGAAGGTGATGGGCACTTGTGTGTGTGTGGAGAAGAGCTTGGGGGGTGGGGGGTCAGAGGTGGTGGTGGTGGTTTAATGGGATGGTGGAGGTGAAGGGTGAAGGTTTTAAAAGAGCCGTAAACCACGCCATTTCAGCATGGCATTGTCAACTAGCTGGTTTCCAGTTTCCGTGAGAGAGACAGAGAGGAGAGAGAGAGAGAGAGAGACAGAGGAGAGAGAGAGAGAGAGGAGAGAGAGAGAGAGAGAGAGATATTCTGTGTGTGTGTGTGTGTGTGTGTGTGTGTGTGTGTGTGTGTGTGTGTGTGTGTGTGTGTGTGTGTGTGACTGTGTGCGCGTGAGAGCCCGTCAAGTGTGTGTGTGTGTGTGCGCGCGCGCGCGCACTCGCGAGCGTGCGCGTGAGTCCGCGCGCTCAAGTGCGGTTGTGTGTGTGTGCATGCGTGCGTGCGTGTGTGTGTGTTCTTTCTTTGTGTGTGTGTGCGTGTGAGCGCACGCGTGTGTGCGCACGCGTGTGTGTGCGCGCGCGCACATGCGTGCTTCCGCATATTCATTGATCAATTTCATAAGTTAATATGAAATCTGGAGTGTCAGTCAATCGTGTCAGGCGTCACGTGTCCACTGCATAGTCACAGAGCAAGCAACGAGCCACACATCAAACACTGGCCGGTTCATGGATGCCACAGCCAAGTGGGTGAGGCATCCAACTTCTACTCAGACGGGGGGGCTGGGTTCAACTCTTCTTGGGTACCTACGGCCTGAAGGTAAAAGAATGGAGAATTTTCAATCTCCCAGGTCAACATGTGTTCACAAATGCCGATGCCCTACCCCCCCCATCCGCTCCCTCTAATCGTGTGTAAACGCTTGCAGAACAAACATGGACGTTAACCCTTTGACTCCTTAACCCTTTGATTCCCACCCCCCACACCCTATCCACAAGCTTCCTGCAGGAGACTGGTGGATAGGGTGTGGGAGTCAAAGGTTACGTTTTCGTAGTTAGTGGACAGGTGCGGGAGTCAAAGGTTACGTTTTCGTATTGTGGATAGGGTGCGGGAGTCAAAGGTTACGTTTTCGTAGTTAGTGGACAGGGTGCGGGAGTCAAAGGTTACGTTTTCGTAGTTAGTGGACAGGGTGCGGGAGTCAAAGGTTACGTTTTCGTAGTTGGTGGATAGGGTGCGGGAGTCAAAGGTTACGTTTTCGTAGTTAGTGGACAGGGTGCGGGAGTCAAAGGTTACGTTTTCGTAGTTAGTGGACAGGGTGCGGGAGTCAAAGGTTACGTTTTCGTAGTTAGTGGATAGGGTGCGGGAGTCAAAGGTTACGTTTTCGTAGTTAGTGGACAGGGTGCGGGAGTCAAAGGTTACGTTTTCGTAGTTAGTGGATAGGGTGAGGGAGTCAGAGATTACGTTTTTGCAGTTGGTGGACAGGGTGCGGGAATCAAAGGGTTAAAGATGCTGACAGTCATGTCAGTGTCCGGTGGCTTATGCGAACATGAAAACACCCAGCATGTCCACCCATGACAGACGGAATATGCAGACTGTGCAGCAACATAGCGCCTGCGCAGTGTGGGCAAAACAACGTGCACACACACACATCCGGAAAAAGAATCGGAACGTTGGAAAAGGTGGGGTGGTGGTGGTGGCCAAAAAAAACAAAAAACCCCCACCACCAACAACAACAAAACAACAACAGAAACAATAAACAAAACTGGCGGGTCAATGCCAGACAAAGAGACTCGTAGCCATCGTTTTTCCGTCAAAGCAATCAAGTTAAGCACCGGAAAAAGTGCCCATTCCAAATAAAACTATGGGAAACCGCTGGTAAGAAACTTCATTCATTAGGAAAATGAAGAGAAGAGAGAGAGAGAGAGAGAGAGAGAGAGAGAGAGAGAGAGAGAGAGAGAGAGAGAGAGAGAGAAACCGGATCGATTTTGCTAGGGCAGGGGGACGGTGAGGGTGTGGGGTGGAGGTATTTTCCATTGAGGACGTCCTAAACTTTGCTCTGGAACTATTCAAGAAAAACAACAAAACAGACCGAAAAAAAAGTCGCCATGGTGCGGTGGTCACCTCAAGTCTACCAACAACAAGGCTGTAAGTTCGAATCCCATCAAAACGTCACGTCAGAATCATTGTGGGCCTTTTCAGCCCCAGCAGGCTCCTATCCAGAGTTGGGCGTGCTATGGGCTCGTTGGGAAGCCTGGGACCACACAGTCGAGTCTCATCCACTTCACGGATGCGTCAGTGAGGTTTTACTTTAATGCCTGAACCCCCAGCACCGCATATGTGATATGATTGTGATACAACGCTATTATGAAAGTAAGCGCACAACACAGCCTTGTCACGCAGTTCCAATCCAGAATGCATCTCCACAGCATCATGATTCTTATTCCTATTGTTTAACCCTTTGACTCCCGCACCCTATCCACCAACTGCAAAAATTTGACTGCAGGAAGCTGGTGGATAGGGAGAGGGAGTGAAAGGGTTAAGTTTTTGCTCTGCTAACATGGATGGCGATGCAGGATGCTGGTGGACGGAGTGCGGGAGTCAAAGGTCAAAGACTAGCCGACTGCACAGAGCCATATCAGAGCTATAACCATTTCAAAACATACATAAGATCTGGTTGGAAAAAAAGAAAAAGAAAAAGAAAAGAAAAGAAAATCAAGTATATGTATCAATGCATGCTCGCACATAATCTATGGATATTCCCCTGGCGTTAGTCACTCCGTTCAATTTATCACCAGACGATTTCAAACAAACACACAAACAAAAACAATACAAATGAGAACATAACTAAGGATATTAAGCAAACACAAGATATGACCTAAATTACCTAAAAATGTTCCAGCAAAGCACATTTCCGTAGAGCCAAACAAGCAATTAATACCTGCACCCAATTATCAATCGCAAGGTCAAGTATGTACGGCTTTATTACAGAACACATACAGGTGAGTGGACCAGCAAGGCAGAAAATGATAGGAAGTGATGACAGAAAAAAGGAGGAATGTAGAAACAAAGAGTGACAGAAAGGAGGAAATTTCTAGCACAGAATTTCCAGAAGATGGGGATAACATTTATACTGAAACAACAACAACCAAATAAAAACAAAGCAACAAAAAACAAACAACAACAAAAAACGTTTTTTAAAATCATCAGCGTGCAGTCACGTCAGATCTAAAAATGTCCCTTTTTACGGTTTCAGCGCTGACAACCCAATATTCTAACATTGCCTAAATTTTACATTTAATGCAAATGTTTTAATGAAAATATTAATTAAAATCTAAACCAATTACAAGTTTGATAATGGAGGGGCGGCAGAACGACTGTCAATGGGTGGACAAGGTGGGACACAGCAGTCTTCATTATGGAATGACATCACGCAATGCTCACTGCTCACTGTGACAATGGAAGGTATTGAGCTGTGTGCGTCATTTCCATGACTGCTTGTGTTGCTTGTGTGTCTGTGCACGTGCGTGCGCGCATGTATGTATGAGTGGGGAGAGAGAGAGAGAGAGTGTGTGTGTGTGTGAATATTGAGTGAATGAGAGTGAAAAAGAGAGTGAGTGAGAGAGAGAGAGAGAGAGAGAGAGAGAGTGTTTGTGTGTGCGTGTGTATGTGTAAGTGTGTAAGTGTGTGTGTGTGTGTGTGTGTGTGCGCGCGCGCTTGCCTGCTTGCTTGCTTTCGGGACTGTTCATCCCTTGTCTCACTATTTCAACGTCTACCCCTATAGCATTATAACAAAAATACTGACAACTGGTGCGCCGCCTCCTCTCACAAGAGGCCCAAGCACTTCACAGACGACTTGAGAGACAAAAGGACACAAGTAAAGTAAATACCTGTCAACCCTTACCGCTATCATTCTTATTCTTATTGTTGCTTAAAGCCCAGCCAACTGCGTTGAGCCGTATCAGGGCTACAGCACACAGTACTTCAACAGGTAAAAAATAAAATAAAATAAAAGGAAAGAAAAGTAAGTACACATTTCAATGCATTCGCGCACGTAATCTAAGGAGATGGCCCTGGCGTTGACCGCTCCGTCCAATTTATTACACAGAGGATTTAAAACAAATACCTGAATACAAATTTAAACATAACTAAGCACACTAAAACATATCTAAATACGGGCCTGAATGACCTAAAACTGCTTCTGCATATCTCAGTTCCCTCGAGCCAAAAATGCACTTAATATAATTATGTACCTAATTATCAGTCTTAAGAGACAGTGTGTCAGAATTTATTGAACACAGGTGAATGGACCAACAAGCCAGAAAAGGAAGAAATGACAGAAAACGAAAGAACAAGGCAAAAACAAAACAGAGTGACAGAAAAAGAGGGAATTTTTAGCACAGAATTCCAGAAGGTGGGGATACAACTTATACTGAAAGAGCCCCCGGCATCCCCACAGGGGCAAACTGTTATGATGAAAACAGACGAACTAGAAGACATACAATATTAAAGAAGTAATACAAGACATACAATATTAAAGAAGTAATACAAGACATACAATATTAAAGAAGTAATACAAGACATACAATATTAAAGAAGTAATACAATTTCATGAATCAGAATGAAAACTGAAAACTGTACTTTCCAACAAGTCAACAGATCATGAACAACGATGATGAAAATAAAAGTACAAGAGCACTGAATGCACACGTCTCTCTTTTACACACACAAAATACATGTTTGCACACACACACACACACAAAACACAGAGAGAGAGAGAGAGAGAGAGAGAGAGAGAGAGAGAGAGAGAGAGAGAGAGAGAGAGAGAGAGAGAGGAGACGTGCCACATACACAAGCATACACACTCACACAGTTAAACACAGACACTCACGCACAAACACAACGTACACATACACACACGCACGCTCAAGCCCTCTCTCTCTCTCACACACACACTCTCTCTCCCTCTCTCTCTCTCTCACACACACACACACACACACACACACACACACACACACACACACACACACACACACACAAACACACAACAGATAACAGTTGAAAAAAACAGGAGCCTTAATGCACACCGATCGTGCGCAAAACTAATAACCCTGACCGGCATTGATCACTGAACATCCACAAGAGATAACAATGAGGACATTCAACCTTTTTGCCCCATTCTCTCTCTCTCTCTCCCTCTCTCTCTCTCTCCCGCACGCACACACACATACACACACACTACACTACACAACAAACACACAAACACAACACTACACTACACAACAAACACACACACACAAACACACGCGCGCACACACACACAGATAACAGTTGAAAACCAGGAACCTTTAATTAATACACGCCAATCGTGCCTAGGACTAATAACCCTGACCGGCATTCATCACTAAACATCCACAAGAGAAAACAATGAGGACATACCTTTTTTTCCTCTCTCTCTTCCCATTCTCTCTCTCTTTCTTTTCTTTCTCTCCCTTTTCCCTTTCTCTCTTTTCCCATTCTCCCTCTGTTTTCCTATTCTCTCTCTCCCCCCTCTCTTTTCCCATTCTCTCTTCTCTCCCCCTCTCTCTTTTCCCATTCTCTCTTTTCCCATTATCTTTCTATTCCCATTATCTTTCTCTTTTCCCATTCTCTCTCTTTTTTCTCGTTCTCTTCTCATTCTCTCTCTCTTTTCCCATTCTCTCTCTCTCTCCCCCCCCCCCCCCCCATCCCTTTTTATTTTGTTCCAAATTTTTTTCGAAAGCACGTATGTAGGTTGTTTTGCCTACACCCTGCAGAAAGTCAGACGGTGTTTTACTGCACACACTGTATACTCCGCATGCTAGCCTGGGTGTTTTCCTATTTCCCTAAACCATCCGACATTGACAAACGACTGGCAGCATCTTTGGACGTGCGTACTTGATATTCTGCGTGTGTATACTACACATGAGCAAAGCTGGAGGGAAAGAGAGCACCAGGTAGACTCAGGGAGAAAATATTGGACGGACTTGCAGGGTGGCCGAGGACAGAGAGGGTGGAAGATGTGCTTGCGGCGACAAGGGACAGATGCATAATGGAGGGCCATGATCGCCAACGCCATGCGGCAGGGCGGGCACATGATGATGACGATGATGATAATGCACATGGAGGGTTTAGGGCAAACAGGTCTGCACTTATGTTGACCTGGGAGATCGGACAAATCTTCACCTTCTGGTAACACCAGGTGGGAGGTAACCAGGCAGGATCGAACCCCAGACCTTCCGATTATAAGTCTGACGTCTAACCAGTCGCTGTCTTGTAGTGGTTAACGTTACGGACTACCGACTGGAAGGTTGTGGGTTCGAATCCCCATCAGTCCCTTCAAAAATATATCACTGTGGGGTTTTTCGGCTCTGACCGGCTCCTACCCGGAGTCGGGTGTGCTGAGGGCTCATTGAGAGGACTGGGATCACACAGTCGATTCTCAACCACTTCACGGATGTGTCATTGAGGGTGTTGCTCAAATCTTCTGACCAGCACCGCAGGTGTCTGTATCTCTCAGGCCTGGTTGACGCCAGGATATATTATAATAGTGAGCGTAGAGTACAACCCCGTCACGCAGT
>CM060315.1:82060933-82110933 GCA_030674185.1 Monoplex corrugatus
TCCGCAGGAAGCTGGTAGATAGGGTGAGGGAGTCAAAGAATTACGTTTTTGCAGTTAGTGGATAGGATGCGGGAGTCAAACAGTTAATGAGTCCAGCAATAAACGACACATCAAAACAAACCACACATCAAACAAACCCACACATCAAACAACCACACAATCAAACAAACCACACATCAAACAAACCACACATCAAACAAACCACACCATCAAACAAACCACACCATCAACAACCACACACAAACCACACACATCAAACAAACCACACATCAAACAAACCACACATCCAAACACACATCAAACAAACCACACATCAAACAAACCACACATCAAACAAACCACACATCAAACAAACCACACATCAAACAAACCACACATCAAACAAACCACACATCAAACAAACCACACATCAAACAAACCACACACATCAAACAAACCACACAATCAAACAAACCACACATCAAACAAACCACACATCAAACAAACCACACATCTCAAACAAACCACACACATCAAACAAACCACACATCAAACAAACCACACATCAAACAAACCACACATCACAAACCAAACAACACAACACATCAAACAAACCACACATCAAACAAACCACACACAACAAACCAACATCAAAACCACACATCAAACAAACCACACATCAAAAACAACAACAACACACATCTCAAACAAACCACACATCTCAAACAAACCACACACATCAAACAAACCACACATCAAACAAACCACACATCAAACAAACCACACATCAAACAACCACACCACAAACCACATCAAACAAACCACACATCAAACAAACCACACACATCAAACCACACATCTCAAACAAACCACACACATCAAACAAACCACACACATCAAACAAACCACACACATCAAACAAACCACACATCTCAAGCAAACCACACATGGATGACTGGAAAATGAAAACAGGAAAAGAAACTGAATAAACATATGTCTGCATTGATGCCAATAATCTAAAGATATGATTGTGGCAATGGCCATTCCGCCAAACTGATCTCCAGGGAGATTTTACAAAAAGCGAAAGCATAACTAAATACACAAAAGCCATACGTCAAAACTGGCGTACTGAATCTACAATCGCCACAAAGCAATTCACATTTTCTTGGAGCTAAAAATGGAATCAACATGCGGACTCAATCTTCAATCTCAATAGACTGTTACTGATGGTTTTGTTTAAAGCTCAGCCGACTGCGTAGAGTCGTATCAGGGCTATAACCGTTTCAAAACATACACAATACTTCAACAGAAAAAAAAAAAGAAACGAAAAAGAAAATGCATTGGCGCACACAATCCAAGGAGATGCACAGGGGATCTAAAATAAAAACGTACCCGAATACAAACTTAAACATAACTAAGCACACTAAAAAACATACACAAAAACGGGTCAAAATTACCCAAAATTGCCTCCGCACATCTCATTTCCCTAGAGCAAAAAAATACACCCAACTATCATTCCTAAGAGAAAGTACGTACGATTTAATCGAACACATACAGGTGAATGGGTCAGCAAGGCAGAAAATGATTGCAAGAAATGACAGAAAGCAAAGAAATAAGGCAGAAACAAAGAGATGACAGAAAAGAAGGAATTTCTAGCACAGAATTTCCAGAAGGTGGGGATACTATTTATACTGAAAGAGCCCCCGGCATCCCCACAGCAAAACCTCAACAGACAGAAAGTATGTTAAGTGTGTAAAAGAAAATACAGGAATGACGAAAACAATAGAAAATGTGGAAATTATGGACGCGAGTTAAATTCGGTTCTTATAAAATATATGTTCGCAGATCAATACGTAAGTGAATAATAAAACAACAATCAACAGTTAAGAATAAACACAACAATCAACAGTTAAGAATAAACAAACACCATTCCTTATTTCCTACCGCATCCATGTGCTTGGCAAGTATTGTTTTGTATTGTTTGAAGCCAGCGTTGAACCCTATCAGGACTGGAACCATTTCAAAACGCACAAAACACCTCGCTGAAAACAACAACAGCAACAAAACGAACAAAAACCCACTGGAAAAAAATACCCATATCAATGCATTCGAGCAAATAATCTAAGGATGCGCCATTTATCACCAAGGAAAAAAACTGATTGTAACTGTAAACGTAATTAGAACTCTGAATGTGTAAACAAAAAACAAAACAAAAAAAAACAAAAAAAATGGCCTAATTTCTCTAAAATTGCTTCTGCACATCACATGTCCTTAGAGCCAAAATGCAATTAGTACCGTACATGTACCAGTTACCAATCATAAGAAAACGTGCATGTTTCACACTAATCACAGTAAAACAAAGACATTAATCAGACAATACTAAAAACACATGCATATCTACCTTCCTACATTACCTACCTACTTACACTACCTACCTACCTACACACACACACACACACACACACACACACACACACACGCACACACGCACACACACACACACACACACACACACACACTCTTTAAACACAAGTATCGCACAGGGGATTTCAAAAACGTACCCGAATACAAACTTAATCATAACTAAGCACACTAAAACATACATAAAAACAGTCCAAATTACCCAAAATTGCTCGCGTATCTCATTTCCCTAAAGCCAAAAATGCACTCTATACGTGTGCGTGCTTGCATGTGCGCTTGCGTGGCGTGCTGTGTGTGCGTGCGTGCGTGGTGCCGCGGCGCGCGCGCGCGCGCGGCGCGTGTGTGTGTGTGTGTGTGTGTGTGTGTGTGTGTGTGTGTGTGTGTGTGTGTGTGTGTGTGTGTGTGTGTGTGTGTGTGTGTGTGTAACACAAACGAATAAATCAACGATTACATGCTGGTTATATTCATCTACTCAGTATGTAGCAAATTTTTTTTGTTAACTGTCTGTAAACGTTTTATCATGCGGCAAGCTAAATGTGTCGAAGAGAACAGATGTAATGTATGTAATTACGATAATGGAATTAAAGTAAGAAATGTGTTGCAAGTAATTATAATAATATGATAATAATAACGTTTAGCTTTAAATGAAGTTATGTGTGGTTATTGTGGTTTTAATGAAGCGGCCGATGTATGCAAATCTATGGTGAGAATTAATGCTTCGTGTATTTCATATTAACCTAATATGCTTGTCTCTCTGAGTATTCACTGTCATGTGATGACATATTTTACAGCAGGATTATTACTGCGCTATTGTATTACACTGTATGTTGGATTGTCTTTCTATCGGCGCCAGGATAAAATCTCGAAGCCAGTCCTGTCTGTCTGTACTCACGCTTTTCAGTGTGGTAGCCATTGATTTAATGTCTACTTACTCAAGTGATTTAAGACTGATAAAAAGCGAAATGGGGTAAGGTGGGGGATATGCTTGTGTACCAACCTCTCTCTCTCTTTCTGTATTACTCTGTGCGTGCGTGCGGTGCGTGGTGTGTGTGTGTGTGTGTGTGTGTGTGTGTGTGTGTGTGTGATGTGTGGTGTGGTGTGGTGTGTGTGTGTGTGTGTGTGTGTGTGTGTGTGTGTGTGAGTGAGAGAGAGTGTATGAGAAAGAGAGAAAGAGTATGTGTGTGAGCGTTGTGTGCGTGTGTCGTGTGAGTGCGTGTGTGTGTGGTGTGTGTGCGCCGTGCGTGTATCTTAACTCTCAATTTAACAATTTTTCGTTGCCACAATCCAAGTAACTGTTGCTCATTATTTCAGTCTTTGTTATAAACCACTACTACTATTACTATGATGCCTACTGCTGTATGTACAACCACTGTTACTCATTATTTCAGTCTTTGTTATAAACCACTATGACCACTACTACTATTACTATGATGCCTACTGCTGTATGTACAACCACTGTTGCAATGGACACCCGATTCAATTACCGAACATTAGCGACAGACCCCCTGGAAAGAACCAGCTAACCACTGTCGATAAAAGAATGTGTTCAAAACCGAGAAATTCTTGCTGATAAAATACTGCCTGCAATCAATCACTCTCTCTCTCTCTCTCTTACCCAACACACCACACACACACAACACACACACACACACAACACACACTCTCTCTCTCTCTCTCTTCTCTCTCTCACCTACATGCTCTAACACACACACACACACACACACACACACACACACACACACACACACACACACACACACACAACACACACACCTGCATAAACTAATGAAGTCTGGCTGTTCTAACGTTCTGAATGCTTTTCTGTTGCTCGTTAAATCGTATGATGATACCTTATATGGTACAATGCCAATTGACCTCACAGGTTCGTCCATCCCATAGTCACCTCTCTATATTCTTTCTTTCTTTCTGTCTTTCTTTCTTTCCTTCTTTCTTTCTCCAATCATTTTAAATACTTTTTTTTCGTCTAAAAGCACATACATGAATAGATATTAAAAGAAATAACTCTCTCTCTCTCTCTCTCTCTCCATCTGTCGGCAGATCGTCTCTCGTTCCATTGTTCTCGCAGGGGGGTTATGGGTAGGGGGAAGGAGGAGAAATGAAGGTCAGCAAGCAGCTAGGAGTAGACTGAAGAAATACCATGTGACAAGAAAGATGGAGAGGGAGAGGGACAGAGAAAAGGAGTGTAGGGGGTACAGCGACATCCAGTATTAAAGTTATTGCTTTACGATAAGATGTGAAACAAAAGTCGATACAAGAGGAAAAGAGAAGGAAAAACGAGTTACAGGTGTTTAGTTCACAATTCAATTCCAGCGTGAGTCGGGTGACGATTTTATATTACAGTCGACAAGTTCGTGAAAATGTTTCTAAAGTTTTTGTTTTTATTTTTTATTTTTTTAAAATCATTTAGTTTTGTTCTTGTTGTTTTTTGGAGAGTCAATTCTGGGGAACCATACCTTTCAAAACACTGACGTGGTCCAATTTCAAATTGAATTGAAATAAAACGACGTAAGTAAATAAATATACAAGCGGGTCGGACTATACTACAAATCTTTTTCTATAAGCAAGACGGTTATATTCCGCGAGCAATCTTTTTTTTAATTCAATTTCATTTGTTTGTTCACTCGTTCATTTCACTGACAACAGACAGACATAAAACACACACACACACACACATACAGAGAGAGAGAGAGAGAGAGGAGGGGGGGGGGAATCGCTCAGATACAAGGGAAACAATAATGAGACAGTAATACATTAAGTGCACCTCTTTCCGTTTAGTCGACTAATTGCTTCTTACTTCCTTCCCCATCCTCAGATTAACCGCCACCGCCACCGCCACCGTCCTTGCGTATTTTCAACCTTAACAAATATTTAAAAGTGTTGCGTTTTGCAGTTCCTGCTGGGCTATCATAAAAAAGGCACCAGCAGGTGCAGGACATCATTCACAATGTTGGGGCGGATTTGGAAAAGTTTATCTGTTTGCTTATTCCAATCCTCTTGCCACAAATTTCTCACATAACTGTGTACTTTGGATTTCACATCTGTGTAAGGAATGGAGGACTTAGACATCTTTTCCCGTGTGGCATTCTTGGCCAGTCAGTCAGCCATTTCATTGCCTTCAATACCAACATCGGCCAAGCCAAAACAGCATTCAAGAAGATGACAAGCATTCTTACCAACAAATGCCTATCAATTAACACCAGGAAGAGAATCCTTGAATGTTATATAGAACCAATACTGTTGTACGGATGTGAGGCGTAGACAGTCAACAAGCAAAGCCAGAACAAGACTGAGGCAGCCCAGATGTGGTTTCCAAGAAAAATGTTAAGGGTTCCTTGGACAGCAAAGAAAAAAACGACAGTCTTGATGGAGGCAGACACAAGTAATCACTCATAAGGAAGATTAGGAAAAGACAGGCAACATTTATAGGCCATTTTATGAGGAAGGGGGACTTGGAGCACCTAGTCACAACGGGAAAGCTGAAGGGGAAGAGCACCAGGTAGACCCAGGGAGAAAATGCTAGACGGACTTGCAGAGTGGCTGGGGACGAGGAGGGTGGGGGAGATGATAGGGGCAACGAGAGATAGAGACAGATGGAAGTCCATGATCGCCAACGCCATACGGCAGGGCACCTGATGATGATGAATATCAACATGGCCAATAATCCAGGCAAAGACAATCTGGTAACCTTCACTTGTAAGAGTAAAACAAACTTCAAAGAACTTCAGAAACCTTGGGTGACTAATGTTTCGGCAGAAAAGCAGAAAGGGAGTTAGGAAAGAGAGAGAGAGAGAGAGGGGGGGGGGGGAGAGAGGGAATCTTTATGCTTGGATTGGGACACCATATTTAGTGCCAAAACCAGAGCAGTATAAATGGAATGTCAAATGAAATATGTTTTGAAAATGAACAGTTTGGAACATCGGACAAATTCAAATGATGCCAGAACTAAGATCTCAGAACTTCACTCCACGGCTCCATCAAGAGCACCAACCAGTCTACAGAGATATTTCGCCATGCTGAGAACACAAAGGTTGTGGGTTCGACCCTCAGATGGGCCGCAGGTTTTCAGTGGCCCCTTAACTCAGTTGGTGGTTTATGGAAACACGAGAACACCCAGCGTGTACACCTAACGAAGACAGTGTATGCTGACTGTGCTGCAACAATATATGTTTCCAGGGAAAAAAGCAACAAAACAAACAAATAAACAAACCAAACCCAAACAACAACAACAACAACAAACCGCTGAAAAAAAGACATTACCGGCATTTCATTCAAAACCCAAATCATGAACAGCTCACGCTTACAGTTACACTACTGTGTTACAGACTTCTTTCGTAATAGTGACGATAAACAACCGAGATTCGATATCTGTATTTGTTGTGTTACTCAGTTATCAACACCTAACGCTACACTACGGCATAGAGCTTGTACTCATCATTACATGCTAAGACCAATACGTCACAATAAACAAAACTGTGAATAAAGGAAGGCCAAGACAGGTTAGTACTGTAAGCAGTTACAGATGTACTTGCTCTTATAGCAGCAGCAGTAGCACCAGTAAGCTAACCCCATGGAGGTAAAATGGCTAACCCTCATCATGAATACGCGTTATTGACTTTATAAAAAAAAAATAAAAAAAATAAATAAAATAAAAAAAATAAAAAAAGCAGCAGCAGCTGAATCAACGAAAAACTTGAAAAGTGAAACTTCAGTGATTATACACACAGCCCACAGCATTTTTTGCTGCTTATCTTACTTTACACCAACAGCATTAAAAACTAGCCTTTTTTGTTGTCTGTCTTACTAGTAATGTTTCCACCATTCTGATCATGTCAGCTTAATAAAAAAAAATTCAGACTCCTTCCCCCGTCCTTCCATAATTGAAGACCCTGTCAACTCACAAAGTTTTGTGTAGGCTCATGAAGTCTGATACCTGCTGGCAGACTGGCGTAAAGTGTATGTGGAATTGTATGACTGTGATGATTTCCTCTTGAGCAAGCACCAAACTCTGTCGCTCTCTAACACACACACACACACACACACACACACACACACACACACACACACACCACACACACACACACACACACACACACCACACACATCACACTAAGGCGGGCAATCCCGCTTGTTCGAGAACGTCAAGATCGTATTTTTTAAATTAACAACCAGGACAAATGACACTTTGCACATTTGACGAAACGAGTAGGCCGCCTACCCAGCAGTAGAGGGCCAAGATATATGGACCAGCAGAAAGTACACGGAACTGAATCTAATGAGCAACAAGGAAGGAAAAAATTCACAAGTACGCGCACGCACACACTCGCACGCACGCGCGCTTGCACACACAGACACATGATCACACGAAGTCTTCTACATACAAAACTTATTCTTCCCCCTTCCACACCTTATAAATGGAGGTGGTGGGGGTGGGTGGGTGATGCCTAACATACAAACATCCGCCAAAGAACAAAACAAAAATAAAACCAAAACCAAAGCAACCCCAAAAACCTAAAACGAAATAAACAAACTTCCAAATAACGAAAAGATCACTCTAAAACTTAACGCTTTTTTTTTTTCTACTGAGACACTTTGATAAAATAAGCAGCAATTCTCCTTACCTTAAAAATAAACCCTCAAGCCATGCTAACAAATCTCACTTGTTTTCATTTTTAAAAAATCACAAAAAATCCAATTCTGTACTTCTCAAAGTCATTGTGACCTTGAAGAGGCGTCAGATGAAATAAAATTTACCATCAAGGTAGACAGTCACAATCGTGAAAACAAAATCTCAGGTCATAAGTGTCGTTTACGTCTTCCTCAAAAAGTGTTGATGTTAGCACTTTTTGGTCACTGCCATCTTAAAACAATAAATTCCTGACTCCTCAACGGTCTACACCTTTGACTAAAATTTGATGAAAATTCTTCTAGAACGATCAAAGGAAATCTTGGTAGCACACTTTTATCACAGACACACACACTTCTCTCCCATCAGTATGGAACAATAAACAAGATATCCAAGCCATTCTAAAAATCTTCCTCTTCATGCAAACTTTGTTATAGAAAATCCACATTTTGTATTCCTAAAGGTCCTTCTGAACTCGAAGATAGTTTAGTTAACAAAAAAGTGGGGGCGAGTACAACAGTGAGAACAGATTTTAGCAATGTCAGTTCTTGAGAAAGCGATGTTCAACACACCTTCCTCAAACCCAGAGCTGATTTTAGGCAATTTTTTGGTCCTGTGACATTGACCTGTACACACTGTCCTCTAACTTGTGTACTTAAGACTCCACAACAGTCCACACCTTTGATAAAAAATTTGGTAAAGACCTACCTAAGTATCAATTCAGTAAATTTCGTTAACACATGTTTGTCATAGACACACTTCCGTGCAAGTCGATTAGAAGCTATTTTTTCAATAAAAGGAGAACGAAGAATGGGAGATTGGGCTGGTATGGCCCTATTTACCCCTCTCCTACTGATCTGAAAAGGTTATTTTCTTTGTGAACAAGCTGAACAGCGTAAATAGTACAATCGTAAGTATCACAAAAATTTATATCATTCACTTATTTGATTACAACGTGTCTCCGAATGACCAGAACAAGAAGTCACAAACTGTTTATAAAATGTATATAACAGTAAGTCCATGACATCAAGTAGAAGTTCTGAAGAGAAGGCCATTAATTTGTTAGAGTCACAATCATAGACACAGAAAATGAGACGATGCTTCAGCAATCTTTGATATGCCAGCGAGATTATAGATAGTTTTTAAGTAAGAATGGATCAGAAACAAAACTGTGTACAAGTATTTGGTATGATGCAGTATCACAGCTGTGTAAATCCAAATATTGCCGATTTCTTTTTCTTTCTTTTTTTTTTTTTTTTTTTTTTTTCGTTTTTTGTTTTTAATAAAACACGTCTCTTTTCAGTGTCACAAACAATCTTTAATGGCAGATAAACTCTCTAATCCCCTCTTTTAGTCTCTCAAAGCGCCAGACTGTTACAGTATAGGTATAGTCTGATCATTATGATCTTGAAAGTTGCATGTGGTCGTGAAAAAAATACTTCCTGCAATACACGTGTACTGTTTCTGAATGGGCACATGTTTATTTTTTAAATTTCATAAAATCAGTCATCATTCTCATGTATTGGCAATTCAAGAAGTTTGGAAAGATAATTAAGGAAAAAATAATGTATTCAGAGGGTGACTCATTCAATGCCTGCCTCCTCTCTCTCTCTCTGTCTCTCCCTCCTTACCCCTCTCTCTCCACCCCCTTGGAAGAATCTAGGATCTAACAGAAAGCTTATAAAATATTACATGATTCAGATGCCAATGGGAAGAAAAACTGGATAACAAAAGTACACGTTTCTTTGAATGAAGAAGGATTTGGATAAGTATGACTAAATCAAAGTGTTGATATATCGTAAATGTTTTTCCTTAATGACTGACAGACTATAGATGGCCAATTTGAAATCCCCATATCAATAACAGCGAAAGACTTGGCATGAACAGTACATTTTGAGGTATGCCTGACGTCAAATTTCATTTGAGATTAAATATCCATGACCTGAAATATCAAACAAGACTACAATTCAGTTTGATTTGGCTATAAGCTTACATCGTTTTAGATACAAAGTATTTACTGATAGTAATTTAATGTCTTTTATGCAAACAGCCTATATAAAACGAAGTTGCTACATTGAGTCGTCCGTTGTCAAGCATTTAATCGTATTAGAGAAAAGTTCATTAAGCTTAAGTATTACAGACAACCTTGCTTATTTACTAAGTTTATTGATACCATGTGTCACGTAGCAAGAACACGGACTTCATGGCAACCATTTTTCAAGGAAAGACAGGCAAACCGAAGAAAGGCAGACCCTCAATCTCATACATCGAGAACTTAACCAACATCAGTGGCCTAAATATTCAAGAAGTTGTCCACAAAAGTCGAGACAGAACCGTTTGGAGGAGACTGGCAGTGTCACAGAGTGCAGAAGCCAACGCTGAACCAGGTGACGCGGACAGGTGAGACAGGTAAGATTGATAACATCAACAAACCTTGTAGTTGTGCACAGTTTCTCATTGTTTTTGTACGAAGCACTGCAATTCAGAGAAATAACTGTTTCGTCATGCTGGTTCATTATTTTGTCACTCTCAGAACTATGTTTCAATCATTCCAAATGTATTGCTCGTAATCACTTAGAAAGTATCATGCTGTATCTTGTTCACATATACCTTTTCATGAGAGGTCATGGCCTATGACATGAATACACCATCCTCTCTCTCTCCCATCCCCCCTCCTCTCCCTGTAATCTGTGAACGGCGCAGGCAAGCACATGAGTGTTGTATTCAGCCAACAACTGCTAAGCTTCGCAATTTACATATTTTACATTTATCCAGCCGATACAATTGTATGCTCAGTAATGCTTGTGAAATTCTCAACAAGTTTTATTCGTGTACGGCAAAAGCCTTTCTTCCCTTCTAGCTTCAGATATTTAAGTTTCCTTGTAAAATCATACTGCAAAACAAATATTATGGCAAGAGTGAATTTTATCTTCCTCTTAACATGATAAAACACAGTAGCGTAGGCGTCTTTAAAACAGTAAGAAAACAACATGGACAACAAAAAACAACAACAAACACACACACACACACAATCGCGAGTACACACATACGCTTACACACACACACCGAAAAAAAACCCCACACATGTACTTCTTCAGTATGGCTTATAGTATAAGTTATACCGGTCCATCATTATACTACGATTTCTTTAAAAAAAAATCTACATAACACACAACACGCGCGCACTTTTCGGTCATAGAACTTCGGCTGACATAAAAATATTGAACGCGCGTTTAGTGATCTCCGCTATACATATCACACAGATGCACATGCAAATTCAGAACAGACATTCGGACTAGATCTACAAAAGCTTTCTCTTCCTGAGATTCCTTTTTCATATGGAAACAATCTTGCGTCATATATTCTAACTGGTCCATTGTTCTTTGGCAATCGTCCATGGGTGAAAAGTATGACAACAGAATGACCGACTCCTCCTTTTATTCGTAAAATCCTAGATTTGTACTGTGTATCACTGAATCTGTTAATATAATATATGCTTCAAACGTTTAAAAACAACGTGGATCCTGATACCTGACCAAGAATTCTCAACGTAATTCGAATAGCGTCTCCGAGCAAGTAAAGTGCCGTTAAATCTAAAACAGATCTAGCGTTGATCTGAAAAAGGTACCCCCTCGTCTTCTCAATTACAAAGGGAACTCGCTGCTTTTGACACTTTACAAAAACAATTTAAATTTTCAGCTAGCCAGAACAGGTCTAACATGGAAAGTCAAAATTACACAGGTGCTCTACATATACTTCTGCAAAATTACACAAAGCGCAGCAAGCTTATTGGCTGACACGGGAGATCAAGCAGACGACCGAAAGCCTCCAACTATCTTCGAAGAAATTGGAGTTATGAGGTAGGAAGGCAGCGTAGAATCACTTTTCAACAAAGAATTATAAAACATTTTCCATGAGGTTAAATTTCATCAATGCTCGGTTACATTAGAAGAGTCATAAAAATGAAAACCGTTTCAAAAAACAAGTCGAGTGTCGTAGAGGCCTTGCCCTTGGTGTCGCCATTTTTACTTAGATTTAGATCAGTGTACCCTAACTCATAAGCGACACAAGTGTGTAATGTAACAACACAGAACTCCACATGATAAAAACACTTGTATTTTCCCGAGGCAAACTGCAACTAGTGATTGTAAGGACGAAAGTGGACGTCTGGATAAAATTAGGGGCTAGAAAATGAGGAAAATATTAACTAGTAAAGAAGTCGAATCTAACTCAATACATTTGACTGAACAATACAGACTATTTGGTGGCGTGGAAACACGCGCTTATTGATTAAACATTAAAGGTGAGAGGTACGAGATACAGACGTACAACAATTTGGCCAGTAGGCCCAGCTGCAAACCACTTTTCCACGTAAGTCTTAGATTCTCGAAGATGGCAATGCACCGTGTCACACCTCCCGCTTCACTACAGAACAGTTTTAAAGTGGCCATGTGAAGTACTGGAATAGAAAAGTAGCCATCCAATGTATAAAAGTGGCCATGTGAACGGCTCAGACAAGCGATTAACTAAATTATTTAAAATATGCTGTCAGATTTCAGTGACAATGTGAGAAGAAATGGCGCAAGAAACTCTATATGTGCAAAGAAGATTCTCGTCAAGATTGTCATGAACAAAATTATCTGGACGAGCTTCGGTCCTGCCCGAAAGAACATGTTTGAACAACACTTTGTCAAAAAATTTTAAAAGTCAAAAAGTTTTAAAACAACTTTTTCAAAAACTTCTGTTAAGTTTAAAAGATTTATCACTTTTGTGACAGAATGCCATTCTCGATACACGTGAAATTTCATTTCTACTGAAAATTCTTCTCTCAGGACCATTGTGATCTTGAGAAGTACAAAACTAGACTTTTTGTAATAATTTTTGTATGAAAACTCTTAAAATGGCTTGACCGATTGCTTTTCGTTTATGATTTTTTTTCACCCTCACCGAGTCATTTGATTGGACTGGTGTTTTTATGATCTAGCCCAATAAATCTCTCTCTCCCCCCCCCCTCCTCCCCGAAAGTAATTTTTCTCCGAACAATATTAATAGCCGTTGCTCTTCCTCAGTCCATCTGATGATCCCCTAACTACTAGATCTTGTGTCCATAGACATAAACAAAACATTTTTTTCATTGCTCTATTCTGACTCGTTTGATTCGTTAATGAATTGGCGCCAGTCTAGTCTGATCTAAAAATATGTGAACAAGAACGTGTTGCAGTACATTACATACTCAGCAGATTTCTCATGTTCTTTGCTATCTGTTGGCTTGTGGTTTTGGTAGGCTTGAGGAGTCTGAGCTCATCGTTGGCAAGTATATCCGTGTAGAAACTAACGAATAACAAAGCTAAGTATGAGGCGATATAGACACGCGTAGTTTTCAGCGCAGTTGTACTTGTTTACCTATTTCCTCCGTCCCGCGCTAGTGTGTGGGGGTGGGTGAGAAGAGGAGCATTTCCTCATTCGTTCCTGGTATGTGAAAAGAGAGACTGTGTGAGACGTAGCCTACAATAATAGTATAAACGGAGCATGTGTATGTGGTATGATCATATCATATGCTGTATGCCAGTAGCGTGTAATGCACGTAGGCCTAATTGCAGTGTACAGACACCTTTAAAGCTTCAATGTCTTTGCAGTGTGTAGAATTCAAAACTATCACGACGGAGGTAGTGTTCAATTTATTTTAAATCTGATTTTCAAGGGGCGGTCTTTCTTGTCCAGTTTCTGATTCTGATTATACACATCTCGGTCGGATCTGAAAGCTGCCTAGTCAGAAATTAGATACCACTGATTATTACGACTATGACTATCATTTATTAACGTAAAAATCTAACTCATTTGGTTCTTTCTTTCTTTCTCTTTCATTCATTCGTATGATTAGTTTCTGTCTGTACAATTCTGTCAAATATAAGTCCATCTCACCTAATCTTTGTTATTTGACAGCTAGGCGCTTTTTCTGTTTTGCATTACAAAAGTGTGATCGTAGACTCTCTCTCTCTCTCTCTCTGTTTCTGGTATGACACTGCTCTTCTCCTTCCTTCCCTGTTATGTAGAAAGGCTGGGGTTTTTTCTTCCGAGATCTCACGTACTTTTCCCGTTTGTTGACAGAAAACTAGCCGGATCGGTCGCAATGTTTGTGATTTTCCGTCACAGTGTATAATATTAATAATATGCCATACGTGCAAATTAAGGCACAGCCTCTTTGGCAGCTCATACCGATAATCAAGAATATGTAAAAATCTAAAGCGTAAATAAATACCCAAGAAAAGGAAGAAAAGATGACAGGAGAGGGAAGGAGGAAGGGAGGGAGAGAAAGAAAGGCGAAAGATCGCATGACTGTAACGTGTCTGTGTCCTCAGTTATGTCCTCACACCAGAGTATCAAGTATACATTTACAGATCTGTAGAATGTGCCAACACTGCCACTACTGAATTACACCTACCCAGCCCCCGCTTTCTTGTCAACGTTCAGAAAGATTCGACGACACTGATCGAGGAAATGTTCCTAGTTCCGGATTTTAAATCTGCTGTCATTAGTCAAAAAACTAAAGTATAATTCGCTGCATGTTGTGCAAAGTATAATTCGCTGCATGTTGTGCGTGGAGAAAGACAGCGCAAATCAAACAAGCATTCGCATCGTTTGATTTATTCATTCATGTAAAAGCAAGCTTGAAATAACTCGTTTGTTAAAGAAATTTGGGATTTTATGCTTAACGTGTGCGGCAGAGATCTGCGAGACACAATGGAGACGCTTGAGTAAACAGGTATACTACTGAAGTGGTACGGGACTTTCAAGTAAAACTGAAGACGACAGAATTGAGAAACGCAGACAAGTAGGCCTATATCTACACACACGCGCAAGCGTTTCCAAGAACTACAAGGAGGCTGTGACGTTTCACTTTTAATCTACAGGCAGTACACTGACCCTAATGAAATCCAGGGAAAGTGCTGATTGCTGTATTACTAGTTTTCCTTTCATTTGCATCAAGCTCATTCTGTGGAAATGTACCTTAATTAAGCAGAAAAATACATTACGGGCGAGACTGAGATCAGTTGGGATGGAGGAAAGAAAATATTCTCATTTAACATTTTGGTCCAGTAAAGAACTACAAGAAACTCTCTCTCTTTCTCTCTCTACCCCCCTCCCCGTCTCTCTCTTTCTCTGCTGCTGTCTACTAGCTAAAATGGTAAGTGTAAAGTTTCTAGACTACCCCCACTACTCGAATTCTTCGATCTTTTTCTCACCCTCTAATCACGGCAACAAAAATATATAATGAAATTTCTAATTCCGCATTATTTTGTGATATAAACAGGATGGTCTCACGCCATCCAGTCCCACGAAATTATGCCATCTTTTGAGACTTTCCCTCGCGGTTTTTGTCTATGATTTCAACCAGACGAAAAGTACTACGAAATCAAACTCTCTCTCTCTCTCTCTCTCTTCTCTGTCTCTGTGTGTGTGTTGTGTGTTGTGTGTGTGTGTGTGTGTGTGTGTGTGTGCTGCGTGCGCGCGCGCGTAAGAAACTGAAACCCTATTTGAACAGATGTGAACGCATCACAAACATTATCAATATGGACAGAGAGGGAGGGAGGGGGAGAGAGACAGAAAAGAGAAGGGTAAGGCAAAAAAAAAAAAAGAAAAAAGGTGGTAGTGCAGTATATTGGTAATGAAAACACAAACAAAGGCACATCGAGACAGGGTTTCCATAAATGTGATCAAACAAAAATCAGACGCGCAAAATTTTTGAAGATTATAATTCCGACGTTTCGGTTTACATACACTGCAAAAATGTGCATGATAACTAAACATAACTTCACATATAAATCACATATAAAAATACAATCGAAATATTCGCACAAAGAAAACAACAGAGCAGATATTTCACTTCCGACATCGTTCTGTTTGTTGGTTTGTGTGTTTGATTTTTTGTAAAAGTACTTACTTTTTCGAGATGATTTGAAACAAAACAAAACAAAACAAAACAAAACTCATCAACATTAAAACGATTTTTAGAAATTTTTTCAACAATTTTTCTAACCATGGAAATGTGCCTAAAAATTCGAAAACTTCCAGACTTTTCGCAACGTTGTACCGACGTTTATTGCTAACTGTAGTGCAGGCCAAATTTAGTTCTGACCAGGCATAATTTATAACTTGCCTTTTATGACACTATATCAGTGCGCCCAGAGGTGGCACTGTACTGTGACGACGTCCCATACTCGAGAAAATAAGCTCAAACATGCACGCGGAAAATCCGTTGCGATAGTAGAAAAATACAAGGCCCAATACATAGGGCCTACATTAAAATACAACATAATACAATACAATACAACCGGTTCTATGATTGTTGAATGGCGTGGGCGAATAGAGATTCACCTTGCCTAGACCTACTTCTATGACTCCTTGCTGTAATTTTTTTGAATAACACAAATCCATCTTCAAATCGCCCACACTTGTATAAAAGCAAAAAGCTTTGAGGTCACCGTCATCACCACACAATATACACGTCATCACCACACAATATACTGAAATCATCGCCATGGGGGAAAAAAAAAGTCGCTGCGGTAGAGTTAACCGGTTAGCACGACAGAGTACCGACTGGCAGGTTATGATTCGATAAGTTTAGAATCCCCACAAATCCTACACAAATCATTGGAGATTCTTCCGTCCAAACCGGCTCCTATCTCGAGCTGAATGTGCTATAAGCTCATTGGGAAGACTGGAACCACACAGTCGAATCTCATTCAATTCACCTCAGACGTCTGTATCTCTCGAGCCTAGTTGATATTATTATGTTATTATTATATCATTATGTCAGTAGGCGTAGAGTACAGCCCTGCCATGCAGTCTCAATCCTAGTTGGAACTCCACATCATCATCATCATCATCACCATCATCATAGCATTGTTAAAACTGTCCCATCTTATATGGCCGGCCATTGAAGGGGGCGTGGGAGGGGGGCGTGAAAATTGGGGGGGAGGGGGAGGCGAGCATAAACTGTACCGTTGATCCTTTCACACACACCCCTCCCCCCCCCCTCACACACAGTGACACACACACACACACACACACACACACACACACGAACACGAACAAGCAACAAGAACTCAACAACTACAAAAAAGAAAACAGACCTTTTTGTTTTTCGGTGGTCTGCCTCGTCGAGCTGGCATGCCGCTGTGATGACCCGCCGTTTTGCCGACGCCGCTGTGTGACGATGCGCCTTTCGGTTTCATCTCCGCTGGCCAAGCTGGAGGGGAAAAAGGGCCATATTCCTCACTGTTGGTGGTAGGTGTTGGGTGGGGGAGGGAATTTCATTCACGATATTCACAGACTTTACAAATCTGATTCCATTTAATCAACCGGTTTTAATCAATTTAGAAAAAAAAAAAAAAGTAAAAGAAAACAACGCAACAATAGCGAGCGAGCGCGCGCGTGTTAATTACCGGAAAATGAATCCGTAATTTTGTTATCTATCGCGTGTTTGTTCGTTTGTTTTGTTTTAAAGTTTTAAATGGAAAAGAAATGCGATAACTTGTCTTAAACTGACTGTAATTTTCCCGTATTAATGTCCATGTGCCAGTACAAGCACACACACACACACACACACACACACACACACACACACACACACAACACACACACACACGCAAAATCACACCAAACATTCAGTTAATACGCTAAACACATTTGGTGGGGAAGGGGAGGGGGTGGAAACATGTTTTTTAATCATCTTAACCTCTTGATAAATACTATTTGAACTCTTATTTTAAACAAGCCAAATGGTTGCACTTTCTTATTTCCAAACTTGGATGAAGAAAGACGTATTGTACTTTATATCAGTATGTTCCTTTATAAAAAAAAAAAAAAAAAAAGTGTCCCCTTATCCTCGAAAGAAAGTCTTCAAGAGAACAGCTCCCACTAGCCTCCGCATCGAAAAAAATGCGCGCACACACACGCACACACACACACACACGGAGTTAGAAACGAAGTAACTAGGCCTAAATAAATCAAACAAAAACAAAAGAAAGAGGTATGATTAAAAACAAAGTTACCATTTAAAACATGGTATCATTTAAAAGTGTTGTCATGATTAGGCCTACTGTATCGATTCGTTATTCATAAAAACAAACAAAAAACTAACAAAAAAGTTTATCATTAAGTTTAATTTATGATTCCTCTAGTGACTAAGCTATTCATGTGCTAAATAGTAAAGTTCTATTTTGTAGCCGTACTGGGGAGATCGAATCGATGTCTTCCCCAAAGGAAAAAAAAAAAAAAAGGAAAAACCCAATGATCATCGCAAACAGTCAATTGATGAATCAGTCGACATATACATTAAAAAGTAAAGTACAGACCTAGATCTAGGCCTAATACTAATATTAATGACACAGCCTAGCGCTAAAATGAACGACTCGGTGAAATAAACAGTACAACTGTTTTAGTAACCTAGATCTAAACAACTTAACATAAAAACTAAGTAAAAAGAAGAGAACAGAATACATTATAATTTTACGCAAGCTGTACCACACCCCCTCCTCTCAAATCAATTAAGCTTACGTCAGTTTGAACAGCCTAGTATTCTAGCAAACAAACTTAATCCTCAACGGGCACGGCCTTTCACACTGCAGGCTATGTAAAACTGAAAATCAACATATGTGACAACATTGCAAATATGTCTGTGAACGATGTTGGGCCTGTCTATCTAGGCCTACCAGCCGCGCTAGTTTCTTTTCAAAGACTGAGCTTCCTGAATTGCGCCAACCCCGCAGTAGGGTTTCAAGTCAGTCACTCACTCAGGCAGGCCAGTTCGCTCGCTGGCCGAAAGCCGAAAAATATCTACTGCACACTGATCCATGTGGCTAACGAACGATCTCGATTATTCTAGCGCTTACTGTGAGTTTCACGGACGATCGGAAGCACCACTTGTTCAGATCTGTCGTTACAGCTGGGATTCAATTTGTAGACATTCGCGATCGACTTGGAGCTAACAACACAGTCAAGTCTTTCGCTGACGTTTACACGCACACATTCAGTTGTGTCGTGTGTTTCTCTCTCTCCGCACACTCACACTCGGTTTCCGCAAAACATCGAGGGCACGGTGATTACACTATACGCATGCGCCTCAACAACGGCAGATGTGGCATTATGGGATGTCGCTCACTGGTTGGCTCGAAAACGACGGCTAGAAAAGCGAGCCGTCTGCTTTTCTCGCAGCAGTTTTTTACCCGCAGTCGTCCCAGTTTTAGTCAGTCGATCAATTTTGCGGTCTTTGTTTTCATTATGTTTTGAACGAGTCCTAAAATAAGAGTTCTTTTTAAAACGCAAAATTTGACAAATCAATATGAGAAATAAGCGCAAAAACTGCCATTACAAACTTGCAGCATTCAACATGCGACCTTGACTCCGAACTTGATATCGACAAGCAGTTCGAAAATATTGCAGAAACATGTCCACTATGTTACAACTAATGCATTGACGATTAAAAGGCAAAACTGAAATTGTCAGCTTTTAATTCAGACTGATTTAAACCTTGATCACGGCACACTGCCGACAAGTAAAAGCCAGGCCACGATGGTTATGAAAGATTATATTATTATTTGTTTAATTATTTCTTAATACAAAAAATCGTCAAACGAATAGCAACAAATCAACACAAGCAAAAGCAAAACAGATAAAAATCAATTGAAAGGAAAATCCCGAAATTTATTTTTTTACTGTTAGACGAGAACAAAAACAGAAGGCACACACACACACACACACACCACACACACACACACACACACACACACACACACACACACACACACACACACACACAAAAGACGAACAGGTTAAATTAGACATGAATTAAAAAAAAAAAAACAACGATAAGCAAGCAAGCAAGCAAACAAAGCATAACGTTCATATTTTGCGATTTATTTTCAGTGATTAAATTGCGTCATAAAATACTTTTTTTTTGTTTGTTTGTTAAAAACTTCAGTTTATGTTTATTGTTACATATTTCTTTCTTTGTTGTTGTTTTGGGGGGGCGGGAGGTAGAGGGGCCGAGTGGGCACTTTTTCTAACCAACTCATTAATTTTTTTATATTTCATTCATGTATTTACCTTTCCTCCCCCGCCCCCCTCCCCCCGTTTTTTTCCCTGCTCTTTTCTTTCCTTTTTTTTTTGTAACCAGTTTGTTTTGCTGAACGCCGCACACACACACACACACACACACACACACACACACACACACACACACACACACACACACACACACACACACAGGCCAGCCAATCGACCAATGCTTAAAACAAACTAAAACCAAATGTATAAAGAACATAATTTATTGATTTTGATTTGTTTGTTCATTTAAAAAACGAAACTATCAGATCGACAGAAGTAATGCATTTATTATGTGTATCTCTTTGTGATTTCACACACACACACACACACACACACACACACACACACACACACACACACACACACACACACACACACACACACACACACACACACACACACACGTCGAATTTAAGAAAGTTACCGTGCGCGCACGCTGGTCACAGCTCGAAATCTGTATCGAAGCTGCACATGTGTGAGGATTTCGAAAAACATTATGAACTCTCGTCCTGGTGTGTGTGTGTAGTGTGTATGTATGTGTGTTGTGTGTGTGTGTGTGTGTGTGTGTGTGTGTGTGTGTGTGTGTGTGTGTGTGTGCGGCGCGCGCGCGCGCGTGCATGCGTACCTGCGTATGTGTGTCTGCGTGTTTGTGTGTGTTTTAATTCAGTAATGTGTGTATATATTCACATATAAACTAGAAATCTGAGTGAATATTACCAGAAGTTAAGATTTTATTTTTAGTAATGCTTGATTGAAAGGGAATAAAAGGGAACTGACTTGTTTGATTACAGAAGAGCAAAATATATCATTTCCGAAGACAGCCGTCCCCCCATGGAAAGTTCAATTCGTGCATGCACCACGAGTCAGCTTAAGGTAAAGTCGCCAAATTACTGAAATTTTGCCTAACTTTGAATGTGCATGAACTTCTCACCCCACCGCTCCCCACCCCCTTCGTCTTTCTGGTTTTGCCTTCAGTAATATTTCTTTCATTCTCGTCTTCTTTTACATTGTGTTTAGGCTGGAGGCCTTCCTGTGAAAGTCTGAAAGTGTTCACGTTTCTTTCTTTTTTAGTTAGTTTTTCGGTGTGTGTGTGTGTGTGTGTGTGTGTGTGTGTGTGTGTGTGTGTGTGTGTGTGTGTGTGTGTGTTGTGTTGTGTATTGTGTGTAGTGTGTGTGTGTGGTCAAAGATGTCAAGGAATTCAAATTCCAATAGACGCTGATGTAAGAAATATGTTCCTTTTTCATACTGGCAGTCAAAAATCAACAACAAACAAAACAAACAACAAACAAAAAACAAACAAAAAAACACACACACAAAAAGAAAAGAGTTATATCGAGATGGTCACTTTCAATTTATTCTTCCGACCCCACGAAGTCGCAATGGATTACTTGGCGAATGTGGACAAACTTGTATTTAGCGAGAGATTTTTTATGCTTTCCTGATAAGATTTGAATTTCCTTTCGAAGTTTGCTACAAATCTGCTGTGTCCACCCACGAAGAGATCTCAGAAACATGAATTATTCACACACGAAAATCAATGTCGAATTACGTATTTATCACTTAAGGGGCTTTTTAAAATCACACGTACCTTCTTATCCATACATGCGTGTACTAGTATTGCGTAAACATTATCATGCAGATATGTAGTTGTTGTTTTTTTCAAAAGTACACTTGAAGCAGATTTTTTTTAATCAAGATGATTATACAGAAGAAAACAGCAAGTCACTTTGAAATCTATGGCAGTTCATATTACTTCATATTCAGTTTCAATGTCGTACACAATTTTCAGGTATCTCCTGAACTAACTGATTTGTGGACTAAAATCTTTATATATGCAATATATGGAATCTGATTTGAAATTATTGTAGTGTCCATTTCCTTTCTTTCTTTCATTTTTCTTCTCTTATTTTCTTTCTTTCTTCACCCCTCCCCCCTGAAACATTATTGAGATGGCATTGATACACAATACAACTGAGTTTTTTTAAAATCCGTCGGGTCAATGTATACATGAAAATACAACACAATGGACACTCTCTTTCTTGTCAGTTGTGACACGACATGATACATGAAAACTGACAAAATGCACGGAAATAGGTTGTGATAATATGTACAATGCAAGGGGGAGGGGAATAAACAATAAAATACATCACAATACATGTACAGTAGTGCAAAACAGTTTGAAATATTGGAATCCTACCCATCTCGTTTAGTGTCAGAGAAAGCCTATTCTAAATATTTTATACACAGCAGGTATCATCAGCGGGTCTTAGCGATGTCCTCTTTTTCACTTTCAAGTGCACATCTACTCATGTTACACCCTGCGAACAGCGTGCATGCCGCCGGTGTGTGTGTGTGTGTGTGTGTGTGTGTGTGTGTGTGTGTGTGTGTGTGTGTGTGTGTGTGTGTGTGTGTTTTGCGCGCGCGCGCGTGCGTGTGTGTATGTGTGCAAGAGACGCAAGATACAAGATCCCTATCTGAACACCTAAAGCTAAATAAAGAATGAAAATACGATGTCTGGGCGTTGTTTTAAAAATACACAAAACAAAATGCGTATATCAGGGCTATAACCATTTCAAAACATACGCAATACTTCAGCACGAAAAAAAGAAAAAGTCTGAAGTTTGCTGGACCACTCTGTTCAACACAAGGAACTCAAAAAACACACCTGAACGCAGATTCAAACACAACTAAGGACACTAAATACATATGTATAAACAGGCCCAAATCACTCAAAATCGCTGACGCACATCACATTTCCCTAGAGCCGAAAATGCATTTATCAATCTCAAGAAACTTCAGACTTTAAGTTTTAAATGTCACAATAAAAAGTAAAGGTCCGAAAAACGCTCACTGTTATTATTACCATAAATCGTTCTCACGCACCGTTATTGTCCGAACTCCTCTAGATTTACTGTGTATTACACATAATCAGACTTATTTCCTAAATCTTAGTGCTGATGATGATGTACGAAGCAAAAGTTTCCCCACTGCTAACAAAGTGGAGTTTGGGGTCAATTCAAGGACTAATCGCACTCGGACAGTTCCATAAGCGCTCCACCCAAATCTACCAGTCATTATCTGGCGGAATGTTTGAGCCTGCTCAAAACCATGTGTGCTAGCAATGTCTTGAAATAGGGAGGCGAGAGGAGGGAATGAAACGGTAAGGATAATGGTGATGATGATGCTCATCATACTACTGCAGTAACAAGAAGAACAATAACAATAATATACTATAGTGATACTAATAGTAATACTAATAATGAGAGTGTTAATTATTATTGTCATCATCATCATTGTTATCATAATTGATTGTAAGTATTATCGTCATCATCATTATTATTGTTATTCAATTATTACTATTGTTATCATTATTATCATTATTGTTGTTGTTGTTGTTGTCATTATTATTACTTTGTAAGGGTTGTAAAGGAACACGGCCGTTTCGCCATTAGTTTTGCTACACTAAACGGCAAACGGGGGAAATAAATGTATAAAGAAGAAAAAAATGTTGAGCTTTCTTTTCCATAAAGTGATGGACAGCAACAAACATACAGCCGACGCAAGGGAAATTCATCTTGTGCATGTGCGCGGCAACAACGCAGATTTTCTTCTTCACAGTTAGCTGTTTGAAAGAGGTTGCGGCCTCAGTTAAAACAACAACAAAACTGCATAACAACGATAAATCTGTATGCATCTGAAAATGTAAACTTGCAGTCTGCTTGTAC
Source organism: Monoplex corrugatus (assembly GCA_030674185.1). Taxonomy (NCBI): domain Eukaryota; kingdom Metazoa; phylum Mollusca; class Gastropoda; order Littorinimorpha; family Ranellidae; genus Monoplex; species Monoplex corrugatus. Next base: position 82,084,811 of record CM060315.1, read on the forward strand.
AGAGTAATGAACTCGATTTTCACAACTGAACATTAGTTAACTGACTGTTTTGGATCCCGTCTGGTTAGAGTAATAAATCCCAATTTGATTAACTGCTGTTGCGGCCCTGGCCCAGGTTAGTTCATGTGTAACTACGCATTCCTGATTTTGCAGAGAGTGACCAAGGAAAATAGCAACAACAATAAAAATGATGATAATGATAATGACAAAATAAGAATGATGGAGACAGCTTTGCTCTATCCCTTCTGACTCCTTGTCTTTTGCTATCTGTCGGTCATGCGGGTTTTGTGTTGTTGTTGTTGTTGTTGTTGGTGGTGGGTGGGTGGGTGGTGGTTGGGTTGGTTTTGTTTTGCTTTTGTTCGTTTTGTTTGTTTGTTTCATTTTGATGTAATAGCGAAGGTCTTGAAGAGGTAGGTAAACACAACAATAAATAACAATGGTTCATAATCAAACCATGTTAACAGTTCTTCAAGTTATCTGAAACAAAGAATTTCTTGAACTTGAGATCAGAAAACAACCGTTTCAAGCATATCGCGCAACCGGTACAGCGAGCAAGCCTAAGTAACATTTATCGTTTGATATTGAGCTAGTGCTGATGTTCTCAAACGTTTCACTACTTTAGATAAACGAGTTTTGAAACTCATCTAGAAAAACACGAGCATGTGAACTCAGATTGCAGAAATTTTACTATTTTACAACTGAAACTTGGACATTAATTAAAAAAAAAGAGATACTGATGTTCCAAACGCATATATGTGTATATACATATATACAAACAAATCATTCATACAACTCAGGGTTGGGGTGGGGGTGGGAGAAAATCAACATTCCTGTTAGGAATCTATCTCGGAAAATATTACGCATTTAGGACCTACTTTCTAGAACACACCAAAAATGCTGTTAGTTTCTCTGTTTCACAACATTTATAAATGACAGTTTATCTCATTCTCATGCGTTAAATGAATTGTCTTGCTTATCCAACAATCAGATCTATCAGTGTTAATGTATAGTAATAAAAGTGTGCATGTTATCAGTTTGACTTTTTCCTCAGTCTACAGAACACTGTGTTGAGTTTTACTTTATACAGAGCTATTTTCATTATACTGATGTTTTGTATATATCTGCAGTGTGGACCCAACTTGCTCGAGGACTATATGTAACAAAACAAACAAAGCAAAACTACAAACAACACACACACACACACACACACACACACACACACACACACACACCACAACACAACACACACACACTCATACTCACACACACACACACACACACACACACACACACACACACACACACACACACACACACACACACACACACACATATATATAAACACACACACACACACCGAGGATTTGTTTGATTATTCTTTTACTCTACTAAATAAAAATGTGCTCTTGCTCTTATTTGTGTTGCCCTCTCCCCTCATCCCTACCGGTTAACTCAATGGTTTCTTGTAATCTTTTCATCTTTTTACTTATTATGGAACTGAAGATGTTTCCATGTATGTCTGGGCAAGGGTAGATATTTTAGAATTAATTTTCCTCTCTCTCTCTCTCCCTCCCTCCCCCCCCCCCCCTCTCTGTACAACGGCTGACTGTGATCTGTTTGTAAATGACACAACAATGAATATGAATCATCAAGATGCAATACAAATATCTAACTTATTATAAAACAGTTCGGGTGTTGTGTACAGTAAGAATTATTATAAAACAGTGTTACTGGTCTGACTTAATGGGCAGAACTAAATCACGTCATTTCATCCACAAAATCAAAATACATGTTCATACCAACAAGATAAACAAGACAAGCCTCGTGTTTCACAATGCCACCAATTTATACAAAAGAAGAAAAAAAAAAGCGAAAAACAGACTGTTGAGGGAGCAGATTTTCACAAAATCTTAGGTGTAACAATAGATAAGTCTTTCCTTCCAGTCAAATCATATAAGCAAGCAATGTAAAAATCTAGAATAAAATTTTCTTGAACCTAGAATCAAGAAAATTATTCTTCCTCGCACATATCTAATTTCTATGCAGAATTAGAAGTAGCCAGGGCTCAATGTAAATAACAGGACATTACAATAATAATGGGAGAGTTTAATGCTAAAATGGGAGAGAAACGTGTTGAGTGAGCACAAGTAAATGAATTCATAACAGGAAACACTTGGTTTGAGCAACCTAACAAAAGAAAATGGACATGGGTTAATCCAGGAGACAGCACAAGAAATCAATTTGACCACATCCTTTTAAATTAGAGATTTGGAATTTCTTTACTGATAGCAAAAACATTACCAGGCGTAGTGCAACAAATCACCAAAATCCTGTCATGGGAAAATTTAGGCTGAAACTAAGAAGAAGAAAGCAAAGCAAAAAAGAAAACAAAGCAAAAAAAAAAAAAAATATATATATATATACTACATCTTGGGTTCATCTTAAATACAGATGATTCAATTCGTGAAAAATGTGAAAAAAAATCAGTATTTTGGAGGACGTTGGGAATAGTGAGGAACAAAGGACAAATTTGAAACATTTATTGACTATGCATCTATCTACCCTTTGGGATTCAGCCAGTGGTAATGTTCTTAAAACCTCTCACTGGTCTGCATAAACGACTCGGTTTAAAATTCATTGTCGTGAAATCCGCTCGTATAATAGGCTCAAAGGATATGGAAATAAATATTTTACCATTAAAACTTATATTTCAGTATAACTAATGAACACACAACAAATGACTGGACATGTTCTAGTTAGCATAATCAATACATTCTCTATAAATCTCGTATACATCAGGAGAAAAAAATGTCCCCATCTCAAGAATTAACCTCTTTAAATCCAACCTCTTATATTCAGCAATTATCCTCTTGAACACACTATCATAAAACATGCGACAGTGTCTCAGTTTCACAGTGTATAAAAAGGTAAGAATCTGTCCTTTATCTGCGTCGCGTTTTGTAGAAATGTGACTTTGAAAAGAGGCCAATCTCATCCGCAAGCCCTACCAATAGGCCGTACCTATAAAAAGAACCTCAGTACTCTTGGCCCGACGTATCTATCCAGGTTTGATTTGCCTGATCCCTCCGATGGATCATCTAGAAATCCCTTATTGTTCAAATACATGCACATTTTCAATGGGCGACGGACTAAATGAAAGAAAAACACACACACACAAACAAAAACCAGTAAAGAATAAAGAAAACAATGGAATAGAAAACACACGCGCACGTGCACGCATGCACACACAACACACACACACACCACACACACACACACACACACACACACACACACACACACGAAAAAAAAACTTAAACAACACACACACACACACACACACACACACACACACACACACACACACACACACACACACACACACACACGACAAACAGAAGGCCTACATCGGTCACAAATGTGCCTACATTTTATTAGAAATGCGACGCACTTTCATACGTTGTTTCTGATCAGGCTGATAATTCCTGCTCAAAAAGGCACACTGAACAAAAAGCACTGGTACAGTTGTGCTCATTTTCTGAACGTTATATTTTTTGTGAAAGAAAAAGTCAAAATTTTATTAATGTAGTTTTTGAATTGAAGCATATAGTCTGCTCATTTTCTGCTTCAAAATGTATTTATGTATTTGTTCATCTGTTTTATTTCATTTTATATAAACATAGACCATGATGAACCCACGTTCGTATGTTGTGAGCATGATTTTCATTTCTATGTCTTCTTCATCTTCAGTTTATGTTTTTGACTGCAGCACAGATCCTCAATTCATGTTTTTAAACATGAATGGCGATGTAACAAATAATGTGCGTTTATCTCTGTATAGCATGGACAATGTGTCCTTTTTTGGGTGCTAGACCTCGGTTAGTCTCGTGGCATTCTTAACCATTATAAAAAAATGTTATCATACGCCTGTGTGCAAGTGTGTATAGGCTATGTATATTGAAGCTAGTAAACCGCTGAGCCATATATTATAATCCTTTGATTGTCGTGAAGTCACTGAAGGTTGACGGTATAGTGGGAAAAAATACACCTGTCCCGTCAAAATTACAAATGTTATTTGGGGAAAAATATATGTCAAGAACATTCTGAAGGCTAGTAACCTGTCATGTTATAGCCAGATATAAACAATCGGATGTTTACTTATGAAAATGCTTGTAAACCACTGGGTGTGTCCAGGTCAGTAAAGGCATAGTCTAAAGACACACCAAAATACACTAACCTTCACCTTAAGATTGAAACTTAAAATTGCTTCGTCAGTTGGCCTAATAATACCACAATGCTCTGAGCCAGGTCAGGTTAAAACCTGTAACATGACCAGATGCCGATTAGTCACAACCACTGTAAAACCAGCCCTAAATAAGAATCAAGTTTCGAGCAGTTGGACTATCAATAAACAACGAAGGATACTAGTCGTAATGTTAGTGCTAATCACAATGGTGACGGTGGTGATGACAGCGATGACAGCGATGACAATGATGATGGTGATGTATTGTGAGAAAATGTTTGAGGTCATTGAAAGTCTTTGAGAAAATAATGTACATCTCTCTCTTTCTTTCTCTCTATCACACACACACACGCGGCGCGCGCAACACACATACACACTTACACACACACGCGCGCACATGCACACACACACACACTTACACTTACGCGCGCGTACACACACGCAAACACACACACACACGAACGCACACACACATCTTTCACTCTCTCTTCCTCCACCACACACACACACACACACACACACACCATGCCAAAATAAAAGCCTTTCAGGAAGACATCAGTAGCCTACCAAAACGTAAGCGTTTGGAAAATACCGACTTGTTTGCTTTTCACTGACGCACCAGTAGTAGATTTATGAGTGCGCGAGAACAGTCTTGTGCTGGGGAAAGGGGGGTGGGAGTGGCGGAACATGATGAAGTCATTCTAACAATCTCCCTTTACAACAAAAACATTAGAAAGTCCAATTTTTAAATCTTAAAGTCACTGTGATGTTGAAGAAGAAATGGAATTTGTCGTGAAGTGAAGACAACGGTAGTATGACAATAAAAGCAAGTTTCAAATATACTTTAAGAAGTTCCAAAGAAAATGCTATACACGCGTGTTTCTCAGGCAATGCGGATATTAAGGCACTTTTCTGGTGATGCGACTTTGACCTTGGCACCTTGTCTTACAAACTTAGGTATTTGCGAATATTCAACGTACTACATCTTTGATCCAAATTTGATAAAAAAATCCACCTAGAAACAGGTGAGAAAATTTTAATAACACATTTTTACAGACGCACAAACAGAAACATAGCTTTTCGGTCGATATGAAACGATTTCCTTTTTTAAAAAAAAGGAGGGAGAATGAGAACAAAGAACACACCCCACACCCAGACACACGCACGCACGCACGCATGCACGCGCGGACAAACACACTACACACACACACACACACACACACACACACACACACACACACACACACACACACACACACACACACACAGCTCTCTGGTCGATATAAAACAAATTCCCATACTAAAAGGGGACAGACTAAAGAAAAAAAAAAAGGAAACAAAAAAACACGTTTTTTTTTAAAATACATATTGCTCTAATGAATCTGTTTGTCAGACTTATTCCGGCATTTACCAATATCAGGCAAACAGACCAGACACAGTACTTGAATCCAAGACCCAAAATTTAGAGATTAAAAATCTTTGTTCGAATCGGTGGTCCTATGTAACTTACCATTGCACGGCTTATCCGTTATCATCATCATCATCATCATCGTCGTCGTCATCATCATATATTGTTATTATCATTAATAATATGATTACTGTTGCTGTTATTATCATCATTGTCATTAAAAGTCACCATTACTACTACTACTACCACCACCACCACTACTACTAACTATCATTACTTATTGTCATTACTGTTATCTTCCTCCTCCTCCTCCACATCATTATTTCGATTGAAACAAATTGAATCACATTTAAACATATTAGGTTGTACAGGTCTGATTAGTTTGTGAGAGATTAAATTCACGATGAACTGCTGTCTGCACTTTTACCCTAATCTCTATAATTCAGCACAGCATTTCACAAAGGCTGTATTTAAGAGTCAACCTTTTATCTATTTGTTAATAATGAAATCAAAATAAATCAATCCTAGGAACATACAGATTCCCATAATACACAACGCAGTTTTTAAGCTCTTCTAGCAAGCGGAGAGGAATAGGCAGGGGATGGGGGGGGGGGGGGGGGGGGAGGAAGAGAGAAGAGAAGGAGAGAGGAAGAGAGGGAGAGAGAGAACACTGGGAAAGCGACATTCAGACACTGGCTCCTGTCAGTCAGAACAACGATTGTCAGCCCGACTCACTCTGTCATGTTCATTGTGCCTCTGACCCACTGTATACTGATATCGATCTGGTGGATATTAACCTATACTACCTGCACCTCCCTGCATAAGGTGTTGAATCGATTACACTTAACAACACAACAAACAACCACAATCATAGCATGCGTGAACAGAGACAGAACTGATATAAAGAAGCTTTGTCCTGAGTACGATCATTTCATATGTTCGCTCTTGACCCTCACCACAACGCTATACAAAACAAATATCTATTATGCACGGCTACGCCAACCAATGTTGAACGAGTTAGGCCCATCTAACGTCCACTCAGCAAGGCCAGGCCTGGAAATAGTTTTGTGTTTATGAGTCTCCAGTCAATGTCCTGATTTAAGCTAGCTCATGAAACTCACAAAACTTAGTACAGGAAATAGTTTTTATAAGACTACACAGTGATTTCATAGTGTATTATTTAAATGTCAACGTTTTAGTGACGCAAATATAGTATTGATTATTGTGATCAGTTGGTACAACACCTCACCTCACAAGACCTGTTGGCGCTTCACATAAGCGCAGGTGCCAGAGGCGGGCACACGTAAAGCAGATATATGTAAATCCCTACCGCTATGATGAAATGGACGAACAAAAAGGCATACAATATGAAAAGCATTAAATATGTATAATGATCAGTCTACCTCTGCATGCCAATCGCTCATGCGACGACGATGATAAATAATTGAGAAAGGTACATGAAATTATGTGCCTTTATCCCTTTGACTCCCGCACCCTATGCACCGACTGCAAAAACTTACCCCTAAGATGAGGGAGTCAAAGGGTTAAGTTTTTGCTTTGCTAACACGGTTGACAATGCTGGATGCTGGTGGACAGGCTGCGGGAGTCAAAGAGTTAACACATATCTCTACTGTCTCTCTCTACCACATACACACAGACGCGCTCGCAGACGCACGCACGCACGCACGCGCGCGCACACACACACACACACACACACACGCGCGCGCACACACACGCGCGCGCGCACACACGCTCCTAAACATGCCCAGAAATGCTTATACTCTGACATAGAAATATTCATAAACATACAAATTCAACCAATCATTTTACACACTCACATAGCTCTCTCTCTCTCTCACACACACACACACACACACACACACACACACACACACACACACACACACACACACACACACACACACACACACACACATCTGTATTACAATTGAAAAAAGTTGAGTTTTAATAGCAGACTTGAAGGAAGTGGTGAATGTCTAATGTGGACTGGGAGTTCAATGCATACAGAAAATGGGTAAGGGAATTCATGGTGGCCAAAAGATTCTGTCTTGAAAGATGTAGCACAAAACGTTCTGGATTCAGAAGAGCAGAGCTTTCTACATGGGATATAAATGTTAAGTATGTCAGAGAGATACCGGGGACTTGTTCCAGAGGCATAATGTGAGTTTATGAATTGATTCTACATTGAAAATGAAATCAATGCAATGATTGTAGTAGGAACGTTTGAAATCTGGCCGAGCAGCATTACTTGAACTCTCTGGAGCTTATGAAGATGGTTTGGAAAACCAGCCAATACTGGGTTACAATAGTCAAACCGAGATAGAACGAATGAACAAACAAGTACTCTAGTGACATCAATGGAAAGATAATGATGAATAATACTGACATTGCTGAATTCAAGGCAGGCGGAGGACACTTTGCAAATGTTGAAATGTACTGTTTAATGTTAAAGTTGGTACGAATAGGACACAAAGATGACGTAAATGTACTCAGAATGAAATTTCAGTGTGTCTGATAGACATGACAGATGACACAGAAGGACGCATTTGGAGCTTTAGTAGAATGATGAGCAGTTCTTTCATCTTATCATCTTAAAACAGAGTTTATTCACAGTCACCCATATAAAACCATAAAGTATCAAATAAGTAAAATCTTTTGATTTTTATGAATGAAATCAAATGGGCCACACGTTATAATTTTGAAGTGATGTGGAAAAGATAAGCAGAACCTCGCATTTCAGTTTTGGTGTGAGAAGAGCAAAATCGCATAGCCTCAAAATAATATGAAGTTCTGAGTAATCTGATTAAGAATTGCATAAGTTTGATAAGATATCAAACTCAAATCTTTCAAATTCGAATTCTCCACAGAATACTTGCAACGATTTCAAAGAAAAAAGTATTGTTAATGAAAATATGTATAGTTTTTTTGTAAGAAGCGATAAGACAGAATTAAACATTTTCTGATGGAGATTTGACTACACAAGCTTTGCCTTATATTTTTCTATTTTCAGCTCATCTTTTTTTCTTATGCTTGTTTTTGAGTAACTAACTAGACATCTAATTGTTCTACTTGCAAAAAAAATTAAAAAGATTTTTTTTTTCATTGAATGCACACGACGACAAATGTAACAGCGTTATTCTGGTCATCGAGCAGCCATGTTGAAGTTACCCCCCCTGCTTAGACCGGAGATACATATAAAAACATTCCAGATTTTCAAAGCCATGGTAGAACTCAGAAGAAGAAATTTCGATAGTCTGGTCAATACGTCGCTGCTGCGGTGGTTGTAAAAAAAAAAGACACGCACAGCCCTCGCATGGGAGCAGTGAATTCATACTGGAAAAAAAAGACTAACGCCACAGATCTGGTCGTCGGAGAGAGGGGAGGCCGTGACAAGCTCAAGCTGCGCAGCTGAGCGGAAAGGCAAAAAACGAAAATGAAACGACTGATGGCTAGAAGAATTTCCACTGTCGGAGAACCCACAAGGCTGGAACAGAAGACAAGCAGACAATATTGGCAACCCAGTGCCTGATGATTTCACAGAGAAAGAAATAAAACATGAAAAGCAAAAAGTAAAGAACCGAAGCCCGAAATTCTGAGCGGCTCTTCTGTTTACTATTATTATTGTTATCATTATCATTATTATCATTATTGTTATTATTATCATTATGATAATCCACATCATCATCCACTATTATTATTATTTTATTATTATTATTATCGCAAATGCATCAATGACAGCTATAAATGGTAATGACTACAGTGACTGTGCACTGTGATCCTTACGGACATTTAACATTTGCAAAGAGAACCCTAAAAAATCTTCAGACTCGATCCCTGGGACCCTGAGAAATGAAACCTGCGAGAAACGCTGCTACCTCGCTAAATCCGTGTGGTCATCTGCGTGTCAGCTATTAACTAGCCATTGATCTCACGCTTCTAAATGGAAACTATTTCTGTCTTTGTAAAATTCGAAACAAAACCGAAGAACTGATTCAGATCATTACAGAGTGGATGCATTCAAACAATATTGGGTGTTTTCGCACACAAATAATATTACTGACTTGTTAGTGCATTGCCCGAAAACTCAAAGGCTGATGATACAGTGCATGAAGGTGAAAAAAACATATATATCATTATGATATCCCCGACACGGAACTGCACGATATCAGAATACAGTGATAAATTGAACACCACCTTTAACTAGGATATTGATTTTGAAGGTTCTCTGTTTGGAAAGTACACAAGCGCACGTGCACCCATACACATCTTGTAGACCTACTATGTAATTGTAATGCCTGCGCCAAGGATCATCTTCACTCGAAAACAGAGGCAAACAAACAAACATATAAAGGAAGAAAGAATGAAAGAAAAAATAAATAAAAGAAAGAAACAGGCAGACAGACAAACAAGAAGACTCAAAACATGTTTAAAATGTTTTACAAGTCAACACAATGCGACATACATGATGATGCCCGCTCTCTCTGTTTGTGCGCGCGCCCCCGTGTGTGTGTGTGTGTGTGTGTGTGTGTGTGTGTGTGTGTGTGTGTGTGTGTGTGTGTGTGTGTGTGTGTGTGTGTGTGTGTGCGCTCGCTTGCGCGCGCAATTGGATAGTAGGCTGCCCCTTGAGTACATGTTATGGATGCATAGATCTTTGAAAACTGCTTTCGGTGCAGCCCATTCAGTTTGTGTGTGAAACGTTTTGTAGGTATATTGCTATGGATGGTCCGTGTTTTTCTTTTTTGGGAGGGGTGTGTGTGTGGGGGGGGGGGGGGGAGGAGGAGGAGGAGGTAATGGTGGGGCGGAAGGATACTGTATGGTTCACTGATTCAGTGAGGCAATGACACTGGGTTGTTTGACAGTCTATCTTGAGTCTTTCATAGTCAGTATCGGTGCCTGCGGCAAATACACGGTTGATTCTATCAGTTCATAATGGGACTGTTAATGTGTCCTTAAAAATGATAATGTTGTTATTGTTGTTATCAATGTTATGGTTATATCAAAAGTTATGTTAGTATTATTCTTACTGCTTTAGACTTCCCTCTATGATATATGATGTAATGTTGAAACATTTTCTGGAGTTCTGACTGATGATTAGAATTGAAAATACACTTTCACACAAGACTGAAGGTTTCACAAACTAAAAGAATACAACGCAGAAATGAATGTGTTGTCCTCAGACTCCACATCGAGTGGTCACCACAATGTTTACTTTTGACAAATGACGAATTAATTTGCGAGAGAAAGAAAAAGAATGTGTACTAATGGTTCGGTTTGATGTTATTTTTTCATGGAAAAAACAAAAACAAACAAACAAAAACACAAACAAAACAAAACAAAACAGCAAAACAAACTGATGTAAACAGTGATGTATGTACAAAGTGTTTTAAATTTCCGTTTACCATGACTTACTTCCATTAACATACTTGTGAAGTCATGTATGCGTGTGTGTCAAAAGTGTGTTATCGACAATGGCTAAACAACATACGCGCTTGTCCTAAAAGACTGGAAAGTGCAAAACACTTCTGCATTTACGAGGGATCCTTTTAGCAACGCAAATGTTTGATGTGCTGATGGATGTGTGCTTGGTCGCTTCTTATGCTCAGAAATATTTGTACTCGTGTGCTTTCTCTGTGCGTACATGTTATGTAAGCTGAAGGAGAGAAATAAGATTACTTAATTCATATGTAATCGATAAGCGATCACTACACGGCATGGGAGACGTAAACAAAATGTTCAGCACTGAAGTGGAACGCTAACTTTCCCGTGGCACTGACTTATCGGGGCTTTACAACGAACACGAACTCTGTGAAATATGTATCCCGTATTTTTCACTACTTCCCTGTTGGCTTTTGAATTCACCAGTAAAATACAGATCAAAGTTCACATCTTACGGCGAATGCGTATCATCACGAACTACAATGTAAACAACAAATTTGCGTCATTTGGTAATAAGACGTACTTTCTGAAAGCGTACTGGCCTATTAATAACAGACTGGGATAATCCAGTACACGTAAACAAGCAGGATCCATTCAGTAATGTCAGCGTTTGATGTCCGGGTGGAGGTTTACTGGATCGGTTTTTGTGCTTAGAGATTTTTCACTTCGTATTTTTTCTCTGTGTGTATATATTTATATGTAACAACTAACATGCGGCGCAGAAATGAAATTTCTTAATATGCATGTATGTATGTGTATGTATGTATGTATGTATGTATGTATGTATGTATGTATGTATGTATGTATTATGATGTATGTCTATATGTATATAGATGTATACGTATATATGTATGTATGCTGTGTGTATGCAAGTAATAAATAAATAAGTAAGTAATAAGTAAGTAAGTAAGTAAGTAAGTAGCAAGCAAGCAAGTACATAAGTCAGTCAGTAGGTGATGAGTAAGTAAGTATGCATGTATGTATGTATGCAGGTAAGTAAGTAAATATGTATGTATGTATGTATGTAGGGTGTGTATGTATGTATGTACGGGAGTAAGTAAGTATGTATGTGTGTATGCAAGTAGGTAAGTATGTATTATATATACATATGTATGTATGTATGTATGCACGTATATATGCATGTATGTACATAAGTAAGTAAGTAAGCAAATGTGTATGTATGTATGTATGTATGTATGCAAGTAGGTAAGCATGTATCGTATGTATGTATGTATGTATGCAAGTAAGTAAGTGTGATGTATGTATGTATGTATGTATGTATGTCCCAAGCGATCACGGCACAACATAGCGGCTGTACGCAAGTATGCTCTGCACTGATGTAGATTGCCAGCTTTCCCATGCCATTGACTTCCGGGGCTCCGTAACGATTGCGGAAATATGCATCCCGAATTTTTCACTGCTTCCTTGTTTCCTTTTGAATTTACCGGTAAAATACAGATCAAAGCTGACATCTTGCAGCAAGTATATGTGGCCATGATCAAGACGACTGGGAAATTGTCACGTACATTAAAGGTTATTATCGACTGGCTGATCGTCCGTTACGCCGATGAACTTGTTGCATCAGTCTCAGTCATGGACTAACTTTCTTCAGACCATTCTAATGTTTTGTTTTCCTAAATCTGTCTAAACCTGTATGCTGGAAGTGAACTGAAACCCGTCACAAACTGAAATCAATTGAAAATGGGCTCTCCTGTAAATCTGATTCCTCTAATTCTGCCATCAGTCTTGCACCAACTTCTAGACAAGAATGCACCCTCAACCATTCGTGTTCTGCCTGACCGCCCATCTGCGCTCTAGTACACAAATGAAATAAGTGTAGCCAAACAAGCTCGTAAACGTGTTGAATGGCAGTGGCGTTCATTCTTAAGAATTTTCGAGAGCATGTGAAAATAGTAAAGAAAAAGATCACGAAGGCCAAAACTATCTGTCAACCCAGGTCCTTGAGTCTTCATCTACAAAATGGTTATTCTCTGTCATGTCTGATCTTTTCGGTACTAAATCATCCTGCCCCGTTTCCCTCTAACATCAATCCTTCAGATCTTTTTGGAGTTTTTTTCAGTTGTTTCTCTTCGAGCCGAGCCAAGCTTGACAAAAACCCCTTTCTTCCGTCCATTCTCGATGTTCCATTCAGTCTCCCAACTCACCGAATTTCAACTAGTTTCTGAAACTCTGATTGAAATATTAATCAGGTCTTGTGAACTCGACCACATACCTGCCCCTCTTTTGCAAACACTTTCCAATCTTCTCCATAATGCTTAACACCAACACGTCTCTTCTTACTGGATTTGTCCCATCTTCTCTCAAAACACAGCCATTGTTCAACTTCTTAGAAAAAGATTAGTCTCACTCCTAACTTTCTCATACCAGTGTCCTGCTTCCAGTTTGCCGTACTTTTCAAAGCTACTTGAGAAAGTGGTTTTAAAACAGCCGAACAATCGTCTGCCGGCCAACAATCTGAATAAATCGTTTTCAATATGCTTTCAGTTCTGACCACAGGACCGAAACCGCCCTTGTTCACATTGTGAACGATTCGTAGCTATCAGCTTGCTGCTTTTGGTACCACTGTCTCCTGCTCCTCTCTTGTCTTGGGTATTCATTCAGAATCCAACATATGCTCTTCCTTGGTTCCTGTAATACCTTCTGGCACTTTCAGTAATGGTAAATGAGTCTATGTCCCTGCTAGTTAAACTTGCACAGAGGGTCCCTCAAGACTCATGTAACCTGGCCAGTCCTCTTCATACTCTACACCTCACCTTTTGCCAATGTCGTCAAACAGTATAACATCAAATATCATTTCTAGCTGATGATTCCCAGCTCTACAACAGTGCATCTCCTGAAAATCTTTCAACTCTTCCTTCCGAAGCTTCTATTACGTTGAAATCCAAAGATGAACGATAACGATGATACAGAATAAACTGCAATTGAATGGATGTAAGACTTAAGCAATGGTCATTGACACATACACAGAACTTCCAATGTGAGATTTGTTTTATCTGAACAGATGATAAGACTACTATACCTTGTGATTCCACCAAGAACCTTGGCTTTGTTATTGATCCTCAACTCCGTGTGCAGAAGTTAATCACCCAAACTAGTTAACTAGTGTTGTTACTGTCAGCTGTGACGTTTTAGTTCTAGTCGCCGTTATCTTTCAACTTAAACAGCACCTAAACTGGCGACTTTTCTTATGTTGTCTATTTTCGATTATTGTAATTGTTTACTATCTGGCTTGCCTGCTTGTTCTGTTACATGCCCCCAACATATTCAGAATTCAGCATTCTGCGGCCCAACTTTAGCTTCGTAAAAAGAGCATGATCATGTTACTCCCTTGCTTCATTTTCTCCACTAGCGCTGCCTGTCACTCAAACAATTTCATACAAACTCAACAACTATGCCACAAGTGTACTAATGGTATTTCACCTGTGTGACTACCTCAGGATGTACATCCCTGCCAAACTTTTTGTTCTGCTTCTGACACTCGTTGCTTACAGCTTACTTATACAGATGTTCCACAGTCGGTCCCCAGTTTCAGTGTCTGGTCCACATAACTGGAACGAGGTTCCCATGTCTCTTTGATAGTCACATCCCTGTCTTCCTTCATTTCTAACTTGAAGACACACCATCAGCAGGGATTTCTCCCTTTAAGCGCCAACCCCATCTTTCCACTCCCTCCTGCCCTTTCCCTCCCAAATTACGTGTGCTTTGTTACCTTAAGTTTTTGTCAATTTGAGTAAATATTGTAGTGAAAGATGTGAGTGTGTGCTTTGATGTGATTTCTATTAGTATATCAGGATTTGGCGTCTCAAACGTAAACAACAATTTTGCATCATTTGGTACAAGTCTGGAACTTACCTACTCGTCATAAAAACCGGAGAGTACATTACACTTCAACAATCACGGAAAATCCGATCAGCAGCGCCAGTATCTGATGTGCTGGTTTATGTGTGGTTGATCGCTTTTGGTGTTTATAAATATTTGTACCGGTAGTCATATTCATTGATGTGATCTCTTTTCCCCCTCACTGATTTGTTTTCTTGATTATTTATTTCGTAATTTATTTGTGCATCCGAATCTCAGAACGGTCCATTGCCGACTTCTTTATTGTACATTTTTTATTATGTATTATTTATATTGTGTTGTGCATAATGACTCCCAATGTTATCTTGATATAAAGAATGTGCTGAAGAGGTTAAAATTTTAATCAAGGGTACGTGACGGTTCGCCTTTTCTAAAACGGAAGCTTGTCATGCCGAATTAACTGAATTATCTGACATTCTGCTTGTGTAATCTATGGAATACACGCAATCGATAGTACACTTTGTCCCCTTTATCTATTGTGAATGTAACCACTCTGAAAGATAGGGTGAATAATCCAATATCTAAAACACTCGAGACAAAAAGGGGCGGAAAAAGAAAAGAAGCGAGCAAAAAGAAACACACACACACACCACACACACACACACACACAGCGGATAAATACTTGTAAACATCTATTGATAATACCCGATAACGTGGCTCAACATTTCTGGGAAGGTAAGGCAGTCTATCTTAACGTCAATTGCCTTATAATGAATTGCTTCCCCTGCATCATAGGTACGTTTCATTGTTCGCAATGGCGTGACCGCGTGCTGGCCAGAAAAATGTCAGTCGTGATCAGTGTGTCTGTGTGTTAGTGTGTGTTATTGTCATTGAGTTAATGTCTATTCATAGAAGCGATTTTATATCCCCTAGCCACCTCTCTGAAACAAAACAAAACAAAACAAAAAAACCCTCCCCCTCTTCGATTTACGAGAGCATTGAACACCTCCCTTTTGACATTAAAGTGGCATCCTATAAATGTCTGTGATAATTATGTCAGTTTTACATACATTCTCGCGAAAATACTTGAATGCTTTTCACATTTAGAAATCTAGGAATTCAGAACATGTTTTGCAGTGGGGCTGCTTATTTTTACCATGACAGAAGCTAAGTACGACCTTGGAGTTTCGGAAACATTTTTTTGTCTTTCAGACGTTTCCAGGTTTGTGCTATTCTTTTTAGGCTGTTTGCAGATTTGGTATCGTCCAGATCTACACGCTAAATTCAAATGAAACAAAAAAATCCATAGTGGTCATACGAATATTAATAGAGAAATTTTGCAGATTTTGAACTCCTTATGGTAACAGTAACCTTGAAGAAGATTCAGTTGAAATAAAACGTCACCTGCTCAGAGGACATGCTGGACTGTCAGTAAAGAGAAAACGGATTCTAAATATTATTAGATGTTCACCTTCCTCAAAAAGTGGTGATTTTAGGTAATGTTTTGGTCTGTGTGACTTTGATCTTGGCACGTTTGAGTGGTTTTGAGATTGAAAACCTTGTCCTCCAAACTTATGCATTCACAAGTTCTCAATGGTCTACTACTTTGACCGAAATGTGGTAAAGATCCATCCAGAAACAGCGCTAAAAATCTTGCTAGACATTTTTGTCGCAGACAGACAGACAGACGTACAGACAGACAGACACAGACATATACATCCCTTCCACTTAGTTTGAAATAGATCCCCTCTTCGTTTTCAGAAAGGTAGATTTAAAACAAAACAAAACAAAAAACAAAACAAACAAAAACTACTACTTCACCAGCCAACCTACAGCGACGTCATAAAAACACACTAAAACTCCCCTTTTGAAAACACATCCACCCGCACACCCACCCACACACACAGCTGTGAAGCTTTCAGCACCTTCAGTCTCTTCTTCACTTTAATTTAATGGATTGTATCCGCAGAAGAGTATTACAGACTAGATGGAGACTTTACGTTGTGAAAATCTATTTAAAGGTGCACTTTAGGTCTCTGTCACTTTTACAGATTTTACAAGGGAATACACGTCCGCAGTTCAACACCACTTTCGACAATATTAACACTAAAACTAACCCTAGCCCTACTCCCGACCGTCACCACTGGGGTTGGCAGTCTATTATAAATCCGTGAGAGAGCGAGCCGTAAGTTATTTCCTGATCTAAAACTTTGAAACGTGATTGGTCAGTTGAAAATGAAACTGGTGGAGGCAGCACAGGCCTACACATACAATCGTCTTACCAACACCCTCGCCCTTCCTCTCCATCCTCTGGGTATCTCACAGTCTATTTATTTTGAATGAAACGAAATTGCGCTCGACTCTCAGTGTGCACGAAATCCAGTGGCGAACTTGATACACTTTCCGCTTTTAAAGTTTGTTTTCTTTTTAAAGAAAGAACATAGAAAAGCGCAGATCAAGATATAATCGCATTACAGGATTCAAACTTCAGGACACATAAAAGTCATCTGTACATTACAAAGGCCGTAGGCATATTTATGAAATGAAAGCGTTTTAAAAACATCATAAACATACACGATTTTTAAATCAAATAGCGAATATGTTTCATGTTGCAAATTATGTCAAGAGATCACACCACTCATCAGTTTCCACCACTGGTTAACTCCAGAACCATTTTCCTACAATTACCAGAAGTCTGCAAATTCCGTAACAATTTTTCTTTATTATTTTTCCGTGTGGAGTCGTACAAACTTATAGATCATACTTATCATATTTTAATATATAAAAGTGCTGTAATACTCACAATCAAGCGCACTGTCGTAGATAAGCAAAACTGACCCAGGCCATTGGAAAACAGCGTTGTACAAGCACAGGCCAAACACTGCTAAACGGTGATTTCAACAGACTGATCTCACCTATATATATCAACATTTTGACTGCAGATCGTGCAACTGTAAACGCATGTAAACTGAGTTCTCCGCGCAAAATTAAACTGCAGTTTGATTGGTCAGTTTTCGTTAACAGTATTCGGTCCAGTGCCGAGTTAGTGCGAAAGTAAGTTTAGTGAGCTGGACACGAAATAGGCGGGAGAGATAAAATGCTCTTCGTCCGGTATACCCGGTTTAGATAGATTATATTCATGCAGTCTGTATTTAGGCAGTGGTTTGAGACCGTAATGTAGCATTGTAATGGCACCAAGTGACCAATACTTTTTCACGAAATGATAGCAAAGATTATACGACGATTTTGAACAAGTGTGAACCGTGATGAAGAGACGATAGTTATGTGAGTACAATATATCTCCTGTTTTGTCCGGAGGTTTGTTTCCATGTTTTCAATCCTCTTTGAACCTCTCCGTCAGTTGTCTTGTCTTTCAGTAACGTCTATCTCTCTTCTTTGTAATGCGCACTCGCGTGCGCATATGTGTACTCTTGCCCCTCTCATACGATTGTGTATCACGTGTTCCTTTCCACTCTCGGAAGCTGTTAATATTCAGAGGAATTGCGTTTACTGTTCTGACAGTGTCTTATGAAATAGCCGCAATAGAATGTGTTCCGTCAGTTTTCGTGAGTGAAAAGCTTTGGTTGGGTCAAGTTATTGAACGTCAATACAAGTTCCTTATAATAATAATATAATAAATTACAATATTTATATAGCGCAAAATCTTGATAAAAGCAAATCTAAGCGCTGAAACAGACACGCACGCACGCACACACACGCACGCACGCACGCTCCAGTGTGAGTCACTTCATTTGAAAATAAAAGCCGAAAAAAATTAGTATAGATACGTTGCCTTTTATAAGTGAGGCTAAGGTAAGCTCACGGACTGCAAGATAACCCTCTCTGCCCCAGACTCCACATGGTTCTCCGTCTAAAGAGACGGAATAAGGATGATCATGAATAGTGGCATGGAAACAACTGATGGGAGGCCACTTCTCTGAAGAAACAAGGAGCTATCGATACGGAATTTTACCCCGTTTTGAACTGATCCAGTCTGTCTAAGGAGGCGGAATAAAATTTCTGAGGCTGTGTTTTGTCCGGAGAGGTCGATCGAAGTGTCCTGAACGTCAGAACCTGTTTTCTCCAACACGTTCAAAGCATTAAAACTTGAAAGCGGTCTTGTTTGAACCAACAAGATTTACTTGATTCTTATAAAATGTCTTTCTTAGTTAAAATGGTGACGATTTCGTGAATTTCTTCAATCTTAGCTTCAAGTGTTTGTGTAAACAGTGAAAGTATATATGTGGTGTTAGATCGAAATATACTTTTTCATATACAACCAAAGAAAACTTCAAAACGTTCATGAGACGGGCATGATAATCGAGTGGTTAGGACACTGATCATGCTTCTGGATAGTTTTGGTTCCAGCCTGTTTGGGTACGCCCGGTGGACGAAAGATGCAGTGTGTTCAGATCTCCCCGTTCAACACAGTGCCGACCTGCTTGTGGGTGAAACCCACCGTGTGTATGAGCACGCAGAACATCAAGTACGCATGTTAAAAGTCCTGTGTGCCATGCCAGTGTTTTGTGGTTTAAGGAAACATAAATACACCTGGCATGCACAACCCCGAAAACGGAGCACTGCTGTCTTAATGGCGGTTTAAAAGAAGGAAAAAACCGGGCATAACCATAAAAGCCCAGTCGTATATTGTGGGAATTGCAGCGTACGAACGGGAAAAAAAAAACACCAATGGCAATTTCTTCACTGAATTAATGAAGAATAACACAATTCGTCAATTTCTGACGAACGATACGAGACGGGAAGGGTAGAATGGATCAAGCGGGAGGACAGAGGATAAACAAACGTGATTGTGGAGGAAACAGAAGGGTTCTTATTCACTGCAAGAGACAAACCTGAGTTACGGGTCCTACAGGAGCGGTATAACAACTTGACAACTCTTAGACAGGCTGTTACTATGCACCACTTTTTACGTGGGCAGTTTTCAGTAACAGCGTGACCCTTAGCCCAGACATCAATGTGGTATTGTTTGGCTCGGTTCGCGTTGCTCAGCCGACCACACTAAGATATGGTACAGTGAAACGTGTATGTTCCAAAACAAAAACACTACAAAATGACAATATGAGAAATAAAATTGTCAAATATGTAATTGTTTTGTTACTTGAAATTTCAAATATGTGAATTTTGTCGCCTGTTTTGTTGAATGAAAGAGGAGGTCCATAAATCTGCACGCCCAGAGCATGACTGACCGTGAGCGATGTGCTGAACATGAGTGCAGGTGACATCGATGACTGAAAGTGAAGTTATACTCCCCGAGAGTTGATATGGAATTTACAACCCTAACGTCAAAATCGGGGTTGAATATTTGGAGGCCAGCCAAGCATTCACTGGATGCTTACACTGGATCGTTCTTGCTCTTGTTTACATTAGAAGGTGACAGGTGACATTTTTGTCACATATACAGACTTTTCTACAATGGGTAGGACACAGTCTCCCTTATTCAAATAAACACTGAAAACAACAACAACGACAACAACGTAACAGGGTGCGCTAGGTGTTGGAGATGGGGGACGCTGACGGATGGTCCATTTATTTTGAACTGAAGGAACGGCTGGCTTTCAAGCAAGTTTGAAACGAGAAACATTCTGACCGCATGTAAATGAGAACGGGGTTTTAAATTGGCAGAACAAGACGGGTGCAAATTTCCGGCTCCAAGTCTACATACGATCATCGCTATTGTACTAGGAGCTCACGATCATCTCCTTTCGACAAGCGCACACACACGCACATTCAACTACGTCTCAAACCGAACCGGCCAGTGATTGGATGGTATTTTGGTTGATGCAGCAGACATCTTCCTTATGCATATGTATCAACCATGACCTCCTCAAAGAACAGAATCGCGTGATCGAAAGAGGCATGTTGAACTCCTCTTTACCGTCACTCTGGACGAAATAAGTGCGAAAATAAGCGGGATAGATCTAGCCGTCGGAACAACCGGACGCAATCACGCGGGAAAGATGCATTCCAGACTTTCCAGGAGGTAAGACTGAATAATTATGTACACATTCGAGATATGATGCCACGCACGTGATGGATATTAGTTTTAGATTGTAGATTGTCGATCATGTGACTCCGGTCTCTCTGGGCATACTTTATACATATGCATTTGCAAGATGTCTGCCGTGTAATCGAAAATATCAACCAATCATTGGCCGGTTCGGTTTGAGATGTAGTCGCATTGTACAGTGTTAGACATTGTAGGAGCTGGCTCCTACCTTCGGCTTTCTCTCCTCCCACCTTGGCACTGTGTATTAACACTTTGATTCACCAACTGCAAAAACTTAACCCTTTTACTCTCTCACCCTATGCAGGAAGCTGGTTGATAGGGTGAAGGAATCAAAGGGTTAAGTTTTTGCTTTGCTAGCCTGGTTACAATGCAGGATGCTGGTGGACAGGGTGCCGGAGTCAGAGGGTTAAACTATTCAGCATTCTTCTTGGACCCCCCCCCCCCCCCCACCTTGGCAGTGTTTAGTAAACTGTTTAGGTAATCTTGTAGAATAGAATACGAAAATAATTGAGCTAATTTCACGCACTTAACGGTGTTTCGGTTCTGCTGGATGTAAAGAGGCGTAAGACACCCTTACCTACTCACTTTGACCAGTCCTTCCCCACAAACATGCACAAAATATCCCTGAATGACTGGCGACCCACAGCTCCAGCAGTCACCTGCACACTGTTTAGAATTCTTTTTTTTTTTGCATTAGTGTGTGTGTTTGTCTTTTTCAGTGTTTGCCACAAAAGTGGCCGTCAAGTTTGTAAGAACTGACGCTACGTCTATCGAAGATTCGTCAGAAATTTCATTTAGAGAAAAGAAATTGCACGGGTTTTTCCATGCGGTTCGCCATCTAGGATTTGCTAACTTTGCTACGACAGTTCCGCACACACGCTCACCCCTAGACTAACTAGCCGTTAGAATCGAGCTTTAGCTTGATTTGCTGATCGTACGAAACTCGCCTCTGATATATCCAGCTTAATCCCAGCCCGCAATTTTAAAAACTGGCCTGCTCGCCGCTCATCATCTTTTCATCATTCTGATGGTGTCAGTGTTTCACAAGTCCCTCTTCCTCATTCCGATTTCAAGACTTTACCAGCGCGTAGGGTTTTACGCAGGCTCACGGTAGTCTGCCAGATAATTGCTGGCAGATTTGGGCTGAGCGCATATGGAATTGTTTGAGCGTGATGAATCCCTCTTTAAAGTTTTGACATCAAAATAGTGTCATCAGCAAGCAAAAGTATGAATAGTTCATAGGTATCATACGTAAGAGCTACACCACACCTTCTGTTTTAAAATAAGTGTCTTAATGGCCTATTCGTTTAAAAAAGACGAGCACAGAGTTACGTGCATCAACTTGTTTTTACTCCTGCTATACAGTTAATGTAATCAGTAATTTTGGCACCACATCGCTCTTCATTGACAGCCTCGGTAAACACGATGCCAGTACCAGTGGTGGTAATGGCCTCTGGTTTGTTTTTCTTTTAAGCAGTGCCAGGCACGTTCGTTTTCCTTTCTTTGAAACTACGGTGCTCCTTGTTAAAAGACAGCTGACATTTTGGGCAGAACTTCTAGTTTTATACAGTTTGGATTCCGTCAAATGCAGCTGACATATTCTACCCTGAAATCTTCACTTTACGTATAAAAGTAGGTTCTTAGATAGTGGAGGGAAAAATAGTCACATGTGACAGCAGACATCTACTAAGGATGGCGATTTCCTTGAGATATGCTTAAAGGTTTGATTGAGGAAAAACCTGTGTGCTTGGTTTTGTAACATTTTTTTCACTGTCCCTGATGTTCGGCCGGGCTGTACGTAGCATTTGTTTTAAGACGGAGGGAAAATCAAAGAGGGGGGGGGGGGGGGTGTTAGGAGAAGGGACGACAGTGTAGATAGATTACCAAGTCCGGCAAGAGGCAGGAAATGAAGGGAAGTTGATAGTGTCCAGTGTGTTTGACTCTCACTGGACTCACATTGTACGCATGCACGCACGCTCGCACGCGCACGAGCGTGCACACACACACACACACACACACACACACACACACACACACACACCACACACACACACACACACACACACACACACACACACACACAATTTTCTTCCATCACCACCTCTTTCCCTTATAGCGACTGCCTGTCCACAAAGGCTGTGTTGCCCAATGTCTTTCTTTTTCTTTGTCCATTATGTCGAGAGAAAAGAGGAAGATATACATGTAAAGTCGATGAAGTCGATTTTGTACTTTTGTGTCCAGTACTAAGACGTCAGAAAACAACTTATTACATAGAATGCTTTAGTAATCCTTGCTCGTCCAAACTAATTTTATTAATGTCATTGGTGAACGAAAACATGGTAAAACAATGTAATATTACGTGGAAGGTGTTTTAAAATAATAAGTTGTATTAAACACAATTACTGTCCTATGAACGTTCGATTGTTGTTTTTGTTATCCCCCTTTTGAGGAGCCATGGTCTATATAAATAAATCATCTGAAACCTGAAGTCTCTCTTTCTACAAAATTGTACACACATCCCCCCCCCCGCCCCCATGTCTAACACACTGTAAAGTCTAAAAACAATCTTTGTCTTCCAAGACCGACATTAGACATACTTGAAGCCAGCATCTCTACCTCTGAAGCATATCACTGGAAAACACCATCATCAAATCATGCACGTCACTAGCCAGCTTTAAACGAACGCTTCAGGAATATCTCATGGAAATAATATGAATAGTTATTCCAGTTACAGCCCCTGTCCGACTAGGGCTGCGCCGTGTATGGCTCTGCAAGATTCTCCTACTTAAAATACTGATCTGGATCCCATTCACGATCAAGGGTTCCACCTCGTGTCTTGAAGCGTTCCTCATCACCCATGTGCACAGTTCCGTACATAGAGGAAGGGGGAACCCTTCCATGCAACCGTAGACTGAAACTAACTTCAGACTGTTTTAAAACTCTTCTCCGAATCGGAAAATCATGTTTATGACTTATCTTCAATCCTAAATTTAAAACGAAATTTGAAGATCCCCCCCCAACTGTATTTCTGTAAACTTTACATGCAAAATGCAAATATTGTTCTAGCAGTTTCAAACACCTCCAAATTCTGGGGCAGCCCACCATGGACCTCTGAAATAAACGGTCTGTTTTGATGTTGCTTTTACCGTAAAAAGTCCTCTGGCTCATTGGTATACTTGTCCTTTCATGCATAACTCCAGTAGAAATTTCAGTCTTTCCACTAATCATTCACAAAGTGGATCAGAATCTGACGAAGGTGTTGCTGCTGCTGCCATCTTTTCTGTTACTCCTATTCGACCATTCCGAAACACATTTCATCTGAATTCTGTCAATACTGCCGAATTGACTGCTCTAGTTTTTGCACTAAAACCAGTGTCCTAGTCTCAGTGTAAAGACTTTCTCGTCTTTTTGTATTCCACTCTGGAGGCATTTGCTGGCAATAACATCAGCCATTCAAAGCTTTTGATGTTCTTTGAATTTTTTGGTCTGTAAAAACTGCCGGCCACAACATTGTTCTTGCCTGGACTACCGGCCATGTTGGTATTCGTGGCAATGAAATAGCGCACTACCTTGCCAAGAGTGCGTCAATGGAAGAGGTGCCTACATCCTTCATCTCTCATGCAGACCATGAGACCCAAGTGTAAACGTATGTGAAAAACTCTGGCAAGATGGTGGAAACAACCAGACAGACAACAAACTTTTCCAAATCCGCTAGAGTTCTCCCACCAGTTCTTGGGAACCGCAGGAGGGAAACGGTGTTATGCTCGTTACACACGGGTCACACATTGTACACTCAGTTATATCAATTAAAAAAACGAAGTAACGGGGTACGTACAGTATGAGCAGTCACTCGGCTTTAAACATCTTATGGAATGCTAAGACTTGCACGCCGAGAGACGTAAATACTATACAGCAGAGATTTCCTTGAAACGTACGTTTTTTTTCAATAGATTTCATGTTATATGATCATATGTACAGGAAAGATTTTTGAATGCATTTTAGACTTGTAAGACTAATCATGCACTTGGTTTTCAGTGATTGGCTTTAATTAGACTTTGAGTTGTTAAAAATTCAAATTGGTGGTAGCCTTGATTTTGTCTAAGTGGTCGGCTGGGCTATTTGCAACATGAGTCTATTTGATTTTCTCCCGTTTTTCCCAAGGAAGAAAGGCTAGCAAGCGAAAACCAGCAGCAGGAGGAGACAAATAGGATAGTAGTGGAAGAGATGAGGCTTTAGATAGGATTTTCAAGTCCGGTAAGATGCAGGAAAGGAAGGGAAGCTGGTCAGTGTCCACCACTTGAGACTGTCACAGGACATAACAAAATCTTGACCTTTCTCCCCTAATGGAGTGACTACCAGCAGCACTGTGTTCATTTGTTGGTAATTGCAGCATCTCTGTATTTCGTCAGTCCTTTTGTCTCCCTTCATTGACGCAGGACCGCACTTCTTTGTCTCCGTCTCTGACTCACTAATGTATATACACTTGTGTCTGTCTGTCTTCTGTCTGTCGTATACCACTTTTTCAGGCCTCTTTCTTCCACCTGTCGTTTCTTCTCTTTTCTTTTCTTTCTGAACTTTTTCATTTTAAGAAGGCAATAGAATGAAAACGAGAACAACAACTAATTCAGTACTTTTAAACCCACATTAATGCTTAAATACTGACATTTTCAAGCCATATATGCACACGAAATTGTTTATGACATTAAATTTTCTGTTAGTTTGAAGATGAGTGGATGGCAATATGCATTGTCTTCTTTCTGTGGAAGTTTTGTTGCCACTAGTCTTTTTGATTCGTATGTAAAACATGTGTGAGTAATTACAACTTTCCCGTTTTACTTTTCTGTTTACTGTATCATTCTGACATGCTTTCAGCTGATATGACCTTTGCATCAGCTGGGCTATGAATAACTTGAATTTTCTGCTGATATTGTGTCGTGCAGACTATTTAAGGACTGTTGTCTGAATGTTTTCCTAGAAACTTTTCCAACTCTTTGATCAGACTAATTACACAAAGCTGATTTTACTAGTATAGTATGTGCAAGAGGATTCAGCTATTCAGGGACCTTTGTTGTAAGCATGGCATTTCACTAACAACTTCCTGAGACTATTCGGTTGTCTTGCCACATATACTCATATGTATGTATTAGGCTATATAATTAGGCTATATG
>CM060315.1:82115933-82160933 GCA_030674185.1 Monoplex corrugatus
TTATTGAAGGCGGGTTATGCACATGAAAACCAGTGAGAACGCAAGTTAATATACATAGTTTGCAACACTGAAAATGATTTTATGCTCTTTGTGCTTGCTTTTAAAAGGGCTTTGCGATACAGCAGCACCTATAATGTTTAATGATATATGTATATATATATACATACTATAATATATATAAAATATAATATATATATATATATATATATATATATATATATATGCTCATTAATCAGAATAGTTTCCTTATGTGTAGACGTAAATATATTTAGTCGAAAAATAGCTGGATCAAGTGACAGAGGCAGTTTCGTTCAAAGGTTATATATTACCAGACGACAAGCTAAAAATTCCAGTTCATCTCCGTTAATTAAATTAATCACATAACATAAGCAAGATAACAGTTCACCTTTTCTTGTTCTACCATACTGAAAGCGATGGCAAGCAACGTCAGAAACAAATCTGCGCTCTGTTAAAGCACATTTGATTAGGGTCCTAGCTTTCAAAACACCAAGTGTCACGGCTAACTAAAGTTTAGCCCGCTTGGCCTTGAAATTGATGTAAATGGCGACAAAACCACTACAGCTTACTCTAGATTCCTGCCAGAGGCATGATGACTTTACGTCAATTTGCAGAGGTCAGACTCATTCAGGTACTGCATAATTAACGCAAGATGGTTAATTGGTGCAGAGGTCTGAAAAACGTGACAACTTCGTTTCGCTAACGAGAGTTTACCATCCGAAGAGAGAGAAAAGAGAGAGAGGAGAGAGAGAGAGAGAGAGAGAGAGAGAGAGAGGGGAGAGGAAGGAGGGGGAGGGGGCAAAACAAGAAATATAAATCCTAACAAAATTTGAAGTGAAAATCATTTCTACTGTGTTGTTATTGCCAGCCACTGGTGTTTTATCGACAGGGCAGGACGTGAAAACTATTTTCCTTGGCAAGAGTCATAAACAATATCCGTTTTTGCAGAGAAGATGTGTATTGGCAAAAGAAATCTGGGAATGGAACACTTGGTAAAAGGAAAATTGATGAATGAGAACTTTCAGCGTATCTTATGATCGACGGCTGATAAATTTCAGTTGTAAGAGAGAGGGATGGCTTGAAGATTCTTGCCATGTTTACAGTTACACTGAGTAGCCATCTCGCTCATTTTCAGTAACACAACTGCCAATTAAAATGAGGCAGAATCCTTTTTTTATACGTCTGAAAAGCAACAAAAGCTTATTTAATAATAAGGAATAAGGAATGAGTTTGATTCTGTTGAAGTGATCCTTCATTGTGATCAAAACACATTTCTCGTTCTGAATATTACATCATTTGAACTTTGATCTTTGCTTTCCGTGGTTAATTTTACCTCGATGAATGTCACCATGAGATAACCATCATTGTTGACGTGATATTCAGATCAGGTTTGTTTAGTTCACTAACACTGTCATGGGATTTGTTTCTTGGAAAGCCACAGTGTAAGGTACGGGAGAGAAGAAGCAAGGCAAAGACACACGCATGTATTAAGTGCATGTTTGGCTCTAGGGAAAAGTGATAAGCGGAAGCAATTTTAGGTAATGTAGGCCTGTTTTTATGTATGTTTTAGTGTCGTTAGATATATTTAAATCTGTATTCAGGTATGTTTCTTAAACCCCTGTGTGATGAATTGGACGGAGTGCTCAACGCCAGGGTCATCTCCTTAGATTATGTGCGCGAATGCATTGATATGACCACTTGATTTCTTTTCCTTTTTTTTTCGTTTTGAAGTATTGTGTATGTTTTTAAATAGTTTATAGTCCTGATATGGCTGTACACAGTCGGATGGGCTTTAAACAAACAAACAACAACAACAACAACAAAACAAACAAAACAAAACAAAACAACCACAAAAACCCTACACATTTTGACCAAGTTGTACTGAGAAATGGTTACTGCAACCAGAGGAAGGAACACATGTTCTTATGACATGTTTAGGTTGTGAAACATAAATGTGCTCTATGAGTGATTATAAAGTGGTGGTTATTCTGCTAGGTAATTGTACTATTCGATGAAGATTATAATGGCTAAATCTGTTTAACCCGGCCTTGTTCGGTTTGAGTAAATCTTTAAGTCACCAAGGATAATAATTTCTTTGGATTCAAGAACTACAGCATCCATTAAATCAGTAACTTTGTTGTTGTTGTAACTTTTTCGACCCAGTTACACGGTTCCGATGGATGCCTATAAACAAACCTATTACAGTAGAAGTGGTGGTGCTTTTTAAGTTTTAATTTCTAACCATACTGATTGCATCTGATATTGTTCAAGATGGATCAGGCGTTTAAATGTCATAGCTTCATTGATGTAAATTAATAAGCCAATTTCTTGTGGTTGTTCAGGATCTTTGCGAATAACATAATATCCAGAAAAAGTTAAGTCCTCGGTAGGCATGTGTTTAATTATCCAGATTTCCGTTAGGCCTAGGACATGAAGTTTTTGGCCATAGTTTGACAATAATGATAAAACATCTGTCATTTTATTTTGTAAGGATGGTTGATGTTTACGTGAGCAATTTTTAGACCATTTTTATAGGGCCAGGAAATGCTGTTAGAATTCATCGATAACCTGTTACTTGTAACCTGATGTGTAGTTAGACAGTATTTGTAGTATTATATAGACAAGCATTAGCATGCAAGTACACTTGTGTATCTTTATAGCACAGTCCATTGTCTGTATCAGCACACGTGCACTTGCAGAACAGTATAAGATGCAAATCACAATATTATTTTTAAAAAAATACACAAATGAAACCAGTGAATAAATATGCACTAACACAGTCGAAGTCAAATTATCTCCTTATTAATCACTTGATGAATATATTTTTTATAGATATGCTATGCCATAGCATGATCGGCCTTGCTGTATTGCAACGCACACACGCACGCACGCGCGCGCGCGCGCGCGCACACACACACACACACACACACACACACACACACACACACACTGTGCAACACACACATTGTTCTAGCAACACAATGTTAACGCATTTATATTACGTAGGCAATACATAACATTGTTTCTACACAATAAATTGCTCTATATAGTATGAAAATAACAGTAGTTAGTGAGGTTGCTTGTGATTTTGAAAGGGACAGTCCTGTCGTATATTTATGGAAACAGAATGTATGAGTCTAGTTGATTTACTTGATATTGGTGGCCAACAGTGTATTCCATATGGGTAGGTGGACCCAGAGAAGTATTACATAGTGTGTTTTCCCCCAAATTATACCATAGTGGGTGGTGGACCCAAAGATGTATTACCCATAGTGTGTGTGGACCCAAAGATGTATTACCCATAGTGTGTGGTGGACCCAAAGATGTATTACCTATAGTGTGTGGTGGACCCAAAGATGTATTACCCATAGTGTGTGGTGGACCCAAAGATGTATTACCCATAGTGGGTGGTGGACCCAAAGATGTATTACCATAGTGTGTGGTGGACCCAAAGATGTATTACCATAGTGTGTGTGGACCCAAAGATGTATTACCATAGTGTGTGGTGGACCCAAAGATGTATTACCCATAGTGGGTGGTGGACCCAAGATGATTACCATATGTGTGACAAGATGTATTACCCATAGTGTGTGTGTTCCCAAGTGTATTCATGTGTGTGACCAAAGATGTATTACCCATAGTGGGTGGTGGACCCAAAGATGTATTACCTATAGTGTGTGGTGGACCCAAAGATGTATTCCATGTGTGTGGTGGACCCAAAGATTATTACCATAGTGGGTGGTGGATCCCAAAGATGTATTACCCATAGTGGGTGGTGGACCCAAAGATGTATTACCCATAGTGTGTGGTGGACCCAAAGATGTATTACCCATAGTGGGTGGTGGACCCAAAGATGTGTTACTCGTAGTGGGAGGTGGACCAGTAGTAGGAAAGCGGGCAGATGGATCGAATCTTTCAACTGGGCGTGAAGGTATGATGGGAAATGATGATGGGAAGAAGGATCAGGAGAATACGAGCGTATCATGCCCCTGTTTGAGATGATTTGATCTTTCTGTGTAGCATTGTTCAGTATTTTTGAGATGATTTGATCTTTCTGTGTGGAATTGTTCAGTATTTTGTTTGATCCACTCTGTTTTCACTCAGCATTTGGTGTTATCGATTGAAGATGTCTTTGATAAGGTCGATGTTGCGGGAACTGTTCAGGACACCAGCTGGCTATTGTACGTTTCAGATTTGCCGCCAGTCTGGCTGTTCCCTGTACACTTGGATGGATCAAGTCTTTGTACAGTGCCAGCCGAGGGGCACCTGAGGGAATTGTACAGAGGTTCTTGTTTAAAAGGGCAGTTGAATTGTCGAGATTGTGTCTGCCTCTAGCCGGATTGATTGAACTAAAGGATATAATATAAGAGAGGAACATCTTTTTGCAAAGAAGAAGGTCTGACCGCTGTCGCATTGTGATTTTTACCCAGAAGGACAACTGCTGACTCCCATGTGGAGAATTAGATATTTGATATTGGCGCAGGGACGCAGATTTTGTGACCAAAATGTAAATCTTTGATCGACATAGCGGGGACACAAATTTTATACTTAGATTCTTGTTGAAGTTCCAGTTTGTTGGGGTTAATGAATCTGACTGATGAGTCACCAATCACAGGTGCTGAAATATTTTCAGGAACCATGAGATTGGCCATAATATCTCGTGGAGATGGTTTGAGTCTTGGGGGACATTATTTTGTGCTCGCGAGTCATGTAGGGGATCATTTTGTACACGAGATGTGTTACTGACAGAGTTAGATAATAGTGCAAAGGAATTTGACACAGGGATAGAATACCTGACTTCATCCCCATCAGTTGGGCAAGGCAACTCTGTTACAGGATTGGTCTCTTCAAGACATTTAGAGACTATACAGGAGTGAAGTCCTCACTCCTATATGATTTCATAACTTTGTCTTCATTGTTTGCAGTCATTCCTTTTTCTTTCTTTTTTTTTCCCGGGGTGGGTGTTGACTTGGAAGGGTGAGATACAGGGTTGTTGTTAGAAGGGGGTTCTGAACATTGTGTGGAGGCATCATACGTTGATTTATGTTTGCTCTTTTTAATATCATACTGAACGTTGCCTATTTGTATTTTAATAGAGTGGGTTTCTTTTTTATATCAAGCACTATCTGTTCAATGTTTGCTATTTTGCTTTCTAAGGTTTCTGTTATGAAATTAATTTTGTTATTCACGTGTGATTTGATTTCATTGTGAACTGAGACTATTATGTCTTCGATCACAGAAACGATTGTATGCTTGGTGGCTTGGTGTGTTTTTGTGATGTCTTCCAGTGTTACCCAGGTGGTATAGCTTTTGCATACATGTCTATGAGGAACGATGTACTCTTCTCGTGAATGGGTGAGAAACAGTGTGCGTTTTCTGCAGTTTTTGTTTTCTACTTGGTGGAGTAGACTTTCAGGGAAGGCCATGTATGGCTTTGGAACTGGAGGGGGGAGGGAAAAAGGACTACACCCTGGGGGGACTGATTACTGTTTTCATTTGTCAGGAGTAAGGATGAATGTGGAATTTTGGAAGAAGTATCATCCTTGGAATGGCAGAATCTGGAGTAGTTACATCAAAATCTATGTCAGGAGTGATCAGGGACACTGGATGATTTAATTTAAGAAAAAATTCAGTGGAGTTTGCGAAAGTTGCCGTCAGCGCTGTTGTGTCTTTATCATTCAAGTAAGCTGTGATGACAGAATTTAGGATCTCATATTCCGTACAATCCTACTGAACTTAATCTTTTTCTTGGCACAACAGAATGCCAGAGGACTGACAGTTTGCATAGCACAGTGTCACTGTTACACATTTAGATGATTGGTAATGTATCACAGCCTTGGCTAACTTGGGTGTACAAGTGGTTGACTTTCTTTAACCGACACAACTCTTTTCTATCTTTGTCGTAATCAGTTATTTTGACAATACTTTAACTCATCTGCAATTGCTGAATAACGATATAATAAGGCGTTTCGCCAGACCACAAGTTCACTTGAATCATACACACACAAAAAATCGTATTTGGATTTTGTCCGAAGTCGGCTTTAATTTGGAGGGACTCTAGTGCGTCGGGATGACAAGTAGATTTTGATGACGTGATTTTTCCATTTCTGGTAAAGGTGATTCTTCCATTATTGGTGAAGGTGATTCTTCCATTATAAACGTCTCCTTGGTGGTGGTGGGGGGGGGGGGGGGAAGGGGGGGGGAGGAAATATCACAGCAACAACAACAAAAGTTACATTCAAACATGTGTGCAATGTTCCAGCGTCAATGCCGAGAGAGAGAGAGAGAGAGAGAGAGAGAGAGAGAGAGAGAGAGAGAGAGAGAGAGAGAGAGAGATTCCCCCAAACATGTCGTTAATTGGAACTTTAATCTGTTGTTATCGTGTCCTTTTTGATCCAAACATAAAAGAAAACAAACAACTCATATTTTCATATTTCGATTTTTGTGAAATATGGGTCAATTGGGAATTGATCTTTTGCCACCAATAATGCTCCGGTTTGCCTTGGAAATGTTTGAGCTGAGCCGTGGATTTATATTCCTGACAGATCAGCTTTGCTGTAGCCTTCCTACCGGAACGATGCAACGTAAAACTCGATATTATATTACTTATGCCATCAACTCATTTGGCTTATTGTAAGAGACAGTGCTAGTTAACTGTCAAAAAGGGTTAAGTTTATTAACCACAAGGAAGAAGAATGCAATAGAAAAATATGAAAGACGGATGGGATGGGGAGGGGGAAGGGGAGATGGTACTTTCGGATTTATTCATGAACACGCATATGCTTAATATGTGTACATGTGCGATTGTGTGTGTAAGACATTAATACTACCAAAAGTTGAAGACAACGTTTAATGGGTTTTCGGCTGATTCGGTTCATTCCTGTTAAACATGACATTCACAACAGAATTGTCAATATGCTCGTAGCTTCATGTAAGCCTGTATGCATTTCTTTTTATTACTGGGAATTACTTTTTGGGAAGACAGTAAAGACTTTCTGGTGAGGGACAGACATTTAATTAGGAGTAAGATTTTAAATTCCGTTTCATAGACATTTCTTGGAATTGTTTGGGATCAGACGAAATACTCAGTGCTGCAGCATTGATTTGTAAAAGAAGTATATGGTTTTGTAATTCCCAAACAGTTTTACCATTTATTATGCACATGATTCTTAATGTCTGTAATAACACAGTGTTGAGTTTTCTCCGGTATCACGAAAGTATGATTCAAGGAACACAAACAGTCGATTATAATGTGAAATGGTCATTATGCAATAAATACAAGATATGTGTATGTTCTTGTGTATATGTGTGTGTATTTGTCTGTGTGCGCGTGCGTTTTGAATGATAAACCATATTAGATACTTAAGTAACCTAGCCAGAAACCAAAAACTGGAGTGACTATCCCTGTTGAAATGACAGGAACCAGCAAAACACGAAAATAGAATCATAGCTCGTGTTTAATATATAATAAGACAAAACAGGCGCAAAATTTCGGCCAATTGGCCATTGACAAGCATAAATGTAAGACAGCAAACAAGTTACAAATATAAGTTGAAAACTGCAAACCTTCTGTATTGTTTCACCGAGAAGGAGAAAATGTCTGATCATCAATCATTTTCGTGATCATCAGTCATTTTTCTCTGATCATCGGTCATTTTGTCTGATAATCAGTCATTTTTCTTTGATCATCGGTCATTTTCTCTGATCATAGTCATTTTTCTCTGATCATCAATCTTTTCCGTGATCATCAGTCATTTTCTCTGATCATCAGTCATTTTGTCTGATAATCAGTCATTTTTCTTTGATCATCGGTCATTTTCTCTGATCATGTCATTTTTCTCTGATCATCGGTCATTTTTCTCTGATCATCGGTCATTTTTCTCTGATCATCGGTCATTTTCTGTGATCATCAATCATTTTTCTCTGATCATCAATCATTTTCTGTGATCATCAGTCATTTTTCTGTGATCATTGGTCATTTTCTCTGTGATCATCAATCATTTTTCTCTGATCATCAATCATTTTCTGTGATCATCAGTCATTTTTCTCTGATCATTGGTAATTTTTGTCTGATAATCAGTCATTTTTCTCTGATCATCGGTCATTTTCTATGATCATCAGTCATTTTTCTCTGATCATCAGTCATTTTTTTCTGATCATCAGTCATTTTCCCTGATAATTATTCTCTGATCATCAGTCATTTTTGTCTGATTATCAGTCATTTTTCCTTGTTCATCAGTCATTTTTCTCTGCTCATGTCTTTTTTTTTTCTGATAATTTTTCTCTGATCATCAGTCATTTTCTCTGATCAGTCGCTTTTCTTGTATCAGTCGTTTTTCTCTGATCATGTCATTTTTCTCTATCATCAGTTATTTTTCCTGATCATGTCATTTTTTTCTGATCATCAGTCATTTTCTCGTGCTCGACCAGGCAGGGATATTTTGTTTTCCCACTACTTTTGTATGTGTTGTTTATTATTTGTTGTTTTACGTTTACACTTGACAGAGGCCAGTTTCCGTTTAAGAAGCATTTGCTGGCTATAATGTAACATGCCACAAGGGAAAGATGTCTAAATCCTTTATCCCTTTCACAGATCTGAAATGTAAAGTACAAACTTATGTGAAAAGAAAACTCTGACAAGAGGACTGGAATAACCAGACAAAATCCGCCTCAGCTATAAACATTTCCTTCCATCTGATCTTGGGAATAGCAGTAAAGAAACAGTGTTATGCGGATTACAGACAGGTCACACTCCTTAAAGAATCTCTAACATGTGTCATCCAGACGTAATGTTCATGTTTTTATAAGATAAATGGTTTTCATCTTGCGTGATCATACGTACCGGAAAAAAAAGTAATTTAAGACTTGAAAGGTTAATCAAGAGCTTGGTTTATAACTACTGGCTTTTCAATTACACGTGGACTTTTCTAATATGGTGTTAGCCCTGATATGGACTTAGTGGTTGGCTGGGCTATGAGCAACATGAACTGTATTCGCACAGCCATTATTAAACAGCTGATAAATCTTTACTAACACCATCCAGCATATATGTACGAACTTAACAGACGACATCAGTCGGTTAAAAAGAAAAATGCACGTTTGGTTAAGAAAAAAAAAGTGTGTGGAAGGGGGGAAAGCCTAACTAAATGTACTGTTCGAATCAGGAGACAGTAGTTACCGTGTCCTGTAGAAACTGCTAACAACTTATGTGTGGTCACGAACATTGATCAGTAACACATCACGACAACTGCTGGTTAGAGTGCGAGGTCAGTGGTAAATATGGACAAAGGTTGTTGTATTTAGTTCATTGTCAGCAGCACTGCCACACTGCCAACTTTTCTCTGCAGTGATAAAGAGAGGGTATGGATAGGGAGCTAAACATTCCTGCACATACAGTTTGGCATCTTGTAAAGTAGCCTGTGGAAGACAGTTTTTTCCCATTTGATGGGGAGCTAATATTCCTGCACAGACGGTATTATCAGAAAACTGTGGCAGCTCGTGAAAGGCTGCTTTTCTAGAAACTGGACATGTCGGAATGGATGTACACCGATAACAGCAATTTGCTGAAACCGTTGAACAGTCCCAGTTTACATATCAGAGAAAATTAGCATTTTTTTTTCATACGGGCAGGTATGAAATATGTGCATCCTTCCTCTGATTTCTTCTGTCTGTCTCTTTCTGTCAATCCGTCTCTGCCTCTCTGTGTCTCTCTGCCTCTGTGTCTCTCTGTCTGTCTGTCTCTCGCTCTGCCCCTCTGCGTGTGTGTGCGCAGAGAGAGAGAGAGAGAGAGAGAGAGAGAGAGAGAGAGAGAGAAAGAGAGAGAGAGAGAGAGAGAGAGAGAGAGAGAGAGAGAGAGAGAGAGAGAGAGAAGGATTAGTTAGGAAATAGTATTAAAATGTGCGAAAATGTATACCCAAATAATTGATACAAGATTAATCAGACATGACGGTTGCAGTCTTCTGTGACCTTTGTGTCCGCATGTGCAAGTGCACACGCGAGCATGTGTGTGCATGCATGTTTCATACGGTGATTAGATACCAGCTTTAATGCTACAGGATTACCTTGTTCTCGTACAAGCCTTTTCTACTAGGTCTAGGTACATATCGGCAATGTAGCAGGGCCGGGAAAGTAACTTTTTTTGCGTTTAAAAGCATTGTGGACAACAGAGTGGACCTAATGTCATTAACTCGGCCAGGGATAGCCCTGAATATTAACACCTTACATGTCTGTGAGGAAGTTGGGTCTTGCGATAAGACACATACTTGTGGCATGAAGCTGAACAATTTCCATGGGTTAAGATTTTCTTGGAACATTGTAGCATACATACATTTTTCCCTCGGAAATTTGCCGGTTGATAAGTGGGATCTTGGACAGTCTCTTGGAAGGTATGCACTGTTATCGACAATGACCATGTCCAGCAACCGTGGTCTGCGAAATTCGTCCACACACTGCACTTTTGCACGATCTTTGAATCATGTTTAGAACCAGGGTATCTCACGGTACAGTCCACGATTTGGGGCTCTGCGTCGCCTTGACTAAACATTAGGCTGTGGACAGGCGCGACTAATAAACCCGTGTTCATTAACGCTTGATGCCCATATTCGGACATTAGACCTCGCGTCAACGCAACACCTGCTTGAGCATGGAATATCTCGTTTTACTTGTTGGCTCTATACTCTTATGCATCGGCAATTTCACACGAAACCGAATATACCCACACAGTATACTAAGACTAGCCAGTCGGTGAATGGTGTTTGTCTGCATGGAAACTGCCTGATTATTCAAAAAGAAAATGTCGTGCAACTAACACTTGCTCAGTTGGATTCTGGGCCAACCTCTCCATAGTAACCAAAGTATCTGTGAAGGTCTTAAATGCTCTATTGTTCATCGCCGGGTGTTCTTGGGTCTTACTCTCTTGCGTCTTTCATCTGATGTCCAGTGACAGACAGTTTGGATGTGTTATCTTGTTCTGTCAGGATGATGTGCCCAATCCATCTCCGTCGTCTTTTCATGATGATAGTGCCCATACTCAGTTATTACATCGGGCATGTAGTTTTTGGTTGGAAATGGTTTGCAGGATTCTTGGGAGGTTCTTTGTGTGTAAGGTTGACAGCACGGTGATGTTGCTTTCTGTCATCCTCCAGCATTTTGAGCCGTAAAGTAGGGTGGAAAGGATGCAGTCTCAGCTTGGTGGTAGTACTGTACCGAGGGGGGGGGGGGGGGGGGGGACCTCCAGAACATGATTAGTATTCTGAATGTTTATTTTTTCATTACAAGATTAAACACTAGGAGCAAATCACGAAGCCTATCAATCAGAGAAATTGCCTCTTTTCGTTCATTTTTCACTTGTGGTATAAATAACATTACGAAAGATCAACTTCTGTACATCCACAAAATCTCATCAGGTTGGGAGAAATCAAGTAAAGGTTCTTTGCTAATCGTACAACGCACACGCGCGCGCATGCATCGCGCACGACACCTCCCTTCATCACGCACACCGGAGTTGATTGAAAGCTGCCCTTCCCTCTTTTTTTTTTCCAAAGAAAAACTGAAAGGAAATGATTTAATTGAGAGGATAAATCTGTGCACGTTATTGACGTGAGATAATGAAGAAGACTTTGATGTGGTCAGGTTGCTCGCTATTTATGACAGACTAATCAAACCAGAGATCTCGGACAACAGACTGAAAGGAATAAAAACCGTCGCTGTTGTACTCTTTCCCACTCGAGCCTACACAAACTGATGAGAGTTTTTAAAGCAAATGACAAACAGAGGCGTACGCACCAATCTCTTAGATATCTGTGAAAATAATCTGATGGCTTTGGCACAGGTTCTATTCCCGTACTTACTAATATTTCTTTACTTTGTGTTCATGCTAATATTTCTTGTCCTTTCAATGCAAGGCTTTCTAGAGTTAAAGGGGAAACCAACCCACGTCTCTCTTTTGGTTTTGCCTCTGCGTTCCTAGCAGGCGCTATCTTGTTATTTCTTATATGAGCTTTTCATTTTTGTGGAAATCTCTGAACAATTTCTATTACAGATGGAATTTGTTTGCGCTGCACGATGGTGTATACCGTGCGAAGAGCCATTCAGCATCAAACACTTTTTATTGAGTGCTTGTTCTTGCACGTTGTGCGACATAAACATTGTACAACAGACTCCTTAAAGAACCTCTTCAGAGATGTTCCCCTGGGTGCAATTTTAAAGTTTTTACAGATCAATAAATTTCATGATCTATGATCATACGTACCGGTATGGAAAGAATCTAATTGATAACCGTGAGCTTGGCTTTTAGTGTTGTCTTTTTAATTGAACTTGGAGTCGTTTTAAAGGGGATGTTAGCTCTGATATGGCTCAGAAGCCGGCTTTGCTATAAGCAGTCTGAATATGAACAAAAAATTATTATTTCAGTTCAGGAAACGGCAGGATTTCCCTCGCCCCTCCCATTCATTCTCTTTAGTATTTTGCATATGTATTTTTGGCTATTCGTACTTCCTGGTAGTCGGTTTTACTTCTTTTCTTGTCTGAAACCACTGTAGTAGGGAAAATTAACATTACATCCCACAGAAATGATGCACTTGTGTATCCTACGGAAAGCAGTGTATGCTGGTTCTCTGAGAAACAGTACACATCAGTTACTAAATGAATCTCAGGAATCCTGTGTTTCCTCCATCTTTGCTTGTTCCTTCGTTAGTCTTTTTCAATCAGTACATTTTATATGTTGCCACAGTTTATTGTGCACGTGGAAATCAGATCTCTAGCAAATATCATCTTTTCTATTTCTTTATCATTCATAAGACAACCTTCACACACACACACACACACACACACACACACACACACACACACACACACACACACACACACACACACACACACACACACACACATACATATCGATGTAAACATATCCACCTATATTTTCAGTGCGTGATTGGTCCTTTGTGTTTGCTAAACAGTGTAGGATCCTTCAAATTGATTGTATAAACTGCGTGTAAATGGACCATTTTTTTAGGATCAGCTTTGTCATCGACGAAAACTTGGGTTCCAATGTTTTAACGGTCCAAAAGAGAGGGAAGGAGAAGATAATTTCACTATGGTTTGAGCTGTTTCATTGAAATTCTATTTCATGAACTCGTTTACTGAAGTGAAAAATGACATACCCATGTGGCCAGATAGTTTACAGGCATCATACATCAAAATATACTGGATGAAACCACTGGAACAAAAATATTGCAAGATTCAGTCTTGACCAGAACCAGTCCTGCAGTGTTAGATTGTTAGCTGTTTGTGTTTGTTAATCTTGTTGAAGTTAAATGTTAGAGTGTCATCAGCCTCGGTATGACCTCCAAGGTCGGCGTGGCTGTGAACAGGAATTGAACTGTTAATCAAGTTGGAGTCCAATCTCAGACAAGAGCCTGTGCAAGACCATTAATTGCTCGTGCAACACGACGCCTGTTGACAGGTTTAGTCTGTCCCTCTGCAAAGCCTTATAAACGAATTTACTTGTCTGGAACATTGCTTTACCTCGTTAACCCTATCTCGGCAAGTGGCTTGGGCTGGTCAGGTGATGAAAGAGTTAGTTGATTAACTGTCTCGTCTACTGATCGGCTGTGTGTTGACGTCTCGTTCACTGGCTGGTTGTTCTGGTGCTCCAGTCATGCCTTGGCATCTGCTGGCGTATTTTGCAGAGAGAGAGACAGAGAGAGAGAGAGAGAGAGAGGGAGAGAGAGAGAGAGAGAGAGAGAGAGATTGGGGAGTAGACATGGGTGTGAAACTCAAAACATAACTGGTATAAAGTATTTTATTCTTTCTGTTTTCTTGATCAACAATTCCCCCTCCCCCCGCACATATTTAGATTTCTCAGATAGACATTCACTGAATCTGAATGATTTTACAGTATAAGAAACGCAAACATTAATAAAAACTAACACATAAAATTTGTTTTGTTGTATTTCAAACGACAAAATTCTGCAGAAGTTGATCTCTGTAATTATCTTCCCAAATTGATCTTTCAGCACATGTACCTTTTTGGTGTGTTTTCACACCATTGACTTCCTTGATCACATTTTTCTTCAAGTAGATATGTAGATTTAGTCATGGTTATCACGCATAACTTTCATTATCATCATCAGGTAAACCTGCCGCATGGCGTTGGCGATCATGGATTTCCATCTATCTCTATCTCTTGTTGCTTCAAGCATCTCCTCCATCCTTTTTGTCTTCAGCCATTCTGCAAGTCCGTCTAGTATTTTCTTCCCGAGTCTACCTGGAGCTCTCCTTCCCTCCAGCTTTCCCGTTGTGACCAGGTGCTCAAATCCCCTTTCCTAATAAAATGGCCCATAAATGTTGCGTGTCTTTTCCTAATTTCCTTATGAATGATCTACTTGTGTCTGCCTCCATCAAGACTGTCTCGTTTGTTTTCTTTGCTGTCTATGGAACTCTCAACATTCTTCTTAGAAACCGCATCTCGGCTGCCTCAATCTTGTTCTGGTTTGCTTGTTGACTGTTCACTCCTCACAACCGTACAACAGTATTGGTCTATATAACATTCAAGAACTCTCTTCCTGATGTTAATTGATAGGCATTTGTTGGTAAGAATGCTTTTCATCTTCTTGAATGCTGTTTTGGCTTGGCCGATTCTGCTGGCTATTTCTGATGCGCATCTGCCTCTGATGAAATGATCGTTCCCAGGTATATAAACTTATCAACCTGTGTCAAGGTTGTGTCATTTGCTGTTATTTTGCATGAGGGATTTCATGTTTTTTTTTACTGATCACCATGACTTATTCTTCCTGCTGTTTAGTTCCACCCCTTAGCTTTGCTTTCTATTTCTAGTATATTCACAAGGTTTTGTAGGTCCCTTTCATTTTCTGCAATTAGCACGGTGTCATCTGCGTATCGAATGTTGTTTATCACTTTTCCTCCAACCTTTAATCCAGGGTCTTCCTCTAGGTTTCTCATGATGTTTTCGCTGTAAAGTGAAAACAGATGTGGTGACAAAACACAACCCTGTCTGACTCCTCTTTTGATGTTTTGGAAAGAGCTTATATTGTTTTCTATTCTCATTGCAGCTGTTTGTTCCCAGTACATATTTCTGATTATTCGTAGATCTTTTCCATCCACATTGAGGGTCTCCAGTTGGTTGATCAATTCTTCATGTCTTACCCGATCGAAAGCCTTGGTATAATCAATACAGCATAAATACAAATCCTTATTCATCTCAATTGACCTCTCTATGATAGTTCTTAGGATGTACATGGCATTAATAGTTCCTTTCCCTTCCACAAATCCACACTGTTCTTCTGCTATTTCTCTTTTGATTCTATTCCTTGTCCTCATCATGATTATTCTTAACAGGGTTTTTGTTACATGACGCGTCAAACTGATTGTGCGATGGAGTTTGCATTCTATAGCCCCTGTCTTCTTTGGAAGTGCAATGAAAATTGATCTTGACATATCTTTGGGGATTTTTCTAGTGTCGTAAATTTCATTTAGGAGGACTGTTATTTTTACTGTAACAAACTCCTCCAGGACTTCAATCATCTCTGTAGTAATGTTGTCTGTTCCTGGGGCTTTTCCTGGTTTATCTTTTTCAGTGCTGCTCTAACTTCATCTTTCATTATGGGTGGTCCTTCAAAGTTCTTTTTTATGATGTGTTCTTCGTTTCTGTCATCCTCAAAAAGGTCTTGAATGTACTCTCCCCATCTGTCTAAAATTTTGTCTTTTTCCATGATAAGCGTGCCATCTTTCGATTTTAAGCAACCAGTTGATGTGCATGTATTTTTCCTGTGGACAATTTCTTCATTCGTCTGTACATACCTTGAGGATCCATTTTGTGTCGGTCTTCTATTTCCTTGCATTTTGTTTTTAGCCAAGTTTCCTTAGCTTCATTGCACCTATTCCTGATTTCTTTGTTTATCTTCCAGTATATCTCATCGTTTCTCTTTGCCTTCCTCCTTTCCTCCATCAAGCCCAAAATGTCTTTAGTCATCCAGTTCTTGTTTGCTTTTCTATCTGCCTCAGGGATTACTTCTTGTTTGCTTTTCTATCTGCCTCAGGGATTACTTCACAAGCTTTATTTATCGAATTTCTCAACTTTCTCTATTGTTCCTCACTGTTACCAACGTCTTCCAGGGCACTGAATTTGTTTTGAACATGTACATTAAATGTTTCACGTATCACTTCATCTGTCTTTAAGAGTCCAAGATTTAATTTGATGTTGCTTTTGGTCTGTTTCCTTTTCTTTAATTTCAGCCTTAATCTTCCCACTACAGAATTGTGGTCACTGTTGCAGTCTGCGCCTGGTAGTGTTTTTGCTGACAGTAAAGAATTTCTAAATCTTTTGTTAATCAGGATGTAGTCAATCTGATTTTTGTATTATCTCCTGGACTCATCCAAGTCCATTTTTTTCTAGTA
This sequence comes from Monoplex corrugatus, assembly GCA_030674185.1. Lineage (NCBI taxonomy): Eukaryota > Metazoa > Mollusca > Gastropoda > Littorinimorpha > Ranellidae > Monoplex > Monoplex corrugatus. The sequence goes on from CM060315.1 coordinate 82,132,371, forward strand.
GGCTGCTCAAACCAGGTGATTCCTACTATGAACTCATTCATCTGTGCCCATTCTACAAGTTTCTCTCCCCTTTCATTTTGTGTACCAAGGCCATGAGGTCCAACTATATCCTCCACCCTGTCCTGTCCCACTTTAGCATTAAAATCTCCCATTATTATTGTAACTTCTTGTGATTTACATTGGGCTTTGGCCATCTCTAATACTTCGTAGAAGTTGTCGATGTCTTCCTGAGTACTTACGGATGTTGGTGCATACACCTGAATGATGTTGATATCAAATGGTTTGCCTCCCAATTTGACCAGCAAGACTCTGTCGGACACAGCCCAGTATCCCTTAACTGCTTTTGATTTGTCTTTGTCCATTATGATGCCTACTCCTCTTTCATGTGAATTACCACCAGAGTATATCACTGTATATTCTCCTGATGTTATCATGCCTGCCCCCTTCCATCTCACTTCCCCTAGTCCTAAAATACTAATGTTAAGCCTTTCCATCTCCATTTTGATGTTGTCTAATTTTCCATTCTGCAACAATGTTCTTATGTTCCATGTTGCTATTTTGATGTTTTTGAGTTTGAGTTTGGGTTTGGGTTTGGTCGCAGTAGCTGGCTGACGGTCTGGTGTCACCTGCGCCGCATGACGGTCCCTACCGGGCGAAGATGCTCCATAGGAGCAATTATTTACGTCGTTATCTTCATTTTCCTTTTGTCTGTCCATCCATGAGTATCCTGGGAAAAATACGATGGTGGTTTCCCGTTGCCTTCCATCGGTTTGTGTACGGTCTCTCCGCTAGCCTTTGTCTTTCCCACGACAACCTACAAGGCAGTAGGGTGATTTTTTTCAGGGTTAACTCCCTTGCCTTACTCTTCCGAGATGTCCACAAGGCAGTGGAGCTATTTATCCATAGCTGGGGGACACATAACTTTACACATATAATACAGCTCGAGAGAAGTAATAAAACGATAAACGATACTGAATTCACAATCGAGTATAGATCTAGTTCCCAAGAGAGTCGCCTATACATGAATCGTTCAGGACGCAGGGTCAAAGCAATTAACATGTTAACCGTACGTAAGTCGAATGTACACATTTATGTGAAAAATCTCTGGCAGGAGGATTGGAACAACCAGAGACAGACAAAAATCTTTTTCCAAATCCACTTCGACCTTAAACAGATCTCTCATTTACCCTTGGGAACTGTAGGCAAGAGACGTTGTTACGTAGGTTACACGTGGGTCATTGGCATACAAGTTGTTTTATGCAGAATTCTGTCGGAAATTTCTGTCATCCCACAAAATATTCACTGATGGATCAAAGTCCGATGAAGGTGTTGCTTCTGCTGCCATCTGTTCAGCTATTCTTAATCGTTTATTTTCAAAACATTCCCTTTGGCAGTTCCCTTCATACTGCTGAACTGACTGGTCTGGTTTTGGCACTACAAATGGTGTCCCAGTCCAAGCATACATATTTTCTTATCTTTTCTGACTTCCTTTCCGCTGTGCAGGCAATTGCTGGCGGAAATATTAACCACACATTGCTTTTTAAACTCTTTTCTTCTTTTGTTTTTGCCTGGGTTCCTGGCCTTGTTGGTATTGGAAGCAATAAATAAAGCTGATTGCCTCACTAAGAATGCCACGAGGGAAAAAATTGTCTGAGTCCTCCGTTCTTTACACAGATATGAAAGCCAGAGTCCAAATTTACGTGAGAAAATTTTAAAAAAATGAAGAAGCACACTGATATATGTATACCATGTGACGAGCTGCTGAACATCAGATACCCTACTGAATGCTCGGATTCCACGATGTGAGACATGCATGCACTATACGGCGGATTCCTTAATTAATAGCCTGTTCAGAGATGTTCCTCCAGACGCAGTTTTCAATTTTTTTTTACAGGAGATCAATAGATTCCATCTGATATGATTATAGTGTCGGAAAGATTTTTGGACGCATTTAAGACTTGAAAGGATAATCGTGAGCTTAGTTTTTAACTGTTGTCTTTTCTTTTTTAATTTTTTTTTTACTTAAACTTGGGTGCTGTATTTAACGTGGTGTAAACCCAGATACGGATCTGGTAGTCAGCTGGGCTACAAGCAATATGAACCTCCAGATGCACTTTTCAAATTCTAACAAGGGAAAGGTAGATTTCATCTTTTTTGATCATACGTACGAGAAAGATTAAAAAAAGATTTGAAAAGATAATCGTGAGCTTGATTTTTAAGTGTTGTCTTTTTGTTTAAACTCGGGACTTGTTTTTAACGTACTATTAGCCCTGATGTGACTTTGGTGGTCGGCTGGACTATAAAGAATATGAACTTGAAATGTTTACTCTGTTGATAATTACTAGTAAACGGGAAATATCGCTTTTAGGAATCAGTTTGTATTAAAACATATATACATGTAGGACAAATTGTATGGACTGGATTTCAAATCTTTACACGGAGTTTATCAGCATAGTTTGGTGAATAAAGTTATGTGATATTGTTCAAGAACACCGATTCCAACTTCTAAAGCATTTGAAGTAAATATACTGCTAACAGGAGGGCAGTACGAACAAATGTGTATCACATATACCTAAAAACCAAAACGCGTTTTATCATCTGAAAGAATGCTACGTTATCATATTTGTAAAGGCATGAATAAATAATTTAGTTTCGTTTTCCCCATCAGTCAGTAGATTTTCTTCCTACATTTAAGTAAATCATAAATATCATGGAAACCATGTCTCTTGCTTTTACCTTTGTTTTTAAAGCGAATGTATTCATCTACACCTCGTACATAGTCATTCCTGATTCCGTGTCTTTTAAAAAATGAATAAACGTGATATAATGTGGGAATAAATTTACCTTCAAAAGTATTAATACACTGAATCATTAAACATAATTTCTTTTAAGTAGTATCATTTGCAAATTAATTCGCCTACATTATTTGTGTGAATGCAGTGATATCTGTACTTACCCCGCCACCCCCCCCCCCCCCCCGTGGGGATGCCGGGGGCTCTTTCAGTATAAATGGTACCCCACCTTCTTGAAATTCTGTGCTAGAAATTTCCTCTTTTCTGTCACTGTCTTTGTTTCTGCCTTGTTCCTTTGCTTTCTGTCATTTCTTCCTATCATTTTCTGTCTTGCTGGTCCATTCACCTGTATGTGTTCGATAAAGTCTTACGTACTTTTTCTTAGGATAGGGTACATATATTAAGTGCATTTTTGGCTCCAGGGAAGTGAGATATGCGTAAGCAATTTTAGATAATTTATGCCTGTTTTTAGATATGTTTTAGTGTTCTTATGTATGCTTAAATTTGTATTCAGGTATGTTTATTAAATCCTCTGTACGATAAATTGTATGGAGTGGTCAATGCAGGGGCATGTCCTTAGATTATGTGCGCGAATGCATTGATATGTGTACTTAATTTTCTTTTCTTTTTTTCCAGTGAAGTTGTGTATGTTTTGAAACAGTTATAGCCCTGATATGGCCCTACGCAGTCGGCTGGGCTTTAAACAACAATAATAACAGTAACAATAACAATCTGTACTTATTTCCTTTTCCGTGTTTTCACTTTCAAGGGTGGTCGATGTGGTTAGATGTGTGTTTTGTTTGAGATAGTTGTAGCCCTGATATGTCGATGTGGTTGATGTTGTGTTTTGTTTGAGATAGTTTAGCCCTGATATGGTGGATGTGGTTAAAAAATGTGTGTAACAATCTAATTGTTTGATTTGTTTGTAGCCTGATTTTAATGGTCGATGTGGTTAGATGTGTGTTTTTGTTTGAGATAGTTGTAGCCCTGATATGTGGATGTGGTTAGATGTGTGTTTTTGTTTGAGATGGTTGTAGCCCTGATATGTGGATGTGGTTAGATGTGTGTTTTTGTTTGAGATGGTTGTAGCCCTGATATGTGGATGTGGTTAGATGTGTGTTTTTGTTTGAGATGTTGTAGCCCTGATATGTGGATGTGGTTAGATGTGTGTTTTTGTTTGAGATGGTTGTAGCCCTGATATGTGGATGTGGTTAGATGTGTGTTTTTGTTTGAGATAGTTGTAGCCCTGATATGTGGATGTGGTTAGATGTGTGTTTTTGTTTGAGATAGTTGTAGCCCTGATATGTGGATGTGGTTAGATGTGTGTTTTTGTTTGAGATAGTTGTAGCCCTGATATGTGGATGTGGTTAGATGTGTGTTTTTGTTTGAGATGTTGTAGCCCTGATATGTGTGGTAGTGTGGCTTGTCTTTGAGATCCTGACCTTATCAACCAACTACAAAACATAACCCTTTGAGTTTGACTCCTCACCTATCCACCATTCCCTGCAGGAAGCTCGTGAATAGGGTAAGGGCGTCAAAGGGTTAAGTTTTTGTTTTGCTAGCATTGTTGACAATGCAGGATGCTGGTGGACAGGGTGCAGGATTTAAAGGGTTAAACATTAATAGTAATAATAGCTTGAAATGGCGTAACCCTCTCTCTGTTTCTGCCTCTTTCTGTGTCTGTCTCTGTCAGTCTGTCTTTCTCTGTCAGTAAGGTGCCATGGAATGTGACAATGATGCCTATTCTTGAAGCTGCGAGAGCGTTTTCGTTGTTCTTTTTTTTTTTTTTAATGTGTTCTGGTTTCTGTATTGGTCTGATATCTTTTCAGTCTTCCTTCCTGTTAACAGTTTCTACATATATACTTTCAGATCTGAGATAACCTTCATTGTTGTTGATGTTGGTGTGCCACTTGAACACTTCTCGTAAAAAAATTGTATGTTCTTTTCATTACAGAGTAACCGGAAAAAAGTACACAATTTTGGCGTGACTTGGGACTTATGCAGTCATCATATTTACGACCTTTTGAAGAAGGACTTTAATATTTAATGTCAAAAAATCAATATTAGATATTTACCTGATGCCATAGACGTAATCTGGCATATTGGAAGACATGAGGTTCATTCGGTGCCAGAAGTAAATGACAAAATGAATAAGAGAGGTGGATGGCGAGGAATGGGGAAACAAGCCAGAATGGCAAACTTATTCCGCGTTATCCCTAGTGCGCTCTCTGATCTTGATGTTGTTAATGGAGGCGCCAGAGGAGGCAGGCTTATGAAAACTGTAATCAGAACTGTTCCATGCCTCCCGTCAGAATCGGATATTTGATGACATCGTTTTAAAAACGATTAAAGAATGCCTGTTAATAATGTTTACTTTCGGGGCCACTGTGAACCAGAAAGTGTCGTGGTGATTACAACTTACACACATGCAGACACCATTGGGAGATACCACTGACGCACTTATCATACACACACACACACACACACACACACACACACACACACACACACACACACACACACACACACACACACACACCACACACATTATGTATATATATATAATCTCCATCTGCAAACGTTCGATAAATATTTCCTTGACATCTTCACAAACGCACACACAGACATTGCCCCATGTCGGTATGAAATAATCTCCGAATGAAGGAACAGAGAGGAGGTTGAGGGACGCCTGGGGCGATGGATTAGTGAAGAAGAAAAAAAGCAAACAAAAGAACGAAAGTCCAGGGAAACGTTGCTGCCTTCGATCTAGGAGACTAGTTTCTGTGTTTTATGTAAGCTGTGACAGCTTGTGTGTGATCACGAATGTCGATCAGTTGACACACCGTGACAGAAGACTTGATTTTTGTAACGGTCATTCCTCACATTAGCTCCACGCCAGAGTGTTGGAACAGGATGAGGTTAAAAAGTGCTGCGTGGCTCAATTTCGCCAACATTGCTGTAATGCTCTTTTTTCATGAAGGTCACTGCAGCAGAAAAGATCAGGAATATTAGTTAAGAGAATATTCTAAAAGTACGGTTAGACGAGCAGGCCTTTCAGCAACTCTGCAAAAAGTGTTTTGTTTCCACAGAAAACGGATCATGTTGTATCAAGAGATGATATTCTAAAAGAACGGTCCAGCAGGTCTTCAGCAACTCACGAAAAGTTATTTTTTTCTGTCTACAGAAAGCAGATCATGTTGGAACATAACTGTATACATTGGCAGTAGCGATTATCTGACACTGTCAAATGGCCCCAGTCTTGGACCATGTTTGTATTTTGAATTGAGCAGATTGACCAGATAGTTTTGCTGACAATCTAAAATTCCCCCGTCAGAAAAAAATCTGCGTATTTTCTCCATAAACAAGCACAGTTTTAACCTTCCATTTGAAAAAAAAAACGCAGACATTATATGTTCTCTCTGCCCACGGTTTCGATATAGTCTTGATGGGGAGAGACCACTGGGTCCAGATGGAGAATACGTTTGTGTCTTAGAACACATTTGAAAAGAACGTCTACACTTACTAATACCTTTTAAAAAACGAAGAAGCACCGTTGTGTATACCATATGACGAGCCACTCAGCATCAAAAGCCTTCTTATTGAATACGTGGACTTGCTTGATGTGAGACGTAAGCACTATGCTGCATATTTCTTAAAGCACCTCTTCAGAAATGTTCGTCCAGACTAATTTTCAAGTGTTTACAAGAGATCAACAGATTTTATCCTATATGATCATACTTTGGGAGAGCCTTTTAAAAGCATTTTAGACTTGAAAGGATAATCATAAGCTTGGTGTTTACCTGTTGACTTTTTAATTAAACTTGGAGTTGTTTTGAATGTTGTGTTAGCCTTGGTATGGAGCTAATGGTCAGCTGGGCTGTAAGCCGTAACTTGAACTTCGGAGTCGCCGAGACGTTGAAAAAAAAACAGGCTGCGTAAGATAAGAAAATGTAGGAATCAAACTTGAGAAACCTTTGCTCGTAGGACATAACTCTTGAGAATTATCTCCCATGTTGTATAGAACTTCTCAAATCCAACACAGCTTGCACCACCCATTCAGCTAGCACAGAAGCAGACACAAAGCACAAAAACAGCAAACTCAGAACACTCCTCGAAAAAGGAGCGCCCAAACCTACCTTTATACTCTGCAACTACCCAACACACAACTATGAGAGAGGAGAGAAATACATACAATATATTGGTCTTATGTTCAAGATTGATATAGTGTTCTGAGCTTGTGTTTTTGTGCTTTGTGTCTGCTTCTATGCTAGCTGAATGGGTGGTGCAAGCTGTGTTGGATTTGAGAAGTTCTATACAACATGGGAGATAATTCTCAAGAGTTATGTCCTTTGATTAATATTTTAAAAATTCTCCCTGCTTCCCTCTTATTTCTTTGCTCGTAGTTTTTGGCCTTTTTAATTATACATATATATTTTTTTAAAGAGAGGTCCAGTGTTTTTTAGATGTATGTATGGACATTGATTTTACCCAAGATATGCAGGCGATATGTTTTTGCACAATCTACATGCATCTTCAGTGGACGCACTTTCTGTATGTTTTCTATTTCCGTACGCCATTCATTGACACGGCATCTTTGACGTAATAGTTGACATTTTGCTTGCGAACACACACACAACGGAGCTTACACGCTAGCAGGTCAGCTATCTGTTGACCAGGGAGATCTAAAAAAAATCTCCACCCTTTACCCACCAGGAGGAGGTGTCTAATCGGATCGAACAGATGGCTTTCCGTTTGAAAGTCGCACATTTATCTACTTGACTGTGTTCCTTCGTGGGGATGCCGGAGGCTCTTTCAGTATAAATAGTATCCCTCCTTAAAATTCTGCACTAGAAATTTCTTCTTTTCTGTCACTGTCTGTTTCTTCCTTGGTTTTTTGCTTTCTCCCATCTCTTCCTATCGTCTTCTGCCTTGCTGGTTATAAATTGGACGGAGTGGTCAACGCTAGGGATATATGCTGTATATGCGCGAATGCATTGATATGGGTACTGAATTTTCTTTTCCAGATTTTTTTCCAGTGAGGCATTGTGTACAGTTTTAAGATGGTATAAACCTGATATGGCTTCAGGCAGTCGGCTGGGGTTTGAACAACAATAAGAATGTTTATTGCTTCAGTCGTTTCTTTATTATCTACATCATACTAATTAAAATCCTTGGCTTACGTCTCACGTCTTAGCAGATTCGACCTATTAATAAATCATGATTAAAAACTTGTTTTGAAACATATATATACATACACACACGCACACACACAGGCACAGTCACACACAGACACGCACAACACACACCATACACATACCCAGTTATACATTCACAGACATACACACACACACACAGACATACACACACACACACACACACACACACACACGCCACACACACACCACGCACGCACGCACACACACACACACACACACACACACACACACAAACACATGCACACATTAGTGAACCCTGAGGTGAATTGAGACCATTGTCCATTCTTGTTTAAAGAAAGGATGGAAAGAGAGTGAGTCATCTTAGAAGAAGATAATTTGAGTTCATTGGAACCTCTAGAGATTGTTTCTGTACACGCACACTGTTGACACAAAATAATGAAGATGACCTCTCTGTTGGTTAGGTTACCTATTTCCTAGGACGCGACTAATGACGTCCAGAGTTTTTCTGTAATGAAAACACGTTGAGAACGAAACGTTCTCCATTCCGTCCTTCCCATCTGTGTTTACATATACTCTGGGATTCTGAAAGAATCGAACTCCACATCAACTCGTTAGATAACTTTGGGAAGAGAAAGCCAGCTGGTGGCTTTGCCACAGAGCTTACGAAACCTGTTCATGCTTACGTTTAGCCTGCTTCCAAGTTAGTTCTTAATCAAATCAAAACTTATTTGTCAGACCTGAACGTCTAAATCCGTTGCATGTAGCTTTCAGTTCAGTAGTCATCCTAGTCACACATGTTAAGTTGCAAGTGGGGCACTTCGGCAAAGGTTAATAGGGATCTGGAAAGAAAAATAAATAAATGCGTTAAAAATGGACAAAACGAAAATGGCTTTGGCGATGTGTATGTACACACACAAACACACGCACACACACACACACACACACAACCACACACACACACACACACACACACACACACACACACACACACACACACACACACAGCAACAAGTGCAGAACCATACACAATGCACTCATAGTCCAGTTTAGAGCGAATTAAAGCAAATCAAGAATCTGTAAATGTAGAGCAATGTTTTCTAGTCAGCACCCCCTGTCCATGAGAACTACAATTCGAAGAATGTTCAAAGTTTTCTGGTATAATAAGGTTTTAAGAAACTTTTACAACGAAAATACAATTTTATGCAAGAACATACAGAAAGTGCGTTGATTATCACTGACTTCGATAATGAACCATGGGATATATCTATCAACCGTTTCGATGTGCTGTAGCTTATTTAGCAGTGGTTTGTATTAATGGTAAAATCAATAGACTATTGGGACGTCACCATTGCCATCTCAGTTTGGGGAGACCATACTGAATGAGCCCCTGGAAAATCGTCTGTTGGTTTGGTCTTGGCACTATCTGCTACGGCTCTGCAGGTCGATGCAGTGAGTGGCAGTCACTGTTGCAGTTGGTGCGAATGAACTGGGAGACTTGGGCTGTAGGAGTTGCTGCAGCATGCTTCCTCCATAGTCCTTCCATACGTAGTTTACTAGATCTGTTGACATTAGGACGCTGGACTTCATCAAAACATTTCAAGTCGGAGAAAAGAAAACGCCCCCCCCCCCCCATTTCATTTTCCATTGTTTTGTTCTAAACATAGGATGTAGGCCTGCATCATGTCTGTTGGCTCTGTCCGTCTGATTAAAACAGTGGTCGTACTTGGATAAAGATTTGGTTGGATGTAGAACAGCGTCGGTTGTGGCTGAACAGGCCGATTCTTGTCAGTCTTTGACACGGCTGACGCACATGAAAGCTGACGGCTGTGGGTTGATGGTCAGTGCTGCAGTTTTCCTTCTGTCTCTTCTGTCCAACCACAATGAGTTCGCTTCTCATCTACAGTGGCGATGCCCGCACGCACAGCCTGTCGCCAGGCACAGCAATTTATTAGTATTTCTTCCCAGGTGTCCACACTGATATCAGCGGACTTCAGGTCACGTTTGCAAACGTCCCTATATATCGCAGCATGGGCGCACTGTGGGCCGGGATCCGGCGGCGAGCTGCTCTACAGGATATCTTTAAGGATGCAATCATCCTACATGCGGCGGACTTGACCAAGGCAGCGCAGTGGTAGTTGTGTGAGGAGGGAATACATACTTGGCATGCTGGTTTGGTCAAAGAAGTCTCTGTTTACTAGACGGTCTTTTCATAAAATGTGTAGGATCCGGCGCAAGCACCGCAGGTGGAAGATGCTGAGGCGGTGCTCTTGGCGTGCATTATATAATGCCGAGAAAGGGCAAAATGAATTACACGAGCAGCGTTAAACGTGAACCAACCAGTGAAATGTTTTATACATCTGTTATAACTGTTGTTCTGACTGTTGTTTCACTTTCTTTCTGTCTAAATGATAGCTCCAAGGGCATGCATTCATCGCATGTTTAATGTCCAGCCACTTGTTCTGCTTGTCTTTCATAGTTAAAAAAAGTTTTTGTTGAAAATGAAGCTTTTGCTGAAATTTCTTAATGTCTGATGAAGCCATGTTACATTGGAAGCATGTTACAGGGTTAAAGGAGTGTGCTGGAAAAATCGAAAAATCGCCTGTTAAACCGAGCGTAATAAAAGCATGATTCTATTGACAAACGCTTCTAAAATTGGGTGGCTTCGTGTCCTAATGTGCTGTAGAATTGAATTTTAACCATAATAGTTTTAAGGGCGTTTCCCCGCTTAGATTGTTTTCAGAAGGATACCTATTCAACACCCGCCCTTGTAGCAACGATATAGTGGTTTCGGGATTGAACAGTCACTACTTTCCTCTGATAGCTTTGGCTGACTACTAAACCTCGAAACAGACTGGTAAGCTTCCGTAAAAGAATACGCGACATATCTGGAGTTCTAGGGACTAGAAGTATACACTCCATGCTCTTCGTAATTTCTATTACTGTCGTCATGATATTCGTATCAGTACTTTCGACACTAATTTTGACCTAAGTAATCGGCTGGGCTATGAACAATCTGAACCCAAAACCTTGGCCTTCTCCAGTCCACATATTGCTGGTAGCATGCTGATTTGTGTTGATGTGGAGTTGAGCGACAGAAAGGAAAATTAATGGTTGATGCAAATGAAAATGTTTTGAGACAATTTACTCAAATATATCCAAATTGTCTAGTCTGTTTTATCGTTGTCACGTGAGCAGTAGATCTGTTTACTCACAAGTCTAAACGCATTTTTTGTTTGCTTTTGTCATGTAGTGCCTTCTTGTCTGGAGTAGTTGTGTTGTTTTTAGGCCGACAGACAATTTGGTTTTCCTTGTAGGATTATTGTATTGTCTCACAATCCGTACGATACCCTCTAACGTTAGCAAAGCTCTTCTTTCAATATGGGCAGCTTCCAGTGTTTGAAGAAGTCATTGCCACAAGTCAGACCATCCCTTCCACTTTGTGTTCCTTTCGACCATGAAATCGGAAGGGCATCCCGTTTATTCAGCTTAGATCTGTCTGTTCTTTTTAACTTCTTGCATGCCATGCTGCCTTCTTCACAGCTCTATCCTAAACAAAATGGTCGTCGCAGAGAGACTGCCTCATTTTCTCCTTTTCAATCTGATTTCAACTTAAGACTGGTCAGGATCGCTTCGTGGCGTGCAGTCGCGTGGGTATGGACCCCGCGCGCCCGCGTGTGTGTATGTGTGCGTGCACGCACTATGTCATAAACATTTCTTTGCTGTTTATGACATTAATTATTAGACCTTCATCGACCAACTGATCGATGATACGGGCTGTCAGTATGATGAACTACCTACTGCAATGTTTGACAGAGAAGGATGGAAGAAACGTGTCATGGATAGCCGAGCAAGCTCGACATGATAATGATGATGATTAGAACCACAGGTCCTAGGCTGTACGAAATCAAGAACACACGACTGATTGAATGAATATGAGCCATTTAACATAAAGTTTACAAATGGCTTGGTCAGTTTGAGCTGCGCTAGTTGGAACCCCGGTATCAGGTTTCCTGCACCAGTTTTTCCTGCTTATTTTTTTATACTGGATATCATTCATTTTAGATCGATGATGTTAACCACATGGAAAAATCATCTTGGTGCAGAATGAAACCATGGAGGTTGAGGCCATTGATATAGCAGTGACACATCACACCAGCACAGCTCTAGGGGTGGTGGCCTTCTGCAAGACAAGGCGGCCCTTCAAATAGCTCATCATGCATTGCCTTGTTTTTCTGTATTGGTCGGGAGCTGAGCTGTTCTAGTAGGGTTTTGCTTGTTCTGTGTATTTTGTTTTCAGAGCACAATTGCTTGCCTGTGTTTACCGGATGCGCTTTTAGCCCTGAGATGTCATGTGAAGTAATCTGAGTCGAACTGTGCAGGTGTGATCTAAACTAGCTACAATTTTATGGCTTTCACTACTAAAAATATGCCTGGATGCACGTATGCGTGTTGGGGAGTGAGGGGAGACAGTCACTGTGTCTTGACCATCCTGTTAAGCTTTGATGTTTCGTGCTTGGCTGCCATGAAGACAGGTCTGATGGACGTATCACACCAACAGCCACGCTGATCTCATTGAAGCTGTGAAATGAGTTTGTCCCTCGCATTGCCATGGAAATGGAAATGAGTTCAAAGTCGATAAGTTCATAAAACTGCTGCTTTTTTGTGAAGCTCAAGGTCCTGATAGCAACACCTACACACAGCAAGTTAAACATTTTGCTGTCTTCCCTTTATTGTTTCTGTTCCCTTTTTGTTTGTTTGTTTGTTTTCTTAGATGTAAAATAAAAATCGCCGATTGCTTCCCCTTGTGGGGATGCCGGGGGCTCTTCCTCTAAAAATAGCCCCACCTTCTGGAAGTTCTGAGCTCGAAATTTCCTCTTTTCTGTCACTCTCTTGTTTCTGCTTTGTTCCTTTGTATGTCATTTCTTCGTAAATTTTTCTCTTCCTGGTCCATTCACTTGTATGTATTTGACAAAGTCTTACGTACTTTCTCTAAGGATTGATAATTGAGTACGTGTGTTTAAATGCACTTTTGACTCTAGGGAAAAGAGATATGGGGAAACAATATTAGGCCCATTTTTGATATATGTTTTAGTGTCCTCAGTTGTGTTTAAATTTGTATTCAGGTATGTTTTTTAAATCCCCTGTGTGACAAATTGGACGGAGTGGTCAACGCCAGGGGCATTTCCTCAGATTATGTGCGTGAATGCTTTGATCTGTATACTTCATTTCCCCCCTGTTTTTTCCCTTGTTGAAGTAGTATCATTTGAAACGGGTTACAGTCCTGATATGACTCTTCCCAGTCGGCTGGACTTTAAACAAAAATAACAGTAATAACAGTAACAGATTGCTTACGTGGACCTGAACAATTTGTCATTGGAGTACAAGAGATTGAAAATAAAATACTTCTATTCTTTATTTCAAAATGTGTCATGCCATGTAATCTCTCCCAGTTTATTATTATTATTTTTGTTTTGGTCTTTCTGTCACAATTTTTGTTACCATTCTCTCGTCCTGTTGTCGATCCTCCCTTTTACCTTCTGAAAAGAAAACCCCTTGGCTTCTCCTGTTTTTTGATGTTGTACACGCACCAGTGGGTCTGGTCTTCGATGTCTGGAGATGAATATAATATAAATAAATATTGTGCACGTACTGTACTGTTAAAGTGTGTGTACATGCGATTTTTTATTTTCATATTCGAAAAATACATTCATGTAACCTTTGGAAAGAGCACCCAAAATTAAGACGCCAGTCAGAAAAAGAAACTTAGCAGTGATGACTGGAAAAAGTCCAACCGAACAACAGTAACCAATGGAGTGTCTTTGCTCCTGTACAGACCTGTTTTGTATAGCGCTGTTTGTTTGAACACTTCTTTGCAAGCAGTAGCAGCCAGGTTATCTCTACACAAAACCATAACAGCTCTGTACCTACCTCCGTCTGCTCTTGTCACAAAGGAAAAACTGGTTGATCTGACTGAGGAACTGCTAAACCCTCCCGCCATCTAGTCGTGGTGGGAAGGCTTGAAGTCCCAATGATCCCTTGAACTATGACGACAGGGGCTACTGGTTGGAAAGCTTTGTTTCTTTACTAGTCACAGTCCTGATGACCAAGGAAGTTAACTGGACTTTACTTGACAGTTCACATCAACAGAGCTTTAATTTGCTCTGTTCTGGGCTATGGCTGTGCAGTGTATAATAGCCCTGCAAGACCCTCCTACCTAAAACTACTGGATCCCATTCACCATTAAGTTACTGCGATTAGCATATCAGCAGTCAGAGGTATTTATCCGTGCGGAAAGACAGGTTGATGATGTTGTGGCTGGTTCCTCTTTTAGATGGTTCCAGTCTGTTACTGTTTTCATGAGGAAAGAGACTGCTATATTGTTCAATACGACTGTAAGGATCTTAAATACTGTGTTGTTGGTAACTGACAGTTGGTAATTAAGTTTCCATCGTACTCTTGGCAATTTGTACTGTCGTTTTTTTCTCTGTCTGCCGATGTAGAGAAAGTGTGAGCAGGTGCAGGTACAGCCGGCATCAGCCCCTAAACCACCTTTTGCATAAATCCAGGCATAAGTGAGTCTTCGATCTTTTAATTTAGGCAGATGGAGAGCATCTTCAGAATTGTTAATCCAGCCACCATTTCCAAGTATTTACAAGAGATAAAAGAACTTATCTTATTTGATCATACGTAATAGAAAGATTTTTAAACGCATTTAGACTTGAAAAGACTAACCAGGTACTTGATTTTTAGCCGCTGACTTTTTGATTAAAACTGGAGTTGTTTAAGACGTGATGTTAGCCTTGGTATGGCTTTAGTGTTCGGCTGGGCAATTTGAACTCCAACTTAAAAGAAATTCGAGATCTTGAAGTATTTTGGTTATGCAGCCGCTGTCTTTGGAGGTGTAGTCGCCGTTTGCAAATCGGGGGTGTCATGTTTTGAACTCTTTCAAGGCTGTTAGTGTCTTATTAATGCCAGGGATCTCATATGTAGGCTCCAAGTTTTATGAGTAATCCAACAAGTTCTAAGTATGCTGTTCTTTTGGGTCTCTGTGGACAATATCGTAAGTGATATGGTGCACAAACCTTGTTTTGCTGGCATTCTTGCAAATGTAAGCTATATGAAAGATCCATTTGAGGTCGTCTGAAAGTTGCATGTCAATGTATGGGTAGGTGGTGACCTGTTAAAAATACAGTTGTTAAGCATACGTAAATGGGGTGATTTGTCTTTTGTGGTGAGGATGTAGCTGTTTTTGGCATCGAAATGCATCCCCAAAATTTGTGGGCCAGGTTTTCCGATTATTTTTGTGAGTGTGATCTTTTTGAAAGATTAAATGATCTGGGTAGTAATTTTGTCCTCCTTTAGAAACTGTATTTCTAGCAAAAGTAAGTCACAAGATCTTAATGAAAGACGGCAACACAAAGTTGCATTAACTGAACACAAAATACATGGGTACTGTCAGTGTATGTGTGTGTGCGTGCGTGTGCGTGCGTGTGCGTGTGTGAGAGTGAGTGAGAGTGAGAGAGAGAGAGCGAGAGCGAGAGCGAGAGCGAGAGCGAGAGAGAGAGAGAGAGAGAGAGAGAGAGAGAGAGAGAGAGAGAGAGAGAGAGAGAGAGAGAGAATACTTCACACTTCACAATTTGAGTCGACCAATTTTCTTCCAAAAAAAAAAACGTTGAGAAAAATCGAGACTCTGGAGTAGGCAAAACATTCAGAGTGTAGAGCTGTCCTGTTGCTTTGGGCTGTCCTCTTTTACATCAAGATGAGGTCCTTGAGCACGTCTTTATGTCGGTGAGAGTTGAAAAGGAAATTAAAAAATGATCGAGAGAAGGAATGTTATTTTGGGCATCTGAGTTTTGACATATTTGATATGAAATCTAACCAGAAATGAATCCATCTTGATAGCTGGGTCTGCCGAATGACGATGTGGAGAGTCAAGTAGCAAGAAAATGTTATGAAACAACAAATAAACAAATGTTTGAAGTGGGTAGAAAAAGTTCCTTCCTCCTTCTGTCTGTTTGTCTCTGTCTCTCTGTCTCACTGTCTCTTTGTCTCTGTGTGTGTGTCTTTCTGTCTCACTCAGTGATGTGTTAAAAAGGCTGAAATCGGTCAGTTCCCATGGAACTATGTAGTGATTTTCCATGTTGACAGAACTGATTATAGTTAACATGGGCGGTAATACATTGTGGTATTCATTGCAGATAATTAAACGTTATCTGTGATTGTGAATTGAGTTGTAAGAAAAAAGAGACGAGGAAACAAGAGCAGAGCAGCAAGAAAAGATGAGAAAAGAGAAGCAAAGAAAAACGAAAGGGAGAGCAGAGCAAACAAGAGCTGACGAGAGAAGAGAAACAAGGTAAAACGGAAGGGGAGGAAGAAAGGGCAATCTCTTGCAGATATTGAAATAGGGAAAGGAGATTTCAGTGGCGAATATAAAAAGGGACACGCATTCACTTTTTTGGTGCAATAAAATGAGATACCAGGATTAGAGGTGCAGGACATTCCGTTCTTTATATTTATATGTATATTTATTTAGTTATTTATTTGTTTATTTATTTATTTGTGTTTTGCTTGTTCGCCTCCATATCTGAGCATTTTCAACTCCGTGCTGTCATTTTTGGTCGGGTATGCTGGCCTGCCCCTGTTATACTTCCGACCTCTTTGTTTTAAAAGCAATTTAAGCTATTCGTAGCATGGAATATTTGTGTACAGACATGATAGTTCAGTCAGTTCTCATTTCTTTGTAATATTCATGAAAAACAAAACAAACAAAGAAACAAACAAAAACAAAGCAAAACAAAACAAAAAACAAATATAAAATAAAACAAAAAACAGCGATTCTTTTAAATATACCTTTATTTTTCCGCCTTTCTTTTTTGAAAGTTCCGTTTCTCATTCGAGAGAACGGATGACGTAGTCATTAGAGCATTCATGATCAGATGTACTCAGCATACTCTGTGTGTGATGGGGGGGGGGGTAGGTGGGAGGGTGGGTGGATGGGAGAGAGAAAGAGAGAGAGAGAGAGAGAGAGAGAGAGAGAGAGAGAGAGAGAGAGAGAGTTGTATCTTTAATCGCCATCAAGAGACATGTGGGTCTCGATAGTCTAATGAAAAACCAACATCCTTTAAGCATCCCTGATATCAACGGCGCTAATGATTATTTTTAGGGCAGAAGATAATAGCCTATATGGCACTGAGAGCTTTTCCTGGCATTAGGGCTGCCTATTCATAGATTGTAGCTCGTGCTTCTCGTATAATATGTGTTCGTTTGTGACTAAAAGCATAATGGATGTGATCCACTATTTGCCTGCTGTTGTGCGTCATGTCTGATTGTGACAGAAGACGACGAATTCATCATCTTTGTGTGCTGTTCAGAGTGAGCACAAAGAAGGTTTTACTGTATTATTAGTTCGTGTGGTCCCCAACCTCAGAACATGACCACGCAGTTTTCATGATAAGTAATTACATTTTATTATTTGTTCTTTTAGAAATCCTGTGGTTGCCATAACCTCAAAGAGATTCTCACATCTGCTCCTGGGAACCGTTGGAAAGAGACAGTGTTATGTAGGTTACACAGGGAACTCACATCCCACACTCATTCGTACCTTTGAAAAAAGGATGGAGCACCACGGAGTATACCATGTGACGAGCCAGAGCGCTGAGCATCAGACATCTTATTGAATGCTTACAACTGTACGATGTGAGACATAAGCACTGTACGGTGGGCTCCTGAA
The DNA here is from genome assembly GCA_030674185.1 of Monoplex corrugatus. NCBI lineage: Eukaryota > Metazoa > Mollusca > Gastropoda > Littorinimorpha > Ranellidae > Monoplex > Monoplex corrugatus. The sequence continues at coordinate 82,150,070 of CM060315.1, forward strand.
AGAACCTCTTCAGATATATTCCTCCGGATGCAGTTTTCAAGTTTCTGCAAGATATCAGTGGATTTCATCTGATATGATTTTACGTATGGGACATTTTTTGAGTGCATTTTACACTTGAAAGGATAATGGTGAGCTTGGTTTTCATGTTTTTTTTACTTAAACGGGGTGTTAACTTGGTGTTAGTCTTGTTATGGCTCTTGTAGTCGGCTGGGCTATAAGCAGTATGAACCTGACTTTTCATATCAACGTTAATTATAAAGCTAAATGTTTCCACAAATGAATTATCAGAGATTTATTTCTGATTCTGTTCAAATCGGCAGTAAAAGCTGTACTAAAACAACGTATACAGCTGTCGTTCCAATTTTTTTTTGTCATGAGAACTGCTTGGTGGGGTTGGTTAGTGTCAGAGGCAGGCGGTGCATTGGTTGAATACATGGGTCCATTCAATATGGAATCAGTGCACAGGAGAAAAAGAAAACTTGACATGTCTGCTGCCTGTTAAATTCGTGCAGACCTAAATACTTAATGACCAAATTTCATCCAATGCACTGCACTTTGACACAGTGCGACGTTCAAGATTTTGGGCAAGCAAGTACAACTTTAAAAAACTGTAAAATCGAAATATAGATATCGTTTGGAATATTGGAATATTTAAAAAATCGTTTGAAATAACATTACTCTGGATTCTACAATTCCATTGCAGAATGTAGACGGCTGCTGTGAAATTAATGTCCATGCAGAGAGAGGAATTTGTGTTTTTCATCAACAAAGAAATATCAAATCTGGCCAGAATCAGTAAGTTTTTTGAGGGTTTGTCGGCGTGGACGGTCAGTTACAGGAATTTCTGTTATCAGTTCTGACAAACGTTTGGATACGATTGTTTTCAGTTCTAGAATGGAATAATTATAATAACCTCTGTAGTGTTGTTAGACTGTGACATACTTTAAGTTGTTTTCCAGAAATAGTAGAACGTTTTCCATATCAGTGTACGAGTGTTGTGATGGGAAATAAACATAAACAAATGAAGGAACATTTTGGTGCTAATGATTTTTTTACAAAGACTTGGCTGTTTCTTTTCAAGAACCAGAAAAAAAAACGAGAAAAGAATAAGAATGCGTATTTAATACAACAAGACAGGACAGGCGCAAATTTTCGGCCACTTTGTCAAGCGTAAGATCATAAACAAACAAACACCAGGTACAAAAAAATCCTTTTCTCACGTTGGAAGAAGCATCAGGGAAGTTTCAGTCTTTTTCTCCTGATTTTTGTACCTGGTGTTTGTTTGTTTGTGATCTTACGCTTGACAAAGGCCAGTTGGCCGAAAATTTGCGCCTAGCTTGTCTTGTTGTATTAAATACGCGTTCTTGTTCTTTTTTCGTGTTTTTTCTGGTTCCTGTTTGCTTGAACTCGGACAGTCACATTTGTTTTGGATTTTGTTTCTTTTCAAGTTTTTTTTGTTAACTCTTTTTGGACAGCATATTTGATTGAGTTTGACATAACTTTTTGTCTTTTAAGAATGGAGCAGGATTCTTAGAAACCTGAGTTGTTGCCTCTTTTGGTAGTGGCGGTGGTGGTGCTGAGGATGAGGATGTTCATGCAGACGGTTTAGAGACCCGAATCTGTTGAAGAGATTCGCTCATAGCTGATGAGAACGAGTTTTATTCCACACTACTTATGGTAATTGATCTTTCAGCATTTCTGATGACTCAAAAGTAGAAACTGCATGTTTCGTTTTAAGCTGTTCTTTTGCTAACTCTATAGTGCTCGAGTGTGGCATATGGCACGATGGTCTCAGCTGGCTTGCAACAACTCATGAGAAGGATACCGTGGGGATGCCGGGGGCTCTTTCAGTATGAACAGTATTCCCACCTTCTGGAAATTCTGTGCTAAAATTGTCCTTTTTTCCGTCACTTTCTTTGTTTCTTTCTTCCTCCTTTGCTTTGTCATTTTCTTCCTATCATTTTCTGCCTTAATGGTCCATTTACCTGTATGTGTTCGATAAAGTCTTACGTACTTTCACTTAGGATTGATAAATGGGTACATGTATTAGGTGTATTTTTGGCTCTAGGGAAATGAGATATGCGGAGGCAATTTTAGATAATTTAGACCCGTTCTTATATGCTTTAGTGTTCTTAGTTTAGTTGAAATTTGTATTAAAGTGTATTTTTTAAATCTGTGCAATAAATTGGACGGGAGTGGTCAGCGCCAGGGGCATCTCCTTAGATTATGTGCTCGAATGTATTGATATATGTACTCATTTTCCTTTCCCTTTTTTTCCTGTTGAAGTATTGTGTATGTTTTGAGACGGTTATAGCCTTATTTGGCTCTGCACAGTCGGCTGGACTTTAATAAACAAAAACAGTAAGCGGCTAGTCGTTCTGAATGCAATCGGCGGCCTCTTTTGCTGAGTAAAATGCCTGGTGGCTGGACGTCACCATCCTGGTGAGAAATGCCCAAGTCAGAAACTAAAATGGCAGTTTTGCTTACATAACTGTGGCAACAGGTTCCGATGTCCGAGACTTGGTACTCGCTAACAAAAGAGATATTTTCCCCAGTAGTTTCCCAGGAACTCTCACTGCAAAAATGCCTAACACTTGAGTTAGATAGTGTTCTTAAGAGCTTGAGATTTTTCGTTTTTGTTTTCTTGTTTTTGCATTTTTCCCCTCTTCGTCATCGCTGTTTTGCCGATCTCGCTTTTTGTTGTGCTGCCCATTCACTTGCTTTGTGTTGTTGTTGTTGTTGTTGTTGTTTTTTGCTGACGCTTGCCTCAGTTATGTTCGGGTATTTGATTCTGTGCAAAAAGGTTTGTTTTCCTGCCGCTCGACGTGAGAATTCAAAACATTATATATATATATATATATATATATATATATATATATATATATATATATATATATACTTGTGTGTGTGTGTGTGTGTGTGTGTGTGTGTGTAAAGATAGATAGATAGATATCAGAGTATTTTGTTGTACTCACATTAGATCATTTGAAATGCATGTAAATGATGTTATTGGCATGTTTTAAGACTCTTGTGTGATTAATACTATAGCAGTGCAATGCCATCGTGTGTCCTGTACAAGCGTGGAATTGTGCTTGAAAGGCAGGTTGTTGCTGTCTATGCCCCATTTTTTTTAGTTAACTGCGATTCCTTGCGAGTACGACCTACATATGATGTTTTCTTTTCTTTTTACTGTTTTCTTTCTCTCCTTTTTTTTAATTTTTTTTTTTTATTTTTACTTTGAAATGAAGTTGTCTTGAGCTTTTGGCTTAGACATGTTTGGTTTGACAGCCGTCATACGATGGCACATGTGATCGGCATGGCCGTAAAGATGAATTGAAACTGAAGTGAACCTACTGTCTGACATTACCATTTCTTTTCCCTTTAGTCCATTGTCCTGGCGTTTGTCAAGGAAGAATATTACGATCAAAAGATGGATTCCTTTTTATGGATTAAAAGTGGATTGGAGTTGGACTTAGTCAGATCTCTGACTGTCTTTGGAATACTCTTGATCGTCACTCATGTACACGCATCTGGATCCTTTGCATCGGCTCAGGGATCACGTCTGTCTTATCTCGTTAGAATTTAGCACGACAGCTAAATAGCATGAAAGACATATTAGTCTAAATTTCCACCACCCTTGCCAGACTAACGAAGTTTGAGATACTAAGAAGCGGTAAGTGCACACAGAGATGCCATCAGTATATATTTCTTGGCAACGATGCCTAAATCCAATCTTCTTGCTAAGAGAAAAAAAAACTACTGATTTCACATGGTCTGTCTCATATGCTTACCTACATTTTCTTAGAGTGAAATCCTGAACATTACCTAAAGGAGCGGGACTCCAGAGAACAAAATATTATAGAATATTAGAGGATTCATCCTTAATCATTAGCCCAGACAGAAGAGATGGATGATGAAGGAATGTTAAGGGTCTTCTGACAGACTATTTGATGTTTTTTTTCGGTTGTACTGGAAATTATCAACTGCCGAAAACACATGATGCTACGCTCCCCCCTTTTCTCTAAGTATGCGATTGGCCAAATTACCTTTGTTGGGCTGCAGAGGATATCCCATTCGTTCATTCTATCTATCTATCTATCTATCTATCTATCTATCTGTCTGTCTGTCTGTCTATCTATCTATCTATCTATCTATCTATCTATCTATCTATCTCTATCTATCTATCTATCTATCTATCTATCTATCTATCTATCTATCTATCTATCTATCTGTCTAGTCTAGTCTAGTCTAGTCTAGTCTAATCTTGTCTGTCTGTCATGTGCCATGCTGCATGGCATTGACGATCATGGCTTTCCATACGAATCTATCTTTTGTTACTGCAAGCATAATTTTATGTGCTACTCTTTTTATCCCCGCCCACTGTGCACGGCTGTCCAACATTTTTTCCCTGGGTCTGTCTGGTGCTCTGTTTGTCTCAAGCTCTCCTGTTGTGACTTGATGTTTAACTTTCTCTTGCCTTATAAAATGACCTATAGAGGTCGCTTGTCTTGTCCTAATCCTCTTCATTAATGTCCGTTTTGTGTTTGCTTCTTTCAAGAATGATTTGTTTGTTTTCTTTGCTGCCCATGGAACACTCGACATTCTTCATAGAAACCACATTTCAGCTACCTCGACCTTGTTTTGACTTTGCTGATTGTCCAGGCCTTGCATCCGTACAACAGTATTGGTTCTGTATAACACTGAAGAACTCTCTTCCTGACATTAATCGATAGGCATTTGTAAATAAGAAAGAACGCTTTACATTTTCTTGAATGCTGTTTTTAGGTTTTCCAGTTCTGCTGGATATTTCCAGTGTTCATCTGTCGTCTGGTGAGATTAAAGTTCCCAGATATATAAAACTTATCAACTTGTTTCAGTCTTATGCCGTTTTTACACGAAGGGATTTCTTGTTTTTCACTGATTTCCATGACTTTCATCTTCTTACTATTTAGCTACAGCCCTGTATTTTTACTATTTATTTCTGTTATGTTTACAGCATTTCGTAGTCTTTTTCATTTTCTGCAATTAGAACGGTGTCATCTAACAAAGATTGTTTATTACTTTTCCCTCAACTTTTATTCCATGGCATCGCTGGTACCTTGATATAAAAAAAGACATTTGTCTGATCTGTCTGAAATTGACAGATAAACCAGAGCTGGATGGAGTATTGGCTGTCTACATATCTATGTTTACTGGCTACATACCGAACAAAAATTACCTGTTAGTCGGTCTGATGGGGAAAACACTTTCAGGCAGCTGTTTACATACTACCAAATAATGATGATGATGATGATGATGATGATGAATGATGATGATGATGATACTACTACTACTACCACTACTACTACTACTGATGATGATGATGATAAAATAATGATGATGATAATAATAATAATAATAATAATGATAAATGATGATGATAAAAAACATTATGGCGCTTCATCTTAAAAGACAGCTCTGAGCGCATATCATAATGAAAATACATTTACAGAAAACAAAAATTCACAAGCCAAACTGCACGAACACCTTACATTTAGTGATTTACCAACTCGTGCAACAATTATATTAACACACACACACACGCACGCACGCACGCTCACACACAGACACACGCACGCACACACAAACACACACACACACACACACACACACATACACACAGAGGGCAAGGCAGCGTGAGAAGGATGAAGACAGGAATATTTATCAAGATGTGAAAAGAGTGCTTACTTCAGAGAAGACTGAACCATGACAGAGAATCAGAACTGCAAAGTACGTCTCAGAGGTCTGTGACCAAGTACATAACACGCTTATTGTTTCTCTTTAGGCAACTGACTTTCAGACTTTTTATTGCTGTCTCCTCACGTGTTATACTATACAGCCATATCTATCGTTCCGCACAGACACAGGAAGTTATAGATCTTCAGTCCCCCGAGATTGACGATTGAGTGCGATTGTCGTGCATACTAGCACAGGCGAGCTTAAAGCATCCTCGCTGTTGGAGAATTAATTCCAGCCAACAGCTATTTCTGGTTAAATAAGCACACACGACGGCTACCTTCGTGTCGTCTAATCCTGCTTTTAACTAGGTCTATTTTTGATCAGTGTCTGAAGAGGGCAGTCTGTTTTTGATCAATGTCTCAAGAGGGCAGTCTATTTTTGATCAATGTCACAAGAAGGCAGGCAGTCTATTTTGATCAATGTCTCGAGAGACCAGGCAGTCTATTTCTGATCAATGTCTCAAGATGGCAGGCAGTCTATTTTTGATCAATGTCTCAAGAGGGCAGTCTATTTTGATCAATGTCTCAAGATGGCAGGCTGTCTATTTTTGATCAATGTCTCAAGAGGGCAGTCTATTTTTCATCAATGTCTCAAGAGGGCAGTCTATTTTTCATCAATGTCTCAAGAGGGCAGTCTATTTTTGATCAATGTCTCAAGAGGGCAGTCTATTTTTGATCAATGTCTCAAGATGGCAGGCAGTCTATTTTTGATCAATGTCTCAAGAGGGCAGTCTATTTTTGATCAATGTGATTATGTCTCAAGAGGACAGGTAGTCTATTTTTGATCAATGTCTCAAGAGGGCAGTCTATCTTTGATCAATGTCTCAAGAGGGCAGGCTGTCTATTTTTGATCAATGTCTTAAGAGGGCAGTCTATTTTTGATCAATGTCTCAAGAGGGCAGTCTATCTTTGATCAATGTCTCAAGAGGGCAGGCTGTCTATTTTTGATCAATGTCTCAAGAGGGCAGTCTATTTTTGATCAATGTCTCAAAATGGCAGGCTGTTTATTTTTGATCAATGTCTCAAGAGGGCAGTCTATTTTTGATCAATGTCTCAAGAGGGCAGGCTGTCTATTTTTGATCAGTGTCTCAAGAGGGCAGTCTATTTTTGATCAATGTCTCAAGAGGGCAGTCTATTTTTGATCAATGTCTCAAGAGGGCAGTCTATTTTTGATCAATGTCTCAAGAGGGCAGTCTATTTTTGATCAGTGTCTCGAGAGGGCAGGCTGTCTATTTTTGATCAATGTCTCAAGAGGGCAGTCTATTTTTGATCAGTGTCTCGAGAGGGCAGGCTGTCTATTTTTGATCAATGTCTCAAGAGGGCAGTCTATTTTGATCAGTGTCTCGAGAGGGCAGGCTGTCTATTTTTGATCAATGTCTCAAGAGGGCAGTCTATTTTTGATCAATGTCTCAAAATGGCAGGCGGTCTATTTTTGATCAATGTCTCAAGAGGGCAGTCTATTTTTGATCAATGTCTCAAGAGGGCAGCTGTCTATTTTTGATCAATGTCTCAAGAGGGCAGTCTATTTTTGATCAATGTCTCAAGAGGGCAGTCTATTTTTGATCAATGTCTCAAGAGGGCAGTCTATTTTTGATCAATGTCTCAAGAGGGCAGTCTATTTTTGATCATGTCTCAGAGGGCAGTCTATTTTTGATCAATGTCTCAAGAGGGCAGTCTATTTTTGATCATGTCTCGAGAGGGCAGGCTGTCTATTTTTGATCAATGTCTCAAGAGGGCAGTCTATTTTTGATCAGTGTCTCGAGAGGGCAGGCTGTCTATTTTTGATCAATGTCTCAAGAGGGCAGTCTATTTTTGATCAGTGTCTCGAGAGGGCAGGCTGTCTATTTTTGATCAATGTCTCAAGAGGGCAGTCTATTTTTGATCAATGTCTCAAAATGGCAGGCTGTCTATTTTTGATCAATGTCTCAAGAGGGCAGTCTATTTTTGATCAATGTCTCAAGAGGGCAGGCTGTCTATTTTTGATCAATGTCTCAAGAGGGCAGTCTATTTTTGATCAATGTCTCAAGATGGCAGTCTATTTTTGGTCAATGTCTCAAGAGGGCAGTCTATTTTTGATCAGTGTCTCGAGAGGGCAGGCTGTCTATTTTTGATCAATGTCTCAAGAGGGCAGTCTATTTTTGATCAATGTCTCAAGAGGGCAGGCTGTCTATTTTTGATCAATGTCTCAAGAGGGCAGTCTATTTTTGATCAATGTCTCAAGATGGCAGTCTATTTTTGGTCAATGTCTCAAGAGGGCAGTCTATTTTTGATCAGTGTCTCGAGAGGGCAGGCTGTCTATTTTTGATCAATGTCTCAAGAGGGCAGTCTATTTTTGATCAGTGTCTCGAGAGGGCAGGCAGTCTATTTTTGATCAATGTCTCAAGAGGGCAGTCTATTTTTGATCAATGTCACAAGAAGGCAATCTATTTTGATCAGTGTCTCGAGAGGGCAGTCTGTTTTTTGATCAATGTCTCAAGAGGGCAGGCTGTCTATTTTTGATCAATATCTGTGTGTGTCCTGGATCAAAGTGAGAGAATACTCCAGATGTGATTTTCAAGTTTAAAAAAATCAGCACATTTCTTCATCTTATATGATCCTATGTATTGGAAAGATTTTTTAATGCATTTGAGACTTGGAAGGATATCATGTGCTTGGTTTTTAATTGTTGTCTTTTTAATTACACTTTGAATTTTTTTAACATGACGTTAGCCGTGATATGGCTTTATTGTCGACTGGGCTATAAGCGATATGAAGTGCGACAACAATGCATTTACTGTGTAGTCTACATCACGGGACTTACTCGTAATGAGGAAATTGTCATGGTTTGGTTTCTCCCTTGGTCTTTGCTTGTGTTACAGGATGCCGCAAACAGTTTACTTACAAATCAGAAATAGTATTTGAAAACATTGTTCAGCTAACAGTTATTCTTACTAACTGGGTACACGTCTTGGAAATAAGAAACGCTTTCCACGGCCTCGGGCAACCGAACATCTTAACCGTTTTCCACCTGCTTTCAGGTTAATCGTTAACACTTCATAGCCGTGTGTGTTTCTGTTCGATTTTAAATGTAAACAGTTTGTGCTGTTTGAATAATCATTAACATCATATCAGTGTGTGCGTACGTGCATGAGTGCATGCGTGCACGTGTGTTTTAAAAATTGAAACGCAAATTTTCCATGTTCACTCAGGTTGATAGTCCTGATTTGGTCGAGTGGATTGCGCTAAACGTTTATAAACACAGGGAGCGTATCCACATAACATTTCTTTACTCTAGCACTGATGACAAAAGTTTATTCTAGCACTGATGACAAAAGTCTTTATTCTAGCACTGATGACAAAAGTCTTTATTCTAGCACTGATGACAAAAGTCTTTATTCTAGCACTGATGACAAAAGTCTTTATTCTAGCACTGATGACAAAAGTCTTTATTCTAGCACTGATGACAAAAGTCTTTATTCTAGCACTGATGATAAAAGTCTTTACTCTAGCACTGATGACAGAAGTTTTTATTCTAGCACTGATGATAAAAGTCTTTATTCTAGCACTGATGACAAAAGTCTTTATTCTAGCACTGATGACAAAAGTCTTTATTCTAGCACTGACAAAAGTCTTTATTCTAGCACTGATGACAAAAGTCTTTATTCTAGCACTGATGACAAAAGTCTTTATTCTAGCACTGATGACAAAAGTCTTTATTCTAGCACTGATGACAAAAGTCTTTATTCTAGCACTGATGACAAAAGTCTTTATTCTAGCACTGATGACAAAACTTTTTATTCTAGCACTGATGACAAAAGTCTTTATTCTAGCACTGATGATAAAAGTCTTTATTCTAGCACTGATGACAAAAGTCTTTATTCTAGCACTGATGATAAAAGTCTTTATTCTAGCACTGATGATAAAAGTCTTTATTCTAGCACTGATGACAAAAGTCTTTATTCTAGCACTGATGATAAAAGTCTTTATTCTAGCACTGATGACAAAAGTCTTTATTCTAGCACTGATGATAAAAGTCTTTATTCTAGCACTGATGACAAAAGTCTTTATTCTAGCACTGATGATAAAAGTCTTTACTCTAGCACTGATGACAAAAGTCTTTATTCTAGCACTGATGATAAAAGTCTTTATTCTAGCACTGATGATAAAAGTCTTTATTCTAGCACTGATGATAAAAGTCTTTATTCTAGCACTGATGACAAAAGTCTTTATTCTAGCACTGATGATAAAAGTCTTTATTCTAGCACTGATGATAAAAGTCTTTATTCTAGCACTGATGATAAAAGTCTTTATTCTAGCACTGATGACAAAAGTCTTTATTCTAGCACTGATGATAAAAGTCTTTATTCTAGCACTGATGATAAAAGTCTTTATTCTAGCACTGATGATAAAAGTCTTTATTCTAGCACTGATGATAAAAGTATGGCTGTGGTAGTTGGCTGGGCTATAAGCAATATGAACCTGAACCTGATGATAAAAGTACTGGAGGACGTCGACTAGAACCCGTATGTCTGTACATTCTTATACTGATGATAAGTACCAGAGTACTTGACTGCAACTCGGAATATCTGTACATCGAGGCATTACTGTATGTGGTAATTGCGCAAACCCGTGTTGATAGTAAGACAGGCTTGTTTGTTTTCATGTCTTGGTAGAATCCATGTTTAGTTTGCTGTGGTTCACCCGTGGGGATGCCGGGGTCTCTTTCAGTATAAATAGTATCCCCACCTTCTGGAAATTCTGTGCTAGAAATTTCCTCTTTTCTGTCACTCGCTTTGTTTCTTCCTCCTTTGCGTTCTGTCATTTCTTCCTATCAGTATCTGCCTTGCTGGTCCATACACCTGTATGTGTTCGATAAAGTCTTACGTACCTTTTCTTAGGATTGATAATTGGGTACATGTGTTAAGTGCATTTTTGGAAGTGAGATATGCGGAAGCAATTTTCGGTCATTTAGGCCTGTTTTTTTTAGATATGTTTTAGTGTCCTTAGTTATGTTGAAATTTGTATTCAGGTGTGTTTTTTTTTAAAATCCCCTGTGCGATAAATTGGATGGAATGGTCAACACCAGGGTCATCTCCTTAGATTACGTG
>CM060315.1:82165933-82185933 GCA_030674185.1 Monoplex corrugatus
TTTTGTCTGAACAATAGTCTGACGTAAGTGCAATTTAAACCACCAGGATCCATCATATAAAGAATGTTTGGAATGACTGAGAAATTCTTGAATTATGTATTTGAGCCACCGTCATGGATTTTGCCCTTTTCGACGTTTATGTTCTTCAGCTACAAATTAAAATGTTGACTCAGTATAATATTTCACCTATAAACAGCTAATGAGTCCTTGTCGACGTATATAGGCTATTAACACAGACATATACAAACTCGACGGGCGTAGGTCGATGTGAATCTGCCACACAACACTGTGTATAAGGCAGACTATAACACGAAGCAAAATGAAACAAAAAGAGAAGGGGTAGACAGAAGAAAAAAGTGAGAGACACTTTGGTAGTAAGAAAGAAAAGACAAAGATCTGAAGAAAGAGAAGATAACACAAAAGCTGAAAAATAACTAAGCATCTTATCCCAGGGATAAGTTAAAATGGACGACGTTGATGTCTACAGAGCCATAACTGGGCCAGGGTTTATCAGTCGTCCTTGACATTGAGTCTGAATTGCTCTTTGTCAACCAGAACGCTTCCTGGTAGTGGAAAAAAAAGCGCTAGGATGAGTTTGATGTTGATAGTAAATGTAGCTCGTTTACATAGAATCAAACACAACAACTGAATCACAGGATGAGAATAACGCGCACTGGAGACTGAAGAGTAGAGGTCATATGCAAGTCGAGTCTAGTCATTGGGAACTGAGCAGTATGGAAGAAAATGTCTTGTGCAGGAGATCGTACATAGCGTTCAAATAAGTCGTTGATTACATGGGATAACTTTTGCCGTTGTAAATGGTAGCCCCGCATTCTGTGTATATTATGCTATAAATGCCTTTGTTTCTAAATTTCTCTTCAATCTTTTTGTCATGTATCTCTTTCTCCTATCTGTCCATTCACCTGTATTATTTTTTCTTTTTCTCGAAAACAAATCTCCGTCTGTGATTGTGAAGGTGTCAGCTATACTGCTGAAGTACAGCCTAAGCAGTGAGATTAGAAATAATGTGATGAGCATAAACTGTCTGTTATTGCTTGTTATTGTTATTGTTATTGTGCAGTTTGGCTTTTCAGTATAAGTTGTGCAGATGAACATTTCATTTCTGTTTTTTTCCCTTCCTCTGCTGTCGTCCAGCTGTCTCAGTATTCAAGTATTCACAAAGGTGATGAAGTCTGAAGTCTTTCTTACATTGTCGGTTGGTACACGCACATTTTCCTAGAGTTTCACTATTTTCAGTCAGCTCAGACATTTGAAGCCTTGAGTAAACACGTATAAAAAAAACCCTAACCTTTTCGCTTGCTGTCTCTCCACTGTTCTGTATAATTGACTGAGATGGATTCTTTTGCATTTTAATACCGACACATTTGTCCGTTTCTTTCCTTGCAGCACATTTACATTGCGCTGTGAGCTCAGAATCGTCGACTTGAAACCCGAGACCTGGAGTTCAGCTTGCAACAACAAAACCTTACCCTGCCTGTCTTACTGTACCACTTTTCTCTACGTGTTGGCTGAATGGCCTTCTAACATTTTGATTTTAAGACCTCGCCTTGCGCTTTTGCGTTGTTCAGCAAATTCCAGATGTTCACTCCCAGATTCTAATGTATACAACAACAACAACAACAACAACAACAACAACATTATCAAAAAACACAAAACAAAACCCAAAAAATCGGGAGAAAATCGGGAGGGGGAGGGGAAAAAAGACCAATGTACAAACACGGAAGACGAGGTGAAGCAGAGTGTTGTCGTTATTGTTGTTTCAAGCCCAGCCGACTGCGTAGAGCCATATCAGCGCTATAGGTGAAGCAGATGAAGAAGAAGAAAAAACGTAACAAGCACTGTCACACTCCCAAGACCCCAATTTGCACCACAGTCACCACCACCACCACCACCACCACCACCACCACCACCCACCATGAACTCTGTCCAGGGCTTGTGTTATCTGCGGCTCTTTCAACAGTGCCAGTCGTTGTCATCAGGAAAAAGAAAGAAGAAAGAACATCAGAAGACGTATGCAGCCATTGCCAGTCTGTCTGTCTCTGTCGTCAATGTAATGATACCATTTCATTATGATTTGATACCGCGGGTTCACGCTTTCATTCATCCTCTGATTTACGTCCACAGAACCTGAAACGATTAAACAAATAAGTAAATCGGGTAGCCAAAGAAAACTCCACAGAAGGAAAGACAGAAACAAACCAACAAACAAAAGGGCACATCTCTCGCTCTATCTTACACACACACACACACACACACACACACACACACACACACACACACACACACACACACACACACACACACACACACACACGGAGCGAGCGAGAGAGAGAGAGAGAGAGAGAGAGAGAGAGAGAGAGAGCAAACAAAACTAATTATTTCCAAATTATTTCCAGAACAAAAGCTAACTAATGTTCCTTGTTTGTTTAGAACAAGCTCATTAGTCACTTCATCTGTTCAGTCTCTAGCGACGTACATCGATTCTAAGATGCTTCAGCATCACAGCAAAATGTTTGCTATGTATGAACAGGGAAACGACGATAATGCAGAGCAGCACAAACACTGGTCGCCCTAATGATCTTAAAGACAAACATAATCATAAAGCTTAGTTCAACGGTGTTCCAAAATTAGTTTTATTGCCTTGGAACAGAGGAGCTAACGCTGTCAACAGCTTCCAATAATCATTGTAGTTTAGGAAGTCTTAACTCGTTCACTCCCTCAGTCTATCTACCAGCTTATTACTGGGTGCTGTTGCTCATACAAAAACGCTGATTTTTACATGTATGTTCCCTTTTTTGATGGTAAGGTATACAGATACACATGTCATTTACATGTACCCAAGATTATTCCGGTGGTAGGCTGATAAAATACCAGTGTAAAATATAGACTAGGTAAAACATAGTCTAGGTAGGGCCTCAGAACCTGGCCAGCTCATGGGTTTATGTGCAGGCTTAAGGCTTGTGCCATGATCCATACACATGGCACCTGTGACGTTAGTGCATATAGAATTCGTTCCGAGTGCGGAGACATCATCTTGAGAAACTGAAACTGAAACTGTTGCTCAGTCTACCAGCTTACTACAGGATTCTGAGGATTCTGTTGCTCAGTCTGTCTACCAGCTTAACACAAAATGCTGTTGCTCACTCATATCAGATTAGAGCGGGCTGCTGTTGCTCAGAGCTCACTTTGTCCACCAGCTAACTGCAGGATGCTGTCGCTCACCTGTCACCAGCTTAGTGCAGGATGCGTCGCTCACCTGTCCACCAGCTTAGTGCAGGATGCTGTCGCTCACCTTGTCCACCAGCTTAGTGCAGGATGCTGTTGCTCACTTTGTCCACCAGCTTAGTGCAGGATGCTGTCGCTCACTTTGTCCACCAGCTTAGTGCAGGATGCTGTCGCTCACTTTGTCCACCAGCTTAGTGCAGGATGCTGTCGCTCACTTTGTCCACCAGCTTAGTGCAGGATGCTGTCGCTCACTTTGTCCACCAGCTTAGTGCAGGATGCTGTCGCTCACCTTGTCCACCAGCTTAGTGCAGGATGCTGTCGCTCACCTTGTCCACCAGCTTAGTGCAGGATGCTGTCGCTCACTTTGTCCACCAGCTTAGTGCAGGATGCTGTCGCTCACTTTGTCCACCAGCTTAGTGCAGGATGCTGTCGCTCACCTTGTCCACCAGCTTAGTGCAGGATGCTGTCGCTCACCTTGTCCACCAGCTTAGTGCAGGATGCTGTCGCTCACCTTGTCCACCAGCTTAGTGCAGGATGCTGTCGCTCACCTTGTCCACCAGCTTAGTGCAGGATGCTGTCGCTCACTTTGTCCACCAGCTTAGTGCAGGATGCTGTTGCTCACTTTGTCCACCAGCTAACTGCAGGATGCTGTTGCTCACTTTGTCCACCAGCTAGTGAGGATGCTGTCGCTCACCTGTCACCAGCTTATGCAGGATGCTGTTGCTCACTTGTCCACCAGCTTAGTGCAGGATGCTGTCGCTCACTTGTCCACCAGCTTAGTGCAGGATGCTGTTGCTCACCTTGTCCACCAGCTTAGTGCAGGATGCTGTCGCTCACCTTTGTCCACCAGCTTAGTGCAGGATGCTGTCGCTCACTTTGTCCACCAGCTTAGTGCAGGATGCTGTTGCTCACTTTGTCCACCAGCTTAGTGCAGGATGCTGTGCTCACCTTGTCCACCAGCTTAGTGCAGGATGCTGTCGCTCACTTTGTCCACCAGCTTAGTGCAGGATGCTGTCGCTCACTTTGTCCACCAGCTAACTGCAGGATGCTGTTGCTCACTTTGTCCACCAGCTTAGTGCAGGATGCTGTCGCTCACTTTGTCCACCAGCTAACTGCAGGATGCTGTTGCTCACTTTGTCCACCAGCTAACTGCAGGATGCTGTCGCTCACTTTGTCCACCAGCTTAGTGCAGGATGCTGTCGCTCACTTTGTCCACCAGCTTATGCAGGATGCTGTTGCTCACTTTGTCCACCAGCTAACTGCAGGATGCTGTCGCTCACTTTGTCCACCAGCTTAGTGCAGGATGCTGTCGCTCACTTTGTCCACCAGCTTAGTGCAGGATGCTGTCGCTCACTTTGTCCACCAGCTTAGTGCAGGATGCTGTCGCTCACTTTGTCCACCAGCTAATGCAGGATGCTGTTGCTCACTTTGTCCACCAGCTTAGTGCAGGATGCTGTCGCTCACTTTGTCCACCAGCTAACTGCAGGATGCTGTTGCTCACTTTGTCCACCAGCTTAGTGCAGGATGCTGTTGCTCACTTTGTCCATCAGCTTAGTGCAGGATGCTGTCGCTCACTTTGTCCACCAGCTTAACTGCAGGATGCTGTCGCTCACCTTGTCCACCAGCTACTGCAGGATGCTGTGCTCACCTTGTCCACCAGCTTAGTGCAGGATGCTGTGCTCACTTGCTCACTTTGTCCACCAGCTTAGTGCAGGATGCTGTTGCCACTTGCTCACTTTGTCCACCAGCTTAGTGCAGGATGCTGTTGCTCACTTTGCTCACTTTGTCCACCAGCTTAGTGCAGGATGCTGTTGCTCACTTTGTCCACCAGCTTAGTGCAGGATGCTGTCGCTCACTTTGTCCACCAGCTTAGTGCAGGATGCTGTTGCTCACCTTGTCCACCAGCTTAGTGCAGGATGCTGTGCTCACTTTGTCCACCAGCTTAGTGCAGGATGCTGTTGCTCACTTTGTCCACCAGCTTAGTGCAGGATGCTGTGCTCACTTTGTCCACCAGCTTAGTGCAGGATGCTGTTGCTCACTTTGTCCACCAGCTTAGTGCAGGATGCTGTCGCTCACTTTGTCCACCAGCTTAGTGCAGGATGCTGTTGCTCACTTTGTCCACCAGCTTAGTGCAGGATGCTGTTGCTCACTTTGTCCACCAGCTTAGTGCAGGATGCTGTCGCTCACCTTGTCCACCAGCTTAGTGCAGGATGCTGTTGCTCACTTTGTCCACCAGCTAACTGCAGGATGCTGTTGCTCACTTTGTCACTTGTCCACCAGCTTAGTGCAGGATGCTGTTGCTCACTTTGTCCACCAGCTTAGTGCAGGATGCTGTTGCTCACTTTTTCCACCAGCTTAGTGCAGGATGCTGTCGCTCACTTTGTCCACCAGCTTAGTGCAGGATGCTGTCGCTCACCTTGTCCACCAGCTTAGTGCAGGATGCTGTCGCTCACTTTGTCCACCAGCTTAGTGCAGGATGCTGTCGCTCACCTTGTCCACCAGCTTAGTGCAGGATGCTGTCGCTCACCTTGTCCACCAGCTAACTGCAGGATGCTGTCGCTCACCTTGTCCACCAGCTTAGTGCAGGATGCTGTCGCTCACTTTGTCCACCAGCTTAGTGCAGGATGCTGTCGCTCACTTTGTCCACCAGCTTAGTGCAGGATGCTGTTGCTCACTTTGTCCACCAGCTTAGTGCAGGATGCTGTTGCTCACTTTGTCCACCAGCTTAGTGCAGGATGCTGTTGCTCACTTTGTCCACCAGCTTAGTGCAGGATGCTGTTGCTCACCTTTGTCCACCAGCTTAGTGCAGGATGCTGTTGCTCACTTTGTCCACCAGCTTAGTGCAGGATGCTGTTGCTCACTTTGTCCACCAGCTTAGTGCAGGATGCTGTTGCTCACTTTGTCCACCAGCTTAGTGCAGGATGCTGTTCGCTCACTTGTCCACCAGCTTAGTGCAGGATGCTGTTGCTCACTTTGTCCACCAGCTTAGTGCAGGATGCTGTTGCTCACTTGCTCACTTTGTCCACCAGCTTAGTGCAGGATGCTGTTGCTCACTTTGTCCACCAGCTTAGTGCAGGATGCTGTTGCTCACTTTGTCCACCAGCTTAGTGCAGGATGCTGTCGCTCACTTTGTCCACCAGCTTAGTGCAGGATGCTGTCGCTCACCTTGTCCACCAGCTTAGTGCAGGATGCTGTCGCTCACTTTGTCCACCAGCTTAGTGCAGGATGCTGTCGCTCACCTTGTCCACCAGCTTAGTGCAGGATGCTGTCGCTCACTTGTCCACCAGCTTATGCAGGATGCTGTCGCTCACCTTTGTCCACCAGCTTAGTGCAGGATGCTGTCGCTCACTTTGTCCACCAGCTTAGTGCAGGATGCTGTCGCTCACTTTGTCCACCAGCTTAGTGCAGGATGCTGTCGCTCACCTTGTCCACCAGCTAGTGCAGGATGCTGTCGCTCACCTTGTCCACCAGCTTAGTGCAGGATGCTGTCGCTCACCTTGTCCACCAGCTTAGTGCAGGATGCTGTCGCTCACCTTGTCCACCTAGCTAGTGCAGGATGCGGTCGCTCACCTTGTCCACCAGCTTATGCAGGATGCTGTCGCTCACTTTGTCCACCAGCTTAGTGCAGGATGCTTTTGCTCACTTGTCCACCAGCTTAGTGCAGGATGCTGTCGCTCACCTTGTCCACCAGCTACTGCAGGATGCTGTCGCTCACTTTGTCCACCAGCTTAGTGCAGGATGCTGTCGCTCACTTGTCCACCAGCTTAGTGCAGGATGCTGTCGCTCACTTGTCCACCAGCTTAGTGCAGGATGCTGTTGCTCACTTTGTCCACCAGCTTAGTGCAGGATGCTGTCGCTCACTTTGTCCACCAGCTAGTGCAGGATGCTGTCGCTCACTTTGTCCACCAGCTTAGTGCAGGATGCTGTCGCTCACTTTGTCCACCAGCTTAGTGCAGGATGCTGTCGCTCACTTTGTCCACCAGCTTAGTGCAGGATGCTGTCGCTCACTTTGTCCACCAGCTTAGTGCAGGATGCTGTCGCTCACCTTGTCCACCAGCTTAGTGCAGGATGCTGTCGCTCACCTTGTCCACCAGCTTAGTGCAGGATGCTGTCGCTCACTTTGTCCACCAGCTTAGTGCAGGATGCTGTCGCTCACCTTGTCCACCAGCTTAGTGCAGGATGCTGTCGCTCACTTTGTCCACCAGCTTAGTGCAGGATGCTGTCGCTCACTTTGTCCACCAGCTTAGTGCAGGATGCTGTCGCTCACCTTGTCCACCAGCTTAGTGCAGGATGCTGTTGCTCACTTGTCCACCAGCTAGTGCAGGATGCTGTCGCTCACTTTGTCCACCAGCTTAGTGCAGGATGCTGTCGCTCACCTTGTCCACCAGCTTAGTGCAGGATGCTGTCGCTCACTTTGTCCACCAGCTTAGTGCAGGATGCTGTCGCTCACTTTGTCCACCAGCTTAGTGCAGGATGCTGTCGCTCACCTTGTCCACCAGCTTATGCAGGATGCTGTCGCTCACTTTTGCAGTCCACCAGCTTAGTGCAGGATGCTGTCTGCTCACTTTGTCCACCAGCTTAGTGCAGGATGCTGTCGCTCACCTTGTCCACCAGCTTAGTGCAGGATGCTGTCGCTCACTTGTCCACCAGCTTAGTGCAGGATGCTGTCGCCACTTGTCACCAGCTAGTGCAGGCTGTGCTCACCTTGTCCACCAGCTTAGTGCAGGATGCTGTCGCTCACTTTGTCCACCAGCTTAGTGCAGGATGCTGTCGCTCACTTTGTCCACCAGCTTAGTGCAGGATGCTGTCGCTCACCTTGTCCACCAGCTTAGTGCAGGATGCTGTCGCTCACTTTGTCCACCAGCTTAGTGCAGGATGCTGTCGCTCACCTTGTCCACCAGCTTAGTGCAGGATGCTGTCGCTCACCTTGTCCACCAGCTTAGTGCAGGATGCTGTCGCTCACTTTGTCCACCAGCTTAGTGCAGGATGCTGTCGCTCACCTTGTCCACCAGCTTAGTGCAGGATGCTGTCGCTCACTTGTCCACCAGCTTAGTGCAGGATGCTGTCGCTCACTTGTCCACCAGCTTAGTGCAGGATGCTGTGCTCACTTTGTCCACCAGCTTAGTGCAGGATGCTGTGCTCACCTTGTCCACCAGCTTAGTGCAGGATGCTGTCGCTCACTTGTCCACCAGCTTAGTGCAGGATGCTGTCGCTCACTTTGTCCACCAGCTTAGTGCAGGATGCTGTCGCTCACTTTGTCCACCAGCTTAGTGCAGGATGCTGTCGCTCACTTTGTCCACCAGCTTAGTGCAGGATGCTGTCGCTCACTTTGTCCACCAGCTTAGTGCAGGATGCTGTCGCTCACTTTGTCCACCAGCTTAGTGCAGGATGCTGTCGCTCACTTTGTCCACCAGCTTAGTGCAGGATGCTGTCGCTCACTTTGTCCACCAGCTTAGTGCAGGATGCTGTCGCTCACTTGTCCCGCTTAGCGATCGTCGCTCACTTGTCCCAGCTTAGTGCAGGATGCTGTCGCTCACTTTGTCCACCAGCTTAGTGCAGGATGCTGTCGCTCACTTTGTCCACCAGCTTAGTGCAGGATGCTGTCGCTCACTTTGTCCACCAGCTTAGTGCAGGATGCTGTCGCTCACCTTGTCCACCAGCTTAGTGCAGGATGCTGTCGCTCACTTGTCCACCAGCTTAGTGCAGGATGCTGTCGCTCACCTTGTCCACCAGCTTAGATGCCAGGATGGCAGATGTCGCTCACCTTGTCCACCAGCTTAGTGCAGGATGCTGTTGCTCACTTGTCCACCAGCTTAGTGCAGGATGCTGTCGCTCACCTTGTCCACCAGCTTAGTGCAGGATGCTGTCGCTCACTTTTGTCCACCAGCTTAGTGCAGGATGCTGTCGCTCACCTTGTCCACCAGCTTAGTGCAGGATGCTGTCGCTCCCCTTGTCCACCAGCTTAGTGCAGGATGCTGTCGCTCACTTGTCCACCAGCTTAGTGCAGGATGCTGTCGCTCACCTTGTCCACCAGCTTAGTGCAGGATGCTGTCGCTCACTTTGTCCACCAGCTTAGGATGCGTGTCCCTTGTCCCAGCTAGTGCAGATGCTGTCCTCCTTGTCCACCAGCTTAGTGCAGGATGCTGTTGCTCACTTTGTCCACCAGCTTAGTGCAGGATGCTGTCGCTCACTTTGTCCACCAGCTTAGTGCAGGATGCTGTTGCTCACTTTGTCCACCAGCTAACTGCAGGATGCTGTTGCTCACCTTGTCCACCAGCTTAGTGCAGGATGCTGTCGCTCACCTTGTCCACCAGCTTAGTGCAGGATGCTGTCGCTCACTTTGTCCACCAGCTTAGTGCAGGATGCTGTTGCTCACTTTGTCCACCAGCTTAGTGCAGGATGCTGTCGCTCACTTTGTCCACCAGCTTAGTGCAGGATGCTGTCGCTCACCTTGTCCACCAGCTTAGTGCAGGATGCTGTCGCTCACCTTGTCCACCAGCTTAGTGCAGGATGCTGTCGCTCACTTTGTCCACCAGCTTAGTGCAGGATGCTGTCGCTCACCTTGTCCACCAGCTAACTGCAGGATGCTGTTGCTCACTTTGTCCACCAGCTTAGTGCAGGATGCTGTTGCTCACTTTGTCCACCAGCTTAGTGCAGGATGCTGTCGCTCACTTTGTCCACCAGCTTAGTGCAGGATGCTGTTGCTCACTTTGTCCACCAGCTTAGTGCAGGATGCTGTTGCTCACTTTGTCCACCAGCTTAGTGCAGGATGCTGTCGCTCACCTTGTCCACCAGCTTAGTGCAGGATGCTGTTGCTCACTTTGTCCACCAGCTAACTGCAGGATGCTGTTGCTCACTTTGTCCACCAGCTTAGTGCAGGATGCTGTTGCTCACTTTGTCCACCAGCTTAGTGCAGGATGCTGTTGCTCACTTTGTCCACCAGCTAACTGCAGGATGCTGTCGCTCACTTTGTCCACCAGCTTAGTGCAGGATGCTGTTGCTCACTTTGTCCACCAGCTTAGTGCAGGATGCTGTCGCTCACCTTGTCCATCAGCTTAGTGCAGGATGCTGTCGCTCACTTTGTCCACCAGCTTAGTGCAGGATGCTGTCGCTCACCTTGTCCACCAGCTTAGTGCAGGATGCTGTCGCTCACCTTGTCCACCAGCTTAGTGCAGGATGCTGTCGCTCACTTTGTCCACCAGCTTAGTGCAGGATGCTGTCGCTCACTTTGTCCACCAGCTTAGTGCAGGATGCTGTCGCTCACTCTGGCAGCTTACAGCAAGATGTTGGTGTATAGGGTAAAGGAGAGAGACGATTGACTGCAGCTATATGTACTTCACTAAATATGCCGACAGTTTTCTGACAGATTCTTTGAGCTTGCACAAACCCATGCGTTGGCAAGGTCTTGAAGAGGAGGGAGGAGGGGCTTGTGAAAAACTTAAGCAGACGCCACCAGAATGACTGGCACAATAGGACGGGCAGCAAACAGGCAACTTTTTACATTAGAGGTTGGGATTTAACTTGAAATAAGCAGATCTCGGGTCCACGGCTTTGTCGGTTAACTAGCAAGCCCACCAACGGTTTAAAAAGAAAACCTTCGTTACTGGCCCGATCACCCTGTTTAATGAACTGTACAATATAACCGATGCTATGATCATTATCGATGTTCCGTAAATAATCAGGGCAGGTCTCATGCGCGTGGCAATCGCACATGCTGTCGCTTTTTGTTTGCCATTGTTTTTCTTTCCTTTTTATCCGCAGGTTTTAAGATGGATAAACAAACTGATGATCAAACAAAGAAATTGGCAGAGAGAAATACAGAAGGAGAGAGGGAGTGTGTGTATTTTTTATTTTTATATCCACCCCCGTCTGTAGAGGGTCTGCTGATTCAAGTGCATTCAGTGATTACAGTGCTCATGGGAGAATCAATACAAATGAAGTAAATAAAGAGTACAGACATTGAAAAAAAAAATTGGACAATCACTAGCATGGACATAGAGAGATAGTCCGGGTGATGTTATCCTGGTGTTCAGTCCGTCTTATTCCATGGTGACAGTGTCCTTACTCTCTTCACTGCACTGGACAAGAAGCTGTTGGTTGGGGATGGTTGTCGGTCCAGAAGATTGGTCTCACTCTTCAGAGGTTCGCTTGTGTTGAAGGTTGAGAGTTATGCAAAATCTCTTTTTGTCATCGTCTAGCATTCTGAGCTGTAAAGTAGGGTGGAAACGACACAGCTTTGGTACAGTTTCAACTTGGTGTTAAGGCAGTACTGGGGGATGGGGGCTCCGTATGTTATTTAGTAATTTGAAGTGTTTTCTTCTTGCTGATCCTTCGACCTGTTTTTTGCGCAAAGACGTTGAGACGAAATGATTTCTGTTGTGTGTGCTGGTGAATATAGGAGACGAGTGCCAGGTCGTCTGTAAAGTCAGAGATGTTCCAGTGTTGAAAAGAGATTTTATCTGATAACTCTTGATTTAAATCTTCAGCCGTTCGTCTCTTCACTCAGTCTATCCCCCCCCCCACCCCCAGTGGGGATGCTGGGGGCTCTTTCAGTATAAATAATATCCCACCTTCTGGAAATTCTGTGCTAGAAATTTCCTCTTTTCTGTCACTCTTTTTGTTTCTGCCTTGTTCCTTTGCTTTCTGTCATTTCTACCTATTGTTTTCTGCCTTAATGGTCCATTCACCTGTATGCGTTCAGAAAAGTCTTACGTACTTTTTTTTTAGGATTGATAATTGGGTACATGTATTCAGTGCATTTTTGGCTCTAGGGAAGTGAGATATGCGGAAGCAATTTTAGGTAATTTATGCCGTTTTTACACATGTGTTCTTCAAATCTCATGTACGATAAATTGGACAGAGTGGTCACGCTGGGGGCGTGTCCTTGGATTGTGTGCGCGAATGCATTACGATATGTGCTTAATTTTGTGGGATTTTTTTCCTGTTGAAGTTTTGTATGTTTTGAAGCGATAATAGCCCTGATATGGCTCTACGCAGTCGGCTGGGCTGTAAAGAACAATACTAATAACAGTCTGTGGCCACTTGAAGAGTAGTGCTGACATCACACATCCATGCCGTACTCCTGTCTTCCTATCGAATTGTGTTTGTTGTTTCTACTTTACAAGTAAATTTGGCATAAAAACTGTTGACGAAAAAGACGTTTGATTAGTTGTTTGTCTACAAAGCAATGTGATTTCTTAGAAAAGATAATTATACTATAAACCGTTGGTCCTTTAACCTTGTTATAGACTGAGTCAGTAAAACACACACACACACACACACACACACACACACACACACACACACACACACACACACACACACACACACACACACACACACGCACGTACGTATGAATATGTATATATGTGCGTGCGTGATTGTATGTATACATACATACATACATACATACATACATGTTATATATATATATATATATATATATATATATATATATATATATATATATATATATATATATATGTACAACACATGTAGCCTATGTAGACTTACACAAATATGTATGTAGATGCAGTTTATTATGTTTTAGTGCAGTTGTGAAATATAACAAAGTCTCACTCATTCGTACCTTTTAAAAACTGAAGAGGCACAACATGGTGAATATCATGTGACGAGACGTTGAGCATCAGACACGTTCTTATTCGAATGTTTGGACTGGCACGATGTGAAACTAAGCACCGGCGGATTCCTAAACGAACCTCTTCAGAGACGTTCCTGCGGACGCAGTGTTCAACTTTTTACGAGATAAATAGATTTCATCTAATATCATACGTATGGGAACGATTTTCCATGCATTTTAGACTGAAAAGGATATCGTGAGTTTTTAACTATTGTCTTTTTACTTAAATTCAATTGTTTTTAACCTGATGGTAGCCCTGATATGACTGTATTAGTGGGCTGGGCTATAAGCAACGTGAACCTGAACTTAAAGACCCTCAGCGAGAGAGAGAGAGAGAGAGAGAGAGAGAGAGAGAGAGAAGAGAGAGAGAGAGAATTTGTGTAAGCCACAAAAGGAGGAAGAGGTGTAAGTGGGGAAGCTGTTTGTGATAAAAAAGTCAAGTCGGGTAACAGTAGCCATCTACCCTGGCACATACACCAGCAGCGCGCCGGCAGCACTGATGGAGTCTTTTAGCACGGTTGTGTGGCGATGGTGGCAGTAGAAGCCGTGGTTGGTGATAGAGGAAGAACGTATAAAGGCTTTGGCATCACAGCAACGACGCTGCAAACGACCTGCGTGCCCCGCGCGCCACGACACTCACACGCGCACAGACACACGCACACACACACTCCCTGTGTGTCTGTCTCTGCCTCCTCGGCCCCTGGGTCTTCAGTCAGGCAGAAAAACGTGGCTGCAGTGGCAGTGCCAGAACCACGCAGAAGGACAAGGGAGATAGACGCCAACGTCTTGGGGTTATTTTGTGAGCGAAAAACCAGTTTTTCCGCCTGGTTTTGCTGCCTCTGGGGAAAGCTTCAGGCTAACGACTAAGTTGGTTTTTTTCCTTCCCCGACCCACTGAAACGTTTTCTAACTCTGTCAAAGGTGGAGTGGACTGTTAAAGATAGAACTATTGGTTTCAGGTTTCAAAGGGTCCAGTCGTTTTCAAGGCAGCTAGTGCCGATTTTATTTCTCTCAAAGTTCATTTCCTTAGAAGTTGAGGCCTACTTTTCAAAACAACACACTTTCAAATTGTACCGTAGGTAGAGGAAGTAAGACAACTTGCTATAATTGACAAGAGTGTAAACGTTCATTCCCTCAAAAGTTCACTTTCTAGGAAGATCTGCGTTTAATTTGCATTAGTAGATAGTAAAGGCACCTGGTGTTTAACATTTAAGTTGTCAACAACTTTCGTTACTGTGTTCAGTTCCGAGGAGTTCGGTTCTTAGGGCGTCAGTTTTTAATTTGTTTTATTTGTAGAGTTCATTGTTGAAGTATTCACTTCATAGGCTCGATTCATTTATTAAGACTTTCATGTCAAACGTTCACTTCCTGGGAGAACATTTGCAGTGTACAGGAGGCAGGGCAGAGAGGGAACAACAGTTTATACCAGTTCCTGGGAGAATTTGGCTCGTGAGAGTTCACTTCCATTTCCTAGGACTTTTGGCTGAATTCTTAACATGATATTCTTTTGTTTAAAAATACTCAACACAGTTTTTAAGGTCTCCTTAGGTCGTTGAGTCCATAGCTTTCAGATAAATGTAGTTTTAACTGTTTTTATCTTTCAAAAATGAACCTCTCCCTCTCATCTGTCTCTTTCCTTTTCCATTTTTTGGCATCCACGTAAAAAAGCTGTTTTAAGTCAAAGCGATCTACAGTTATGAACCTAACAGTGCATCATGTATATTTTTTTGGCTGTTCAGAGTAGAGCCTCCCTGAATTCATGTTCTGTTTCAAGACTCATGCAATATACAAGTTCAGGTCCTTTGTGATTGTGTCCCAAAAGTTTTGGTTGTAGATGTCTAAACTGGAAAAATAGCTTACCTGTAAAAAATTGCATTTTGATTTAATTAGATGTGCCGTGTTTGATTTTTTTCTTTGTGTGTGTGTGTTGATTTTATTCTGGTTTATTCAAGTCTTTTGGGTTGAAAAAATTCTTCGTGCTTGCTTTGCTCATGACGTTTTGTTATTTTGTTTTGTTCGAATTGTGTGTGTGTGTGTGTGTGTGTGTGTGTGTGTGTGTGTGTGTGTGTGTGTGTGTGTGTGTGTGTGTGTGTGTGTGTGTGTGTGTGTGTGTGTGTGTTTTGTCGCTGTATTTGTTCATTTCGTTAAATATTTGATCTGGGATGATTCTTTAAGTCTGGCATTTTGTGTTTGGTGATGACAGCTCGTCATTGCTCTCAACACGATGGAGGAAGCCTCACGATGCAGAGAAGATGAACAGTTGACATGAACGAGCGTTTGCAAGGCTGCAAACCACGCCGCTCCATCTCTCGCATCGTGGAGAGTGCAAACAACTTTATCTTAATCGAAAACAAGTTTTTTTTCCTGCTTTCCCCTCCACTTCATCTGCCTTAAAGCCACAGAAGAAGCTAATACGATTTTCGCTCCTTTCTGCAAAAATCAGATCAAGCTGATTGGCTTCTATGACAATATTTGTCTTACAAAAGAAAACGGAAACCTTTGACAGAAATGATTAGCACGGATGTGGCCACCCGTTGATTATTGTGTAGGTTATTGTGGTACATTTAAGTCGCATCAAGCGCTCCGAAGAATCGAACTGTGGGTGGTATAACCTTTGGCAGCTGGGAAATAAATAAACAGCAACAAAAAACACGTTGACGACAGTCTGTAATGAGCCAGTCACATGAATGAGACAAAATCTCAGGAGTATTGTTTCTTCTTCGACTTCATCTGTGCATTGATAAAAAGAGTCAGACAGGGAATCGAATCTTCACAAAACTTCGCTTTTTTTTTTACAAAGAAAGAAGCGGACAGGCTCTGTGACAACCCCCAGAAAGAAAAGAACGATCAAAAGACTTCATTTCCTACGGCCATTTCTCTCTGTGTCCCTTACCACGGGAGTGTGAAAACTGGTAGCGGGCTGTGTGCTAGGTGGGTGGGCCTCTGTTGCTGTGCTCGGCTACCTCTGGTCTTCTGCTTTCACTTGACGGGGACGACAGTGTGGTAAGTAATCATATGGACTGTGGCCTTTGTGATATGATGATATGATGATATGCATTTCTGTCTTTGTCTTCATTCGTATGTTTGTGGACTCCTTTGCTGATTTTGCTCTCGATCAATATTTCTATTTCTTTCTTTTCTTTTCTTTTACTTTCTTTCTTCATTCCTTTCAGTGATTTCTCTCATTTGCTGTGTTTACTGTTGACCAGTTTCTTCGTTATTTTATTATTTTTTTGTAATTGCCCCTTTCTCATCCTTTTATTTATGTATGTAGGAAGACGAACCAAGTGGTGTTTTGTTTGTAAAGTCAGATTCTTTGTTTTGTTTTCTTTCCTTCTTATTTGTTAATTGCTCATCCATTCGCTTAATTACTTATCAAAAGACGCAGTTAGTGTACAAGAAACATTGCTGTGTTCGTTATTTCGGAGCGTTGGTGTAACTGTCTATGTCAACATTATCACTTTTTCTCTCTTTATTGGTTTCGTTCGTTCGTTCGTCTGTGCGTTCTTTTTTCTGTTTTTCCCTCCTTCCTACCTCTGCTTCTGCCATCTTCTTCTTTATTATAGTCATTTTTTGAGAAATTCGTTTGCTTGTCGTTTGTTTCGATTTTTGTTTGTTTAAAACTTTCCTTCATGTATTTCTTCATTCGTTTGTATGTTAACTAGCGCGAAGGGTTTTGCTCTGGCTCAAAAGTATGATAATTACTGACAGATTTGAGTTAAGACCGTGTAGAGATGTCCTGTTGCGTTGCAACCCTCCGGAACAAATTTCGAAACTCCGTACCCATGAAGACGCAGCTGTTGAATGATAAGACATATTTAATTTCTGTATCAGTCTACGCTCTGTTTTTCTCGTCTTTCGTTTTTGTTTGTTTGTTTTGTTTCTGTCTTTTCTTTCCTTCCCTTTTCATCTTGTTAGTTTTTTTATGTTTATAGCGTTCTTCGTTTCTTTCGTTTGTTTTTATTACAGAATAAGCAATGCCATGGTACTAATTTGTAGACTATTTGTATATCTACTTTTTGTTGAATGCAAGGTTTTCTTTTTGTATTTTCTTTCTATTTTCTTTCTGTTTATGCTTCTTCCCTTTCTTGGTTTTTTTTTCTTTTTTTCCATTCTGGCCTTTTGTGTTTTTGTCTTTGTTGCTACACAATGTGGGTTGTTTGACCTTTGAGTACATCTTTCATTACTCATCATTACTCGGACTGTTTGTGTGTCTGGATTATGATTACTTTTTTGTCTGCTAGTCTGCCTGTCTTTCTTTCTGTCTTTCCGTTTGTCTGTTTATCTTTTCCAAAATAGTTTGTATTTGTGTGTTCTTTTGCTTGTAACTGACATTTCTGTCTCTGTCTGTCATTCTCTTGATCACGTTGTCCTGTTTGTTTTTTCTTTAGATTTGACTTTTGTCTGTACGTCTGCCTGCTTGCCTGCCTGCCTGCCTGCCTGCCTGCCTGCCTGTCTGTCTGTCTCTCCCCTCCCCCCACTCACTCACTCTTCTTTCTCTCACTCTCCATCTTTGTCTCTGTCTATCTCTCTTCCCCGCTCCCTATGTCTTCCCCTCTCCTTTTCTGTCTTTTATCCTGTCGTTCCTCTCTCTCCGTTTCCCGCTTTTCTAATAATGTTTCGAATACCAAGGCGATAAAAGAGATAGAAATTTTTACAAATAACTCAGTTGGGATATAAATAGCGAAATATTTTTTCCACGCGCTGATTTGTTTCCAGAACCCTGTTGATATTGTTTACAGAGCAGACATCATAATGCATAACCATTTGTGCACCGGTGACGGGAGAGAGAGAGAGAGAGAGAGAGAGAGAGAGAGAGAGAGAGAGAGAGAGAGAGAGAGAGAGAGATAACAGAACAATTCATCGTCTTTCCGAATCTCTCTCTTTCTGTCTCTCTGTCTTTGTCTGTCTGTCTCCCTCTCTCTCTCTCTCTCACAGTTCCATATGCAGGGAATACAGTCCAGTGCAAGAAATAGAATTCATGACAGTACATATGTAAATAATACAATGCAGTGCAATACAGAATAAAATGTCTGATTTGACAAATAGTCTGCACTGCACAGATTTTACCCAGTATCGGTTAGAATTCAAATATAGATGTGAAAATTTTGAAGGAAAAATACAGTTTTAAAAGTATGTCTTTTTGTATACATTCGAATGTGGCTGTACTCAAAAGTTATTCTTGGAAAATGGACGGAGTGAGTTTTGATACAGATATAAGATCTTGAGTTGTTCCTTATCACTTTATTTAATGTCCTTGCCGTCATTGTTTTGTTTGGTGTATGTGTCTCTGACATTCAGATTCACCGTATTATGTTTGTTTGTATTTTTAAGCCTCTGATGTTTATAGTTGACATAACAAGTTCATTAAAAGTTAAAGAAAAGTTTGTGACAATGATGATCATGATAGTAATGATGATGACATTAATAACAAGAAGAGGAGGAAAAGAAGCGACACAGATGATGTTGATGATTCTAATGATGATGGTGATAAAAAGAGTAAGAACAAGAAGGTGAAAAAAGAAGAAGACAAATTTGCAGTGCTCTTAGTCTGTGTGACAAGGTCATAGTAATAGTTTCCAAAGCAGAATAAAACAAAGACGGACACAAACAAAAGCGAGTAAGAGGAGGTAATAGTCATCTGCGAAAAGGGGAATAAACTCGCGGTATTTTCTGCTGAACTAGGAAAACGAGCTCACTACAAACATGGCATAACTATCTTGTTTATGAAAAAAAAGGCATCACGATTATAGAAGGCTGCAACACAAAATTGATGTGGAAAAACGAGACGGCTGTCATACTTCCCATTAATCAGAACATAAGTAATTGGTGTTAGTTTCCCGCTTGCTGCGAAAATGGGTTTCTTTGAAATGGAGCAGGGAGAGAATAAACACGCAAACGCACAAACAAGGGAAAAAAGCAAGCATTGATAAATCAACAAAGGACATCTAATGTAACAAGCAATCATTGTATATTTCGTAACACTTGTTCTGTTTCCAGTGACTTGTCTGTATTACTTTTTTATAATATTTATTATTAATCAACTAGCAATTATTGTATATTTCGTAACACTTGTTCTGTTTCCAGTGACTTGCCTGTATTACTTTTGTATAACATTTATCAACTAGCAGTCATTGTATATTTTGTAACACTTGTTGTGTTTCCAGTGACTTGTCTGTATTAGTTTTGTATAACGATATTCTCCAAACTCATTTGGACTCACTGCACGTTAAACATTTTACAAGATACAGAGTGTAATATATATACAAAAGCACGTATATCACACACACACACACACACACACACACACACACACACACACACACACACACACACACATACACACACACACACACACACACACACACACACACACACACACACACCAGAATACATATTAAGAGTCACCAATGAAGATACTAACAGCGTGTAACCATATATGTATGCACATGTATCTATTGTCATCAATATATGAGTGATTACACAATGTCACATGATCGGTGGATAAAAATTACTGTGGTGTGTGTGTGTGTGTGTGTGTGTGTGTGTGTGTGTGTGTGTGTGTGTGTGTAGCTGTTATTGGCAGTACGTTTCCTGTAAGTAGATCCTTTCAGTAAATGTCTGTAGATGAGTTTCTACACGCATTTCAAGAGTGACCCGTGCACGCAATCGCTTAATGGGCAATAAGTAAAGAGAATGTTGATTAAATTACTACTGTTCTTCGGGCCTGTTGTTTTCATCGTTACCAGTATTGTGATGTGTTGTTTGTATTACAGCTCACTATAATAATCCATGAAACAAGCTGAATGTATAAGAATTAATGATAATAATAATAATAATAATGATAATAATAATAGTAATAATAATAATAATAATAATGATGATAATGATAATAATAATAATCATAATAATAATAATGAATACGGGTGGGGTAGGAAGAACAGAAAGGAGGAATGAGGATTTGAGAAAACAAAATGCCCAGTTTGTTTAACTGGTGGCAAGAAAGAAAAGTACGTGTGTTGTTGACAGCTGTTTGGACATTACAGTCTTCGTCTTCGTTATCCCGTGTTTAATTATGTTGGAATAACCATCGGCTTTATTCGCTTTTAGAAAAC
>CM060315.1:82190933-82195933 GCA_030674185.1 Monoplex corrugatus
TACGCCTCGCTTTCAGAAATAGCAGTGATAACATCAAATAGGCCTACAATCACCACACAGCAATTTCTCAGCTATTGGACAATCAGTAGTTCCCAGTTTTTTTGTTCTAGACAAGGCCATCGAGGGAGGCATGAAATCATGAAGGCAAACATTTGAAGTGGTGGGCAGTTAATCGAAGTCGAGAAGAGATTGTTATGAGGCTCGAAAAGCTGGCTTCAGCCTGTAATTACTTGCATGTGGTCAGATATCAAAGAAGCCAGACGACATGGTGTTCTGTTTATGACGTTTTGTTCTATAGAGCATCTCGTCAATGTAACATTTACATAGTCCATATTTAAATAGTCCTAGTCCCATATCCATTCTCTCAATAGTGTCAGAATAATCAACGTGCTGATTGTGGACACTAAACAAGAAGAAGAAGAGTTCGTCCATTTCTTCACTGGGCGTTTTTGTTCAGTTGTTCTTTGGTGTGCCATCGACCTTCGTGTTTAATGTGGACCTGGGTCTGCTCTTTTCTTTTCTCTTTTTCATTCAGTCTTATTCTTAAGGCAATGTCCACACGCAGGAATTTTGGCTGGCCTGAGAAGTGTTCCAGACATTACATGAGTGTTGAGCAGCCTGGAATGACCGACACGTAGGCTACTGTTTATTTTGCATGTAGGAATGGAACTCCGTTCGTCAGATCTTGATGCATCTCTCTGTCTGTCTCTCTCGCTCGTCACACACACACACACACACACACACACACACACACACACACACACAGCACACACAGACACACACAGACACACACACACACACACACACACACACACACACACACACAGAGAGAGAGAGAGAGAGAGAGAGAGAGAGAGAGAGAGAGAGAGAATTATTAATATATTTTCGTACAAAAATTGTAATTTATTTACATTTTCATGGCGTAAAATGTAGTAAACTTTGAAATATTTTGATTTAAGTGTATGGAATGTGTTCAAAACACACTCTTCCCACTCCTTTAGCCACGTCCCCCTGCAAACGTTGGAATTTTTATGTAATGTTTTGCGTACCTACCACCAACAGAATGCATTGGGGAAAAAGCTAGTTGCCTAGAAGCGTCATAAAAATAAGTAAAATCATTGAGGCGGGAACTCTGCGGTCCATCAGGTCTGAATAATATAAAAGTGCATCAAGCAGATCTATAGTGTTGCTTCTTCTTCCGAAAATCAAACATGAGAATGCATCAAATAACTTCAGTATAGATCTAATAAACTGATAAATGAATTATGTGTCAGCTCCGGAGATCTGCTGTCATTTCAGAGTTTTCTGTCTCGACGTATGACTAGTTACCACCAGCACTGCTTCAAATTTTTAGAAATACTGCTACTACTGTTATCATCATCACTTATAGCTGTGTTGACAAGTAAATAGTGTTAACGGGCAGCAGTAGCCGTGATGCAATGAACTTGATTTTTATTCAAGAGACAGAGTAGACCTATATTATTTCTAAAATAATAAAGAGAGAACATTTCAACACGAAGGACGAGAAATTGACTAACTGATGTCTTCGAGTTGTAGCTCATACAGACTGGGGTGCCGACAGGAAAACGCTACTTCACCTGTATGGAGTTTTAATTCGCCCTTAACTCTGGACAATGGCTGCATAGTATATGGTTCTGAGAGAGCGTCGTACCTTAAAGCACTGGATCCCATTCACCATCAAGGGCTGCGCCTGTGTCTTGGTGCATTCACAACAACTCCTGTCTATAGTTTGTACGCGGAGGCAGGGGAGCCCTCCCTGACCAACCGTAGACTGAAATTAACCTTAAATTTCTGTTGAAACTGTTCTCTAAACCGGAGACCCCGGTCTATGACTGTTTCTCCAACCCCAGACTTGAAAATGAATTTGAAAAACTTCCGAAAGTCACTCCTCTTTTAGGAATCCGTATCCATCCTCATTTGGAAAAGGCAGATATAAATTTAGTAGTTGTTAACGACTTCTCGAAATTTCCAGACAGTCCATCATGGACCTTGAAAACACCGAAGGTTTGTTTTGATCTTGCTTCCTTCCGTAAAGACAATACCAGGTGCACTAGTGTACAGATCGTTTTATGCAGAACTGTTTCAGAAATTTCCGTCATCCCACAGAATCTTCACTGATGGATCCAAATCTGATCAAGGTGTTGCTGCCGCTGCCTTCTGTTCCGCGATTCCCAATCGAGCATTTTCAAAACATATTCTGTTTGACAGTTCCGTTTATACTGCTGAAGTGATTGCTCTGGTTTTGGCACTAACATTGGTGTCCAAATCCAAACACAAAGATTTTCTCATGTTTTCTGACTCCCTTTCTGCTTTGCAGGCAATTGCTGGCCGAAACATTAGTCACCCTGAACTTGTAAAGTTCTCCGAACTGTTTTCTACTCTTACAAATAGAAGATTACGGGATTGTTTTTGTCTGGATTCCTGGCCATGTTGATATTGGAGGCAATGAAAAGGCTGACTGCCTGGCCAAGAACGCTACAAGGCAAAAGATAGCTAAATCCGTGATTCCTTACACAGATGTATAATCGAAAGTACACAGTAACGTGAGAAATCTGTAGAGGATTTGAATGAACAGACAGATAACAAACTTTTCCAAATCCGCCCTTGCCTGAAAGAAATTCTCCCATCCGCTGCCCGGAACCGTAAGAAAGAGACAGTGTTATGTAGGTTACACACGGGTCACACATCCTACACTCATTTGCACCTTTCAAAAAATGAAGAAGCACCATGGTGTATGCCATATGACGAACCGTTGAGCATCAGACACCTTCTCCTTGATTGCTGGGACTTGTACGATGTGAGACAAAAGCACTACACGGCGGACTCCTTAAAGAACCTCTTCCCAGACGTCCCTCCTGATGCAATGTTCCAGTTTTTACAAGAGATCAATAGATTTCATCTGATATAATTTTACGGCTGTTTTTCTTTATTTGCATTTTAGATTTGCAAGGTTTACGATGAGCGTGGTTTTTAACTGCTGTCTTTTATCTTAACGGGTTGTCGTTTATGACGTGGTGCTAGCCCTGAGATGGCTCTAGAAGTCGAATGGGCTATAAGCAACATGAACTGAACTGACTAAATGATGGACAAATAAAACATTGAGATTATGTTCCATTCCTTTTGTGAAAAAATAAATCAGTGAGTTAATATAATTCAAGGTGGAGACAGTGTGCTGGTGTAACTGTGCCCTCACAACTGAAAAGATAGTTGTTCCTAGTAAAAACAAAGAGATACAACGGAGTCTTTGAACATCACTTCATAGATAAAGAAGTCTTTGAGTTACTTATCTTCTCACAAATACGTAAGGCATTTGGTGGGGTGAGTGATAACGACAATGCTTTATTTTCCAACGGTAAAAAGTTTTCGATTCAAAAGGATTTCAAACTTGCCGTTGTTACTCAACATGCACGCACTCATGCGCGCGCGCACACACACACACATATTTATACTTTTAGGTATATACACACACACACACAAACACACACACACACACACACACACACACACACACACACACACACACACACACACACACACACACACACACACACACACGCAATATTAATGGCTTTAAACTTTCTGATGTCTTCCTAGGACAATTTTTCAGATACTTCTTTGCGTTGGTTCAAAATCAGTACTTCAGGCTCTTGAATTATCAAAATTACAAACAAGATCAGAAATGATTCTGGAAATAAGTCACTTGATTCATAATTTATCTTTAAGAGGCACTGATATTACTTTCTGCTGGATACCTTCTCATAGTTCTTTTAGTTATAATAATAAAGTTGACAGGGCTGCCAAACGGGGAGCTAATAACTCACCAGATTCAAACAATATCCAGCTTTCTCTCTCGTTGCACGAGAATTACACTAAGTTTAGTGGACAACTACGTCTGGAAGCAGTTCCAATTAAACCAGAAAAAGTATGATAAATGTCACATGAACTTTGAAGTTAGCAAAATACTTAAGCAGCTTCATGCCAGCAGAACTATACAGTCCCTTATGTACAGATGGAAACTTGATGCATTCAAAACAAATTTTATACCAATAACATAGTGTGTCTGTGTGGAAAGAAGATAACACATAGTCATATTCTTTCTTGCGTTAGGGTAAAACGACATATTCCAACACTATCTGTGAGTACAGTTTCTGACATATTTGCCTCATCATCATTTTGTTAGCCTGTCAAAAAGTC
Source organism: Monoplex corrugatus (assembly GCA_030674185.1). NCBI lineage: Eukaryota > Metazoa > Mollusca > Gastropoda > Littorinimorpha > Ranellidae > Monoplex > Monoplex corrugatus. Next base: position 82,195,149 of record CM060315.1, read on the forward strand.
CTATAGCGAATTACCTTTAAAATGTTATTTGACTTGTTCATTGTTGTGGTTAGTCAATTATTAGTTTTACTTTTTATTCATTTCTTCCGGATATTTACTAATTTTGTTTGTTAGTTTGTTTGTTTAAATCGATAATTATGGTAACATTATTTGTTAGTTTTACCTTCCCCTATTCAAAACAGTTGTTTTCTGGATCATCTTTTCTCAAATTCAAAATTGACAATTTTCAAATATCCTCTTCACTCCTCATCTATCACTCCCCTCCCCCCCCCCCCCTTTTTTTTTTTTTTTTTTTTTTTTTTTTTTTTTCTAAAATCACTTTAGTGAATAGACATTAAATCAAAGACCATCACCACACACACACAATATATATTTATATATATAAACTAGAAAGACTCAACATTGATGGAAAAGATCTACGAATAATCAGAAATATGTAATGGGAACAAACAGCTGCAATGAGAATAAAAAACGATATAAGCTCTTTCCAAAACATCAAAAGAAGAGTCACAGGGTTGTGTTTTGTCGCCAGATCTGTTTTCACTTTACAGCGAAAACATCATGAGAAACCTAGAGATTAAAGGTTGGAGGAAAAATGCAGAAAGTGAAAAGGACCTACAAAACCTTGTGAATATACTAGAAATAGAAAGCAAAGGTAAGGGGTTGGAACTAAACAGCAGGAAGAATGAAGTCATGGTGATCAGTAAAAAACATGAAATCCCCTCATGCAAAATAACAGCAAACGGCACAACCTTGAGACAGGTTGATAAGTTTAAATACCTGGG
>CM060315.1:82198433-82235933 GCA_030674185.1 Monoplex corrugatus
ACCAAATTACCTGTGCATCCACATACATATCTTAAAACACACACACACACACAAACACACACACACACACACACACACACACACACACACACACAACACACACACACACACACACACACACACACACATACACACACACACACACACACACACAAAACAAACACACACACACACACACTTGCCCAGTTACCCACCATTCACATACACATCTTTAAAACACACACACACAACACACACACACACACACACACGCACACACACACGCACGCACACACACGCACACGCACGCACGCACGCATGCAGTGCACACACATACATATAGAATATTAGGATAGATACATTATGAAATACGTTAGTATGGTGAACAGAACAGCATTCCACACACTAACATTATGCCCATTGCGTAATAGATACTGCTTGTTATATTTTAATTCACTTTGGGTTTTATTATTCTTTTGTTTCATTATTTCATTAACGCAACCAGTGTTAAACTATCATCCGTTCTAAAGCGAGCCCTGAACAGAGCTCCAAACTAACGATGTATGGGTTTAATGAAATAATCAATTAACTGGGCATAGATCACTCCATCTTTTGCAGAATTATCCACGATAAGATATTTACGGAGTAACATTGAATAACATTATTTCTTCTCTAAGGTGATAACCACACGCAAGCACTCAATTCACAGAAAATTATTCTACTACAATAATCACACAACTATACGAATAGAAATTTAACCGAGGTAAATGACAGCAAGGACATACCAAATCACGCCTGCACACACATTGCGGAACAATTTGAGTTGCTGTTTCCTCTTGGGTATCTGGTGCATACTTCTGCCCGTGTATTAGATAATAATAATTTTTTTTATGTACACTCATCGAACCCAGATTCGGTGTCTATACAACAGCACACAGTTCACGTTAAAATTTCCATGAGCAAAAACATTTTCACATGGATAACTGTAGCACATGGCTTTTAACCAGTACAACTTCCGTGGGATTTGAGTATGTATAACACAGCAATTGATGAACATCTTCACACCTGCATAACAATATGATACGAGCAGATAGCCACTAAACGGCCACGACTGTTGACTGTACATGACGTACGGCACACAAAACATTTTTCTACCAATGCACTTCACACCCAGAACGCCACAGCAACAACCAATAAACAAACTTTTGGGGTACTTCATAGAGACAACGATGAAACGAAGAACAGACCTGGAACTCCAGATCTAAGGACAGACTGGAACGCCCCTCCCACTTTCAACCAGCGTGGATGACCAGGGATCAGGTACGAAGACAGTAACAAGACACTAAACTTGGACAGTGACGGCCGGGCCTCCTCCCTTTTCCAGGCTTTGACGACCAGGGGACAGCGATGAAGACATTAACAAGACATGTAGACAGTGACGGCCGGGTCTCCACCTTCTTCCAAGCTTTGACGACCAGGGTCTGCATGCACCGAAAACATCGACGTCTGTATGTCTTCAACGTCCAAGGGCACCAGGCCCAGCTACGACGTCGGACTTCTGTCAAACTAATTGACCAAACGATTAACACGCTTGCTGCTCGACCATACGCAAGTGGTCAAATCCACATCTCTAGCTGGAGCTAGAATATCTTTGGACATATAATCCACCAGAACTGAATTGAAGTTCATTACGAATTTAATACAGAATACTGTGGTACACCAGAATCACACAAAACACGAGAGAACGAGCACATGACAGGTACTATGAGGGTGTCAACATACAAACAAATACGCACAAATGCATCGACATATAACCGCAAAAGCACACAGAGGAATCCATACCCACACACATATACATGTCGCTTCACACAGAGCGAAGGCTGGATTCTCAGGCAGATTTTGGAAGGAATTACAGTTAACTAGCTCTTGCGAGTGCCTGGGCTGCAGAAAAAGGGAGTAGTTCTGGATCAACTGTTCTAAAATCAATCAGAGAGAGAGAGAGAGAGAGAGAGAGAGAGAGGCACTATGCGTGTCCGTCACACGTACATACGCACACACACACACACACACACACACACACACACACACACCACACACGCACGCACCCACGCACGCACGCACGCATGCACACAACCCCACTCTAACGCACGCATGCACACACACACACACACACGCACACACACACACACACACACACACACACACACACACACACACACACACACACACACACACACATACGCACGCCTTTTCTAGAGAAATAATTGGTATACATTTCTTTTCAAGAATAGTTCGTTAGAATGGTTTAATCATCTTGGTATCCTAATCAGAAATAAATTTTTGTTGTTGTTTTGTTTAAAGCCTAGCCGACTGCGTAGAACCATATCATACATAAAAACGGGCCTAAATTACCTAAAATTGCCCCACATATCTCTAGAGCCAATATATCCCTAGAGCCAAAAATGCACTTAATACATGTACCCAATTGTAAATCCTAAGAGAAAGTACGCAAGACTCTATCGAATGGACCAGCAAGGCAGAAAATGATAGGAAGAAATGACAGAAAGCAAAGGAACGAAGCAGAAACAAAGAGAGTTACAGAAATGTAGGTCATTTCTAGCATCGAATTTCCAGTCACGGGGGATATTACTTAAACTGAAAGAGCCCCTGGCATCCCCACGGGGACATGAATTAAATGAATTGAAAACAGTCATTAGCTAAATAACTAATCAAACCACTAATCAGCTGCTTGATTTTAAAGTGTTAAAGGTGATGCAGTCAACCAGTACCAAACAAAATAAAACAAACAAACAAACAAACAACAGGAACGAACTGAAAAACTAACAAGCAAAACCATTAAAGGTAAAGCAGTTAACTAGTACCAAGAAAATAGAACAAACAAACAACACGAGCAAACAAACAGACAGTGAACAAAAAGACAAACATGAAACATCAAGACAAACAAACACACAAAAGAAAAGAAAAGAAAAGAAAACAAACAGACAAAAAACAAAACAAAAGAAAACAAAAACGGGAAAAAAGCAAGTAAGAAACAAGAGGGAAAAGAAATGTAAAACAAACCATCCTACCGAACAACAAAAGCAAGCTGTTACAAAGACAGAAAATAGAAAAAAAAAACTATACGGGAGAAGAAAACATTCTTGAGGAGTCAAACATGCCTGAACGTGAAACAAAAGCACAGAAAACTTTACATCAAGCAGCTTTTCAAGCAACAAAAACAACAACAACAACAACGACGACGACGACGACGACACACACAAATAATAGACAGAATCAACAGCAAGACAAATAAAAGACAGAATCAACAGCAAGACAAACAGATCTGAAGGGATAAAGAGAAGGAAACAGCCAATAAAATGTGAAGGAGTCAAACAAACACACAAACACACACAGCAGTTTGTTGTTTTTAAGGGGAGGATTAAAAACTCAGCTTTCTGGCCAGGAAATGCCACACTGACGTGAATAACAGTGGTATAAGAAACGGGAACGACACAACAGACTACAAACGACAATGCTGATTATAAGTCAACTAGAGATACGAAGAAAAAGACATACACAACTTCAGTTCACCAGGAAACTGATAAACCTTGAAAGATATCCGAAAGTTTTGGGATATTGTTTGTAAAGCATGAAGGAGAGGGAGAATAAAAGAACATACAATACAGTGCACGCACGCACACCACACACACACACACACACACACACACACACACACACACACACACACACACACACACACACACACACACACACGCACACGCACACGCACACGCACAGACACACACACACCACACACACAGCACACACACACACCACACACACACCACACACACACGCACACACACACACGCGCGCGCGCGCTCGCACACAGACACGCCACACACACACACGCACTACACACACACGAACACCACACCACACCACACCACACAATACCACACCACACAACACCACACCACACCACACACAAAGTGCGGAAATATCTGGATACTAGTATGCCAGTTTGTTGCTCTGTATTGGACTTTGTGTTGCATGCAGTTTAAGAGTTAAAAATTAAATGTACAATGGAAAGAGTCTTCATTATCAGAGTGCCTGGTGGGTTACAGTGTGTGGATGATGCCACATGGGGCAAGAAAACTTGTATTACCACTCCCCTCCCCTTAGTGATAGCATTGGAAAAAAAATTGTATGTATGTACTTAAATATTATTGTCACAACAGATTTTCCATATGGAATTGAGAAACTCTCCCGTTCTCTCTTTAAACATCACTCCATAACTACTAAAGAAAAAAACAGAGTTTGTTGTTGTTGCATGTTCATCACTAAAGAATGATTCTTTTGAATTTGATAACATTTTTGAAGTCTGGATGTCGTAGAGGCGTAAAATGTCTGATTTTTAATCTAGCTGTACAGGTTCAAACCTGGTTTGCAATATGAAAGAACCATCCACCCAGGCAACCAGCCAAACATCGAGAGATGGAGCATGCGGAATAAAGTCTGATAAGCTGTAAATGGGATTTTAGACCACGTTCAGGTTGAGAGAGGTAAAGCAGTAAGAAAGAAGAGTGGATATCTTCTACTCATTTTATAACGCGAATACTAAATGAAATCGGCAAAAACAGAACCATCCCCCGCCCATACACACACACGACCTTTGTGCTTATTATCCACATGGCCTATTTCTTACTGTCTGTCTGAAGACACGCAAACACATACATATGCACACATAAAACACGTTCAGACTCTCACGCTTTCTCTGTCTCACAAAATAATTGTCAGAGCTAGTATGTCTCTCCCCCTCCCTTGTTTAATGTTTCCTTCACTTTCTTTTTTCTATGTTTGTTTCTGCGTTTGTAATTTAGTTGTTGTTTTTTTGTAAACAATATGCGTACATGTGTAGAATCTCAAGGAGAAGGTGGAAGACAGGTCCAGAGGGACCTAATGCTACTTTACATGAGTAATGAGGTGTTTGAATTTTTTTTATAATCAATCAATCAACTTATTTGATTTTTATTTAAACCAATCAGTGAAATCAATCAATATATCATGTTTCTGACTAGTAAACCAATCGATCATTAGGGACATAGACACACGCATGACAAAGTTGACAGGGAGAGACACGTACAGGTAAACGGACACAAACCAAGTGTCGGTCGAAATAACCACTTTTTGTGCAAAAAGGAATTCAGTAGCGGAAAAAAGGAAACAAACAAACAAACAAACAAACAAACAAACAAACAAACAAACAAAACAAAACAACAAAAATAGCAGGGAACGAGAAAGATAATTGTTAACTGAGCGGTTTCTTTGACCTCTTGATTCAATCAGTATGTGGCTGCTTTTCCCCCTCTCGTTATTGAAAAACAAAGAAAAAAAATAGATTATATTCTGTCCGTCTGTCCGCCCGTCTGTGTGTCTCTCTGTGCCTGTCTGTCTCTGTCTTTTCTCTCTGGCTCTATCTCTTTGTCTCTGTCTGTCTCTGTCTCTCTCTCTCTGTCTGTGTGTCTGTCTCTGTCTGTGTGTCTGTGTCTGTGTGTCTGTCTGTCTGTCTCTCTCTCTCTCTGTTTCTGACACGAATTTTTACAGTCCAGCCAATAAACTGTTTACAATGAAGTTATAAAATAAAAACATGAAAATCAAACACAAGCGTTGCCACATGATCAGATCAATAATGCCATGGCGTTGTTGATACAAAATAAACAGACGAACGTGACGGAGAACACAAAACTATCACATGTGTTTACACAGGACATAAATGCTCCAGAGACCAAGATTTTAGAGGGTTTAAGCCTACACAAATATTGAACTAAACTCCAAATGTCACAATACGTACATCTGGTTTCAATGATTCTGGTCAGAATTTCCCCCTCCTTTTTTCTTCTTCTTCTTCTTTTTAAACAGACTAAAAGGGTTCTTTTCTTTCGAGCTGCAAAGATACAGTTGCACAATTTTTGACAATACAAAATTATCTCCTCAGACACCACATCAATTTTCTTATATGATTTCAGACAGGTCATATTTAAAATTGAATTGTGCTGTTCTCTTTTATATTTCATTATGTCTGTCTCTCTGTCTCTTTCTCTGTGTTTGTCTGTGTCTGTCTGTCTCCTCTCTCTCTCTCTCTGTCCGTAGGTGAGGGCTGGATGTTAATAAAACATTAGTCTGCTTCTGTCACTCTCTTTAAAAATGAAAATTTGTTCTTGTTCTGTCACTGTCAGTACATCATGTTTTTTCTTCTTCCACTTTCACTGTCTGTCTGTCTGTCTGTCTGTCTGTCTGTCTGTCTGTCTCAGTTTCTTTGCATTTCTCTGTTTTTCCTCCTCTCTGCTTACTCACTTGTTTATTGAATATTCGCTTAGATATATATTCCATTTTCTTCTGGGAATTAGATGAAGAAAACCGATTTCAGTGAATTGTTTTCTCTCGTAAATATAGATTAATTTCTTGTTCCATTTTATCTGCTCTCTCTCTCTCTCTCTCTCTCTCTCTCTCTCTCTCTCTCTCTCTCTCTCTTTCTCTCTCTCTCTCTCACTCTCTTTCGGTATATATATATATATATGTATGTATGTATATATATATATTATTATATATATATATATGTGTGTGTGTGTGTGTGTGTGTGTGTGAGTGTGTGTGCGTGTGTGTGTGCGTACATGTGTGTGTGTGTTGTGTGTGTGTGTGTGTGTGTGTGTGTTTGTGACCCCCTCCCCATCTCCCTATACTGTCCGACTTCTTCCGCTGTTATGTGACAGACCAAAGTTACCGATACTGTCTCTATGGGTTGACCACTGGCTTATGCCTCTTTGATTGTCGTAAAACGTTTGATCAAGATTAGATAACTCTTTTGTTTTATTTAGAGAGTTTAATTCAGTTGGCTTGACACAAGCTGTCTGTTTGGACAAGAGTAATGATTTCTTGGAGGTCTTGTGTAAGCCACGTATTGTTTATATTTATTGGCGGGTGTTGCGTACCTTTGGGGGGTTTAACCGCTAGGCCTAATATGTCATTTTGTCGCTGTATTTTGTCGCTCTTTCATACACGGGGTATTACAGCTGCGTTTTGGGCTGGTTACTGGAGATCTTCCTCCATATCTTCTTCGTTATCGAGGGGTCACTCTTCATATCCATTAAAACCATAAGGTTTCGGTTTCCATCCCGAGCATTGGGAGAAGAATGCTATAAGTGACTGTTTCGGCCATTGATAAGTTTTATTATCTAGAGGCAGATAATTAGAATTATTTGAGAAGAATCGAGATTGTTTGGGCAACACGTGTCCCGGTGGTATCGGTAATGGCTGACGGGTTTATGACTTGGCTGTGGTGTGGTGTGCTAAGGGCCATGGTTAATGGTAATCACTGACAAACACTAAGTTCGGTAAAATCGTTGTGCTGTAATGTAAGGAAATGCTTGTACTGTGTAATATGTATCGTAAATGTACTGTTCAGTGAGATATTTGTGATGGTTTAATAAATGCTTGGTGTACTGTACTAGTCTTACATTATGATTATATGCAGTTTTGGGGAATGGAGTCCGTGTGTGAAGGATATGTAAGCATTTGTCTGTATATTATTCTAAGTGTGTGTAAAGAGATGTTTCTGCACTACTTTTATTCCTACGCCAGTCATCTTCTTATATTTCCTTTCTGTATGTTTTATGTGTAATTGAGCGTAAGTGTTGTCTCACATATGTATGCACGTTTTTAGGGCTATGTATGTATGTAATGATTGTAGGTATGTATACGTTTATGTCTGTGTATGTAGTTGTGTAGGTATGAGTGTCTATATATGGAAGGTTTTCTTTTCAAATATTTAAAACAATTAAAAGTCAAACGGAAGGTTAGAATCTTTACTGTAAATGCAGTCTTTGCTGATCACGGTGAGCCAAGGAATATACCCAGTATTGTTATTGTTGACTACGTTCAGATAATGATAGTGACTAGGGCATCCATATGCCCTGGACTTTTATGCATGCTTCCAAGGAGTGAGCAGAATTCTTAGGTTGGTGATGATGATGATGAAAATAATAATAATAATAAAGACAATAATAATGATAATAATAAAACCTTTAATTATTTTGTTTTGTGTTTTGTTTTTCCTGACTGTATAATCTTGAGATGTGTAAATGACCATGCATTGATTTTGGTTTCTACTCCATGACAAAGCGGGTTTGGAATGTGTACGAGAACACATGCTGGATATTTATTGCAGTTTTGACCATGTTTCAGGAGTGGAATTCCAGCGGGGTTCTCTTAGACGTGTTTTGACTGTTTCTTGATTGGGTGTTTGGTTATTTCTAGTTTTTTTTTCTCAGACTGTTTCTAGAATTTTTTTTACGTTTCATTTTTAGCCAGATATATGTTTATAACCAGACTTTGTGGTTAGGCATTAAAGTTTGAGATAGCCATTCAAAAATATTGTGGCTGGGTCTTTTTGTAGTGCCCTTTCTGTGACCCAAGAGTGGCTAGCGCTTTTTGTGTAATGTTGTGACGATTGAAATGTTGTTAGGTATCCAGAGATTAAGATCAGAAGGAGAGGTCCCATATTGTTGAATGCATGTAGGCGTGTTTATAGGGAAAATGTGCGTGCAACATGGTGATGCTGCTGCATACACAAATGAGATTGCATGGCTTGATCATTTCTGTAACAACGGTAAGCTATGCCTATTCGCTTGCGTGCAGTGATTCTGAAGAAAAAAAAATCAAATTACGATTATAAACGGCTGAGAAAATGCAATCAGGAAGAATTTCTGGAGAATCCAGATGCCACTGTGACCATAAAGAAGCATCAGATGGAATACAATCTGACTTGAAGCCGGCACAATGACAGACTGACATCAGTGAGAATAGAATTAGAATACCATGAGATGTTTCTATAAAGTGCTGTTCGCACACTTTTCTGAAAAAGTGCTGATTTTTGGCACTTGTGTTTGGTCCGTGTGACCTTGACTTTGTCATGACTTTAGAGTTTAGGTCCACGTGCAAGGACGGCTGGCCTTAAACAATCCTTTTATTTTAACAGCCATACATACTTCTAATCATGACAGATTTAATGTATAATGGACTGCTCCTCTCATATTCCTTCCATTTTATTTTAAAAGTGTACATTAAAAATGAGCCATCACAGCAAAAACGACAGCAAAACAACAAATGTATGTTATTAAGTGTTAGCCTGCAGCTGCCATTCATCCACTTCGGTTCTACTGAAGTATTTATTTTTTGGTTTCATACATTTACAAAATGTGAAAAAAGCCATTGAAATGCTCGTTCGTTTCCATTATAAATCCAGTATATGTGTTCGTGCGAACAGACGTAACAGAGCGATATAAGCAGGCAAATAGCTTCTTCGATAGAGAACTGCGTCTTGAGGGAAAACCTTAAGCCAAAACTCGTGTCAAATATGTTTGATAATAGTGGTGGTGGTGATGTGTGTGTGTGTGTGTGTGTGTGTGTGTGTGTGTGTGTGTGTGTGTGTGTGTGTGTGTGTGTGTGTTTAGTTTTTGTGTACGGGAGTACTCGTTTGTTCATGTGTTTTCCCTTAAACAATTTTTATATTACCTGTTCGTAGGTAAAATCATCGAAGGCACATGTTACAATATCACAGCAGGTCTGGGTGCACGATGATTTTATTTTCACGCCATTAAAGTTTGTAAACGTTCTGGAAATGGGGATGGATGCCTGGCTGGAATGGTTACTGCCCTACTTCCATTTTACTCTCTCTCTGTGTCTGTGTGTCTGTGTGTCTGTCTGTCTGTCTGTCTCTCATTCATTAATCAGTTTGTTATTTTTTGTTTGCATGTTTTTCTCTCTTCCCCTCTCTTTTTCTCCTTCCTCTGTGTACTGCACAGTAGTTCATATAACTGTGATATGTTTCCGCTTTGGTCACGCTGGGAAGTTGGGGGAAAACGGAGAAGGAATTTGAAGATGGTTTTGGCACATATGACTATGGGGACTCTGTCTGATTATAGGTGGAATGCAGTGGTTATGGCTGTGTTTCAAGGTTTCTCTCGGGAATATGGAAAGGGTGGTGTGTGTGTGTGTGTGTGTGTGTGTGTGTGTGTGTGTGTGTGTGTGTGTGTGTGTGTGTGTGTGTGTGTGTGTGTGTGTGTGTGTGTGTGTGGTGTGTGTGTGTGTGTGTGTGTGTGAGTGAGTGAGTTGTGGAATCGTCTTTGAGTATCGATGAGGTGGGGATTTTGTCCTGGTGGTTGTACGTAGGTTGCCATGGTGAAGTCTGTGGTGACATCTGTGAGCAGGGATTTCCATGGGGAGTATGACCGAGAGCTTACATAAGGTGGATGGCTGACAGGAGAGTGTGTAATAGGTAGCTACAAGGATGCTTGCACTGACAGGTGGAGGTAGGGATGAATGGTACCATTCGTGTACTTCAGACTCTGTACATTTATATAGATCTCATGACTTCGTCAGCGGGAAAAGTTTGTATCGTAGGAGTATGGCTTCTGCCACTCTTGTTTTGGATCTTCCGTCGCATGAGATTTGTTACGTGGCACATAAATTGTGTTCCTTGTCGCGTTCTGGAACCTATTGAAATTGTAGACCAGCAGTCTCTCTCTTCCCGTCTCTCTGATTTTCTCTCTCACTCTCTTCTTTCCCGTTCACATTCTCTTTTCTCCTTCTGTTCACCCGCGCGCATCCCCACGCGGTTTTCTGTGTCCCACCTCTCTTTCTTCCGCTAGTCCTTTCATGAATCTGTAACTTTAATCATACTGTGTTTCTCTGTATCGGTCTCTTTCTTCCGCTAGTCCTTTCATGAATCTGTAACTTTAATCATACTGTGTTTCTCTGTATCGGTCTCTTTCTTCCGCTAGTCCTTTCATGAATCTGTAACTTTAATCATACTGTGTTTCTCTGTATCGGTCTCTTTCTTCCGCTAGTCCTTTCATGAATCTGTAACTTTAATCATACTGTGTTTCTCTGTATCGGTCTCTTTCTTCCGCTAGTCCTTTCATGAATCTGTAACTTTAATCATACTGTGTTTCTCTGTATCGGTCTCTTTCTTCCGCTAGTCCTTTCATGAATCTGTAACTTTAATCATACTGTGTTTCTCTGTATCGGTCTCTTTCTTCCGCTAGTCCTTTCATGAATCTGTAACTTTAATCATACTGTGTTTCTCTGTATCGGTCTCTTTCTTCCGCTAGTCCTTTCATGAATCTGTAACTTTAATCATACTGTGTTTCTCTGTATCGGTCTCTTTCTTCCGCTAGTCCTTTCATGAATCTGTAACTTTAATCATACTGTGTTTCTCTGTATCGGTCTCTTTCTTCCGCTAGTCCTTTCATGAATCTGTAACTTTAATCATACTGTGTTTCTCTGTATCGGTCTCTTTCTTCCGCTAGTCCTTTCATGAATCTGTAACTTTAATCATACTGTGTTTCTCTGTATCGGTCTCTTTCTTCCGCTAGTCCTTTCATGAATCTGTAACTTTAATCATACTGTGTTTCTCTGTATCGGTCTCTTTCTTCCGCTAGTCCTTTCATGAATCTGTAACTTTAATCATACTGTGTTTCTCTGTATCGGTCTCTTTCTTCCGCTAGTCCTTTCATGAATCTGTAACTTTAATCATACTGTGTTTCTCTGTATCGGTCTCTTTCTTCCGCTAGTCCTTTCATGAATCTGTAACTTTAATCATACTGTGTTTCTCTGTATCGGTCTCTTTCTTCCGCTAGTCCTTTCATGAATCTGTAACTTTAATCATACTGTGTTTCTCTGTATCGGTCTCTTTCTTCCGCTAGTCCTTTCATGAATCTGTAACTTTAATCATACTGTGTTTCTCTGTATCGGTCTCTTTCTTCCGCTAGTCCTTTCATGAATCTGTAACTTTAATCATACTGTGTTTCTCTGTATCGGTCTCTTTCTTCCGCTAGTCCTTTCATGAATCTGTAACTTTAATCATACTGTGTTTCTCTGTATCGGTCTCTTTCTTCCGCTAGTCCTTTCATGAATCTGTAACTTTAATCATACTGTGTTTCTCTGTATCGGTCTCTTTCTTCCGCTAGTCCTTTCATGAATCTGTAACTTTAATCATACTGTGTTTCTCTGTATCGGTCTCTTTCTTCCGCTAGTCCTTTCATGAATCTGTAACTTTAATCATACTGTGTTTCTCTGTATCGGTCTCTTTCTTCCGCTAGTCCTTTCATGAATCTGTAACTTTAATCATACTGTGTTTCTCTGTATCGGTCTCTTTCTTCCGCTAGTCCTTTCATGAATCTGTAACTTTAATCATACTGTGTTTCTCTGTATCGGTCTCTTTCTTCCGCTAGTCCTTTCATGAATCTGTAACTTTAATCATACTGTGTTTCTCTGTATCGGTCTCTTTCTTCCGCTAGTCCTTTCATGAATCTGTAACTTTAATCATACTGTGTTTCTCTGTATCGGTCTCTTTCTTCCGCTAGTCCTTTCATGAATCTGTAACTTTAATCATACTGTGTTTCTCTGTATCGGTCTCTTTCTATATATAACACACACAGAGAAACAGAAACACGCACACATAGGCACAGACACCCCCTCCCCCCCCCATACACATACACATGTACACTTGTCTACATTTTCCAGAATCACGATGATGCTTGTATGCTTCGTCCATTTATGTTTGGGGGTCATTTTTTGTTCGTGAAATGGGGAAAAACCCCCACAAAGCATTATCAACTGAGGTGTCTATACGGCTTTATATTACAAATTGCTAATATTGCTAAATGGGGTACCATATTTGTAATCATCACAAAAGCAAGATATGCAACTGCATATTAGATCGGTCTCCTTCAGTTATCTTACGAATAATGTTTTTAGGCTCGACTCACCATGAACAAGATATGTAATGTGAATCGTTGCCGTAAAGTCAGACATTTGATCCACATGTTCAACATTTTACTGAATGAAGATTATTGTTAATGAGAGAGATGACAAAATCAGGATGATTCACTAAAAATGGGACAGAACGTGATCGATTGATTGGCTCTGCCGTCAACACGCATTGCCTGTGTTAGATTAACTAAAGATAAACTATTTGATACTGATCAAAACATTACACAGTTCTGATAATTGATTTTATTTTCCGTGTTCAACAATGTTATGCAAATTCGAAAAAAGAAGCCTTTTCCAAATCTTATTTCTATTATAACACAATTTAACACAAAGCAATCCATAGAAGAGTATAATGCAAAATTAACGAGAAGCTTGCACACTTAAAAATTGCCGCCGTAAATACCACTGGTGAAAATTGAGGTATAAAGGAATCTCTTGCATATTTACAACATCAAAAATATGCTTGTTCTCTGTTTGCTTACTGGTGCATGTTCACGTTTATGTTGTTTGTAAAATGATTGCATTTCGTAGAAATGCGTACGTACTGACGAGTTTAATGTATGATTCATTTTTAACAAATTTGACATGAATGTAACTATACTTTCTTACAGTATGTGTATATATTGTCTTCTATAAAACATAGTTTGAGGAGAAAAAGATGTATGAGAATTGCTAGACATATGGGCATGAGATCACCTCTGTTAATGTTTCATTGTCCACCTTGACATGGTACACAAAACATTGTACTGTTTAACAAGCCAGACGCTCTGTCATCTCCCTCCCTCACCCTCACCCCTGTTTGTCTCCCCTGACCCCCGGGATCAATAAACATCTGCTACAGCGGACGGGTACGTCGTTGACAGAGAGATTAACCACTAATCCCAGGCAATCAATGCGATACACACACACACACACACACACACACACACACACACACACACACATCACACACACACACACGCACGCACGCACGAACGCACGCACGCACGCACACACACGCATGCACGCACGCACGCGCACACACGCACGCACGCACACACACACACGCACGCACACACACACACACACACACAACACACACATACACACACACACACACACACACACACACACACACACACACACACACACACACACACACACGACAGAGGCATGCACACACTCACACACACGACAGAGGCATGCACACGCTAGATACACGCACGAACCGAAACCTGCACACACAAAAACACACCACATCACGTTAAAACACACACTTAGCATGTGCGCGCACACACGCGGACGCACTTGTGAGCGCGTGCACGTATGCGCACGCGCACGCGCGCACGCTCTCACACACACACACGCACACACGCACGCACGCACGCACCACAACACACACACACACACACACACACACACACACACACACACACACACACACACACACACACACACACACCACCGTGATTGCTTGTCTTAGTGTCGTTTTCTGCTGTTGTTGTCTGTCTGATAGTTTGCTTGATAGCTGTTTTTGCAGCCTTTGTCTTGTTATTGCCGCTGCTATGGGTCTCAGGGAGTCTGTAGTGTAACGTTTGCTTAGCTGTGTTGTTCCAGCGACACTGAACGATGATGATGATACGGATGATATCGGTACGAGGAAGGACACTGGCTTCATCGTTGTCACATGTATCGTGAGAGATAACTGTCTCCGAAATTTGCTTTATCCGTGCGGGTGATCATTTTGTGGACATATGTGAAATGGGGTCAGATCTTTTCTTCTTTGGTGGTTTAAGAAAACAGCATACACCGCCATAACAAATTAACAGATACGCGTGTATATTCCCCAGTACATAGAACTTCTGATAACTGATGCACAGCAGCATACAGTATACCACTATAACATATAAAGAAACGCTCGTCTATATTCCCAAGTTTGGAATTTCTGATACAGAAGGTGTGTGTGATATATGCAGAGAAACCAGTTGCAGAGATCCAGGCTTTGGCACACAACCGGCAGAATCTGGTGAATGATTTCTTAAGTGCAGCGCCCCAATGACTCGTTATGGAATTCACGGAGAAGGAGGTGAACATGATACATGGTCTCAGTAGATCTCTCTCTCTACGGACTCGATAGATCCGTCTGTCCTCTTTACCAGTGGGGAAGATTAGTTGATAAGAAATTCTCCTTTTTTTGCTTAAAATAGCGGATAATCTGTGCATATCTGTAACAGCACCCACAGCTGAGTTATGATGAAACCCGTTTCACGTGGTAGTTCTTGGAGGTAATGTATATGATGCACGATCAAGTCTTACAGATGCAACATACACTGATAAATCTGAGGTAGCTTGTTTGTTGCACAAATGCATAAATATTTATGCATATTTATGGCACAAATACATGACTTTATAACAACTATTCCATGCACATCTGCCCAGATTTCTATTGCCCTTAACGTGCCTGCACCTGTTGTCCCATTGGTCCATTCTCACAGAACTTTGGTTGCATTACCTTCACGCTGCTCATTCTACGTCTCTGACGCACCGTCAACCCCATGTGTTTTTTGTTTTTTGTTGTTTTTTGTTGTTGTTTTGTCATTGTCTGCGCCACCCTAATGGCAGCAGATGTCGGTACAATTTTTACAATACAATGGTTATGATGATGATGGGAATGATAACGGTGATGCTATGGAATTCCGTCTAGGATTGAGACTGCGTGACAGGGCTGAGCTCTACTCTTACTATCATAATAATATATCCCGACGTCAACCACCAACCTTATGTTGGTTTTATTGCAGTTCCATCTCCACAGAATCCCACCGGAGGTATCAGATGCTGTGAGGCCACCCGCCAGAGGAGATTGCACAGCTGTAGAGTCAATGGTAGGTACATTACAGCAGTGCCTATTCTGTTTCAACGTACTGAACAACACCATCTGTTGACCACACACCGTTGGAATTGGTTACGTTAACAGACTACTGATTTGGAAGGCGTGGGTACAAACCACGGGCTGGCAGACAAGTGGATCAGTCGCAAGGCTGGCAAAGCTAACAGCTGCAAAAATCTGCGGAACATGTATTTTCACTCACTTCCTCTCCTCTCCATGTGTTCACGCTCTCTGTCTCTCTCTCTTTCTCTCTCTCCCCCTCCCTCCCTCCCCCTCTCTTCCCTCTCCCTCCCCTCTCTCTTCCCCTCTCCCTCTTCTCCGTCTCCGTCTCTTTCTCTGTCTCTCTTCGTGTGTGTCTCTCTCTTTCTCTGTCTGTCTCTGTCTGTCTGTCCCCCCTGCCCATGACAAAACGCGTTTTTAACAACACAGACGATATTGACGACGAAGACTCGCTAACTGACGAGATGATGTAACAACAATGGTCTTTCCTAACTGTCATTCAGACTGCCAAACTCTTTCTTTGTGTGTCATGTCTGTCTCACCCTTTCACACACACACATACACACCTAACACACATTGCATACATGCACAAGCCATATACACACCTAACACACATTCATTGCAGACACAGGCCATATACTCACCTAACACACATTCATTGCATACACACACAGGCCATATACACACCTAACACACATTGCATACACACACAGGCCATATACACACCTAACACACATTGCATACAGACACAGGCCATATACACACCTAACACACATTGCATACACACACAGGCCATATACTCACCTAACACACATTGCATACACACACAGGCCATATACACACCTAACACACATTGCATACATGCACAGCCATATACACACCTAACACACATTCATTGCAGACACAGGCCATATACACACCTAACACACATTGCATCAACACAGGCCATATACACACCTAACACACATTGCATGCACACACAGGCCATATACACACCTAACACACATTCATTGCAGACACAGGCCATAATTATACACACCTAACACACATTGCATACAGACACAGGCCATATACACACCTAACAGACATTGCATACAACACAGGCCATATACACACCTAACACACATTGCATACAGACACAGGCCATATACACACCTAACACACATTGCATGCACACACAGGCCATATACACACCTAACACACATTGCATACAGACACAGGCCATATACACACGTAACACACATTGCATACACACACAGGCCATATACACACCTAACACACATTGCATACACACACAGGCCATATACACACCTAACACACATTGCATGCAGACACAGGCCATATACACACCTAACACACATTGCATACACACACAGGCCATATACACACCTAACACACATTGCATACACACACAGGCCATATACACACCTAACACACATTGCATACACACACAGGCCATATACACACCTACACACATTGCATGCAGACACAGGCCATATACACACCTAACACACATTGCATCAGACACAGGCCATATACACACCTAACACACATTGCATACACGACACAGGCCATATACACACCTAACACACATTGCATACAACACAGGCCATATACACACCTAACACACATTGCATTCAGACACAGGCCATATACACACCTAACACACATTGCATGCAGACACAGACCATATACACACCTAACACACATTGCATCAACACAGGCCATATACACACCTAACACACATTGCATACACACACAGGCCATATACACACGTAACACACACATTGCATCAACACAGGCCATATACACACCTAACACACATTGCATCACACACAGGCCATAACACACCTAACACACATTTGCATGCAACACAGGCCATATACACACCTAACACACATTGCATACAGACACAGGCCATATACACACCTAACACACATTGCATACACACACAGGCCATATACACACCTAAACACATTGCATGAGACACAGGCCATATACACACTAACACACATTGCATACACACACAAGGCCATATACACACCTAACACACATTGCATACAGACACAGGCCATATACACACCTAAACACATTGCATGCACACACAGGCCATATACACACCTAACACACATTGCATGCACGACACAGGCCATAACACACCTAACACACATTGCATAGCACAGGCCATATACACACTAACACACATTGCATACAGACACAGGCCATATACACACCTACACATTGCATACAACACAGCCATATCACACTACACATGCATCAGACACAGGCCATATACACACCTAACACACATTGCATACACACAAGGCCATATACACACCTAACACACATTGCATGCAACACAGGCCATATCACACCTAACACACATTGCATCAACACAGGCCATATACACACCTAACACACATTGCATGCAGACACAGGCCATATACACACCTAACACACATTGCATGCAGACACAGGCCATATACACACCTAACACACTTGCATACAACACAGGCCATATACACACCTAACACACATTGCATGCACACACAGGCATATACACACCTAACACACATTGCATACACACACAGGCCATATAACACTAACACACATTGCATACAGACACAGGCCATTACACACTAGACACACATGCAGACACAGGCCATATACACACCTAACACACATTGCATACACACACAGGCCATATACACACCTAACACACATTGCATACACACACAGGCCATATACACACCTAACACACATTGCATACACACACAGGCCATATACACACCTAACACACATTGCATACACACACAGACATATACACACCTAACACACATTGCATGCACACACAGGCCATATACACACCTAACACACATTGCATGCACGACACAGGCCATATACACACCTAACACACATTGCATACACCACAGACCATATACACACCTAACACACATTGCATACACACACAGGCCATATACACACCTAACACACATTGCATACACACACAGGCCATATACATACGTAACACACATTGCATACACACACAGGCCATATACACACCTAACACACATTGCATACACACACAGGTCCATATACACACGTAACACACATTGCATGCAGACATAGGCCATATACACACCTAACATACATTGCATGCACGCACAGGCCATATACACACCTAACACACATTGCATACACGCACAGGCCATATACACACCTAACACACATTGCATGCACACACAGGCCATATACACACCCGAACAAATTAATGCACACGTACATGCAAGTGCGCACACATTTTAAAATTTTCTTTCATTGCTCGAAGTCATTTTATCAAACTCATATATTTAACTGTGGAAACATCTCCCAGTCTCTGTTTGTCTGTGTATGTATGTATGTATGTATGTATGTATGTATGTATGTATGTATGTATGTATGTATGTATGTATGTATGTATCTCGGTCTGTCTGTCTATCTGTCTATATAATAATAATAATAATAATAATAAAGGCAATTTATATAGCGCTTTCCAGAGCACAAAGCGCTTCACATAAAATCAGTATATAACTAAATACAAATAGATACACCAACGTAAAATTTAAACATACCGCTGCTAACACTATATAACATAAAACATAAAATTTACGTTCAACAAGACATATTAACATAGTAAATTCAAATATTACTAAAAATAGTGACAATCATACAAAAATATTTTCTCTCTCTTTCTCTTCACACACACACACACACACACACACACACACACACACACACACACACACACACACACACACACACACACACACACACACACACACACACACACACACAGAGACCCAAACACACTCCCTCTCTCAACCACTCAGTTTCTCTACTATCAAATTCTATCACGCTTACACATACTCTTACTCATACTCTCACTCTCTTACCCCACCCCAACCATACTCTCGCTCTCTACCGTGCTCCCGATATTCCTTGCTCACTCTCTCTCTCTCCCGCACAGCCTCTCTCTCTCTCTCTTTTCCTCTCTCCTTCTCTCTCCCCCTCTCTTGCTCACATAAACATGCTTTACACACACACACACACACACACACACACACACACACACAAAACACACACACACACACATATATATAGGAACGATGATCAGGGCTGAGAGAGAAGAGAAAGAGAAGATCAATGAAAGTATTGAGTGAAAAGATAGGTCTTCAGACTAGACTTGAAAGAAGGAAGACATTGCTTATGGCGAATATGATAGGGAAGGGAGTTCCAGGTCATGGCAGCAGAGTGGGAGAAAGCTCTCTGACCATGCAGTTTCCGGTTGAAACGGGGAACACAGAAAGTTCTTTTGTCGGTAGAGGATCGGAGCGTTCTGGATGGTACATACACTTGAAGAAGTTCAGACAGATAAGAGGGAGCGGAGCAAGTAAGAATTTTGTAACAGAGACAGCAACATTTGTATTTGATTCTTTGTTCAACTGGAAGCCAATGCAACTTTTTCAGAAGAGGAGAACATGACTGGGATCTAGGGGCTTTACAAACAAGCCTAGCTGCTGAATTCTGAACACGTTGGAGAGGTTGAATGACAACTGAAGGGCAGCCGATTAGAATAGAATTACAGTAGTCCAAGCGTGAAAGAATATAAGAGGAAATAAGAGTTTTAGTGGCTTCCTCAGTAAGAAAGGGGCGGATAGAAGCAATACGTCTTAGTTCCATATAAGAAAGCTGGCATATCTTAGTGACATGTTTTTGCATAGAAAGATCATGATCTAAAAGAACTCCTAAATCCCGGACACAGTCAGAAAATTCAATGGAACTAGAACCTATAGGGAGAGAAGAAGAAAGTGTGTTGATATCATGATGTGAGAAACGTATAGCCTCCGTCTTGTCACAGTTAAGTTTCAGTTTATTTGATGACATCCAGAGATCAATGTCAGAGGTACAGTTTTGGAGAGAAGAAATTGCATCAGGATAGTCATCAACAGAAGCTGAATGAAGGAGCTGAGTGTCATCCGCAAACATATCTATCTTTCTGTCTGTCCGTCTACCTACATGCCTATCTACCCAACGGAAAAAGAAGTGAACATGCATGTTTACATTTAAACAAACATGACAAAATCGATATATCTAAGTACGCAAACATTAGTGTGAATCTTAAAACTCTCTCTCTCTCTCTCTCTCTCTCTCTCTCTCCCCTCTCCCCCCCTCTCTCTCTCTTTCTTTTTCTGTCGCTCTCTCCCCCCCCCCTCTCTCTTTCTGCGTGTGCTCGCGTGTATTATGAGCACACGCGTGCGTGAATATGCATATGTTCATTCACAGTGCATTACAATAACAAGAAGAGATTTATGAATTAGACATGCACAATAATGAGAGAGAATAAAAAGGTTCTTTTCGTTTTCCACAATATTGCAAATTCTTCTATCTGTCACACACGTACATGCACACATACACGACCACCCATGTGCACTTCAGTGTGCATTGTATAGTAATCAGTACATACATATGCCAACAAAACATGTCATGAAGCTGTTCATGTAGGTTTTCAGAGATTGTGCACAATTTCAGAAATGTGCTCTCTTTTGATTTCTTTCTCTGCTCTCCCTTGCCCCCCCCCCTCTCTCTCACACACACAATCACACAAACACACACACAAACACACAAACACACACGCACGCACGTAGGTAAGCACACAGACGCGCGCGCGCACACAGACAGACACACACACACACACACACACACACACACACACACACACACACACACACACACACACACACACACACAACACACTCAATCAAAGTGACAATGACGCACGCACGCCCACATACTGAGCATCTGCACGACAAAAATGCGTTGTTGACGTTGGAGATTAATTGTGAATCCTTTGTCATTCGCTTTTGTATCTTTTCTGGAACAGTTATTGGCAGCATGACAACAGGGTTAGTAATGCAACTTCCGCTGCCAGACGCTGGGTTCACAGCGCAAAACATTCACCATGGCACGTGCTGTGTCCACTTCTCTTTTAAGTCCGTGGTTCAAACCCCATTGGTCTAAAAACATTGTTCATCATCACCATCGGGTGCCCTGCCGCATGGCGTTGGCGATCATGGACTCCCATCTGTCTCTATCTCTCGTTGCCCCTAGCATCTCTCCCACCCCCTCGTCCCCAGCCACTCTGAAGTCCGTCCAGCATTTTCTCCCTGGGTCTACCTGGTGCTCTCTTTCCCTCCAGCTTTCCCGTTGTGACCAGGTGCTCCAAATCCCCCTTCCTCATAAAATGGCCTATAAATGTTGCCTGTCTTTTCCTAATCTTCCTTATGAGTGATCGACTTGTGTCTGCTTCCATCAAGACTGTCTCATTTGTTTTCTTTACTGTCCATGGAACTCTCAACATTCTTCTTAGAAAACACATCTCGGCTGCCTCAATCTTGTTCTGGCTTTGTTTGTTGACTGTCAACGCCTCGCAGCCGTACAACAGTACTGGTTCTATATAACATTCAAGAACTCTCTTCCTGATGTTAATTGATAGGCATTTGTTGGTAAGAATGCTTGTCATCTTCCTGAATGCTGTTTTGGCTTGGCCGATTCTGCCGGCTATTTCCGATGTGCATCTGCCGTCTGATGAAATGATCGTTCCCAGGTATTTGAATTTATCAACCTGTGTCAAGGTTGTGCCATTTGCTGTTATTTTGCATGAGGGGATTTCATGTTTTTTACTGATCACCATGACCAGTCTTCCTGTTGTTTAGTTCCAGCCGCTTACCTTTGCTTTCTATTTCTAGTATATTCACAAGGTTTTGTAGGTCCCTTTCACTTTCTGCAATTAGCACGATGTCATCTGCGTATCGAATGTTGTTTATCATTTTCCCTCCAACCTTTAATCCAGGGTCTTCTAGGTTTCTCATGATGTTTTCGTTGTAAAGTGAAAACAGATCTGGTGACAAAACACAACCCTGTCTGACTCCTCTTTTGATGTTTTGGAAAGAGCTTATATTGTTTTCTATTCTCCTTGCAGCTGTTTGTTCCCAGTACATATTCCTGATTATTCGTAGATCTTTTCCATCAACATTGAGTCTCTCCAGTTGGTTGATCAATTCATCATGTCTTACCCGATCAAAAGCCTTGGTGTAGTCAACAAAGCACAAATACAAATCCTTATTCATCTCATTTGACCTCTCTATGATAGTTCTTAGGATGTATATGCATTAATAGTTCCTTTCCCTTCCACAAATCCACACTGTTCTTCTGCTATTTCTCCTTTGATTCTATTCCTTGTCCTCATCATGATTATTCTTAACAGGACTTTTGTTACATGACTCATCAAACTGATTGTGCGATGGAGTTCGCATTCTATAGCCCGTCTTCTTTGGAAGTGCAATGAAAATTGATTTTGACATATCGTTGGGGATTTTTCCATTGTCGTAAATTTCATTTAGGACTGTTATTTTTTCTATGCCAAATTCCTCCAGGGCTTCAATCATCTCTGTAGTAATGTTGTCTGGTCTTGGGGCTTTTCCTGGTTTCATCTTTTTCAGTGCTGCTCTAACTTCATCTTTCATTATGGGTGGTCCTTCAAAGTTCTTTTTCATAATGTGTTCTTCGTTTCTGTCATCCTCAAAAAGGTCTTTAATGTACTCTCCCCATCTATCTAATATTTTGTCCCTTTCCATGATGAGCGTGCCATCTTTCGATTTCAAGCACCCAGTTGATGTGCATGTATTTTTCCTGTGGACAATTTCTTCAATTCATTGTTATTATATTATTATTGTTATTTTCTGCCCTGGCCGGCTTCTGCCCAGAGTTTGTGGGTTGCTGTGGGCTCTTTGGGACCAAACAATCAAGTCTCCTCCGAATGGGTCTATGTCTTTGCCAGTAAAACGTACACGTGGGGTCTTCCAAGGCTCTGTACTTGAGGCAGTTCTCTTGACACTCTAAACCTGACCACTTGCCAATATTATCAATCAGCGCAACATCAAATAATATTAATGACTCCTAGCTCTACAATAGTGCATCTCCTGAAAATGTTTCAGCTCCTCTTTCCTGGATGATACGGAGTAAGCTACAGTTAATGGGGATAAGACTAAAACAGTGCTAAATGGCACCAAACACAAGCTGTCCACGTAAAAGTTTCTTCTATACAAATAGGTGACAACACTATGTACTTTTGATTTAGTCAGGAACCATGGAGTTGTTGTTGCTCCGGAATTGTCTATGCAGAAGTTAATCACGCAGACCTGTCAGTCTTATTACAACTATGCAGCCGTTCAGTTCTGTTCGCCGTTATCTTTCAACTTTAGCAGTATCTAAACTGGCGACTTCTCTCCTCTTGTCTCGTAGATATTATTGTTAATTATGCTGTTTAGGCATATCTGCTTCTTCCGTCGCATGCCTCCAGCGTATTCAGAATTCTGCGGTACTTGTTGTCCTTTGTGAAAAGAAGCATGATCATTTCATTCACTCCCTTCATTTTCCCCACGGGTTGCCTGTTTCTCAAAGAATATCTTACGAAGTCAGTACACAATGCTACAAGCGCATTAATGGTGTTACACGTATTTACCTTTTGTGACTGCCTTCCAAATGTACACCCCTATCTAACCTCTTCGTTCTGCTCCCGACACTGTTCGTTTACAAATTCCTCGACAGAGATGTTCCACAGTGGGTTGCCGCTCATTTTGTGTGTCTGACCCATACAACTGGAATGAGGTTCTGTCACTTCGACTGTCACGTGTTCTGTAGTCCTTCAAATCTAGCTTGAAGACGTACCTTTTCGTTCAGCAATAATTTTTCCTTCTACGTGCCCACCCCTTCGTCTCACCCACTCCATCCCCGCCTATGCTTCCCTCTCCGGGTATGCATGTGCTTTGTGCCCTTGCGTTTTTGTCATTGTGAATGAATGTTTTAGTAAATGATGAGGGTGTGTGCTTTGTTTTGTGTATCAAGGATTGGCGCCTTTAGATATTATTATTGTTGTTATTGTTGTTGTTGTTATTACTATTACTATTATTATTATTACTATTATTGTTATTATTATATTATATTATTATTATTATGTTATTGTTATTATTATTATTCTTATCCACTTCACGGATGCGTCATTGGGAGCTTTGTTTGTATTTCGTGACAAACACTGCACGTGTCTCTGTCTCTTGTGCCTGGTTGACGCCAGCATGTATTATGATAGTAAGTATAGACTACACCTCTGTTGTGCAGCTCAATCCTAAATAGAACTCCTTAACATCTTCATCCTCATCAACATGAAATCATCAGTGATTCAGTCATTATAGCATTGTGAAAATTGTCCCAGATTGTGTGCCCCTTCATGCCTTGATCCCGTAGTGACCTGGGTTTTTGTTTCCTGTACTGTTTCTGTGTCCCAGGTGGATTGAAGTTGGGATCTTCAGTGTTAGTGGGTCATAGGGACTGTCGTTTTATGGCCATAGTGATGGTCTCTTTACCAGGGGTCTGTCGCTGTGGTTGCACGACTGAGTGATTAATGTCGATAGCAGGGGGCTTAGTCGGTAGTGTCATTAGTATGTTCGTCCAGAATAGGCACTATTGAGTTCTACCGAAGTGACCGGCGGATGTGCAGGAAACCTGTGGTGGGTGTCCCTATGGAGACATAATACCTGTGGCTCTGTTGTATGCCTGGCTCTGACAGCCTGGGCCTATTATGTTGTTGACTTTGGAAATGTTGCAGCTGGCACCTTGCTTTATGTTTTGCCCCTTCGTACGTTTCATTTTGTATTTCTTTGTTCCTTGTTTTGTAGAGTTTGATTTTTCCCTTAGATTGAAATGTGTTGGGTTATATATTGTAACTGACATTGTGCATTGTAAAAAGATTAAACAGAAGTTTAGGGGGAAAATCTGTGGCTCTCATGGGCTAGCTGGCACTGAGACTTGTAACAAAATGTACATGGGGATAGTGGTGTGTTGTGGAACCGAAATGAGCGGAATGGAATCAGCACCACTGAGGTGGCGCATTCGTTGGGATAGAAAACATATGGGGAAAAAAAGGAATTGCTGATTTTAGTTGGTATTGAATCTCCTTATGAGCGTCCAGTAATATTTAAAAAAAAACTGAAACTGTGTAAAATTCTGACTGTAATTCCCAAAACTGACAGGAATACATGTACTACTCATTTAAGGTGGCTTAGTTTTAAGATAAACAAAATATTTAAATAACTGTCTACAGTGATTTTTCTGTACATTTTTCTTCTGTGGGCTGGTTCTTTCGATAAAGCTGTGAATTCAACATCTGATTCTGGATTTCAATCCCAGCCGACACTGTTAAAAATCTGGCTAGTTGGCTGCCCATCCTAATGTTTCCATCATTCTAATTGTGACAACTTAGTGTTTTATAGGTTCCTGCACCCGGTCCCTATTCCAAGACCCAGGTTTTGCGCAGGCTCAGGGTGTCTGCCAGGTAATTGCTGGTAGATTTGGGTGGAGCGGATATAAAAGTGTTCGGGTGCAAAGAGTTCCTCTTGAACAAACTTCAAACTTCTACATTGAATTTTTGTAGGTAAATTAAACCCCAGCATGAAACACGAATTCTTTCAGGTTATAAGTTCTAATTTCACTTAAGAGTCCAGTTGATGTACTTTCCAAATGACATTTTATCACTTTGTATTCCACGGTTGCGTATTCCTCTTCTCATCGTTTTCAAAGAGAATCAAGTTTCATCTTTTATCATTTCATTTCTGATGTTTTATCTGTCCTCTGTGGGACCAAAACCACGTGAAACAAGATCTCTGCTGCCCTCTATAGAGCTTTTCTCCCTACACCATTTTAGTTCATTGATTTCTCCTGTGACGTGACAAAAGCCTTTCCTGCTTTGGTTAGAATTTATGACCCATGATTGTCTGTATGTTTGACAGATGGAGTCGTGGACCTACCATTAGCCGCGTAAATCTCTTGGACACGAACCAGTCTGATGTGTCTTACTTTCCTCATGTCTGGCTTTCGCTTCAGTATAATTGTTTGCACTCGAGCAGTGTACCTGTTTATGTGAGACGCAGACACAGTCTGTTCCTCTGGAAGCCACCCCGCCCCTGTCCATTCACACACACACACACACACACACACACACACACACACACACACACACACACACACACACAACACACACACACACACAACAACACACACACACACACACACACACACACACACGCGCACACACGCACTTACATATTCACACATGCATATACTTACAACTAAATTTGGTTTGATTGATTCATAGATTAACAGTTACTCGCATTGTCGTCATACATACTTTGAGTCACATGCATCTATAAATTTGTTAACATTTCTTGAGATGCCGAAGGAATAAACCATATTTCTTTAAAAGCCCGGGCATGCCTTACCATGATGTGTTCAGAAATTGTTTACGTTTTGCGGTTGTCAAATTATCAGCTGTTATGACTTTTTGGTTGGCTTGTGGTCCAGATTTAGGGAAGATTCTCTAACCATAAACAGTCCACATCTTTGCTGATGCCTTATTTCACACACACACACACACACACACACACACACACACACACACACACACACACACACACACACACACACACTCTCTCTCTCTCCTCTCTCTCTCTCTCTCACCACAACACAGAAGCGCGCATGCCCCCGTCTTGTCAACTGAAACAGCACCCACTTCTTTTTAAAAGGGATGTTTAGAAGACGATAGACCGGCTTTGCAGGTTAATGTACGCATAACAACGTTAGCAGCCTTTGTTTGTGTTACGGCTGTTTTGAAAACTTGGAGGAAAGCCATCATCATTAACAGGAGATATTGATTATATCCCCCAATATACGAAGGGTCGGACGGATAATGGTTGTTAGAATGACTTTGTGCCTGCGGATGACATCAGCACATGTGAGTGATGTTTTCATCCATTGCGGAAAGAGCGTCAGTCCGCGACACACCGGTAAAAGCCATATGTGTTATTACTACAGATGTGCACCATTGTTATATACATTTGATACGCCAGAAAAAGACTTGCAGAATATAATGGCGTGCTGACAGTTCTATCATTCTTTTTGTTTCTCTCTGTCTGTCTGTCTGTCTCTCTTTCTGTGTCTCTCTTTCTCTCTCTGTGTCCCTCTTTCTCTCTGCCTCTCTCTCTTTCTCTCTGTCTTTCTAAAACACGCGCGAGTGCGCTCGCGCGAGCACACACACACGCGCAAGCGTGCAAGTGCACACACACACACACACACACGTACACACACAAACACCACACACACACACACACACACACACACACACACACACACACACAACAACACACACACACACACACACACACACACACACACACACACACACACACCACACACACACAAATTACAAAAAAAAATTCATGTCATGGAATCCTACATGGGTCTGCCTTTTATAATGAAGTCACGAGTGTGTTACAAGTTGTAGGACTGTGTTTAGCATGAAATAAACCTAGCTGCAATCGCAAAACACCGCGCTGTCCTTGATGCACAGTCCTTAAACGCGTAATCCCACAGGTCTGCCTACCCTGGGCAGTGCATAATGTCAAGCCTCATGACGCCCTTTCAAAAATCACAATACAGTGAGAAAGGCCAAGAATTAGCACTTCAGAAACTCTCAGCCTTTAAATGTTCGATCGTTCTCAGTTTCCTGCCTTAGACCGGTCCATCGGGAGAGGCTCGCATGCAAACATTGAGTTGTCAATGGAAGTTGAAGAGAGGTGGTTGTTTGGCTCGAAAAGCTGGTTTCCATCTCTTAATTACTGGTGTGTGGTCAGAGATCAAAGAAGCGCGGTGACATTCTGTCCTGTTTTTGACGTTTGATTCTCCAGGTCATCTGGTCAGTTTGACAGTTGTGTTGCCTTTGTCCATTATCCTTTGTCCCCTGGGTCCAGCCGTTTCTTCATTGGACGTTTTGCTCAATCGTTCGACTGGTCGTGGTTGGACACACAGTTTCGTGTTTAATACGGTGGATTAGGGCTGCTGTTAAAAGTGGGACATCCAGTGGGACATCCAGTGGGACATCCAGTGGGACTGTCCTGGGTTTGGGTATGCCTGAACTCTTCTGTCAGTCCAAAACAAGTGTAACTGCTCGCGTTCCAGGAAACAGGAACCTGAAAAATCACGAAAAAAGAATAACAACGCGTATTAATACAACAAGACAAGACAGGCGCAAATTTTCGACCAACCTTGTCAAGCGTAAGATCACAAACAAACAAACACCAGATACAAAAATTAGGAGAGAAAGACAGAAACTTCCCTGCTGCACTGTGCAGTGTGAGAAAAAGATAATCAGCACACTGCTTTCATTTTTGTATCTGATGTTTGTTTGTTTGTGATCTTACACTTGACGAAGGCCAGTTGGCCGAAGATTTGCGCCTGTAGATTTGCTTAAAATCGAAAGATGGCACGCTTATCATGGAAAAAGACAAAATACTGGACAGATGGGGAGAGTACATTAAAGACCTTTTTGAGGATGACAGAAACGAAGAACACATTATAAAAAAGAACTTTGAAGGACCACCCATAATGAAAGATGAAGTTAGAGTAGCACTGAAAAAGATGAAACCAGGAAAAGCCCCAGGACCAGACAACATTACTACAGAAATGATTGAAGCTCTGGAGGAATTTGGCATAGAAAAAATAAGTCCTCCTAAATGAAATTTATGACACTGGAAAAATGCCCAAAGATATGTCAAAATCAATTTTCATTGCACTTCCAAAGAAGACAGGGGCTATAGAATGCGAACTCCATCGCACAATCAGTTTGATGAGTCATGTAAACAAAAATCCTGTTAAGAATAATCATGATGAGGACAAGGAATAGAATCAAAGGAGAAATAGCAGAAGAACAGTGTGGATTTGTGGAAGGGAAAGGAACTATTAATGCATATACATCCTAAGAACTATCATAGAGAGGTCAATTGAGATGAACAAGGATTTGTATTTATGCTTTAGTTGACTATACCAAGGCTTTCGATCGAGTACGACATGAAGAATTGATCAACCAACTGGAGAGAATCAATGTTGATGGAAAAGATCTACGAATAATCAGGAATATGTACTGGGAACAAACAGCTGCAATGAGAATAGAAAACAATATAAGCTCTTTCCAAAACATCAAAAGAGGAGTCAGACAGGGTTGTGTTTTGTCACCAGATCTGTTTCCACTATATAGCGAAAACATCATGAGTAACATAGAAGAAGACCCTGGATTAAAGGTTGGAGGGAAAATGATAACATTCGGTACGCAGATGACACCGTGCTAATTGCAGAAAATGAAAGGGACCTACAAAACCTTGTGAATATACTAGAAATAGAAAGCAAAGGTAAGGGGCTGGAACTAAACAGCAGAAGACTGAAGTCATGGTGATCAGTAAAAATCATGAAATCCCCTCATGCAAAATAACAGCAAACGGCACAACCTTGACACAGGTTAATAAGTTCAAATACCTGGGAACGGTCACTTCATCAGACGGCAGATGCACATCGGAAATAGCCGGCAGAATCGGCCAAGCCAAAACAGCATTCAAGAAGATGACAAGCATTCTTACCAACAAATGCCTATCAATTAACATCAGAAAGAGAGTCCTTGAATGTTATATAGAACCAATACTGTTGTACGGATGCGAGGCGTGGACAGTCAACAAGCAAAGCCAGACCAAGATTGAGGCAGCCGAGATGTGGTTTCTAAGAAGAATGTTGAGAGTTCCATGGACAGCAAAGAAAACAAACGAGACAGTCTTGACGGAGGCAGACACAAGTAGATCACTCATAAGGAAGATTAGGAAAAGACAAGCAACATTTATAGGCCATTTTATGAGAAAGGGGGATTTGTTGAGAGTTCCATGGACAGCAAAGAAAACAAACGAGACAGTCTTGATGGAGGCAGACACAAGTCGATCACTGATAAGGAAGATTAGGAAAAGACAAGCAACATTTATAGGCCATTTTATGAGGAAGGGGGATTTGGAGCACCTGGTCACAACAGGAAAGCTGGAAGGAAAGAGAGCACCAGGTAGACCGAGGGAGAGAATGCTGGACGGACTTGCAGAGTGGCTGGGGATGAGGAGGGTGGGGGAGATGCTGGGGGCAACGAGAGATAGAGATGGTTGGAAGTCCATGGTCGCCAACGCCATGCGGCAGGGCACCTCATCATGATGATGAGATTTGCGCCTGTCTTGTCTTGTCGTATTAAATACGCGTTCTGATTCTTTTTTCGTGTTTTCTTTCTGTTTTCTTTCGTCAGTCGTGAAAGGGTGGAGGTTTTCCCTCTGTCTCAGGTATTGCAACATATGTGAATGCAGACTTGCCAGTGCCACAGTTCTTCGTGTGCATACGCACAGAATGTCAAGTACGCATGTTAAAGACCCTTGAATTCATGCCAATGGCTGGCTTATGGAAGAAAACATCCGGCATACAAGAACGATTTAGAATAATGATAAGGATTCTTCTCTCTTTGTCTATCTGTTTGTCTGTGTGTGTCTCTCTCTGTTTCTGTCTGTCTGTGTCAGTCTGTCTGACTGTCTCTCTCTCTCTCTAAAATTCAGAACTTTGCCTACAAACAGGGGTTTTGCATTGTCTCGAGAAAAGTTCCAGACATCATCAGAACAATCAGCACATTGCTTTCAATTTCTCTTTCATATTTCATAAGACAGCTTTTCCACGCTCGGAATAAATTCCATATGCACCATCGCCGCAGATGACATGTGGATGGGCAGTGACTGGATATATTTTACGGGTAGAGACGCAACTCCACGCAACATATCTTGATATGCATCTCACTTTCTGTCTGAACATGTCTCTGTCTTTATGTCTCTGTCCTTGTCGCTATATCTCTGCCTCTGTCTCTCTGTCTCTCTCACACTCTTCGTCTCTCTCTCTCTCTGTCTCTCTGTCTCTCTGTGTGTCTCTTTGTCTTAAGTTTGTGTGGAACACATAGTCATGAAGCTATGTGAGTGTTGTGAATGCCTCTTCAATTACTATCCAAAATCCGAAATTCGAAATACACCGCATCTCGAATACTGTCATACATTGCAGTTACAGCAAAATGATGTTTCAGTATAAAACAAAACGAATCATGCAAATGTTGTGAACTGTTCTTTTACAGCCCTGCTCTAAAACTTATTTGGACTCGTTACACATGGCGCATAATCAGATTTTTCTAGCGGGGCATGGAGCAGTCGAGGTTTTAGGCGAGCTGCCCACACTCCGCTATCTGGTTGGACATTCTGCATCTTCGGTTTCAGTTTCAGTTTCAATTTCTCAAGATGACGTCTCCGCGTTCGGAATGAATTCCACATGCACTAACGTCACAGTTCCATGTGATGGAGAAGATCCAGAATGACCACGTCACAAGCCGTAAGCCTGCACATTAACCCATGAGCTGGCCACGTCCTGAGGTCCTACCTAGATAGTTCCATAACCCTGGGATCGCAGAGGAGTGAAGTGGAAGAGACCTCAACTTTTCCCGGGGCCAACAATTGATATTCACATTTTTTAACCAAGACTTCAGAAATCAAGAAGGCTAATTGGTTTTGAAGGGTGGGACCTGGGAAACTAACCTATCTCTCCAATGTTTTTTACCAAGGCAGCCGGACAATGCCAAGCTCTTTACGATATTCAGCTGCCGTGGGATCTTTAGCATCCCAGAAGGCACACGGGTCCGACTCGTTTTTCGTCCCCTTCGGAAAGACTAGACGTTCAGTTCGATTTTCCGGTGAAATTGAGGAGAAAAGTCGAGGCCTCTACGGGGAGCGAACCCTGGAACCTCGAGTTTAGTTATTGGCTGGCGAACTTCTGAACCATTTTGCCACTTTTCTCCCTGCATCTTTGGTGAGAGTGCATGCTGCCGGGTGTTGCTTCTATAAACCAGTCACTGACATGGCTTGAAGGACCTTTAACCCTTTGATTCCCGCACCCTGTCCGCCAGCATTCTGCGTTGTCAACCATGCTAGCAACGCAAAAACTTAACCTTTTGATTCCCTCATCCTATCCACCAGCTTCCTGTAGGAAGCTGGTGGATAGGGTGAGGGAATCAACGGGTTACGTTTTTGGAATTAGTAAATAGGGTGCGGGAGTCTAAGGGTTAATGTTCATATTTGATGTTCTGCACGGGTACACAGGAAAGGAAGCTTGGGCACTGGCAGGTTTGAACACATGTGAACGTGGGAGACCGGGAAAATTTCCATCCTTTATCCATTAGGTGGAGATATCTCAGACGGATCTAATCAAAGACCTTCTGAATGGCAGTCCAACGTTTACCGACTTGAGTGTTGTCTGCGTCACACAAGATATACAGTACAACACAAGGTGGGTTGATATCGCGCAGTGTTTTGGGTATCGCTGTGGACAGCTGAAACTGATGAGCAGATGAACACCTTGGTCTGAATATACCACACCCTGTCCACTGGCAGCGGGAGACGTTAAGATCAGTATTATAGCAGCTTGATCCCCCAGTAGTCGTCATTTTATTCAAACGTCTTTGTTTGTTTTTTTTAGCAAGAAAATACACTACAATTCGATACAATAATGACACGCACGCACACAGGCATACACACGCGCACGCACGCACGCGTAGGAGGGTCGAGAGAGAGAGAGAAGGGGGGGGGGGTTGTATGAAAAGGGCAACGATGGACTCGGTAGAAGACTTTCCGCAAAAAGTGAGATCTTTTATGTAGCTCGCGTTTTTTCTCCTCCTGAGTAACTGAAACTAAAACACAGATTCACGCAAACACACACACACACACACATGTACGAACGCACGAACGCACGCACACACACAAACGGGCGCATACACATACAACCACACACACACATATACACATACACACACACACACACACATATACACGCGCTCGCACGCGCGCAAACACACACACATAATCTGTCGATATTCAAACAGCGCACAAGTGGACTCTGAAGCGATATTTTAAAGCCCAGTATATCGGTCTGTTAACTCAAGTACGTACGTACGTACGGACGTACGTACATACACACACACACACACACACACACACACACACACACACACACACACACATACACACACACACGCACGCATACACACACGGAGAAAACCAGAAGCCACCAACAAAGTATTCTAAAGGTAAAAACAAAAATATACAAAAAACAAACAAAACAAAACAAAAACAAACAAACAAACAAACAAACAAGAAAACAATTGATACGCCCCAACCTTTTCACACACACAACCGTCTGATATCACTTAGAGTGAAAAGATGTTAAATGTAAGAATGAACACACACATATACACTTACACACACAGACACACGCACACACATACACACACACACACACACACACACACACACACACACACACACACACACACACACACACACACAACACACACACAGAGCGTGTGCACATGTGCACCGCCATCACCATCATCATCACCACCATTACCACCACCACTACAACCACCACCACCACCAACAACAATAAAACAAACTAGTAACTAAATAATCAAACCAACCAAGAACCCAAACAACAAAGGGAGAACATAAGGAATCGGCGCCAAGAAAAATTTCTGAAGCACTAAATCAAGGGCTTCAAGAAACAGCCCTGAAGGAGTAGAAGCAAGGAAACAAGCCATCCAACAAACATTCTCCTTTATATCTTAAACGCCAGGATTTAAGACTTCCGCTCAGATAATAATAATAATAATAATAATGTTTATTTGTATAGCGCATATTCCATATAAAAACATGCTCACCAGCGCTTTACATTTCGCAAGAAAGGCAAAAGGTGATAAAAAATGTTCACAATTACATACACAATAAGATAACAACAAACATTAAAGCTATACAAGTAAGAAGACACATAAGAAACCACAGAATATTAAAATTTAAACACTGACTTATGTAATGAAGAAAGATTAACAGATTTTTCATATGAATAAAGAGGCATACTGTGTTTATATATTGCTGCGTGTGTGTGCTTGCGTACGTGTGTGTGTGCGTGCGTGTGCGTTGCTGTGCGCGTGTGTTTGTAAGAATGTGTGTGTGTGTGTGTGTGTGTGTGTGAGAGAGAGAGTGTGTGTGTGTGTGTGTGTGTGTGTGCGTGTGCTATGTTTGCATGCGTGTGTGTGTGTTTATGCATGCAATAGTTGTACATAAAATTATAATCAATATTTTGAATGAAGATAAAAACAGAAAAATTCTAATCCATATACAGGAAAAACATTACAACTTCAGTATTACAGCATTAATACCTTGACAATCAAAATTCCTCACAAATTATGAACTATTCGCATATCATACATCACAATTTACATACAAACAAAGATTTGAAAAAGTTTCTTAAAGTATTTCAGTCTCTTTCCCACTCAATTTCTCCCCTATCCCTTCCTCAGCTGTACACATACAGTGATACACACACATGCTCACTCAAGCACACACACACACACACACACACACACACACACACACACACACACACACACACACACACACACACACACACACACACATACACACATGTACGCACACACACACCTTGCTCTATAGGCCCTTATACAAAATACTGTTATACAGGCAGGAGAGATTAGTCTGATGACAGACTTGCAAACTAAGGCTCTTCAGGTTAGATGAGTTTGAAAGAGGTGGGTTTTCAGGTGCCGTTTGAAGGTTGAGAAACACTTAGTTTTTTAGATGGCTAGTTAGGAAGTGACATTTGGTCAAAGAGGAAAACAACAAAAACGATATATATATACACGCATTGCTCTCGTCCTTTTATTTTCCATTTTCTTTTTTAAGGGGTTGGGGTGGTATTTCTTCTTATTCAAAGAATGAAAAAGGAAATATGGTTAAGGCTGACCGGTATCTTTGTGTTAAAGCGGTGTGTGTGTGTGTGTGTGTGTGTGTGTGTGTGTGTGTGTGTGTGTGTGTGTGTGTGTGTGTTCCTAAATTTGCCGTCAAGAAATCTTAGATGACAGCTGCAAAGAAGTTTCCAGATTTTGTTTCACCGGGTAACGTGCAAATTACGGTGATCATGGCTTGTGCTTGTCGTCGACGTCGTGTGTGTGTGTGTGTGTGTGTATGTGTGTGTGTGTGTATGTGTGTGTGTGTGTGTGTGTGTGTGTGTGTGTGTGTGTGTGTGTGTGTGTGTGTGTGTGTGTGTGTGTGTGTGTGTGAGAATTTGTCAAGAAGGTGTTTGATGTACAGCATGTTCATTTCACTGGGTAATGTATAAATTCCAATGATCATGACTTGCTGTCGTCAGTGTTGTCAATATTACGTCACTTTCAGTTTTTTTTCAAGGTCGGAAAACCGTGCTCTGACGATTTTAAAAATTTCATACCAACAGACTTATGATTGAAACAGTGCAAAATAATCATGGTGTCCATAGAAAGTACTGCGGGTGTGACCATAAGTCATATAACCTGGTGAAAACTTGGTTCCGTTTCAGATCATTTTCCCCTTAGAATATTGAAGTGTAAAAGTTCTTCTCCTACTGCTACTTCTTTTCACGAAGTATTGTGTTATATTTCATTCCAAGGAGATAGGTTGTCTCTTATGGAAATATGTTGTTCTTATGAAACTTTATTTTTACTGAGCCCTATCTTCCATAGTGTGTCATCCCGATTCTCCTGTTCCCGATTCTCCTATTCCTGATTTGCCTATCCTTAATGTGGTGGTGCTGTTACGCCCATTCCCAATTCTTATTTGTACTCGATTAAAACAACAACAACAACAACAACTCAACAGCACACCTTGCACGCACGCATGCACGCATGCACACTCACACACATTTTCTTCATTCTATGTGGTAGCACTAAAAGTTATTAAATGTGATGCTCCATCCAGAAGCTCAAAGAGAAACCTCTCTCTCAATTGATATAGTGTTTCTGACTTTTCCAAACGTTGATTTTCCGCATTTGTGTGCCCGCCTCTTTGTTCTGTTGGCGGTCTGTCCGGTACTTCACATATTGTAACCCTCGTCCATGCATGAATTGTGTGTTGTGTGCGTGTGCCTGTGTGTGTGCGTGTGTGTATTTGAGGGAGGAAGAGAGAAGGGGACAGAGAGAGAGAGAGGAGAGAGAGACAGAGGGAGAGAGAGAGAGAGAGAGAGAGAGAGAGAGAGCGAGCATGAAACGGAGTGGCAGATAGGCGAAACGTGACAGTTTCTCATGAGGCCATTAGGGGTGGTCACGCCATCCACAAGTAAGCGAAGCGGGAATAAGCGAATCGGACCTGCTCCTTCCATTGTGACAACGTTTCACGATGAGTGGCTCCACCTGAAATGCCCATGTCGTAGGCTGAAAGATTTATCATTCCGCTAACCATACACATTTGCAAAGACATTTACAGCAATAATGTAGCAAGTAATACTAGCTAGTCGCTGTGTGATCCTTTCGCCTGTCTGTTGGCAAGAAATGTCGTTGTGTTTCGGTGGGTTTTTTTTTTCTTCAGTATTCCGATTATTTTTCAGATGCGTGCATGCACGTTGTTTTTGCCCATACTATGCAAGTGGTATGTTGCTGCACAGTCTGTATACTTCATCTTTGGTGGACGTGCATTCTGGGCGTTTTCATGTTTCCATAAACCAGCCACTCACATGACTTAAGTGATCTTTAGCGTGCATAATTGATATTCCGCATGCGTGTACACACCAATGGGGTTTAGACATTTACAGGTCAGCGCATATGTTCAAATAACAAATCGAAAATTTTCCATTCTTTACCCACCAGACAGAGGTGTCCGGGCGGATGGAACCCAGAACCTTCTGATTGGAAGTCCCACGTTTACCCACTTGGCTATAGTGACCGTTGTCCTTCGATTTACAGAGGGTGGAAG